>OY288110.1:35948238-36559238 GCA_958431115.1 Syrphus vitripennis
CCGTCTCCGGAATCGTCCTTCCTCACATATGGGGCCAACAATTCTTCTTAAGACTTTTCTCTCGAACGCGGCTAAGAGGTTGGAGTGTCTTTTGCTAAGCACCCAAGTCTCGGATCCATACGTGAGTACTGGCAGGACCATGGTCCTGTACAGCAGCAGTTTTGAAGTTATGGTGAGATTTCTGGATTTGAAGAGCTTTGACAGACTATAGTAGGCTTTGTTGGAATTGAGCAGCCGCCCGCGTATTTCTTCTTCTATATTAACTGTAGAGCTTCCCTTCACCCAAACCGAATCTTACATTAACAGCATGTATTTCTTGGAGCCGCAAATTTATGTATAACTTTAAAAAAAAAAACCTTCATAAGTCCATCTTTAGCTACCTGTTCTGGTATAAATTATTGTGTAAATTTCAACACATTATCGAAAATTTATGAGATACCTAACATTTTTAGGGTTATCTTTTCTTTGTGATTAAAAAATAAGATAACAAAATGTCAAAGCTTCTTGGCTTCTTAATTTTTTGCCAGTCTCTTAATGTCACTCATAAATTTCTGTTGAACAAGCTCATTGAAATCTCGAGCATTGTTTGAAATTTAAATTGTTTATTTTTTTTTTTTTTTTTTGTTAAATATATTTAATTTAAGCTGAAAATGTTGATGATCCTCTTAGGGAGAATTTTATTGAATCGTAATTTTTGTACTTTATTTGCGATACTTTCTGTGGATTGGAATAATTTTTGAACCAGTAAAATACAGAAAAACAATTCTATATAAGATCTTGCATTCTATATTTAAGACCTTTACATCACTGATCCATTTTCAGATTTGTATAGTTCTACTTGAATTACCATAGTTTTGTTAATTTTTCGATTTTGTTTTTATTTTCAAAAACAAAATTTATTTAACTCATAAATAAATCATGCAAAATATATCACCAATGCTTGGTTTATGTATATAATTGTATGTATTCATAAAATGTTATTTAAACTAATTTTAAATGTCTAATTTAATATAAAATTTTATTCGAATAAAAACAATTCACCTTTCTGTAGCCATATCGAATTTAAAATAATAAATATATCGTCTTTGTGTTGAGTTTTTTTTTATGGAAGTTAATAAAAAAGAAGGCGCCTATTTTCAAACAACATTTATGAAAATTAAAATGAATAATAAAATGGTTTTATCTCTGAATTTGAACTGTTGACTATAACAACAAAGAATATAGCAGTTTGGATGTTTGGTTGCTATTATCTTAAACCCGTGTCTGTAATATTCAACTCCCACTTAAATATGTAAAAAAAAAACTTGAACCAAAGATATGTTAATAAGGTCAATTAAAGTGATGATTATAAACTGACCAATGGGCGGCTTACCAAAAACAGATCATAATTTTCATCAAACGATTGTGTGTAAACATCTACACCAGGTAGACTACAACACAGCGCGTAGCGTAGGTGTAAATTTGAAGATTATTACCATCCGCAGTGTGAAAAGAGATTCGTAATTAAAATCGAATTGCTTATTGGTTAGCTTAGCTTAGTGATTTTAATGTTTTTATTTTTATGCTTAAATTAAATTTGTTTATTTGTCATAATAATTAGAAATAATTTAAAATTTTTGTTTATCGTGGAATAAACAAATTTTTGATGGATTTATGGGACATAAATAAACTCACCAAAAATTCTTTCTTCTTTGAGGCAGATTCCGGGAATTGGTCTAGCTTCAAGAAACGGGGAAAAAAGTGACACTTGGATAAAGTAATAAAGAGCGTTGAGTTGAGTTGAGTTGCCGCCAGCCATTTATATTTTTAAATGAGATTTTCTTCATTGTTTTTAAACAACTTTCTTTTTGAATAAAAACTACAACGAAGTCTATTAGTTTTTCTTCTATTTTATGTGGTTCTTCTTTTCTCGGTGTTCAAATCTAGATCTGTTTGCCTCTTGTTCCTCTTTTAGCGAGTTGTCCATCAACTTAACACATACCTGGAATGTCCCTATGGCTCGGCACTCAGGAGAAGTGAATGTCCATTGAAAATGAACGGCATTTAAGGGCTGTTTTAGATTTTTAGAAGTTTCCAGTTTATCATGATCACTACTTAACCATACGGCTCTATTTGCGAGTTTCTCCGGGTTGACCTCAGAAAGTTGCAAGGCTTCCAAGCTTTGGATTGGTCCATGCCTGAAACCAACTAAATGTAGTTGTGTTTCATTTCTTTGATCCAGGAGTTTTTGCGCCCGCGAACATTGTTTACAAGTTGTGTGCATCGTAATTTTGATGTGAAGGCTTTCTCGGATTTTCTTGCTTCTTATTTGATCACGCGAGATATTCGAGATATTTTAAATTTTCGCACTTAGGAAGTACTGGACAGCATAGGTATTCGGGGTTTTTCGCACTGGTCCGAAAAATTCTCAAATCGAGCTGAATAAAAAATAAAAGGTACTTTTTTATTTCCAGAACATTGCAAATTAAGTTTGCAATAAATGTTTTTGAAATTTCCGAAAATTGACTAGAAAATAAAATTTTTCCATAAAATACTATGATTGATAGAATTTAGAAATATGAGAGCAGTCACCGAATTTATCAAAATAAATAATCTATCCAAAATGCTCATTATAAAGGTAACTTTTCTATGAACACCTTGCTGATGATTTCATCAACTTTTTACATTTCTATATAATATATATGATTATTAATTGATACCCTCAAGCTTTCTGCTCCCTGTAAGCGTCATCATCAAGTTTTTTTTTTTTTTTGTTTATCTTTTGAAAATCAAATTCCCACAGTTTCGAATCTCGTATTTCATGAATTTTATCTAAAACCCATGTTCAGATTGGTTGGCTACTTTACAAAAAAAAAAAAATGTTCACCTACCTTCTTTAAATAAAGTTATATCAATATCGTAGGGTAGGTATGTGACGATATATTAATTTGAATAAGATATTTCTGGAACTACTTCAGATATTTCACTGACAGCTCCCAGTGTGTATCCATCCTCCTATTGAGATAATGTTTTATTAAATCACATCCAAAATGCTGACCTGAGAGCGCTCACTATATAAAAATCTGGATCTGAATTCAAGATAAGACTCAGCGGTAGAAAATTTACTACACCCAAAACCAAACTACCTACCTTCAAAAAACAACAACAAAATAATATGAAAAAAAAAACAACAAAACAAATATTGAAAGAAAAAAAAAAGGAAAAAAAATATCTTTTGGGTTTCATTCCACAGCCAGCCAGCTGGAGCAAAAGTCATTGATCAGAATCACTCTCAGCGACTTATCTGTCCGGGGACATAAAATATTGAGTACATGTTCGAATGCCACCACATCATCTAAAACGATCAATTTCAGATAATCTTATCGCCAGGGCTTGTCACTTGCTCGGGGCCGGGGCTGAGCTGGGCTGGTTCGGGCAATCCTTCTGGACCTCTCTGATGATGATGACTGACCGAAGGCGACGCGACGCACAGTGAAACGAACATCAGCATCAAATAAACAAAAAACAAACAACTTGTGGATGATGTCTTAACTTGGAACCTGGGATATCGGGATTTTCCTTCTACATATATATTTTTGTTTGTTTTTTTTTTTGTATCTGTTGGTATAATTTTTAAATCTGACAGTTTGTCTTTTTCTGGAGACAAGTGAGCGTGTTGCGCGCTGGCGCGACCAACATGTTGAAATCGATACAATGTCTGGAAGTAGCCTTTTACACAAAACAAAACAAAAGAATGTATATCGCAGATGAAAAACGATTAAAAGTGGTTACGAGGTATTAACGACGACTTAATCGGAATTTTGCTTGTGGCTTTTTTCGATTGCCTTGCCATAGTAGGTAAGGTAGTAATATAAGAGTATGGGCATATGGACAAAAGCAGGTACCTGTGCTAGCTGTGATGGGAATCCTCAGATTTTATTTAATGGATTTTCTTCATTCCATTGATGTGATGTGATATGACATGAAAGAGATAAAAGGCGCTAAGCTTGGGTGGACACTTGGACAGTGGGGTCAATATGTTTATGTGTATACGAGAATGCAGATAAACTTAAATTTTTAGAAAGGATCCATCGAATGACAGATGACATATCAAGGTGTCAAAAAATAGATAAACGTATGAAGATTGGAATTAAAGCTAGTTAATCTGCGAAGTCTAAATACAGTTAAAGGTTTTGAGGATGTATATAGCAGAACTATTAATTTTAACAAATACAGTGGTGCTCGGATTTTTTGGTCGGTTAAATTAAATGTTGTTTAATTGCATAATAATAAGAAATCAATTTATTTTATTTTTCTTGTGCAAGTATTAAGAAACTTAATCATCAAAAAATTCAAGGAAGTAAAAATAATCATTCACAAAATTCAACATATCGGAGTAGATTAAGCTTACCATAGCATACCGATTAAAGCAGCCTTTAATACATAAAATTAAATTTCTACTGGTTGATTAGAAATTCTCTCTCAACAGGTGAGGAAGTTTCTAGGCTGATCGTTTTTGTTTTTGCCGTATTGAACTATAGCCCAATAATTACACTCTTGTTGTCATTTGATGGAGATCCATGATCATAATAGAGATTAATTGTTCTCCACGTATAGTCCAGGCGTTTGAGGTATAATATGCAGATTGCACTGAATTCCTTCATATCCAGCCAACAAAGCTGCGTGCAGTACTTTACAAATTACCAACAGGAACAGTATTGATGACAGAATATACACCCTTGCCCAACTCCATTTTGGCTATCAAATTTCTCTGACAACCTTCACTTATTCAGAATGTGACATTTGTATCCATCAATTTATTTGAGATGGTTTGCAAATTAAGACAACTAAATTCTATTTTGCCCCTGTCGAATGCCTTTCCACTGTTCGATGATGATCCGCAGGTTGTTAAAGTGTTGCACACACAGACGTAGCTTATTATTTGCTCCAGGACAATTCTTGCTCTTGGCTACTCTGCAGATAGCACGTATTTCTATCCCTTTTTCATACTTCGTTAGATATCATTTCCTTCGGAGCTTGACAGTCAGTTCCTTGTTTTAATCTTCAGGAAAACTTTCTGTGTCTCAAGCTCTCTAAATGAGCACCTTAATCATCTCACTTGATGTTGTCGGTGCTGGTCGTAAGAGCACTGCCGGAATACCATCAAGTTTAAACTCATTGCTTTGATTTCCAATCTTCTCTACTGGGCCTTACAGTGCGTATTCGAAATATTGTAACATTCTCCTGACAGGTCATTTGAAGTTAGGTTCACTTCGCAGGCGACAACTTGGTTTAAAATAGAAAAAATGTCGCACGCTACGGTAAACTTGTTCAAAATCCATCTGTAAAAAAATCAACCTTCGATCCGTTAGATTTTTCAAAAACTAATTATTTTTATGACTTTCCATTCTTATATATTTCCGTTTAATATCTTCCAAAAAGTCGTAGAACATTTGGTCTTGAAAGTTAAAAAAAAACCTATTACTTTGCATTCTAAAAAGTCAAACAGATAAAAAGATAACATTCTATATTTTAAATCTAACAAAAATGAAAAAAATCATTGATAATGAAAATCATTACCAACTTGACGCCCAATTTGACATAAATTTGTCAAAATAATCACATCGATACGTGGAGCTATACAAGTCTGCACACGGCTGCTGCTCTGCTAAATACGTCTATTAATGGAATTAATTTATGAGATACTTAACTTCTGGACCGACATCCACTCAACAGAGTCGATCTTTAAAAATCCATACAACGTACGATATTGTATTTCTATATTCCCATTGTTTGTATTTAACATATTTTTCAAATAAATGAAACAACAAAAAAAAAATGAGAAGAAGAAAAAGATGAAATTAACATATCTAAGAGATACGAAACCACAAAGATGATTCTAAAGGAATACAGTAGGTACAACAGAAGGCCATACATTACACAGAGAGTCTATAATATCGGTTGATAGTTTCTTGTATCTTTTTTTTTATTTTTTTTTTATTTTAGGGCCTTTTTTTCCGAGTCTATATTAGAGGTGTTGGGCTTTTTTCCCACGTTGTTCTTCACTATAACTTACAAGTTTTAGAAGAAAGACAAAAAAATAAAGAAGACGAAAATGGAAAAACATTCCATTTACAATCTTCTGGTATTATAAAATCTCAAGAGTTCATGTTCGATGTGTAGTCAGGTCTCAGGTGTTGATCAATTCTGCGGATCTCGCACCTTAAAGTCTATAAATTGATGGTTTTTTCAGAATCAAAGATCGTAGAGTGTGATCTGTGATGAGTATGATAGTAAAAGTGTATAGAGAAGAAGGAATGAATATAACAACGAAGTATTAAAAAACCTTTTTCTTTTATTTTTTTTTTTAACGACAATGTATTTGCTCTCATTATATACAACCGTGAAAAACAACAGCGGTTTTATAACGGTTTTTGGTTCTTAATCAAGGTATTAATTTGAAGTTTTCAATTGTAATTAAATGAATGAACAAAAATAAAAGGCTTATGTGATCAGAAGTTTCAATTCAGATCTCACGAAAAATGTCAACTAGAATCCTAAATGTTTCCCATAACATTTTCATGTTGCTTGTTTTTCTGGGGGATTATGGCAGCAATATTTCTGGCAGTAAAAATTATAGGATTAAAGAACACTTAAATTCAGATTTTTATAATTATTTTGTGGTTATAATAAATACATATCTATTTAATAAAATTCTGATTTTATTAAAATACTTATGAAACACTCAACAGTCTCTTCAATATTTACATAACTTAATTAACAGAAACATTTAGACTGAATTAGTCACAAAGTAAAATACATTTGCTGTTTTTGTTTATAAATGTTTATGAAACTCCTTGTAAATCTTGCTTTAAGTTGAGGTTTAAAAATCGATCTGCAACTAAAGTAGTTTGGTAATGACAGCTTTTGGTTATTTTCCGACGTGGTGGAACGTGCTGATGATAGTACTATGCAAATTTATATACAATGGCGTCGGATAAAAGTTAAGGACTATTCACATGAGAGCCACCAACGACCGACAAATGAGCGAATATTTTCCCATTTTGACATTTCTTTCATATGGCTTTTTCTATTTGTCGCAAATGACATTTTACTTTGACAAATTCAGCCATGGCCATTGTATATAAATTTGCATAGTACTCTCATGAACACGATCCACACGTCGGCCATGGCCAACCACGAAGAAAACAAAAACAAGAATGATTTTGAGGTTAGACGCGCGACCAATTTGTTCGTCGATGTGTGGATCGCATGTGGAACGTGAATAGAGATTGACAATTCGTAACAATGAGTTTGTAATTCGCGACGAATAATAATTTGTTTTCTAAAATTTATCTTATTTTATCAAACAAAAAGCTTAGTTTAGTATCGAAACATTAAAACAAAGTATACTTCTATCACTTTGATTCAAATTTGTGAAGAATTTAGGTTTATAAATTGTTTAAAATCACATTTATTCAATCATTCTTCGGTCGTTAGTCATTCTAATGTGAATGGGCCTTTATTCGGTCATTCATTGATCGTTGGTTGTTATAATGTGAATAGACCTTTAACCGCCTCTTTTCCTGACTCCACGTCCATCTTAATTGCTAGGCTCAAAATATTTAGCTTTAAATAAGTTTAATATGCTAAAAATATACAAAGCAGTATACATGATGTAAAATAACACTTAAAGATTGTTTTTATTATTTCAAAGAATTTTGTTTTAAATCCTACCAATCATCCAATTAATTCAGTGAAAATATTTCTCGTCAAAAATTTTAATATAAATTCTATTGGCAACTTAAAAATGTAATGGAATGCCTGTTGTAGGTACCCCTGCCACTGGTAGATGGTGTATAATTTTCAAGTTCTCGATTATCACCCTAATCGACATGATACTTAAGGTACTCCCAGAATATTAAGGGTTGAACAAAAATATGAAAATACCCTTGAGGGAATACCATTATAATATTTTGTAACTTATACGATTATGATCTAGGTAGCGTGCCTTGTCTATTTTCTTTATTTTCTTTTATATGAAATTAACAGTGATGGTGATGGTGATAAAAAAAAAATTATCTCAATATTTTTCATGAATTCTAGTTTGACCCCATAATTTTTTTTTGTGATTTAATTTTACCACAAAATTATACATTCCATTTTCAAATCAAAATGCATGCACCAAATTAAAATTTAACAACATAAGTTTACTGCTAATAAAAATACATATTTGAATGATATTTTTTGTATAATGAATATTTATAAAACAAATATCTCATATTGTTCAACAGAATAAATCCCATTAAAAAATATATTATGACACTTTTGAATTTTTGTTTATTAAATTATAAAAAAATAATGTTATGCATTATACAACAACAAAAAAAAAAAAAACAAATAACATTTAAGCATTTATAATTAAATGATTGGTTATTTGGAGAATTTATTGAAAGTCTTTTTGAATATAAATATTTATTTATAAATATTCATTTCCATTAAACAAAGACAATAAATAAATTGTAATTTTCCAATTATTAATAACAAGTTTTCTTTTCTTTTTTTTTTAAATTTTGTTTTATGGATTTATTGTTGAAAGATATATTTGTATTTTAAACGTGACTTAAACATGAATATTCACTATCTCTGGGAAAAGGTTAATTTCAATCGGATTTTTTGTTCGTTTTTTTTTGTTTTTATTTATTTTTTTTTTCGTACAAATTTCTTAATGTGTATGTTAATTAAGGCATAATCTAAATGTAAATCAAATATGTATAGAGTTTAGGTAAAATTAATTCATCGATTAGCACATTTTTTTTTGCTGTCAGAGGAAATGGCTTGTTAAAGATGGCATTTTAGCTTCCGTTCGTGTGGCTATTTGTGTTGCTGATGCGATATGAACGGAACAATTAATAGAAATAAAAAATTCTCTCTCTCTCTCTCTCTCAAGAGTTCTTTTAATTTGAATAAAATATATGACAGTGCATGACAATTAGGTCAAATATTTGTGTTTGGGTTTTTTTTGGAGCAAATATTAATGTTATCAAAAATTAATTTACAGATTTTTGAGGGAAAACATTATGATGGAATACCGAACTAACCGGCCATTGACCAATTTTGCTCAAAAAGGATTTTTAATAATTGTGTGAATAAAGTTAAATTGTTGCATTACCGACCGGGTGACGGATATAAGGTTTCATGAACTTTCGTAATATTTTTTTTCTTTATGTTGAGACCACAAAAATTGTAAAAAACTTGGACTTTGAATTTCATTGATTTTCAGATTCTAAAGTAATTGTGAGTGAAAAAGCGAAATCATCCATTTTTACCAAAATGTGGGTCGCTTTTTTTAATGTGTGCGTCAAATATACGCAAAGTACTCATTCCTATAAATAATTATCTAGGCCTCCCAAAAATTTAACTTTCTTATGTCAGAAAAGTGGATCGAGTCATTTTTGCAGTCTTAGAGATAGCTTTTAACATTTGTTTTTGTTAAGGATCTAACCATCTGTGTCTAATAAGATAAAGGGCGACAAACATTCCTTTCTTAAATAAAATTTAGAAACTCACCATTATTTTGGTACCTATATTTATTGACTTCCCTAAATACAAAATGCATTAAAAGTACCATTGAATTATTTTTTTTTGTTCATTGAATAATTTTTAAGACATCGATTTTTCCAAATTATACTAAATCAAGAATATGTTTGCAGTAATTTATATTTCTTGCTGTGTTTTATTATCCCCTGGATTTGGATCCGGATTTAATTTTAAGAAATGACGCAAGTACATTTACAGATATTCAAAGTTAACTGATTTTTTTTAAGTCGTCGTAAATTAGTATTTTTTTATTTTTAGATTTTTTAAATTTAATTCTTAGGAATATTTTTCATCTTAAAAAGTAAAATTTAATTAAAATCGAAAGTTATATGAAAAATGCCCAAACTTCGAAAAAATGCCGACAAAACTGAATTTTGGTTTAGTGCTTTATTTTGACGTTTTCAATTATTTACAATATTTCGGAAAACCGCATACAAAATCAGTACACTTGGGCGTATATGCACTTTTTTATTAGCACAATACTATAGCTTTAAATTAAAATATGTATTATTATTTAATGAGAACATCTCATGTTCTATACTTCCGTACGAAATGTACATATTTATTTTATTTATATTTATTTCGCTTAGTTTTGAAGATAAAAAAATCAACGAAATATCACAAATTTTGGTTTGGAAACATTGTGCAATATTTTATGTAAAAGCACTTAAGTTCAAAATAATTACTTATGCCAGGAAAAAGTTGCCTTTACATTAAACTAAAATTTAAAAATTTAAAAAACGGGATGTAATCACCTTGGCTCAAGTTACAGTACATTCTTAAGACTCATTGCGAATTTTATTTTTATCATTATCATAAAACCGGGAATTTGTTAATCATTCCGATAAAAAAATTGCAATCTTCAAATTACGTAAATGCTAGAAAAAAAAAACTTCCATAAACATTTACATAATTTGCCTATACCCACAATATACTGTTTCTTATAATAAAAAAGTCTCTAGGCAATGTCTTTCCGATGTTTAAACAAGCATCTTTCTTCAAAACACATAAAACGCAATTCTTATCTGATGTCAGCTTCTGCACTGTACATCTAATAGTTTAGAAAAAAAAAAAACTATAAGTATTTTGATATTTTTATTAATCTTAACTTCTGTCTCGCTCAATTTAATAACAATTTTTTACTAATAAATTGCATTTTGTTTTATCGAATATTCTATCTCTTTGCAGACTGAGCTGCGGTCGTGCGCAGCGTGTGGGGAGCCAATCTCGGATAGATATTTTCTCGAGGTTGGCGGATGCTCCTGGCATGGGTCCTGTTTACGATGTTGTGTGTGCCTATCGCCTCTGGATCGACAGCAATCTTGTTTCATCCGCGAAAGACAAGTGTATTGCAAAACAGACTATGGAAAGTGAGTATGAATGGAACATCCAGATATACATTTTAAGATATGAAGCATTGGGGAAATCCTTGTTGCCACGCCACGCCACGCCACGCCACAAAACATAACCACCGCACTGTCCTCCGCACTTTTCAACGATGTTAATTCAATTCTATTGCAATTATCTTGATCACTAAATAATTTCAAAGATTTTCTTGATTTGTGTTCCATTGTGATGATGCCCCTGCTGAGTGGGAAATAATTAGGGATTACAGCCACGTGCGTGGTTGTTCGTTCGCCTGTATCGTGTATGTTGTGCGGGAGAACTCAAATGGAAGTAATGTTTATTCAACACATTGATTTTATGTCCTTTTGAAGAGAAAAAAAGAAGATATTATTCTTTTTGTATCTTGTAAGTCTATTCTATGTTATAGTGTTGCGATTTAATCATGTGTGGTTAATGGAAGGATGTTGCATTATAATTTGCGTGGGAATGGTAATTGACAAAGTATAATTTGTATAGAGACAGAAAGTGAGAGTAATTTTATTTGTCAGGATTAGTAAGGAATTATCCTTTGATAGGTATAAATTTCTCACAGTTTCTTATTAAAAGTATCTATCTGAAGCCAAAATAGGTGAGAATAGGGTGCAAATCGATACTACTATCATGCTGACGTCTGTTTTTTTTTTTTAAAGTTTTGTGTCATTGATAATTTTACTATTTAATACCCTTAATTTTTTTTATTGAATACATTCATTTGGTGATATTACACATATTCCGTTTTAGCAACTAGCATTAGCATCGAAAACTAGACGCAGTTTTTTTGCATGTCTGCATCTTTTCTGTTGCGGACGTCTCACGGTATTCGACTTTTAAATATGGCATAATTCTGTTTTAGAAAGCTCTAGAAATATTAAAAGATAAACTTTGAAAATGTATGCGCTTACAATTTCCTGAAAATTGTGAGGTTCAATACTCTGTCTATAACCCTTTCATTGATAACAAGACTCGTTTGTGCAATTTTTGTTAAAAAACATTTTCTTATTATCTTTTTTACAAAATGGTGCCTTTACTTCAAAAAGTGAGAAGAATATAAAAAAAGCAAAATAAATAGGTCTCTAAATATAACTTTATATTTGTATTGGTGGGACATTAAAAACAGATGTCACATCCACGTGATTTCAATATGACACTCACATAAAATCTATAAATGCTGTAGGTAAGGTAATTAAATATTTGAATAATTTTCCTGTTTTTTTTTTCTATCGAAATATTCTCGGTTTGTTTGACATGCATTTAACACTATGATTAAAAAAGCCGCCTCTATTGTTAGTATAAAAGTATATGTTCTGTACTATGAACATGTGGCTTTTTTTTAATTTTTTTTTCAAATGATTAAAAATAAAAGTATGAATTTAATTAGGACTTTTTTAACAAACGAAAGCTGAATAAAACAAAAATATACATACTAGAATTGTAAACTGTCATTATTATAAATTATTACTTATTTCCCTCCTTATTGAGCAATTTTTTCTTTTTTTATTTTGATTACCCTTTTTTGAAAAAAATCATTGGGGCTTTAGGAAATCCTAAGTGATGTTATTATTGACCTGTCCAAATGTTTAGAATACTATTCAATCAATTCTTCAAGAAATGTGTTATTATTACAGCATTTCCAGATACAATAACATGTGGCAGCGATGTTATCCAGTTCGTTTTTTTTCTGATTACCAATATTTTAAAACAATTTTTAAAATTTTCTCGTTTCTGAATACTTAAGAATTAAGAATTTGTGGGTTGCACATGGTACATAGGATATATTGCTTGAATGCTGCTGAATAATCTGGAATTCCAAAATCTCAAATGGCAAAAAATTTAGAAGTCCGAATTCAATAATCCAAAATTTTGAATGCAAAAAAGTCCAAAAAGAAAATCCCATATGCCTATAAATATCGAAACCATAACGTCTCTAATGCCAAAAATCTGAAATGCCCAATTCTCAAATTCCAAAAATAAAGAACTCAAAACTCATAATCCCAAATAAAATACCCAAAGCCTTATTGAATGCAAAAGTTTTCGAATTTCGAATGGAAAAAATTGGGAATTCCAAAATCAATAATCTCGCATACCCAAAATATCTGATTTCAACAAGCTAGCATGGCTAAAGTGATAGTCCGGAATATCCAAAATTCGAGTTCCTAAGATCTCCATTGCTCCATTGATCATAATCTGGAATACCCGAAATCCTTAATCTTAAAACATATCAATTATTAAAAATTCCGAAGTACCCAAAATACCAAAAATCTCGAATCTCAAAATTTAAAAATGGCAAACATTGAAGGTGAAAATAAAGCCGCGTTCGAAAAACAAAACGCGTGGTCTTAAGTATGAACGAGACCTTACGCGATACAAAATCAATCGCTGCCTTATTTCACTAAGTCATTTTGTAATAACTATAACATCACTGTAAAAAAAAGGTGGAACAAACACTCACAGATATTTTTCTATAATGTTTATATCTGCGCGCCGTAAAGTCGTCGCATCGTTGCTGTACTCATTTACTCAACCCTTCCAGTCCAGTTGTCAATGGATCTATGACACCTGTGTTATGGTTACATAAAGAAATGCACTCGCACTTCACCTGGCAGGCTCCGTTGGTTCGGCTAACTGTAGCTGCTTGACTGGTTGAGAACCATTTTTTTTTTATAAATTCAATTTCAATAACGAATAAGTTGCTTTGTAAACCATAAGAGGGGGCAACAAGATGAAGCTAGATACTCGTACCTACATATGTACATACATCTCAAAAAAAAAAAATCCAAAACCATCGAAATCCAAGGAAAAATATTTGTTTTTCGGATTTTGTTTTTACGATGCAATAATTTTTGTTTTTAGTGTCACATTGATCGGAAATGACGGTACACAGGGATATTTGTTGTTGTTCTTTTTAAGTGCCTTTGACCGAGAAATCGAATTGAAACTCATTCACAGAACTTGTATCTTTTTGAGTTGTGAGAGTTTGAATTGTGGTGACTGCAAGATGTTCTCTGTACGGTTTTAGTGAACTTAATGAGTTCGTGTTGAAGTGACAACTATCTAAGGAAGTAAGCCTCCCGCAGCATTAAAGTCCCAACCGTAATAAAAACAATAATAAAGTCGTTTCGGATAATTTATTGTTTATTTTTTTAAGGTTTATTTAAGTCTATAAAATCACTTAAAGTAGAATAATTGAATTTAAAGATTAATGAGTGCTTTAGTTTTGACAATTTTTGATCAAAATCTGGTTTTAAAAAATTTAATTAGTTTTTTTGTGTTGTGTTTTTTTTTTGCTTTACAGAAATTTTGGGGCGAAATGTTCAAAATGTTGTCGAGGAATTTCGGCATCAGACTGGGTGCGTCGAGCTAGGGATTTGGTTTTTCACTTGGCCTGCTTCGCGTGCGATTCATGCGGACGACAGTTATCGACTGGAGAGCAGTTTGCCTTGATGGAAGACCGAGTGTTATGCAAAGCACACTACCTCGAGACAGTGGAAGGCGGAACAACATCTAGTGATGGTAAGTGTTTGTTTTAGATTGTGTTTTAGCAAGTGTACAAATATCACATATCTGTAGTGATTAATTTTTATTTCTAACAAGCACAGTGCGGGTCACATGTTTTATCACATTCTTAGAAAATTAAGTTCTCAATATCTTTTTGGTTCAGCAGCAAGTTAATTACTACACATGTGACCCAAACATCACTTAATTTTTTTTTGATTTATAAAAAAAAAAAATTTCAATAAAAATATTTTTCATATTCCAGATGGTTGTGATGGTGACGGTTATCACAAAAGTAAAACGAAACGAGTTCGAACAACTTTTACAGAAGAACAACTACAAGTGTTACAGGCAAATTTTCAAATTGACAGTAATCCCGATGGCCAAGATCTTGAAAGGATAGCTTCAGTGACGGGTCTCAGTAAACGAGTGACACAAGTTTGGTTTCAAAATTCAAGAGCAAGACAGAAAAAACACATTCATGCTGGTAAGAATAAAAGTAAGTAATAATAATAATTAAGATTTAAGCCTAAGGCCCTGTTTTTCAGTGATGAGTTTTATCACCTACTTATGCTGCAAATAAAAAGAGATCGAAAATTAAATCCAGAAGCATTTTTTATGTTAAGGATAAGTGCCTTCCGTTTGTCTATTGATTGTGAAAATCGTAGATTGAATAAACTAAAACTAAAAACTCGTTTGATATCTACCAAGACTACAGACATTTTTTAAGTTAGTCCCAGACGTATGGTTTAATTTTTTTTTCTCGAACTGAAAAACTGGGTCTTTGTTTTATTTAAATAAGAATGAAAACTTTTAGAGAAAAACGCCCTCATATTATTAGTTATTAGTCATCAGTTGGTCACACGCTTATATTTATATATATTTTTAGTGCGTGAACCCGAGGGAAATTCATTTGCTCGACATATCAATCTACAGCTTACGTATTCGTTTCAGAACAATGGTCAGAATCCGATGCAGTTAAATGCGAACAAGTCTTCGCTCTACCCCGCCCACGGTAAGTGCATTTTTTTTCAAATAAAATTATAAAAATAATCTTTAAATTATATTAACTTCTATTATTTCTACTACTTTAATTATTCCTATAATAATACCACTAATATTTATAAAATAATTATTAAATATTTCTACTACTTCTTTTACTACTACTAAATATTTTTACTACTATTACTCACTACTTTTTTTTCTTGGCTGTGTCTATTTATACGACAACAAGTAGACTGTCATTAGACGCGCGCCACGCCGTATTTTTACTACCAATTCTAAAGAAACCATAAGACAAGTCTTGTTTCTAAATAAAAAAAAAATCGAAATTGAAATTTTGATCTAACTTGGCAACATTATTCAATAAGAAATATGAAAAAGGTGCGTCTCTCAATTCTGTCAGTCTGTCTGGTCGCATTTGGCCTGAGCGGAGCCTGTTAAATTTCTAATTTACTCATTATCAGAAAAATTATTATATTTATCGAATATAAACTGAACCGACTACATTTGGTGGGTGAATTGACATACATACGACTATCAGTATTTTTTTAGCTACCACTATAAAATATATTACCTGCTATCACTACTTTTAAATTATGTTTTATTTTCCTGCTATCAATAACAAATACTACTTACTACTTTGAATACCAATTCTTCTACTGTCAGTACTACTCTTATAACACTTACTTCTATGAAAACTACATTACCTACACACTTTTAATGCTTACTTCTAATGCTATTTTAACTACTTTCTTTAAGCTTCAATACAATTGTGATGTCATTAAATATTTTATTTTTTATTTTTGATTTCTTCCCACAGAATCCTCTATGGATGAGATGTCACAAGATTCATCAATGCATTGTATGCAAAGTGAAGTGTAAGACGTCCAATATTAAACTTCATAATTCGTGTCGTATCCTAGTCAAAATTATGGACCTTAATCTACATAAATACATACATATATAGATCTTTGGATTTTGAATCAAAATCATGCCCGTGAGCACAGCGTCTCAAAGATGATCTCACAGTCAGAACCCACAAAACATTCCATATTCAACTTCATTCGCAGCACAAAAGAACAATCGATGCTCTTTAAGTTTATAAAAAAAAAAAAAAAAAAATAAGTATACTTATCTTTAAGAACTGGTCCAGTATTAGTAACTACATATTCATTTTTTTGCAATTCTAAACGTAAAATTCGCACAGAAAAAAAAAAATAAACAACTAAAAAACCTGTAAGATATTATTCTTGTACAAAGCACATTTACAAAAATGTATAAAAATCGTGTTTTATTATATAGCTTCTTAATGTTAAATCTCTTAACGTAAGATTTTCAACATTTCAATTATTATTTCATCATCAGTCATCATTGTCACCTTTTCAAATCGCAATTTTTTTTTATGGAGATTGTTTCTTTATTTGATTAAGCATTAAGAAGTCAGGAAAACATGCGGATTATACTACCTATTGTCCATAGTATTCAACGGGATTTTAAACCTGAAGAATAAAAATAAAGCTTAAAGCACAGTTATTACATTATAACTTTTTCTTTTTAATTTATTTATTTTGTAAAATCATATTATAATATTATTAAATTCCGATTCCCAGTAATTGAATTAATGTTTTTGAAATGTGGGTTCAAATATCAAATTAAATTATTAACACAATCAATTAATATTCTGTATAATGTATTAAAGTTGGTTATAAGGAAATAAAGAAAATTGTTATTGTTTTTATTTTTGTTCTTTATCACCTTTATTGAAACTATACTTTTTTTTTATAAAAAATACATGTAGTTATAAAAGAATGTAAATATTTCTATAAATAAATCTAAACAAAAATTGATTTATATAATTTTTATTTTGTATATTCAATTTTGTTTTCTACATAACTTAAAATCTCCAGCGCAAACTTGCCACATTGCAACAAACTATATAAATGTTTTTATTATTAAAACAAGTTTATTTTACCTTAATAATTATAATTTATGTGAAAGAAATAAATTATAGTGTAATTTATTGTAATAGAAAATAAAATATTATTTAATTTATAGATGTACCTTATACAAAACAAAAAAAAATAAAATTGTATAGAAATAATATAATTAACAAAAAAAAAATGAGAAGAAAATAAAAATATGTGATAAATTAATAAAAAAAATTGAGTTGTTTTATTTGATCATATTAGAAAAATTGAGCTCAATTTCTTCAATAAGTTTACTATCCTTTTAAAAAGAAATAATGAGATTTCATTTTGCAAAATTCTTGTTTTCATATACATATTTTTCAAAAATAATTTCCAGAACGTTCTGGATATAATATACTGCTTGAAATGTTAAGTAAATATTATGGTATGAGTATTGAAAAGCTTGTTGAGGAATACAAAAAAAAACAATGTTGGGGTAAGGTGGTGGAATCAGATAGGCTAGAAATAAAAAAAATCTAGAGTGTGTAGGTTAAATTAAGACAAGAAAAGAACGGAATAGGGGTATATTTCCTTTTGTGGATATTTTCTTTCAAAGAAGAAAAAAAAAAACTGAGTCTCATATAATAGCCAAGCAGGTTTCCAGGTTTCATGATGTTTCTAAATCTTGTTGTAATAGTTCAAAATAAGAATTGACTAAGTACAGAGACTAGGTTTTGGTTTCATATAATTCAGTTCTCAAAACTACCTGAAAAACATATGCAAAACAATGTATTACAACTACGACTTCTTTCTCATTCAAAAACACACTTTCATCAGGCTCTTCGGATTCTTCACTGTCACGTTTTCATCAAATTTCGAGCTTGTGCTAATTATTATCTTTAAAGGGCTTTTTGTACTACTTTATCTAAACTAGTAATAAAGCAAACTGCATGGAAGTGCCCACAAAGAATAAGTCAAACAAAATAACCATTTATTCATTTATTCAAAAGCAAATGCAAAATCAAAAATCAAAAGCATTAGTATGTATATAGTTAAATTATGAATAACAGCATGAATATTGGCATAACGAACTAACTTCCAATTGAACTGATTCCCAATAAACTAAACAACACAAAATGAAGTGAGTCCAGAAATGAAAATGAACTAAGTCCCAAATAAACTACCAAGTTTTTTTTGGGGATCCAGGTTCGAAATGCTATAACTGATTATCAAAAAACTACGCCAACACTAATAATGAAGTACTATACTGCCGTCCTGAGCCAAAAGGCCGTGTCTCCATTTTTGTAGTTTTGAGATAAATGCATTTTACTGTTTTTGGTTTTCGCACCTTTAAATATTTTTTTTTTAATTTAAAAAAATGATTTGTTAATAAAAAAAAACTATGTTATTTTTTGGTAATAATGAATTTAAGTTATTTTGGTTATTTGTAAGATAAAATGGATTTGCGCCCTTTTTGCTTAGTAAACACCTAAGAAATGGAGATGCGATTTTTTGGCATAGTTAAGATACCTAAAAAATTGCTTTAATTTTTTTTTGAAGCGGAATTAAATAAATTGAAAAACATTTTTCAACATTTCTAACAACAAAATTATATTTATTCTGGGTATAAAACGAAAACCTAACAAATATAAAATAATTTTTTTACACAAAAATAAGGCACTCTAAAACGTTTCCAAAAATGTCTGAAACTCAATTTTTGATTTTTTGGCACTTACGCCGTTTCTCCTTAGGACGGCAGTATACCAGTCTTGAATCCAGATATCTGTTCTTTATCCTTAATTTTAAATTAAACTATTTGTTTCAATGATTTTATAAACATTCGAATGCAAAGCTCAAAAAAAAAAATATGAAAAAAATTTAGAGCCACTTTTTTTAAAAACTGTAAATCATAAATTTTGAATCGAAAATAATGAGATGAAAATTTTTCTTTTGTTTCTTTGCTTGCTTACAGTCCTAGTTCGTTGGGATTTTTTTCATAAGCTTTAACTGAACAAACTCCCAAATTTATGATCCAAGTCCCAGCTAAATATTTACATTGAAAGCGAGACTCTCGCTTTGTTTAATTTATTGTGGGTCTGGATTAGAGGCTTTTGTTTAGTTTGTTTAAGATTTATTTGATGTGCAAAAATTTCGCGTTTTCTATCATTTACCAACGTTGCATTTCGTCGCTCGAGGTCTAAAAATCATTTATTAACAATTGAACTAACATTATAAAAAAAACTCAGCGAAAAATTAGAATTACCCTATTCGATTTAAAAATATGAATAAAAACTAACACTAACCATAGCCTAATCATTCAATCATATAATTACTTATCAAGGCCAACTTTAATAATGTCAATTCACTGTCAAGCCGGAAATTAGTTTCAATTATTATCAATAGCGCTTCACTATGTACGAGTAGTATCATCTCGGTTTTGATACCCAGTGTCCACTTGTTTCCACATCGATTTGTTTTTTTTTGTTATAAAAATTTTTGTAAGTCCCTTAAAAATATTTTGATTTGTTCCCTAGGGAAAGCCTATTTTATAAACAATAGCCTAACAAATTCCTGCAGGGAAAAAAAAGTATCTAAACAAATTTATCTATTGAACAATTTGTGTGAACAAAAGAAACCAAAAACCAGAAGTTATATAATCCAAAAAGTGACTTCGCATAAAAAAACCAAACATTGATGATCTGATGAAACATTTTGTTGTATCGTGTGGATGTAGCAGAGCACTCTGTCACCTGTATGCAATGCGAGAGGATCACTTATCAAAACAATTTGCAAGTCATCTCAATATATAGATTCAATTCAAATTTTATAAATTGAAACGTTTTCGAACTTCATCTTCACGTACACCTAGCCCCTCTCGTATATAAATTCTTGAATCAACATTGGGGTTCCAATACAAAAATAACATGATCCACACAGGAAGAGAACCTCTTTTTGAAAGGATATAATAAGGTATTAAGGCAGACGTTATAAGGTTATTCATCGAGCTGAATGCACACAAAATTTCAGATCTGTGTGTCTCCTCAGAGTCTGGCCAGCTTATTTTCCATTCCCAATTTCCAATTATTGATTTAAGCGAAGCCATTTACCCGATCTTAAGAAAACATCAACAAATCGTCATCATTAATAATAATCACACGCAGGTAATCGACGAGCGATGTCGAAACTGTCTCAACTGGCAATCCCTTTCAATGGCATGGTTGCCAAGTATGTACGCGATTTTTTTTTTTAAATTAACATGATGGAATTTGCCGGCAAATTACTATGAGCTTAGAGTTTAAAAGTGAGTTCGCAGCTTTTCACTCTAAGTCGACGATATTTGGAACGTTAAATTTATATCCGCAATATATCTAGATTTATATGGTAACTGCAAATAGAACTATTAAGGAAACATATTTTTTAATTTTTGTATCTTCAACCAATCAGTTGGCAACCATGAGTATCCAATAGATTGTACAAATATAAATACCCTCCAGCGAATGGACAAGAATACCAAACAAAACGGAATGCAAGTGCTTGTAGGAGGAAGAGAGGTCTCTAAAATAAAATTGTGAATGATTTGATATTGATATTTCCCCCCCTCGAGTTCACATCTTCCATTCACCTTACTCTGAAGCACATGATGTGTCATGTCATTGAGTAGTGGGAAAATCATTTCTCATGTTCAATCCATAATAATATACCTGTTTTTAATAAAGCTATATGCAATTCTTTGGCGTGTCTTCACCTTTTTGAAATATTTTGGATAAATGTATCCAATCAATCGTCAGAATCTTGCAGTTAAGTCAATACAAAAAAATAAAACAAAAAAATACAAAATCAAATAGCAAACTTATTGAGTCAGAGTTTTCGATCTCAATGTCCAGACATTTCGGCATCCATTTTTAAAAATAAGACATTGCAAAATCATTTTGTCTTGATGATCGAGAGCTTTAAGAAACTGAATCTCTTTTGTTTTGATTGATTGAGAAAGGTTTTTGTGCTATTTATATAATTTGAACTTTGATTTTAGACTCTGCACATAACTCTTGTTGGGCTTTTTCGCCAAATCAAAATCTCACTTGAATTCCCATTTTAGCCTCATTTATTTTCTGTTAATTTCTTTTTCATTTTGTCAAAGTAGAACCAGAGATTTACTTTAACGGAGCCAAAATACAATTTGAAATAGAAATCAATTTTACGAGTATATTCAGCATAGTTAAAATTGAATAACATATTTTCGACATTTGGACTGAGCGCAAAAAATGATTTGATTTCTTATTATTTTTTTTGATCAGTTTGTTATTGTATTAACCGTATTTCTATGAATGATGGAACCCTCGGAAGACTACGACCTACTGCTACTAGTGATTTGCAAATAATTAATAGTCTTGTAGTTTTATGAATTTGTGCCAACTCCGGATTTTAAGTCTGTTTTGGGTTGCCATTTGTTTCTTCGAAGCAATAAATATTTAAAAGCGCTTTGTGCAACCGGGCATTAGGAAGTTTATTTTAAATCCACTTTCAAGCTCTTTGTGCCCCGTATACATTACAGGTTTGCTAGGACAGATTTGAAGTTCTTACTATTATTTTAAGGGTTTTGACCATACTCACGGATATAACACAATCCCCTCAGATATCGTTATTTTAGTAAACGATAATATATTATTCTTCAGAAGGGCTTAGTTGTTGTTGCAAATAAATTGTTTAGCCCTGGTTAAGTTTTTTTAAGAAGCCTATTGGGGTCGCAAGTCTAATTAAAAATAAAGAATTTTATAAAGAAACAATGACCTATAGCCTACAAAATTAAAAAAAATATGAAAATAAAAGGTCAATAAAAGAATAAAAATATTTAGTTGAGTCCAGTGAATTGTTTTCCAGAGCAACTGAGTTTGTGAAAATCCTTTATTACTCCATAATAGCTCCTCCAATCCTAATCACTTCACGTTACCCGCTACACGCCAATCAAAATCGCTACTTGACTAGATCGTTACTTGCCACTCCTTAATCGAAACTCGACACTCGCCAATTGCTACATGCTTTACTCACCACTAGCCAGTTACTACAAGGTACAAGCTACTCGCAACTCGTTAATATCCTCTCTTTACTTGTTACTTGCCACTCGTTATGCTACTTTGCCCTTGTTACTCGCTACACATTCCCCGCTACTCAAATTTCGATGAACTAATGAAAATATTTTGTCTTTGCCAACATTTTACAAAAAAAAAAAAAAACAAAACAAATAAACAAATATTTGGAAATTTTAGAAACGATTTCACGCATATCGTACCGTTCATGAGACATTTGCAATTTATAGTTTTCTATTATAAATTGCTTTTATTGAAGATTTTAAATGAAACGACAACACTTGGGGCAACTACCACCAAGAGTTTATATGCTGGATTTAAAGCTATTTCAGGACTACCAGATCAATCATTAGTCTGCTTTCAGTGGTGCTTGGTAGTGTGAAAGCTTGGCAGCTTAACTCCAAGCGTGTTATCCTTATCATATAAAAAAAACAAGTGTTTCGAACACGACAACAGAAATGAAGTCAAGTCTCATTTAATTTTCGTGTGTTTACCCAATGTCTATGTTTTTTTTTTTACTTTTTAACATTACAATCATGAAATTCATCCCACCCAAAATGGTTTTTTGCATTATGTTAGCACAATTTCAAACAACACCTCGACGACTGAACTCAAGGAAAGGACAACGCGCCGTTCATGTTCCCATTGACAGCCGAATGCGTAAAATGTCACAGCCACCCAAAATTCGCTGATCATGTAAAACCAAAAGTGTCGCGCGAAATTTACCGAAATTTTACGCCAATTAACACCTCCGTTGCGTTAATTAAAATAAATCACAACAAAAATACAGTAAATTTGTTTCCTGTCTGCCAAATTAAGCAAAAGTTCTGTGTACGGACTCACACACACCCGCAGTGGCATATTGCTGGCATCGAAGTGCAGTTTTGAAAGAAATGTCACTACCAAGCCGATTTTTAAAATGTTGAGCTGGAAAAATTGTGTTCGAGGTCCTTTTTTTTGAAAAAAAATTATCGACGAAGTAGAAACTAGTAGACACAAAGTATTGGTGAGGTGTTGAAATACTCGATGAACATATATACAATTGCATCCCATGCAGCACATTTTATGCGACTCGGTTTTAAATCATGCAAACACCCTTGGACTTGGACGCACCATGATTTGCTTTCCACATGGAGTGGCTAGTCAAACAGTAGCCCAGTTTATGCATGTACCCTTGCTCCCTGACAGATTTTGAAATCCGAACTCGTGTAAAACACCATTTTTACCAGCGCAAGGAACAGCGCACTGCAGTCGCACGCTAGTGATTGCAGCACACAGAGTTCCATCCTCATCCTGAGTTCATATGGTTGGTCGTTCAGCATGCATAGAAAGTAGAGCGTGCAACAACATTGAAAACTGTGTGCAGAGAGGAGATAAGGTGCCAGAACCATGAGTCGATGAGGCGTCTCGTCTTTGGTATAGGTACATTCTGTCCAAGCTCATTTTCAATTCAAATTCAAGCAAAACTCTACCTGTACCTGGTATAATATTGGAGTGCAGGAAACAACAGGCATCCAGGCCAGGAGTAGTCAAGGAACATGGCAATCAATTTACACCCCAAGTCCCCTTTAATTGGCACCGTGTAGGCACCGACGAATGTTTTGCTTTGCTGTCCTTTTGAATGGGATACCACAACCATTGCCTGCCTCCATCTCCTATGTTGCTAGGGTGCTGTTGATGCATTTATTCCACAGGACAGAAGTCAGTATGGCCATTGGTGGTGATGTTTCCACCAAAGCTATTGACATGCACAATGAGTATGCATCTCATATATGTGTGGCGGTAACTGAAGTAAAAATAAGAAGCTCCAAAGAGAGACAATTTTGTTGTTTTGATATTGTTTCACGAAGGATATACACTTCCCAATTTAGTTATTATCAGATATTGAACATCCTTCTGAGTGTTGTAATTAATTTCCGTACATAGTTTTTAAAAATCGAACTTAAAACTTAAAATTTAAATTTTTAGCTAATTTTTTTTTCCAAAATTTTAAGTTTGACGTTATTAAAATACTTAAGTATGAATATGTCTTGATTTAAAAATATGATCGAATAACTGGCTTAAACAAGGTACAGCAGTTTGTTGCTGTATTTTAGTATTTTAAAGTGTTTTTTAAATCCTATGTATCTAGGGGTAGATAGGCCTATCTTCTTTTTTGAAAAAATGTCTGTATTTTTCATTGGCAACGATTATTCTATTTGTAGTCCTGTCTTAAACTTGAACTAATCAGTCGCAATTCTCCATTTCATTCATGTAGGTATTGGGAAGAAATAAGAAGGTGGTTCAGCCAAAATTAAAATTGATTGTTATAATCTATAATATAATATGTATGCAATATAATCCAAACATTTCTTACGAAACTTCTTTGAATGGGAATTGGGAGAATAATTCAAGTTCGTACATCAGCTCTTTTGTTTAGTCCTAAATTCGGTAATAATATGATTGTTATCAATATCTCAGTTAATATTAATGGCACACAATTTGTTTCTTATTTGTTTACAATTTGTTTTGCATTTGTTGCTTTAAAAATCGTCCTCCACTTGAAAGGAAGGAACTTTCTCGAATCAAGCTAAGACTTAGTGCAAAATATTTATTGCAATCATAAAGCGGAAAACACAGAGTTGTTTTTTTGTGTTAGCGCTGACTCCGTTACGCTACTATCCTTTTGGTTGTACTTTGGCTGACGTCTATCAAAAAAAGTAGAAAATATTCCTTTTCAAGCTTTGGCTTTTGCCACGTTACGTGTATATTACGTTTTTTTTAAGTATGTGAAATTCAAGGTTGACCGCAAAGCTGTATTGTGATAGGTTGTAATCGATTCCTATGGTTCAACTTTGGACGCCACTCAGCGCTACCACAAAAGTAGCTTTTTCGTTTTCCGCTTAATGCATTTATGCAATTTCGAATTCCCAGTGTTGGATTTTGTCGAATTTAAGTACATAATATGTTTTGGAACACGTTAGTGAATAAAAGTTCGAGAGAATTTTTTGTGTATCAGTTTTTTTTAAATGTGAGTTTTCAGTTATTATTTAATTTAGCTTATCATCTCGAACACAATTTCATATGTACTCCAATGCACTATAGCTCATTCTCTCATTCATCACTTGTATTCATTTATTTATTTTGGTGATACCATCAATTTTTTGAAAAAGACTTGCTATAAGCATTTTTATTAAAAAACAAAATTAAACTGAGCTACCACATAAAATTCTTATTGATATCCTGACATGTTGTAAGCTCATGCTGTTGCTACAGCATCGATTTTTTGAATTGTATACCTAAACAGTCATCACCAGACAGCGAGTGGGAGATTCGTAAACTGAGAAAACATGTCAAAACCCTAGCAGCAAATCGAAGTGCATCCCCGAATTGTAGGCTCTTTTTGTTGTGTGAAGTGTGATGCTATAGCACTCCCGAACATATTTCGGATTTGCATAAAGGTGTAAACTGTAAAAATGACTTAGGAACACATTATATGCCGTGTGTGATGTGTGACTGTTTGGTTCGGTGATGGCAAGAGGTGGTATTGTGTATATACGTAATGTATAGATGTCGAGAAGGATTCGATTCGTTTCGTATCCAATTTGCACTTTGGTGTTGCACATACATATAGCAGCGGCAGGGCTAGGGACGGGACAGGGGAAAGGAAAAGCAACACCATTCAGGATTGAGTTTATATTGTCCATGTCCATATTCGTGTGTGGAGATAGTGTTTGTATCATAACGCAGCATGTGTGATGATTTGCACGCAGCACGGTGGCGATATGAGGCCCCGCTCACATTTGTTTCGACATGAGTGCATCCAAATAAGATTAAACTGAGCGTTATGTTCGCAATAGCACAGAGAGCTTAAACGTGATATGCATATTTTAAAATAATAATATATTAACAACAGTGTTGCCTGCAATTTATTGTTAATACGGTAGAACACAATAATGTTTCCACACTTATCATATCAACAACAATAACAACAACAACTATTGAAAGGCATCCGCAGGGAGATAATGTTGGTGATGATGTTTTTCAATTGCAGTTTAAGAGCATTAGAATTTTAAAGAGATATAAAATGACGCACAAGTTTCTTTCTGCAGTGCAGTGCAGTTTCTAACCGAAGCAACCTGAAAGGGTTTGTCTGACCAATACAGTGGTTTTGTGTATGGTGTTGGCATCCCGTCTTTGAAACCCGCGCGCGGTACACTTATGGTGACCTACCGTTCTATAAATAAAAAATAATATAACGGTATATTTCTGAAAGTTGAACAACTACTGCAGTTATCAAGAATTGAATTTCTAACAGAATGAATTTTTAACTAATTGGGGTCACTGCCCCGCTCACGCAACTCCGTTTCTCCGCTTAGGATAGGTGAACATGTACATATGTTCGGTCGCCAGACAGACGAACTTACAGACATTTTCTTGATTTTGCGAGTAAAAGAAAATCTTTTAAAAACCGAAAAACAAAATAAAAAAAATTGGGGAAAAACATTTTGCCCATACATTTTTTTCTTTTTAAAATTGTCGATTTTAGAAAATTTAAAAAAATTATATTCAAGAAAAAGCTGTGTCAAAAAAAAAATTGTTATTGCATCAAATGGACACTTTTTTAAACCGTTGTTCGTGCTCAACAAAACGGTAGAAAAAATTGTCGAAAAGAATTGTCTAAGAAAAAATTTACCTGAACACAATTCACAGTGTTCGTTTACCTAGGGCCAAAATTTTTTTTTATTTTTGAGTAGCTTGACATAGGAGCAAGTTCTTTCGACCAAGTCACACATTTTACTAAGATACCTTTGACTATTCTAGCAAATTATCTCAATGCTGCGGAGCTTAATATAAAACAAGGCTGATCCTTGACAAAAGGCTACCTACCTATTCGATATACCCCGGCCTATTTTTAATTCCCACAACCAAGACAGGTGAAAACAAATCGTTGTGCACTATGTTCCCAATTCCCATACATTTGGAATATGAGGCCAAAGACATTGGACTAAGCGCAGTTGATTTATGGGCAAATGTAAAAAAAAATTAAAATTATTTATGTATATTTGGAAACAACACAAAGTTGTTTTTATTTTTTTCCCCAATTTAATTTATTCATTTGACCATAAGGTATGAACTGATTGCGGCATCCAATGGATTCTGATCTCAACACACAAACCAACACCAAAACCAAAGCCTCTTTCTGGAGATCTGTGAACATAGTGGCTTTTGTTCACGATTACAAATTTGATAATCTCTTCTCAGCCGACTCCGACTTACGACTTACGTTGCTTGGTTGGTTTCTATTAGGCAAAATATGACCGGCAATAAAAATGAAAAATCTTTCGAGGGTTCCTGGAGCCATTAGGATATATCAGGGGTTCGATTTCGTGTATAAAGAAAACCGTCCCAAATACGAATATACGAAACACAAATACCCACAAAAAAAAATACCTGTCATTGTTTTATGAAGACATTAAACGAATGTAATCGGGCGCTTGATTTATCTTGGAGGCAATCGCGGTTGGAGATATGTGTTTCATGGGTGTTTCTTTTAGAAAACGACGACCGACCGATGCGACGGACGAAGGGACGAACGGCTGAATGTATAATAGCTAGCTATATAGCTATTGATGGAGTAACACATGCTCGGGAGGTTTGACCTAAAGACATAAATTATTGATTTTTTTTTTGGAAAATTTATGGCACCGATCAAGTGGTAATCCATTGGCGATGATAGATCGATAAAGGCAAGTGAAGTTCTTCTGGGGGACATTTTTCATTTCGTCTGGAAGATAAAACCTACTCTATCTTAAATGTTTTGAATAAACTTTTAAGAATAAAAGAAAGCCGTTTGGTCAGGTATTTTAATTAATTTAAACTAGGCGCATTTTTTAGAGTAGAATTATAATACAAGAATTACCGTTATGATAAAAAAAAATGCTGATTATAAATCATTTTGATATTTTTTTTTGTTTTTATTGTACACACGTTGATTTCTTATTGCTGAAAACATTAATTTTTTCACTCTTTCCTATTTTAAAATAATGTGAAATAAGAAATATGCATTTTTTTATAATCTATCTAGTATATCTGTGACATATTGTATTAATTGTATGAACCAAATGTAAATATTGTATATGTATGTAAACCTGCAGTGGGTCTTAGTTCTTGTTATACGGGGTCATTCATTCGGTGGCTTCAATGACCGCCGGTATTTGACAACTGTCAGACTGAGCTGTCATTTGAAGAATTAGTTGAAAGCTTACAATTTCTGATAAAAGATCGCTTAACAATCGAACGTTATAAACAAATTCAAATTTACAATAAAAGTGGTAGTTCAAACGTAGCCACTCTTATCGAATTACGCGATGATTTTGATCTTCATAATCGACCGAGTATACGCGTATGGAAGCCTTACTGATGTTGGAAGGCATGATCCATGATCGAAATGCATGTTTTAATCGAATATATGTATTGTTCCTGCAAGTGCAAGTGTTGCTGATGATCCTAATTTATCGATTTCCTAACTGACGATATCTGATTTTCTTTAGTTGGCGATTGAAGATCATGACGTGAAAGTAAAGTGATTCCAACAAGGCAGTGTATCTATTTACATTTAATTAATTTTCGTAAATAGATTTAAATAAATTTGATTCAAATTCCAAAGAAAAAGATAATATTATTTTAATAATATTCAAACTCCTGGAGAAACCAGAAGACAATTTTTTTTTTAATTTTTTCTAATTACATACAACAAAAATAGAGAGTATTGAAATTTGAAGTTTTAAAGTCTGCAGGACCTTTTTGAGTACGCATATAAATTGTTGGACAGAACTAATCCGATTACGAGTATTTGAGAAAAGGGTGAACAAATTAAGTTTTGAAATCAGAGTTAGAAGGTGGGATGGAACTGGTTCATTGAACTATATAGTTTGTTCAAGAACTACAAAAGCCTAGTTTGTATCTGTGACGAACAAATACTGTAATTTTACAGATTATCGTTTAAACAATCTATGAATAACTTTAACTGCCAGTTTAGTTTAGCAAAGACAAATAGTGTTCTGTCAAACGACCATTTGATTTATTGACTGATTGAAAAAAAGATAATATTTTTGGAGATGAAAGCTTTCTTTACATTTTTAGAAAATAAAGTAAGCTCATCACAAGTCTACTAATCGGTATAATGTTCCTAAGTATTTATTTGTAATGTTCATTTCTAAATAGGTACCAATACCTATGGACACAAATAGCTGCCTGGCATATAGACATTCTCGGATGTTTTCGATTTGGAAGAAATCGATATTTTTTCCCCCCGGAACGCTACCATTCATTGATTTATTAACGAAGAAACTTACCGCAATCTTATTTCTCATTTTTTTTTTTTGAGAAAGTCTTTAATCGTAAAGGATATCGAATGACAGTTGCAAAATTTCATAATTCAAAATCTGCATTCAATGCGAAGCTCTTACCGATTTAATACAATCGTCACCTCCGAGTGCAGTCTTTCCTCTTCCTTAAGTACTTAAGCGTTTCTTGCCGCTCCTTTTGAACTGAATGCAAAAAAAAAAATTAACGTCCACCAATTTGAGTAACGTGAATATGAACATACCAATGCCATATAACCAATGCGATTGCCCTGCCATGCCAATGCCGCCACGACATTCCGTTTAAACTGGAGGAACACTCTCCAAAGAGTTTATCATAAATTTGCAGTGAGCATTTGTCCCTTATGAAGTCTAATCCGCGTTTATTTTATTCGAGGCTACAAATCGTCGCCTTAATAGTGTCAACTTGACTTATGTGATCGCTGGACCGATCGTCACAGTCACTGCTATTCGCGATATTCATTTTGTTGGGTCGGTCGGGGGGCGGTAAGAGCGCGTCTTGATTCCCATTGGAAATGTGGCAATAATTCGCGATCTGCAAATGCGTAGCACATTTGGGGTCAGAGCTGCCCCAATGGAAGCGCGGCGTATTTCATTTTGCGTTGCATAAATCACTGCCACAAGCCCACTCTTATTCGTATTTTACTCGATCGCAATGATGTGTGTCCTTTGGTCTGCTTCTGGTCCTGATGGCAGGCGGTCGGTTGGTGCTGGTGGTAGTGCTGCTGCAACTTGCGGACGGAGCTGGAACTGCCCTATCGTCCTCCTTCAGTGCGCAGAAAACCTAATAAACCATAATCCATTTTGAATTATTGTAACGCACAGCATCAGTTCTTTGTGTTTGAAGAGTTTATAGGTGTCCCCTTCGAGGAGATCATGTCGCCTGGTTTCCGCAACAACAAAATTTCGCGATTATGATAGTTTACGGCTGAACGCACCATCAGTTGCTGAATGTTACAATATATATCGGTCGGCAGGCATATGGCGGAGGCTATTGGAGTGCGTGTGTCGCTCTTTTGAAATGCACTTTCATAACTCAGGTATTTGGAGTGTCTGCCATAATTTAAGTTTTACAACAATCAACTAAGGGTGTCGGATATTCAGATGAATTATTAAACTAACAAAAAGAAGCTGAAATCACTGAGTACACTATACAAAATAGTGTAGGAATATTCTTTGTATGTTTGATATTTTTAGCTTAAAATTAAACCAAAATGATGATTGCAGTGAGGCATATTCTTTGTATGTTCATATTCATGTTCTAAATGGTACATTAAATTATTATTTCGATGAAATTTGACACAGCGACTGTAAAAGTTCAAAGTGGAATTTCAAATTATTAAATTTTTGCGATCAAAAATTTAATTAAAAAAAGTCCTACATGTTATTGCTTGCCAAAAATTATTCTGAAAGAAATTGTTGAAATTTCAGAAAAGTATCCCCCTTTTGATTGTTAAGAATTTGTTTTCCATAATTTCACATTATCAGATTTCTTAGGAAACAGCAAAACTTAATACTGAGAGTTGGTCCGACATTTTTTTTTGGAAAAATTTTGCTAACCATTTTTTTTACAAAATGATGAATGATGGATTCAATATATTATCTGTTTCACAACATTTGTAGGAAATTTAATTTTTTATAAGTTTGCCATTTTACTTTTTCTAATGAGATAAGAACTACGCAAGTATTAAGAAAATCGAAATTGCCAATAAAAGATAAGATGGTTGCAAAATGTAAAAAAATATTTTAAGTCTTTTGTTGATGAAGCGAAATATTCTCCCGTTGCCATTGCTCATGAATGGTGTTCGCATTGAGGAAACTAAAAAGCTATCAATTTTAGGTATGTGCATTAGCGACAACCTGTTTTGGAACGACCATATACAGGAGCCAAAAACGAAGCGAAGTGCTTAGGTTTCTTATGGCGTTGTAAGAACTTTTTTCGTACGATCTGGCCACAATTTATAAGGCATAAATACGTCCTAAGTTAGAGTACAATTCCCACATATGGTCTGGTACATCCAAAACCTTCTTGCATCTTCTGGATAGAATCCAAAATAGAGCTTTAAAGCTGATAGGTGATAGTTCGATTTGGGAAACATTTGTTGCGTTAGAAAATCGTCGAAATGTCTCTTGCCTGTCCTTATTTTATCGTTACTTTCTTAAGCAATGTTCTAGTGAAATACCTAACTGCATTCCTCCACTCAAACAATTTTACCGTAATACACGTTCTGCTAGGAATGCACATCAGTATACCCTCGAACCAAAAATTGGGTGCACAGTCAAATATAGAGATTCGTTCTTTAGTCGTACATCAAAAATGTGGAATTTCTTATCCGACTTTATTTTCCCTCCCCAATTTAATGTCCAGCCAGACGTTTAAGACAAATGTATGTACATCGTTTTCTCCTACTCAATCCTCCCTCTTTTTCCTAAACGCTCGCACTATGTTAATAGTTAACATAGCGCACTTGAGTGCGCGTCAATTATAAAAAAATAAGTCAAGACAAGTCTTAGATTCTATTGATGCATTTTTGTTAATTTATAATGTTTTTTTGATGTTATCAGATTAAAAAAAAAAAATAATCATTACATATTATTCACGATTACTTGATTTTCCATAAATTTTTTTTAATTTCACGAAAATTCTTAAGTTCAAGTACCTATACCCATTTTTTTTTTTATCGGAAATTTTCGACTCCTAATTACTTGTAATTGTTATTTTTTGTTACCATAACAACCCAAATCTGTAGTAAGCACAGAAACAAAGCAAAATCCTTCAATGAAAAAAATGAAAACGTAATCAAGGACTCTGGTGAAAATCTGCCTCTAGCGAAATCCATTGATGTACTGTGTCCTGTTTCTGTGATAAGAATATATTCGTTTCCAATTTCATCTTTACAGACTTTACGTTAATAGATATTTTGTTTTTCAAATAAAAATAATTTGTTGGATGTACCTATCTACTATTACCTAATAGTCTTTAGTGAATTAATGTTTGTATTCCAATTTATTTTTGCTACCAATGAGAGCATGTTGTTTTCTAGTTCGGTATTTTGTTTTTCTTTTCTTCATAACAACACACATTTATTGTTACAGTTTATTATTCGTCCTTTTTCCCTGACTTTTCTTGTGTAAATAATATTCAATTTGCATTGCTTTGTGCAATTCATACACATATCATATCGTAAAAACATAGCTGGCAATCAGATGAACAAATATACGAACAAACAAATAAGCACACGTCCTTAATAAAATCTGGAAATCCTTGACGTTGCAAAATTTGAAGCACAAAATCTATCTGATAATTCAATTTTCCACAAAAAAAAAAAAAAAACATGAGAGAGGGATAAGAAAGAAATTTTATTCATTCTGCGCGAAAAAATCCTTTGAACACGAAGAAAGGACCAAAAACTTCACCCTCTTTTTGCGACAGGACTTTAACTTGCTTTTATATAATATGTACCTAGCTACATTCATACATATTTTTTTTTATTTTGTATGGGGGTGGGCTCGCCGGAGAACCCCTATTATCTTCGTACAATAAAATATACGTGCTCAGCATTGAGAATATAGATGTGCGCCTTTATAAAGCCAACCCCCTGCCAGTAAGGCTGAAGCTGTGCCAAGTGAACAGTAAAATGCTTCCAAATTTCGTTACCTCCTTCGTAACTTTGATTTTTTTGTTTATCTTTTGTTTAGTCCTGGGGGAGACAAAAAAGCATCGGTAGAAATATTTCACAATCGGAACCGGAAGCTCAATCATTACCCCCTTCAAACCCCCTTCAACTTCAAGAGACACGATAAATTTTTGTATCTCCATCGTTTCTTTCTACTATATAGAGGACTTTCTTTCTACCTACCTAGAGGACTTTGCTACTACAATCGTCCAAGCTTTTTTGTTGAGACGTTTTGTTCCCTTTCTTTTAGTTTTGACGCAGTAGTTGAAAAATAATACAAGTAGGAATTGGGAACTGTTGAGAAATCTTTGGGGATGTTGAAATTAAAGGTTGGGAGGTATATGCGGAGGCAAAAACAAACTTATTCTCAAATCAAAAGTTTGCCTCTTCAAAGATGGCGTTACGGACAAGTTTTCTGTATACTTTATGTTTTGATTAAAGAAAAATCCCGCCTTCAATGAAAGTTATTTGAATCTTTTTTTGAAATACATATTTATGTATATTATTTGTTAAAACTTTGTTGACAACAAAAGATAAATTCAAAGATTTTCCGATTGCGGGTTGCTTTGTAACGGAAAGAAGGGATAGATAAAAAAAAAACAAAACTTCTGTTTGTTTTTTGTTTCAAAATTTGTTCAGTTAGGTCCTTTTTCTTGAATGCTATAGGCAACTGGGTGTGTATTTTTTTGATCGCAATATATCAAATGGAAATTTACTGAAGCTAAATATACAAGATTGGAAGATCGTCCAATATTGGCAGATTTTTCACAAAAAAATTTCTATCAATCATGTAAACATCCATTTTATCTGTCAAAAGTGACAAAAAAAAAAATTGACAGCTAATCGTCTGACAATTCTCTATTACAAAATTGGTCGACTTCTTGCAATCGTGTGAACTCGTCTGAACACACAATTTTTCTTATTTTCAAATAATTGGACCCCTTCAAATTTTAATTGGCACATCATTCAAGATGAATAAAGTCATGCATTTTTCAAGAAAAAGCAATCGCTTTCATCCGAATATCCGAGAGCATCGTCTGAAGTTGATATTGAAAGTTCACCACTTTAAAGAATATATTCACTTGATAGGAAATTGGCAATTGTCGGGTCATTATTGGTAGCTATTGGAAGACTTTTGACATTTCGGCCAATATTAGACGATCTTCCAATCGTGTATACTTAGCTTAACATTCGTAGTAGTAACAGGTATTAAAATTCTATAACCTAGCCGACCCGTGCTTGCGTTGCTTCGCTTCAAATATGTAATGGATGCAAATACGTGCAAAGCAGACTTAACACTCTACATGCAAATTTAAAAAATGAAACCGATTTTCTTTTAAACCTCTTTTAAACCACAAAAAAATATTTTTTTTTTAACTTCACGGAAATAGGTTCAGCATCCAGTGCAGTTTTTGTATCTCTATAATTCTCTAAGCCAAAAACATTAATCAAATAAATTAAAGATTAACATGCATCGTGAGAAAAGTATATAATTAAAAACATTTTTTGCAGATTGTAAGAATGTAAAAGTACATACTGAAAACCTAAAGTGATTAAGCAGAATAATTCTGAGAACGGATTCGAATTAAGTAATCGGAAATCATAACAAAAAGCATACCTCGGGAAATCAATTTAACTTTTTTAGGACCGAGATTCCTCTTTTTTTATTTGGAAGAACAAATCGTCTCCCTCATATCTTGATTTCCAAAGTTCTCAACGTTACGTCAGCTGCTTTGCAAATACATATGCAATTGAATGTTTGAATGTCATGTCTTGGTCCGCTTATACTATATATCTTCCAAACGATGACTGTTTTGGAGGAAGTGCATTATGCTTCGTTACATTTTATGTACTTATCTACTTATTTTTTATGATTGTGACATTTTTTCGAGTTTCAATTTTCATTTTTTTTTATTGAATTGAATTGTTATACATACATATGTATACATTACAGTGTTTAATATTAATTTTTTCACATTTCTTGGCAACTATTGAACATAGCTTTCCCAGTGCTGTTAAAATAAATTCTGAAAATCTTAATTTTATCGGTTTAGCGGAATGGGAGTTTATAAAATACAAGCATACACAAAAATTTATTTTTTATTGTATATTATTGTTTCTTTAAGATACTGTAGGTAATACCATATTATTTAGAAACCTTCCGCTGTTAAAAAGGGAATCATCTTCAAAATGATGACACAGTTATTATCATTCAAACAAAAATTCATTTAAGTTTTATTCAAAATTCTGTAATTTTAATAAAAAAAAATTATCTAAGAGTTTTGTCGCCTTTTGATGTCCAATGTTATGTTGTCAGATGCTAAGCCCTAGATTAATTTAGTCCTGAAGAAATCAAATACACATTTTTTTGACACTTGTTTATTAGGCATGTTTAACAAGTAAATTAATCCACAATCCAAAACAAACTTCCAAGCAAATGTGATGTGAACTTGTTCGACATCTGTCCTGGTGAACTGCATACATTCTTTTGATATACTTAAATTTTAAATTCATTCCCTTTGCAATCTAAACTAAACAACAATACTTACCAAAAATAGAACATCAGTCGTACAGAAATTCTGTTACAACTCATGATTTCTACAAATTCTAGGGCTGTAATCTTTTTAGCATATATTTGCATTATTTTTATTTTTCTTTAGATTCTGCCCGCACAAGCCCTGCGAAAATCCTGCCGACCCTTAACACTATACTACAGTAGCATACCGGATTACCGATAAGGGTGAACGTATAAGTCTTAACCCGCACAGAAATGGAAACACCAAAACCCTCCTCGTTTGTCCTAACTAAAAGTAACTAAAAGGTGTTAATCCTTGTGAATTGGTGTTAAATGTTTCATGATGATGGGGGAAACATAATTTGTGCAGAAAGTAAAGTAAGACCGCCACAACAATAATTACTGTGTCAAAAGTTTTTCTCGTTTTTTTTGTATTTCGGTATGACGCGAGGATTGTTCCTTTGGATTGAACAAATGTTATGTATTCCTGCAATTGTTTAGTATGTATACTTCCACCCCCAAGGCCTTAGGGTATTTCGTTAGGTTGCAGTTTTTTTTCGAATTTTGTTCAGGGTTAGCTTTGCTGTTTATTCGAATGGACTCACTTGAATACGAGTGAATGAAGAATAAATTAAGTGAGATGTTAACGAAAAGACTAAAGATTTAGTTGTGGGTGTTAAGGGGGAAGGATACAATTTGAAGCAACTTTATTTGGACTGGTAGCAATGTTTATTAACACAGCCAGAACTATTATATTGAAAGGACTTTTTCATGCAGTAGCTAGTGTCAATAATCAGCTCAATAATGATTTAAAAAATGCAACTTGTGCAAATTTTTGGATTTTGAAATTTGTTATGATGTTAAAAACTTACTTCTCCTCCTTAGACCCAATATCCGATATTTCCCCTTGCATGACATATGACCTGCACTACTCCTACTTGCCATCTGGTACGGTTTCTGGAAATGTATTTCAGCTCTCTCCAACTTTTCTCCAGTTGTGCTGATTCTTCTTCGACAGTTCTTGGCCAACTGATTCTAGGCTGATAAGGTTATATTGCATCGCTTGGCTCGTAATGCACTCGTTATCCTTTTGGAGCGGAGCAGTAGCTACTTTATATTTATATTTCCATTGGTGATGAATCACATTTGACAGGCGTAAGTTACAACGAGCCTGATCAGTTGATTTTAGATGAGGAGCTTTGCTGAGTCCGTTTGATTTTTTTTTTTTTGATTCTTAGTGGATGAAGCAGATGAAAAGAAAATTTTACACTCTTCAGAATCGCTATCGGTTGTTTGTTGAACTTCATATTGTTTGGGAGAAATGTTTTTCAAGACTGTCTTTAGCATAAATAACAGTACCTACATATTTTTCTTTGAGCTCTTGTTCTTAATAAAAACAGATACGTTAAGTCATATTGGCGTTGGTGTTCAATCGCCAATTTTAGACAGTAGTTCGGAATGTTGATGACACGGTTTTCTGCTCTATAAGCTTATAGAGACGTCATAAAATCTTTAGGCTTCAGCTTAGGTCCCTAGGGTATTTTGTTCTCATGATCATTCCCGATTTTCACAGCCAAGTGATTATCATTTACCCGAAAATTATTTCTTTTATCCAAAACGCAACTGTTCAACTGTTCCTTTTTCGAACCAAATTAAACATTTCCAAAAGTATTTCGATGCTCTGAACTGAAAAGTGTTCCATCGTAACATTTTTTTTTCAGGAGAATTTTAAAATCAAATAAAACGTGTTTTAGCCATGCATGTTTGAGAGCAGCAAAAATAAGAATTAACTTTCCATGACCAACTGAAAGTTTGATCTTCTAGCATCATATACAACGTACAAGTAGGGGTATGTTGTTTTTGTTTCTTAATCAACAACTAATTAAAATCTCATTTTTACATCCGAATCCATAAAATTATGGTGTTACAAAAAAAAAACAAATTAAGTAATTGAATTGTTCACTGAAGCTTATCCCGCCCTAATCGAAAAGTTAATGATCTGTGCTCTAATATATAGCCAGCCGTACATTACATCGTCATCGCGGTGTCCTAATGAAAAAGGCAAAATATTGTGACACCTACCATGACTCGTTCGAGTTAATTGATGGTTAGTGTACAATCAACTTCAACAAAATGTCATTTTAATTAAGACATAAGTAGTATTTGTAGATACACGAACCGAACAAAAAAAAACAGAACAAAATTATTTAAAAAAATTAATATCAACTGCTCATGGAATTACGAACACCAAATTACCTATAACGTACCCCTTTTTTATGCTGGCTTGTTGGTATCAATTTCTTAATTCTACGTTTGAATTCGGGTTTCAGCAGAGACGACGGGAAACGGGATAACGATACGGTATGGCTACCCATCATCGGTGCCCGATTCTATCGACCGATACATCCTTTATGTGTCGCACACGTTATTCCATTCCAACACCTTTAATCGAAATTTATAACATTAGGACGAAATTATTGCCATCGAAAGAGGTGAGATTTTGCGTGAGTATAAATTATCACCGACTGACTCTCTCTCTTTCTCTCTGGGATGTTGAATGCATCACACTGCAATATAATTTACTTACGTAGCAGCGCCCGCTGTGAACTTATTAGTGATGATATTGCACCCTGTGTTAAGCCGATTCGCACGATCAACAGTCGCCGCAGGATACCGAAGATGTGCTTCTGCCGCCATCAAGCATCATGCATCCATGCTGGCCGCAGGCAACATCCTGGAAGCAGTGGCACTCTCACTCCTGTTGATGTTGAGATATACATACATTCGTGTTGTAGCTTTTATTCCTTCTGGATCTGTGATGTAGGCATCGGTGTTCATGCTGTCGGCGACAGTGGCGGCGCGCGGCGGCGTGGTGGGGCCCAGGGAATCAATCCAGGAGAATTTTTTGCCGAGTGAGTTATGGATTTGTGTGAACTTTCGCGAAGAATTGCACAACCCAGTTTTTTTAAGTTATTTTTTGGTATCTGTGCACTTAATCATTCTTGAGGACGGCTATGTTAAATGGAATGTATCGCACATAAATAAAGGGATTTATTAGAACGAAAAAAATAAAACCTATATGCACATTTATTTTAACCATCTGAACATCGTATGTATGTAGGTATATCTATAGATTTCTACATACCGGTAACATCGTCTTCCAATTTTAAAGGTAACAGCACGAATCTGGAAAAACTTTTTTTAACTTTCAATAATACTTAAAAGAATTTATGAATTTTAATTAACTTCGTGACGTAGTTTGTTTAATATTTTCAATTACTTGCTGTGAAATAAAAAAAAACATAAATAGCGTTTGAAATTTGAAGTTTTATAACATAACACACTTTATTGTTGGCATAACAGACATTTTTAATTTATTTTTATTTGAAAGGGTTTAGACTGATCAATATCAAAACGAAAATGGATTCTAGCTAGACTAGAATGTTTCAACCTAGCGTTTGGCGATGTTGAATAATTGTTCTATCACCTTACGCTTGAGTAGATCAGTCCAAACAATGAACAGACTATTTCATTTGTAGGGAAGATCATGGCATCAGATTTTTGGGATACGCTTTGGAATAACTTTTGTTGATTTTTAAAAAAAGGAAAAGTAACGTTTTTTCTCAACCGCAAAGCTGCTGCACATATGCGGCAGCTCTACAATGCCAAAAAAGGGTTTGACTTAATCAAAGAAACCACTTCAAATTTTTCATGCTCTACTTTCAGAACTTCCTTGTGTCATCGCTCATCTTCTATAGCTTCTTTTTCTCATCTGGAAGTTCAACACCATGGCAAGTTCCGTACACCGTATCAATATGTTGGAAATAAAACCACGAAACGTCACTCCCACTTTCCTTGTTCCTTTTCTTTATCCTTGTGTATGTTACTTTTAAGTTTTGAAACTTTCTGTTTATGTCATCCTTACTGTACGGAATCAAGGGTAAAACGTATTTCATTTCCCTCATAATTTTGACCCAGAGAACACATTTCTTTTTGCCTCCAGCTACAAATTCAGACTCCATTGCCAAACGAATGGTAACCAATAGCTTGGTGCCAGCATCTGACCAAAATTTTTGTTCAATTTCATTCGTAAAACATTATAATTAGTATTAATAAATACACAAGTATTCAAAATTTTAAATTTTGCTTTATTAAATTTAATTAAAGTCGCCACGATGTCTGAATCAAAAGGTAGCCTCGAACTCTCAATCTCAACCAAACAACAGCTATACGTCACACGACAAAACTATATAAGGAATAGCTGTAGCTATGTATACAGAACATAAGCCCGTCGTATGATGCGCTACTGCCGCTCAGTTGAGATCGAGAGTTGAGATAGCGGGAGCATAATAGGGTAAGCATGCAGTTGCATGGCAAGTGCAAGTACTAACACCCCTTAACTCCTATTGAATGATTTAATTGTGCCCGTAGAATCAGGCATCTTCTTTAGATAGTTCTTTGCCTTTTGAACCATGCGTTCGGCTTGTCCATTTGACGACGGATGAAACGGCGCAATGCGAATATGCCGAATGAGGTTGTTGTTGCAAAATAAATTGAAGTCTTCTGAGGTGTGCAGTTGTCCGACACAATGCTGTCGGGAAACCCATGAGTTGCAAATAGCATTCGCAGAACATGTATAGCACATTTAGACGAGGTTGTACTTACATGATGGACCTCCAGCCATTTTGAATGCGAGTCGACAACGAGTAAAAATATCTTTCCTAGAAAAGGCCCAGCGAAGTCGATGTGAAGTCTTGACCAAGGGTGTTCCGTGACTTCCCAGGGATGAGTGTTGGCTTGTTGCTCTTCTGGTCGTGAAACTTGGCAAGCTTCGCACATCTTAACCGTCCGTTCGCAGTCAATTCCAAATATTTTCCACCATACATTATGTAGCTGCGCGCAAGAGCTTTCATCCGAACGATGCCCGGATGTCCAGCATGAAGGGCTGAAAGTATTGCCTCCTGGCCAGCTTTTAGAATAATGGCTCTATTAACCCACAGCAAGAATCCTTTCAATGTCGATATCTCATTACGTTTTTGGAAGAAAGTTTTAAATTTCTCTTCAGTTGGTTGCTTATCGGGCCATCCTCTTAACGCCCAGCTAAGAACCGGCGAAAAGATGGAATCCTTCGAGGTCATTTTTGCAATTTCTTGTGGAGTCAGAACGGGATTTGCCAAAGTTTCCAGCATCAGAACTTCTTCAACTTCATCAGTTTCTTTCTTCTGGTCCTGTAATGGAATAGCCGTTACCCATTTTAGATCAATGAATGATGTCGTAATCGTAAGCGTTGAGAAATATTCGCCTCCGTAACATTTGTGCTGATAAAACGTTTGGAATCTGCTTATTCGTTGAATTTCCTACTAATACTAAAGGGCGATGATCAGTGATTATGGTGAACGGGCAGCTTGGCAAAATAAAGTTAAATACTTTGCAATATATCTTGCAAAATAAATAAAGAAATGTAAAACAAGACAAAGTGAACATAGTTGTTATGCCAAATCTTGAACCAAATTGACACTTTTTTAAATATTCCATTGTTAACCCTCTCCATAACATAGTTAGAAAGGGGCACAAAAATTCTAAATTTTTTTTGATGTTTCATTGGCTGAACTGTATTCATAATTTCATAGGTAATAAAATGAAAAAAAAAATAACGATAAACCCATTGGTCCAACCAGCAAAAAATTAATAAAATATTGTATGACTTTGTTCGAGTTCAAACTTCAAACATTTCAGAATTCCTTGTTCAGTTTTTATCTGCATGAATATACATTTAAAAATTGCACAATAAATTGGCATTAAGAACTCTTTTATTGCTTCTCAATTTACATTTTAATACGAAGTTTTATTTTACAACAATCAGACAGACTTCAGCTTTATGAACAAACGTTTTGAAATGATATAAAAAAAAAACATTATCCCAAAGGAAATGCCTTAGGCTCTGAGCTCATTAATGCTTGTAAATCTTGTAATATACGCACTGACTGACAATCCAAGAGTAGTGTCGAGGGTTGTTCTAAAAAAAAAACTACACAGCTACTCCCCAAGGATTTCGGCAACTCTGAAATGCTATTGTTACTTTTTGTTTTAATGATGAATACTTTGGAAGCGCGTTTATGAGGGAATTCGTTTCTCATGCTAATTTGCTCCCACTGAGAGGTCTAAAATTCTATGCAATCCAACAATTTATACAACAAAAAAAATTAAGTTAAACAAACGAATATTTTATTTGCTTGTTAATCATTTCACTCTGCTGCTTATAGTTCGTGTTTGTTAAATTAACTAAACCGAATTGCTCCCTGGAGAGAACTCAATTATGCACTGCGCGCTGACCACCACCTAAGTCATTGTTTTGAAATACGACCTCATAAAAGTCAAAATGCAAACAAAGTTGCTGCTCGAGTTAAGTCTTTTTTATCGACAAACAAAATATCCTTAAAGTTTGTATTTCGGCATGTTATTGACGTTTTTATGTGCCAGATATTTATGTTACGTAGGGAGTGAAGAAAAACTCATCAATATGTAAAATATACGAGCAGTCATATTTTTTTTTAATATTTAAAACTATAAAACTCTTGAAAATAACCTTATTTCGATGATGGGGAACAATTAATCGAAAAGCTGCAAAAATCTGTTCTGTTACTTCTCGAATACGTAATGATTAACAGGAAGTGGTGGATATCGTAGGTGATTTTTGATAGTATTGCCATAAAGTATTTTGTAAGAATATTTTTTGAACTTATTTAAAAACAGTTTCCTGTTGGTCTAAGACTTTCTCAAAATCTGCAAATACAAATCTGAAATTTAAAATGAAAAATACCAACGCTGAATCAATTGACAAACAAATGCCACTACCGCGTCAGCCTCTTGAGATTAATTTACCTTTTTCAAAATGACCTGCAGCAATCACTGGCAAAACAAAGCTTCCGTTCTCACTAAACATTTATTTTTTTTTATGATGGAATTTTATGCCCTCATTGTATGGACTCGGAGTCAATTCAACTATTAAAAAAAAAGAAGAGAAATCGAGGAAAAAGATTGGAAAACCAATCAAAGAATTCCATTAAACTGCGAAATGATTGCATTTCAGATATCAGCTCCAAGGGCGAAACTGCAATATCAGCTTTACGCTGAGTGGAACACACAACTATACGCCGAACGCATGTCGCACTGTGGGATAAGATGTGATTTAAGTGCACTAAAAATTATTTTTAAAATATTTAAAGGAAATTGGTATCATTAGTTCAAAAAATGTGCAATAGTTACTTCCGTGGTCCCTCAAACTTATTATGTTCAAGAGTTTCCACCTGGAATATAGAGCCTCCACTATTCCTTCGCACCATCGCGCATGGTCCTTGGAGACTTATTTCAGCTTTCTCCAACTCTTCTCGAGATCTGCTTATTTCTCTTCGATAGTTATTTGCCAAGTACCAGATAAGCCCGCTCATCTGCCTGAGTGCATGAGATTGTCCAATTGCATAACTTGACTCTTACTTACATCTTCGTATGATATAGATTCAATGGGTTACTGGCCAGTTCTCGTATGAAGTTCTTCATTTGAGATACGTTTGGCCAGAAAATCCTGAAGATCTTTCTTAGACATCTTCTTTCAAACATTTGCAGCTTTCTTGAGACAGCTGATGTGACTTTCCAAGTGCGCTATTGCAGCGGAAAAAACATAGCTTGATTTTTAAGCTTATAAAGTTGTTTCCCATATTTTGGAAAGCGTTTCGAATGAATCATTTGCTTTCCCGTAAAACAATACTTTAAAGATATAGGAGAAAATCGTATACCATTTTTACTGGTTGTCCAGAAATATCTACTTAAACAGACAAGGAAGTTCCAAGGTTTATCCTCTTTGTTTTTGCGGTATTGATCCTTAGCCCAACAATTTCAGTTTTACTTTACACCTTTCGTTTCATTCGAGATCCATGATTGATTGCAGAGTCCACTGAATTCCTCCATTTTTAGTCGACAAAGCTGCGTAAAGTACATCACTAATGACTAACAGGAACTGTATTGGTGAGAGTATTTTATATACATATACAGCCCTGGTGAAAGCAAGCCAGACCGCTCTATTGATACTGTCGAACGACTTTTCGAAGACAATGAACAGCAAATTTATTATAGGTCAAAAATTCCGATTTTTTTTAATGGTAGATTTTTTTGAAAATAATTTTCTCTCTGTCTTACTTCGGTTAAATGTTGAATTTTTAGTATATTCCATTTCATGCTCTTAGGACCAGTATAGAACTATAAAGCGATTGTATGTTTTCATTTTTTTTTCCATTCGAAATCGACATTTATGATTTGAAATAATTCCAATTTTCAGTCAATTCATTCCCATTGTGTTTTGATCATTTGTATTATGTACAATGTACATATAGGATTGGCGTTTGCGTTTATTGAGCCAAATATAAAGACGTTTTAATATTCTTCAGCAATAAATTATCTCAGCAAATTGATTCGGGTTGAGTATGGATGGGTTGCTTCTGGGCAGCAGTGAAGCTGCTGCCTGCTTGGCTGGCTGCCGACATTTGTGGATAGAAGATAAATTGAAAGGCCATAAAAACGGTTGCACGGTATATCAGAATCATAATTGTTCTGCTCCTAGTTTGAAAATGGAAACTTTCAAGTTTAACAAAACAAAAAAACCCAATGGAAAATTGCTGTTTAAGTCACGTAAACTACCTGCCAAAGTAGTGTATGGCCTCAAGCTTCTGATGGAAAGAAAAGTTAACATATTCTTGCAATCTCAGATTCTGTGCGGGGATTTATTTGAAATTATCAATTTCTTTTAGTTTTGAAGAAAGTATTGGGATATCATTTTTTGTGTGGTTTATGATGTCCATGGCCAAGGCATATAATGAAAAGGCGGTGTATGGCAAACATTTTTGATGTTTTGAGTTATTAATTATATTATCGGTGTTGAAAACAGAAAGCAAAGTGTTTGATATTGATGCAGCTTATTTGTCCCTAAGCTAATAAGTTCTAGATATTTTTTGATTAAGGAGTTTTTAAAAAGATGTGTATTTTAATAATAAAAAAAAGCATGGTGTTAAATGTCAAAATAAATATTTACAGACGAATATCTATAAACAAAAATAAATTTTGACCAACAAAAGTATTGAAAATAATGTAAAGGAAAAAGAAAAATATTCAACAAAACAGTTGGTAAAACATAACTGCCGAAAATAAAAGCTTAAGACGCCCTTGATGTTTGAGTAAGTTTTAGAAAGAAATCTGTTAATTAAAAAAGTTATTTCAATATTACTCTACTTTAAATTTTTGATGTTCAACCTTCATAAATTAAAAACTTGGCGGACTTTTAGATCTCAGTACTTTTCAATGCTGGCACAGTTAACAAGACGACATAGTCGCATTTTTTCAGTAACCATTGGTCTAACTGTTCTTTAAAGTACGCCAAAGTGTGCAGTATTAAAATGTCAATTTCTCGATTATTGTAGCTTTCTTCAGTTGCCAAGAGTGTTTCTTCAGGAGCGGACAGAAGAATTTTGCTCCACGTATTTGATCAATTCTGGAAAAATTGGGTGGATACCACGCCCACTTGATTGAAAACCAAAAATGTTTGATTTTATCATTGCACCGAAATTCTACAGGAATCGGAAGTATCTACTTCATATGATTGATATAATGATAAATAGAGAGAGTGGGTTGATATTACGATTCCTGACTGCAAATCCTCGATTTTCGAGTTTTCCTTTGTGCTCATCAGTTGACCTACGTTCGTCGGGAAATTCTCCATAATTTTGCTGTCATTTGATTACGATTTTTCATGATTTTGAAGTCCTATGTTTCAATACAGTTATGCTTAAAAGTTGAACACAATTGAGCACCTGTGATTGTTCGGCTTAAATTAGCATATACGAGTTTTCCGAAGTTTTTGACTTCATTGGTATCGAAGCTTGGGAGGGATCGAAAATCGCTTGAGATTGTTCCTAGTATAAAAAGGGTGCATACTGCACAGTGCGAAAACTTGACTAGCTATAGCTAGTGGCCTTTGATTAAATATGATTATCCAACCACCGTAATTGTAGGGATTTTTTTTCATTATTTGGAAGATTTGATAAAAATCATAACTATAGCAATAATAATTGACAATGGCCTTTGTAACAATTTATAAGGCAAAGGAAAATTTTTTAACTATCGTAATCGATCAAAACCCATGAAATACTAAAAATCAGTCTTGAACTTATAAGTTTTCAGCACCTGACTATTTTATCAATTCAATTTTTAGGACACAACAATAACAATTCAAATTGATAAGTATCTCCATCCAGATGTCATATTTACTTTATATTTTCTTTATATGATTCGAATCAATTGTATCAAAAATTAACAATGTTATACTCGTAAATTAATTTCAAAATTTCACAATGGTTTGGTCCACCTGCAATCTCAAAATTGTGAATAGAAAGCAACTCACAATGAAGACACACGAACACGACTTCGTTGAACAATCATCGCAAATTATTATGTCGAAAGAAAATAATTGTATTAGGTACATGCTCAAAACCGCAAGGATATCCAATTGAATTAAATAGCGTAATGTTACGCTGACAACGCACAAACGCACCCTTTTTTTTATTGACAAATTATAGTGTTCAACTTGAGTTGCACACTTTTGACAGAAATCTACAAAAGAATCAATAAAAATGTTACAAAACATGTCAGAATAAATTATAGCTGCACTTTGCGCGTAAGGGTCTTTCTTTTGACCGCTGTTGTCACACCACCTACCCTCTATTACACCCGCCAGCTCTGCCATGTAATTATTTGAACATACGAGTAGTAGGATGTTTCAGATTCAGTCTGAAAATATGTTGTGCGGTATGACATCTTCCACCCCAGTGTTGTAATATTTAAACCAAAAACATTGAAACCACCCTATATATTTTTATGATATGACCTTCTGGAAATAATGCATAGAAGCTCATATTTCATAGTAAATCTCCGTTTTTCGCACTACGTAGGAGACTTCTAGAAATAAATACAATTATTTTATTATGGAAACTAACAAAAATATTTTTCCGTTTAATTTCGGCTTACATTAATTACATAATAGGTGTTATTTTTTAAATCTGACAGAACCTGAGCGAAGAGCCATCTGAAGTCCGATGAAACTCGCAGGCGTTTTAACATGAACAGACTGACGCCTGAACACACTTCCAAATTGTTCAAATTTATCCCATTTCTGATTTTCATAAGGGAATTGTATCAATAAACAAAACTGCCGTATTTGGAGTAAAAATACCTAATCCTTATTTGCTTTTAAAAAAAGTATTAAAAAACATGTTGCATTAAGAAAATTGTAAAACTATTCTTGTTTAAATTGAAAATGTATTAAAAAATGCAATTTCGGAAATATTTTTTTATAATAAAATAAAATGAAATTTACTTTCATTAAAAAAAAACTAAGTTTTAAATGAACTAAGTGTCATATAAAAATGAAAACTTCTTCTATTTTCCATTGATGTGATTTTATCTGTGACAGATGCTGGTAGATCAAGTAGTCAGAATCAGAAGCAGAATTCTTTAAGTGCTGCTTGGTCTTTAATTGTTCAATTTTAATTGAAAACTTTTTTGGAGAGTTCGCCCATGTTTTGTTCACCCTTAACTCACTTGTTAAAGATACTGGAATGTTTTATAATTAAAACATTTTGCGTAAGTATACCTTTTAATTTTCAAACAGAAATGTCGAAATAAAAATAAAAAATTGGGAAAATACACTTTTGTCCACAAAAATTTGTCCAAAAAATAAAATTATTTTAATAGAATTGGTTTAAAAAAAATTGGCAAAAAAACAATTTTGTTGGGTTAATGCAAACTGTTTTTATGTTGCCTCAATTCAATATTTTTGATTTTTCATTTTCAACAAACAATGTTCTTTTAGTGGAAATAATTTTCAATTCAAATGTATCAGACTTAGGTTAGGTTTGGTTACAGTGGCGGTCAGCGAAAGGCTGACCCACTTAGACCAAAGAACTTGGTCCGTTGTAAGACCACAAAGATCTAGAAGATATACTCCTTTACTCATTGAACCATTTTGAGCTTCTTACGAAGCGTGCGATGCTACTAATATTAGTCTAAGCTAGATCATTAGGATCGTAAGGACAAAGAAGGTGTGGAATTGTTTCCTCTTCATCCATGCAGCTTTTGCAAAAATCGTTTGCATCCACGCCAAGACGGATTGCATGCCTACCTATAAGACAGTGTCCAGTAATGACACCTATTATGTAGCTAATATGCAATCTGTTTAGGGATAGCAAACCTCTGGTCTTTTTCATAAATGAAAAATGGCCACATTAATTTTGTAGCCACACAGGTGGTGATGTCATTCCACCTAAGGTTTGTCATCTCCTTGACATTTTGAGTTAGCATGAGTTTACATGTAGCGATTGGTATACCTATGTCAAATCTGTGAGCTAAAATAGGCATTCTGGTTCCGCTTTTGGCAAGTTCATCAGCTTTACAGTTACCTGGAATATCTCTGTGTCCCGGCACCTAATAGAGGTGAATATTGAACTGTTTCGCCATCTCTACAAGAGATGAACGACAGTTTATGACTGTTTTGGTGTTTGAGGAGACAGATTCCAAAGATTTGATAGCCGCTTGGCTGCCTGAAAAGATGCGGATATCATTTATTGATAACACGTTTTTCTTTAGCCAAAATAAAGCCTCTTTAATCGCCAAAAGTTCCACCTGGAAAACGCTACAATGATCAGGAAGGCGAAAGGATAGACTTAAGTCTAGTCTGTCAGAGTACACGCCCCCACCAACCCCGTCATCAGTTTTTGAACCATCGGATCAGACTTTATTTTATGCAAATTATTTTAACTCGTATTAGTTTTCTAATGCATTTTTTATATTGATTATTTTGGAATTTCCGGGTTGGTGTCAGAATTTCAAAAACCAAAAATCCAGGAAACCTGAAATCTCAAAATATCGAAAAATGACAATCCAGAAATCGAAATACCATAAATTTATATAAAATTTTTAACCGTGAATAGGTATCACACGCACACATATTTGAAACTAAATATCTTGAATATTATACAAAAACTTAAAGCCTAATATCCAACGAATAAGTTTGAAAACTTTATTGAAGCAAAGTACAACTTCTCAGGTATTATAAAAATGGAAGATTTAAAACAAGTCTCCAAAAGTTCTAAAATTAATGTAATGGAAAATGCCCAAAAAACACAAGACTTTAAAAAAATTAACTACGTCCAGGACGATATGACGAATAGAATTTTATAGAATCTCAAAAACAGGCGGAAGTGGTCTTTTACAAAGTAGACAAATGTTTTGAGCTCTGATAAACAGTATTAGTGAACAACAATTTTTTATTTGTCAACGCTACGTACTTACTCGTAGCTTTGTTTTGAAAAGGGTAAACATTGTTCCAAACACTTTTTACTCTTTATTAAAAAAAATTCCACGAGTTTTATTTCGCTGAATATGTGTATGAATTTCCAATAAAGTTAGTAAAACCATGCCAATCTTCAAAACTTTTTGACTTATACCAACTATACGTTACTATGCATAAAATAAATCTGTACCAAGATAATATTCCGTGCTTTAATATCCAGTTATAATTGATTTATAAAACATTCAAAACCGACATCACAATTCACAAGACCTAATTTTTTGTATACCATTATAAAAGTAGAGACCTCTTTAACTGAAAAGCCGATGGGAAACATTTATTTCCAAAGAGAATTCTTTGAATGCAACCTAAGATAAATAAATTTCACGTTTATCACGTTAATTTGCTTAAATACCTTTCTTTTAGAATAAAAAAATGAAGCGGAAACAAATAAAAATCGTGTGTTAGATCTTCTTTTTTTTATATTCCCTTCAATAAAAAAAAAAAAAATACAAGATTTGGGAATGTAAATCATTGTTTAACAATTCAGCGTATCCGTATCACCTACATTATGAGCATATTTTACAAAGTATCTACATCGCGCGCCCTCTACAAATCAAAACAAAACATTTTTATTTAGGTAAATCAGAAAGAATCATAATAAAGAATCCCTGGCCTGTTGCCTTCCATCAGTGTTATGTGAATGTGATGACCACAAACCTGGCCATAAATCATCGCTAGCCAGAGAGCCGAATGCTCATCGTGTGGCGGCTGGGGGTTTATCAATCATAACGTCGAACCCCTCCCTTTCTGTGCCATCAGAAGACCAAAAATTCCTCTTCTCACTTAACATTTTGATTGATAGCTGCGATTTATCGAAATCAAATCGAAAGGATTTTCAATGGATTACAAATGTTTCTTAATACATCTTGTTGAGATGTTGGTAAAAGTTTTTCTTCAAAAAAAAGATGTGCGCTTTTGGCTCTTTTTGGGTTTTATAATTAATTTGTATGTGAACATTCTTGAACTATGCAACCCTGTAATATGTGAAATCTGACTTGGACCTCGGAGTCGATTAAGAGATCAAGAAATCAATGGCACATGAAAGTGTGGCACAATTTATTTGAATGGAAAAAGATGATTCAATCGCAATAACTACATTGTAGTCATAAGTACTGAGTTGAAATTAGTATTTTGTGTTTCTGAAAACTACCCATGTCCTTAAATTTTAAAAATTTAATATTTGTACACATTATGTTGACAGATTTATTAAACAAAAATTGGTAGTTCTTGCGAAGTCACTAAAATAAGTTACTATAATATACTTCAATAATTTTGCAGATATTTGTTGAGGATGTGACTCGAGATATGCCAATTATAACAAATTTAGTGAACGAACATGCTCCTACATTGCAATAACTTAGATTAAACAACAAAAACAGAAGTTTGAGCCGAAAATCGATTTATTTATTTATCATATTCATTTCGTGTTTTCCAGTTGATAGCGCTGCCATTTGACATATGTCAAACTCAGCTGTCATTTGAAGTATCAAAACATTTTATAGTTGAATGTTTCCATTTAATAATCGAACAACGCGTTTAAAACTTATTAAAACTCACTATAAAAGAAGTGATTGATTGCCATTCGAATCAATTGGTCGAATGATAACAGATTTTGTTCGGTCAGTGACATGACGTGGACGATATGTGGTTCCAACAAGACGGGGCAACAAGCCATATAACACCACCAATTATGGCTTCATTGCCTGGAAAGTTTCTTGTTCGTATAATTTCACATTTTGGTGGCGGTCAAAGCGGTCATTTGAATGTTATTCTTTTGAACTTAAAAGCATATACTCCAAGTATTATAATGAAATAAAATTTTCATCAAAAATATATCAGTGTGTGTGTTATATTTAACTTCAACTTCGAAACCGAAAAATGAATGATCCTCTACAATTAGCTATAAAATTGAAGGATCAGAAAATAAGGCCTTACGCTTTGCGAAAATTATAGCGATTGCTAAGATAATATTGAGAATCGCCTTGAAGAGATTCTGCACTGGATCGCGGGTCGAACAGTGCATTGAATATCGTTTACCAGTTCACCTGCGGAATAGGCCGTTAATGTACCGGCAACAGAATTTGGGATTTAAAAATTAGATCAATAAACGACCGCTATCGGAATTCACGCAACTATTCAATTATTTTTATTTATTTGTTTTTCTCCTTCTTTATTTTTCGAAATTTTTTTTACATATAATTTTCTCAAACTTATTCTATTCTTTATTCTTTCATGGTCCAGTATAGCGAACGATATAATGTCCAGAGTCAATTCGTTATATCGAAAATTCGTTATATCGAAACGTTTCTTTCATACAAACTCCTCTTTTAAATTCGTCAATGATTTTAATTTTTGCTTCCATTGTAAATATTTCAGAAATTCGTTATTTGTTCGTTATAAAGAATACCTAATGGAGTTGAAAAAGTGTTCGTAGTATCGATCATTCGTTATGTCGTCATTCGTTATACTGGACCACCACTCTAATTATTTTTCTATTTTTTTCTATTTAAAAAAATATACATACTTTCAAGTTTTTGTTTTTGCAAAAAAATTGGTTTTTCAATTTCACGAAAAGTTTCTGATAAGAGCATTCATTTTTTTATGCAATAAGGTTTGTTCTTATTGAATTCAAATACTTATCAAAAATATTTTAAAAATCGGAGCAGGTTCCCTGGGCTTAGAAATAAAATGCTCTATTGCTCAAGAGATGAAGTGTGTTTCATCAATCATCATCTAAAGGTTGTTTTTTTTAGAGGTATATATCTTTGAAATGGAATAAAACAAGGATGAATTTTTCAAAAATGAAATTGACTTTATTCGAAAGATAATCTTCAGGCATAACTTAATCTAGACGTAATTTAAGGTACATAATATCGACAATAACGTTTTCAGCTTAAAGGTCTAGACTATTCAAAGCTTTGCTTACAGCCAAAAAAGACAAATTGGAAATCCATTTTTATTTATGTATTTCAATTTTCTAGATCCGCATTCAACTTAAAACAAATCACCATTCATAGAAATCTATTGTTCGGAAGGGAATTCCCTTTCTCAAAACCCTTGGTTGTTGACCTTTTTTATACCTTACTTGTCACTTCTATCTTTTTTCAAAAGTTAACCTGTACAAAAAAAAATATTTGTTTCCTTTTAAAGTAGATAAGCAAATCTTTTTGTTATCTACATCTCTCGACATGAATATTCAAATTAAATATAAATATAAAATTTAGTGGTGAAATATAAATAAATAAATTACCTGATTAAATTTAACTCACTGAACTAGCTACACATAATTATATTCATTCCATTAGCATAATTTGATTAAAAAAAATAACCAAAAAAAGACAAGATATTCTGTATAGCCAAGCCATTCGACATGCCTCCGAAAAATCCAAATAGCTTAGAAACAACTAAACAACTTCTTTTATTTTTTTTTTGTCAACATACAAAAATATTGAAAAATTGTATTCTTTCGCAAAGACAACATATATTTATTAATAAATACTTATCTAATGGATTCGAACTTCGGATTACCTTACATTGATATCATCGAAAAGCAGACAAAATTATAAAAAAAAAACAAAGACAACAACAAACATACAAGAAAAAAAATTAAGTCTTTCAGCTTCAGATCGTTAATCATTTTCATATCTGGGTTGTAAATCGAAATGAATCACGCACTGATCGAACTCCGACTGTTGCCAGAGCCGGTTCAGTCAATTTTGGGGCCTTTAAGTAGTTGACAAATAATACTGACACAGTGACACACTTAGGTAATTTCGAAAGTAACAAATTCATAAGAGGGTGGGTTTTGCAAAAACTAAAAATCCATTCATAAAAAGGGGCGACAAAAGTACAAGTGATGGCGATTTTTTTTATTGAGGAATAATAAAATTCCTGTTGCAATTTTGTTGGTCGATTACATCAGAATTTATTTTTCCCCAGACGCCTTAACTGCGTCCATAGTTGGTGGATGTTGTCAGTGCGACCCTGGACAATACTATAAATCTCAAAGGTAAAGTATGATCTTAAGTTAAAATGACAACAGGAAGGATTGAAGTTAAAAAAATAAACAACAAGAACAAAAAAAAGAGAGACAGACCGGTGAGAAAAGAGTTCAGTTCATCAGCAAAAGGCGATGAGGGGAAAATGTCGAAATTTGTTTGTTATAATGTTAACCTGCTGGGTGCGCTTTCAATGGACAAAAAGGTCAGCACAGCGTGCAGTGTTCACACGACGAACGCAAACCGAATGATATGTACACTGATGGCTCACCAATTTGATAGAAATTACTTCAGCACTCAGAACTGGACACCAAACACACGAAAGAATTAAGATTTCTCTTAATAATTTCTTATATTTATTTTTTTGGTTGGTAGGTATGGTTTCTGTGTTATAGTCTTTTAGAATCGTTTACGGCCATGAACTGCAATTCATGAACTGCAATTCATGAACTGTATGAATGATCTGCGATAATATTACGTGCATTTCATTGATATTTGATGGAGTTTTGAATATATCACGCTGCGAATGATATTGGTAGAGTCATTGTTTGAATTAAAATTTATAATTTTTTTGTTAATATTTTAGGCATTAAATGTTCATTAGTAAGTTTAGCTTTGACAATAATATCACACATGATGCAGGGAAGTTTATCATAACAAACTCTACTATATAACAGTATTTTTTTTTAAATAATATTTCATTTTGTATTTTGTTAATATTTTTTTACAAATGCACCCCTTATTTCTTTGTGTACAATTAGTAAGTTTCTGTTTGTTGAAACGTTATTATTTATAGTAACCTCGTGGTAACCAGAGATTCCATATTGGCTCTACAATAGGCTTCATAACTGGGCACTGTCTAATAGCAGCACGCAGCATGACTTGGCGTGTATGCAAACGATTTTTGCAGAAGCTCTATAGATGAAGAGGAGGAAGAAAGACATGCACATGGCCAGGTCTGATCCAAAGACGTAGGCTCTATTTGGGGAGAGTTTTAGAACGATGATCCAAATCCAAGTGACCGAGCAAATACTAAGATAAGTAGGATCGCACGCTTCCTAAGGAGCTCAAAATTCTTTGAAAGGTATAGGGTTCAAACTTCAAATCTTACACATAATTTAAGTATTACAACTGACCAGTCTAGTGGCCTAAGTGAGTCAGGGTTCCTCTGACTGGCACGGTTACTTAACCTGACTTCGTGATTATTTGTAACATGTACCGTTTTTGCATAATTTTCAGTTCAAAAATACAAGCTTACCGTTAATAACGCACCTATACGAGACCGAAGGGAGAAGGAAATTTTTCAATTTTGACGAGACAAGGTTACATAATCCCTCCTTGAACTCGTCTCGTGCCCAGTCTTAGCTCCCAGTGCTGTCTTCGGTTGTCGTTTTTGCTCTTCGCCTCCCTTTAAGTTTATACAAATGCCTTTAAAAAGTTCTAATGAATATGGTTAAAATTTGAAATTATGTATGACTTATGTATGGCTTTAAATAGAATGTCATCTAAACCCCAGTGTTCTTGTGTCCTGTCCTCCCTATTGAACTTTTTTCTGAACAATTAAAAATCATTTAAGACAACAGTTTGATTCTTATATTTTTAACAAGCAGGTGAGCTTTATTTCATCTAAGTTAGTTGAAAAATTGCGGAGAAATAAAATGTTTAGCAATTTAATTTCCACAACGTAAATTTCTTCAAAACATTTATTTCAATTCTTACCAAATTAATTTTTTTTTCTTGTTTGCTGAAGGTAGAGATAAATTGAACTCCGAAACATTAAAAAACATACATATATACTTTTTCGCCATCTAGCGTCAAAATTAAAATTTGATAAATTTGCGATTTTTTTGTATAGAGAACTTCAAAAAAAAAAAAAATGAAAAACCAATGATCGACTGTCCCTCCTAGTGCGCAATTATATCTCTTTAAACTAATCAAAATTAAATTTTTGATCTAAATTTTTTAAAACAATATTTTGTGCATTTAATCTTTTATTTCTTCCAATTTTTTTAAATTTTATTGTTTTGGAAGATAACTTTGGTAAAAATAGAACAAATTAATCTCCGCTCTTACATTTTTTTTTGTTTAGCATCGTGCTTTTCTTCTAACTATCACAATTTTTGGAACTTGTTTATTTTTGTATAAAAATAATTTTTATTAATTTTAATCACCAATAAATATGAATCTGTGGCAGCTTTAGAAAATTTAATATATTCCATCAGCAAACAGGAATCACTTTAAGAGAATTATTTATTACTCTGAGATATTTAAAAATAAAATAAAAATTTTAAGTATAAAGTCGTGATTTGACATTTTATTTAATTTTGTTGAAGATTTTTGAAGTTATTGATCAAGATCGAATAAATCACTGAATGTGTAAATGCCTAACAGCCTTATTAAAGCTAATACTTTAATCCACACAAGAAAGTATTCAGTATTTATGTTAATTTAAACTTCCATAAATTACTATGTTTATTATTCATTTAATCATTTAATGAAAACCGCGATTTCCTAGAATAGGGATAAGGGTAGAAGAGGGAAATCAGCTTAACATGAGCAGTATAGAATTAAAAACGTTTTCTCAGATCTACAAATTGTATTTAGGTTTTATTATTTTGATTTTTTTTTATCAAAAGATGAAAAAAGAAATGTTTGAAAATGTGACGCTTTTTATCTCCTTGGGTATGTAAAACAAAAAACATAAATTGTTACAAAATTTCAAGTTGAATATTTGATATAATATAATATAATACATAATATGTCTGTCTGTATGTCTGTCTGTCTATCTTTCGGTCTTTTGTTTTAGATTCTAGATGAATCAAGCCTAAACGGGTAAGTGGATTTTTTTTAAACTTGGGTATTGAGTGTTTTTTTTTTATTTTTTAAAAAGATTAAAAAGAACGGTACCTGCCATACAAATTTGTTTGAGTTTTTTGAAAAATATTAATTTTCTCAAAAACGACTTCTCAGATTTTTATGACAAGAAAATTTTTTTTGGAGCTTTGGAAAAAACTAATTTTTTTAGTTGAGACTTTGATATTTTCAAAACAGATCGATCGATGTTTTCAATGTTCGAAATTTATTCAAGTATAGCAGCAAGTACCCCCTACACTATAAGTGTTTTTTTTTTAATTCGATATTTCAAAATCAAAAATACTGTGAACTGTTTGTGAGTAAAGTTTTTTAATTTATACTAATATTAATGCTTTGGCATACTGATGATTGGAAAAACGTTATTCTAATATAGATGTCTAATCCAGATCTTTATTTTAACTCACAACATGTCTATGTCTATTTAGTTCACTTTTTCTATAACAATTTCGACGAACAAATAATATGTTCAAAAATATACATTTTGTCTCTTCCTTGGAAAAAACATATTGCTGGAAATGAATTCTCCAACCTTCTAAACTCTGCGAAATTACCAATTGTAAGAAATTTGTTGTGTTTTTTAGGGTTATATGCTTTGTATATGAAAACTATAGTACTATCATGGCGAGTTTTTTTTTAGGGTTGCACGGACCCTTGTGGGGGCGCTGCAAAACTTGAGGTGTAAAATCCGATTTGGGGAGTCATTAAGCGTCGAAAATTGGTGGTAAAAGCAAGAGGAGACTATTTTTTGGATAATTGCATCCAAAAAATATCTTTCACATAAAATGATTCTTGAAATTTGAATGATGAATGGTCAAGTATTTCAGCATTGAAATATTGAATTAGGAAAGAGTTAGGACTGAATTATTATTTATTTCTATCCAAAAAATGTATTTCCCCAATCTTTCACATAAAATGATTCTTGAAATTTGAATGATGAATGGTCAAGTATTTCAGCATTGAAATATTGAATTTCGTTTTATGTGAAAGACTGGACCAAAATTATTTTTTTTTGATCAAAATAATGTTTTGCATCAAAATAATAATTGCTTTCGTTCTAAAAATTAACAATGATAAAAAAAGGATAACTATAACTGAGGCTTAATGTCTCTTTCTAAATGTGCTATAGCTACTTTTATTTAAAAGCTCTATACAATGTGCTTTACCGATAATAATTAGTAAAACGGGACATAATGGTATGAAATATAACAAGTAAATCTTGCATTCTATGACCAAAATATTTAAGAACTCATATTTGGTAAAAAAAAAGTCTTCACCTACAAAGCATAGCCTTACCCTCAGGTATGTTACAAGTGTTTGTGATGTCGAATTTGCGTCGCGTCGTCGTCCTTCTTCAGTCACAAATACCTACCGGAAGGATAATCAGAAACAATTGCAAAGCATGATCAACCGAAACGGAACTCACTCGAAATACATTTCGAGTGCATTTGGTTTTAATCCTTATACGAGTATGTACGTGTACGTATATAATGCAACTTTGAAGTTGAACTCAGTTGATGTACATATATTTGTGAGGGTGAGTTTGTTAGAAATGTTACATGTAAGGATGTAGGATTGTAGGATTCTTGGAAAAAAAATAATCCTTAAACGAATAGGTTGAATGCAGAATCAGTTTTAATACTTAAAGATTTGGTTTTGACTTTTAAAGTTTAAAAGCATAGCAGGAGGCATGTACCAAGAGAAAATCTTTGAAGAGATGATGACGTGCGTTATAGAAATAAAATGTTTTATGAGTTGAGAGTAACTTGAAGAAAACTTGCCAAGTAAGCCCACCAAGTTTTAGTCATTAAATACTAATTTTGCATGCACCACATATAAAAACTGGAATTTAAAGAAAAACGATTTGTTTAATTACCGAACAATAAATACATATTCGTACAAAATCAAAATCACTCCTCAGCTTAGCTTAATAGAAAAAATAAAAAATTGTTAAATTGTTATTGCTCTACAATTTATAACTATTTATATTTGTATATAACAAGAAAACCCAAGAACAAACCTGAAGACGAAAGATTCAAAAAAAGCAAATGTTTTTCTGTTCGATGAGATTCTTAAATTAAAGGAAAACCCTTTCATTACATCTTGACTCTGTTAATTCTAACCCTACTCTCCCCTACTATCAGTAACAAATATTTGTTCACCAAATTATTTTATTAACTTACAAAACCCAATGAAAAATGTTACCAAAATCGTTTTCGAGATGAATAAATTTTTTCGTAAAGTTTATTATCTTATTTACTCGTATTTTGTTATTTTTTGAGCTAAAAGAAAAATTCAATTTAAGGAATCACCTTAAGTTTTAAGTCTGAAGCAAATTGCTTAAATAGTTTAGATGTAGTTTAGACTGTATTTCAGGTTCAGACAGATGGACCGACAAAGTCTCTTTTCTCTTTCTCTATCATCAGAATGTAAGGTCTTATTATTTTAATTATATTTTTATGAATCAAAAACTTGCCCTTGCCTCTGTCCCAAGTAAAAATGATTAAACCCGAATAGTGAGACATGTTGGGACTTTTGTTTATATTATTATATAGCTTAATGCATTTAAAATTAAATGACAACGAAAAAAAAGACTCAAAAAGAGTATTCAACTCCTAAGGAGCACAGTCATCAAAGCCTTAAAATATTCCAAAACAAACTGAATTGATTCACATTTGCTTCTATCCATAATCAAGGAGAAGGAAACTGTTTTCCATTTAGATAGCTTTCTTGTTTGTTTGTTTAACATTTTATGATGAACATTTTGCCATTAAAAATTTAGTCAAGCTTCTTGAATTCTTTAAGTGATGGTAAATTTAGAAAAAAAAACTATTATAGATACAAAAAAATCCAAACATAATATTATGTTAATGTATTATTTCTATCCCAAATACACAAAGGAAAGTAGTATCTCTTAAAAATAAAACATTTATAACAGTTTGTCGCACTTAAAAGCAAACACATGTCAAAGCTAGATAGATAAGAGGTATTAAATATTCTTGTAGACAAAACGCTATAACCTTTAATAAAAGAAAGAAAAAAATAAAAACAAATGTCCAATTCTTGCCGACATAGAATAAAAGTGAAAGGTTTAGGTCGCTTCCTTGTTCCTTCGGCTATACAACCCATGATCATAAATTCCTTTTGCGTTATCGACGCGACCGACCGCACCGCTTTTGCTCCTCATGCCTTAACCTTAGTGTAGAAGCTCTGATGCTGACAACAATTTACATAGATATTCGAATATAAGTAGGTATATGTATATTCGAAAAAAGAAAGAACCTGAATTTCCGCTGAGATACCCGTAAATGGTTATGGGCCCAATAAATTTCCTAATAACATGCCCGAGTCCAGCGTTAATCGTCGATTAAGATTTTAGACATTTTTGCTGCCCCGCGATCGCGATCGTTCTTGGCACAGCTTCAGGTAACGTCCGCGTCCGTCGGTCGTACCGTACGTTGTCCATTCAAAGGATTTTATGACATTTTTGTGGAGTTAATATTCCATCGCATTTGCATGCAGCGCAGATACTTTATGAAAGTGAAAATTGATTCTTGGAGCGCGGCTCATGGGAAATTTTGTTTTTAATGATCCAAAAGATCCAAGAGCCAAGAGTGTATGTCAATATAAAGAATTATATATAGATATAGCATGCGGTCTTGGAAGTGGCGACATATATGGAACGGTAAAAGGATTATGGTCGTAATAATTGACTCAGTTATTTTTACACTTTGCTGGCTGAAACTAATAAAATCTTTGGATAAATGTTATTGCCTCACAAAAGATGACAAGGAAACAAAAACTTAAAGAGAGGTTTAAGTTGTTTTAAATACGAGTTGCGAGTTCATAACGAAGGTTTTATACATATATTATTGCAGTTAAACAAAAAAAAAAAAAAAAACAATTTTATAAAACTTGTTAAGTATGATTAGATACATATATATTTCAATTTGAAATTAAATTAGAAGTAAAAAAAATACTCTTTAGAGTTTTAGAGCATTTTAACTTGATTAATTTTTTGTTTGCATCTGACTTTCCAAATTCCAAGCAAATCAGGTGCCTGGCTGAACCGTTTAAATAAAGCCCTACTGTATTAGGTTTCATTTTGCTTCAACTATTTGCTACCGCTGAAATGACGCCGGATTGCAATTTTAATAGCAGTGAATAAACGCAATAGCTTGTATAGGTTGGATCAAGAGAGGAAATAAAATACACGACCGAATCGCATGAACTTGCTCCAACTCGAATAAACAAAACAAAATTAGAAACACCTGAATTTCATTAGACAAAAAGTAATAAAATCATTCTTTTGAATTGAAGAAGTTCAAAACTGAAGATGCCACCAGTGGCCTGTTTCTGCGTTGATGTAGTAGCTTTCAGCGGTTTTTCAGTTACATTTTTCTTCTACAGAAGTAGAATTGGAAGTGTTTGATTTGTGAAACTGAAAAATGTTACTGAAAAATATTTGTTTTCCTTGTAGAATATAGTCAAAAAGCTGGTTTAGTAGCGCAGAAATAAGTTACGAATTGTCTACATGGCTAATTTATTTCAGTAGTAAGGTATGTTTTTTTTCAGAGGTATAGAACTTCAAGTTGACAACTCTTTTAAAAACTGTTAAGTGATTTGTGTTAAGTTTTGTTTTGGAATTTCAACACGAAAATCCCTCCGTATAAAAAAATGCGAGCCCACGAGTAAAAACAATTTCCAATTTTATTGGTTAGGAGTGCCCCACTTTTAACTGAAGAGTCCAAGTGAGGTAGCTAGGACGAAACGTAAATTTTTTGTGTTTAAAACTATTTTGAATTATATAGGAGTTTTTTACACAAAAAATTTGTTCACATTTCGTTAAACTGTGTATAAGAAATTCCAAAATCGTTTAAACATTTTTTTTAAAAATATTTTTTGACCAAAATTTTAATTATTCAATTCGTCATTCTGTGCTAGGTACCGAGTTAATAACAGTTTTTATTTGATTCACATTTTTAATTAGTCACAAAACCCCTTTTAAAAATGTTCACCAAAATCGGTAGATAATCGAATTATGTATTTAAAATAAAAAATGACCAAGCAGACATTTTTTTCGGTTATTTTAGTAAGGTGTTATAATAGTAACAGTTATTTTTTAGTTGTTATTTGAGGCGGTAGTTTCTATGCAACATAATTCTAAAAACCACGAATTTTTATTATTTTACTGTCCCGCTAAAAGGTGAATATAGCGTAATTCACTTACAACAACTTTCATTTAAGGACGTCTTTGAGGTCGATGGATTAAATTGTAACTTTAAATTCAAAAATTTAAGTGTTTTTTTTTTATTTTTAAGACCGCTTGTCTGCTTTGAAAAGAGACAATTTTAAGCATTCACGTAGCATTTATTTGTTTATTTACTTTTGTATGTTAAAAGTCAAAACATAGTTTGTTCAGCATTATGTCAAGACATAAGCTGTCGAATTCCATTGAAGGATGGTTTAAAAAACATCTAAAAAATCAGAAATTTTCAGCTTTTTTAATGGTGCGGTAAATGGTGATTTTAGTTCGATTGAGTGATATTTGAAAAAAATATTTATTTTACCTCAAAATGTAGCTTGTCAACTGTCTAGACATAAACGATCAAAATCCATTATGGAGGACATTCATAATTTTGATAGATTAAGAAACTTCTGACGAAAATAAGACATTTTCATCTGCATAAGTTCAGCATCCGTTACGCATGCATTACGCTTGCGCAATGCTTCATTATAAAAGTAAACATTTTGAAAAAAAAGGAAAATAAGAAATATAAGAAATATTAGTCTTAATGCTTATTATTTCATCTCAATACGACCATTTTTCACAAAATGGTATACCACTTTTGAAAAAAATACTTAACACAGCTCAAAAAATATCGTTGCTTTAATGTTTTTGGCTATAGTTTATAAGATTAAGATATTAAGAATTACAAATGTTGTTCACTTTAAACTATTACTCGCAAGAACAAGAACAAGAACAAAGAACAATACCGCTGAGCCGCTGACTAAATATTTAACTATTGCGAAATGTTTAAACATACAAGATACATTGTCTGCTGTTTATCAACAGTTTGTGCCTGAAGTTTAAATAGTTGGTGTACTGTCAGTCAGTATAGCATTGCAGCAATTTACTGCAATCAACAGAAGTTCAAAGAAAAACACCGTTAGATTTTTTTTGTCGGCACTTTCCTTATAAACATATCACCAATGAAACAAAAAGCACCTGAATTTGCTTATTAAATTGGCTAACATTTCAAAAATCAACAAACTTTTTTAAGAATCTACCTGTAAAGTACTGCAATGTATAGATATGTATATCAAGATACCAATGGATTTAACTATCAATCAACAAAACTATTGCTATCAAGTAGCGCATGCATAGGTATCATGTTTGACATCCGTTTGACACAAAAGCCAGCAACTCGTTTAGAATTATTCGTGGGTTGTGTGGAATACCTATTGCTAGTGTTGTCACACGTCAGCGTTTATAAGTGTTCTGTTACCACTAGCGGCGGGCGGCAGCGTATGAAGTATCTCAGCATCTATTTGCACAATAATTCATTATTTGATTTTGTTGGCAAACATCCCCGTGTTTCACGTTACACAATGGGAAATCCCATAGAAACACATTTCCGATGTAATCATATTTAAATTTTTTTTTCCGCGGTTTTCCTTCTGGGCGGTGTTAGGTTCTCCATGTAATGACGGATTTCGCCCACAGTTTTGTGCGTGTAGTTTAAAAAGATGAGACAAAAAACAATACCAAAGTAAGTAATTTTTTATTTAAAACTCTTATTCGTACAATTGAAGTTACATTGTATTTCAGCATAGGGTTGCCAAATGTCCCCTATTTGGAGGACATGTCCGGCTTTCTACACCAAAGGCCACTTCATTTATCGTACGGTTACGCTAAGAATATCGTCGACATCAAAGCATCCTTCGCTATCCAAGATTATTCGAAATGTTCGCACTTGTTGGATTCTAACAATCGTCGTCTAGAATAAACCTGAGTGGATCAGAAAATTACGCAGAATATTGTAGGTATTCGGTCTTTTTCGCGCTGATGCGGTAGCGGTATCTATTTCTCTCTAGAACATCCACCCATACATCAGGGCACGTTGCAAGGACAAAGGATCTTCATTTATGATGGCTCCATCATCAGCAAAAAATAACTGATTCACTTTAGGGTCTGTCACCTTATCCTCAAGCAGAAAGTCAATGACTGTAATAAAGAGTAAAGGACTCAAGACGCTACCCTGGTGCACACCTACTGTAATTAATATTTGGGAACTTTTCGGTGATTCCTTCCTTCCCATTTTTTTGCAGAACACGAAGGATATCTCTTCGATTTTTCCTTTTTGTAGTTTTTTTCATCGCAGCACAAACTTCTTCGACAGTAAAGTAAAGCCTCGGGATCTATTCATTTATGTATAATTTTTTTAAATTTATTTCTTCATTCATCTATCGAGTTTCCTCTTACAGATTGCTTAAAACTAACATAAACTCAATTCATTTACATTTTTATTTAATTGTAATTTAAATACATTTCTTTCTAGACTTAATCTAAATTTAAATAAAGTTTATTAAAAAGTCTCATACATCTTGTGAATGGTGCTTAACTGACATAATTATATCTATGCAAGGGATTATAAAATAATTTTGCGGATCTTATATTTCTTTCTGGAACACAGATATTTAAAAAACTTAGCAAAACGGTGCTAAAAGGTGGTATGACAAGAGTTGAGGTATAGCATAAACTGCCAAAGTGACCCGAGTTTGAAGCATTTGTTTTGTTGTGGATTTGCGTGTTGCATGTAGGTAATTGTTTATTATTTAAGTGCAAATAAATAAAATAAATAAATTCTATTCAACGATAATAGAAATGGAAACATTTGATGTTGTCGACTGTGCAACGGGTGAATCCGTTCAAATCACATGCACTTCAGAAACGGCTGCACGGTCGCAAATAGGTATGTTTAATCTGTAAAAGCTAGGGCTAAGTTCTAGACATTCATTCCAGATAACAACTTTTTAATGCATCTCCTTAACGAAGCAAGGGCCGCAACTGGAAGTGGCGTGCAAGAAAATCTGCCGCCTGAGCCTGACTTGATTAGCGATGAGGAGCCAATTGCACAAGGTAAAACATTTTATTTTTCTTTTTGCCTTTAGTGATAAGGTCGAACTAAATATTCATATTTTAGGGAAAATATCCCTTATAAAACAGACAAAAGGTAAAGTGGGGACCACCTTTAAATTCAAAACGAAAAGAAACATTCTGAATGAATTGCGGAAGAGATGAGAAAGAAAGAATACTCTTTCTCTGCGATCCAGGTTGACTACAAATATAAAGGATTGTTAATCATAACAACAAAACAGGGAACAAAGGGTTGTCTTGTCCATTTTATGAGTAGGTATGTATTTTTGTTAGTTAAAATAAAGCAAAACTGACATTTTTTTTTTCATTTTAAGCGAACTTTATGAAGTCTTTAATGACAGGGCAAGTATGTTCCCCGATTTTGTGTTGGGTGCATCCGGAAAATGCTCCCATTGTAAAAAAAACTCCGTCCATACATCAACATCTAGAGCTGTACTTGCTTCAACATCATCAACATCTTTGAAAGAAAATACTAAAGATGAAGAAAATGGAAACGATGATTAAAACCTAAATTCAGTACTAACAAAACAGATTTTGAAATTTATTTGACTATTTTCTTTGTAATATTACTAAAAAATTATGCATTTTTTTTCATGTTAGATAATTATTCCGAAACCGTTGCAAATCAGTTCCATCCAATAACAAACAGCAGGAGAAAACCAACGAAAGAAGGAATCAAAGAGCGTCGTTGGCAGAAGAAATTAGACAATATGCGCGACCGCAACAGAATCCTGGAAAACGATATTTTGCAGGATATTGTTGAAAGTTTAAAAATAACTTCATCCAAATAAGTCTATTTTATTAAAACTTTTAAGATTGATTAATATGTACTAGTATTAATAGTCTTACGTACTTGATTACTATAGTTAGTTTTATTGACATGTTAAATATCTACATAACCTTGAAGTCTAAACTTTTAAAGTACAAAAATAAATATTTATTTTTTTAAACAAAAGCAGTAAGTTTATTATTATTAAACGAAAATGGTGACTATTGCTCAGTTCTCCTTAAAAGCATTTGAGAAATCTCATTCTTTTTTATTTTTATTTTTCCAGACCAAACTCTCTTTATTTTCTTCCAGCTGATCTATATTGATGTTTAGAAGGACCAGCTCACTTTCTTTGCATAAGCCATAAGTTGTGTAAAACACAACGCACGCTCTTACGAATTGAGATATATTCTCTATACCAACAAGCTAACAATAGTAAAGCTGTCTAAAGCGCTGTTTTAAAGTGCCAAAACTGTATTCAATTTTGATCCGAGAGAAACTTAAGCACTTATTGAAATTCTCTGCTGTCATGAGCAGAAATCTGGAAGCCCAATAAAAACATCAATAAATTTCCTCTCTTTGTTGCAAATTCCTTGAACACCAATATTTAAACTATGCCTTCTATTCATGTAGTCATCCTAACTTCGGGTTGGTGGGTCAATGTCAACATGGGTACCATCAATACATCCTGGAAATTGAAAAGGTTATTGCGGTTCCTGTTGCTGTTTGTTTCCAAAAACACCTAGATACCAATAATACCTGGAAAACCATGCTTAGTCTTGAAATTTTGTGAACTTAAATATTTTTCTTCATTTGTTGGCCATTTTATAACCCGGTCGCTTAATGAAATGACAAAATAACTCACTCGCTTAACGATAATCGTTAAAACGGAAACATTAAATCGGTCTGATATGTTCCTAAATGCGCATGCTTCATGACCAGCTAACCAAATGAAAATTGCCACGTTTTTTGTCAGCGCTAATGAGTTTGGTCTGGTCAAGCGACTTATATCCTTCAGACTCAGAATATAACTTAGCCAAATAGTGAAAAAGATTTCTTGAAACTCGAAAATGAGCGATGAATTCCTTGTCCGTGCTGGTAGAGACAACTTTTTCAAAGTAAGAAGGGATGATGTTTCCTTTCAGTCAAAATCTTCGTTATATTCAACATCCTCATTGCACAAAATACTGAGAAACATCGCCAAATTGTTTTTGTTCACTTTTAAAACTATGTACATAATTTAAAACGAATTTCTATTTAAACTGTTACAGCACAGAATACAAAATTCTAGTTTGAATGTCAAAGGGACAGACTTTAAGTGTTTTTTGAGAATTGAAAAAAACCCAAGTTTTTTTGACAACACTGGGGTTGTCAAGAAAACCTGGGCCAACCCTGGGTAAAGTTCAACAAACACACCTAATATTTAAGTTTTTAAATTAAACTGAAAACTTACCTATATATAATATAATGTATAACTTCCTGAAACACCAGCGTATAGGTACTTATTTTAATGTGGCCCTTGCAGGAATGTCTCAAATTTTATTCTGAAGTTTTTTTTTCACAAAAGGATATGAAACCTCAACAGCACCGCACCTATAAATTTGCAAGGAAGCGTTTGGTGCTAAAATTTTATTGGCATTTTTACCGAAAACGGCAATGCCGAATGTGCACCGGTTTACCATACTTGTTCATACGGAATCATAACGGTTTTCAAGTAACGGATAATTTTTTTTTTAATTTGGACAAACCCCTACATTGAACTAGATTTTTGCTCACCACGTCCATAATTAGTTTTTGATCTATTTTTTTAGATTCAATTTTTTTTTAATTTCAGTAGGTACCCACTTAAGAAGAAGATTCATCGTTCTACTCAGAAGGTCAAACTGATGCCATCCATTTACATTGTAAAAGCTTCAACACCCGAATATCTAAATGTTAAGGTACCTACAGCAGTTATATTGACCATCGCATCGCTCAAGCCGATGTGAAGTAATAGCGAAAAAATCCATTGAGTGAATTCTCAAGTAGGTGCGCTGCGCAGCGCATACTTACTGGTTTTGCGAATAAAACGATATTCCATACCATTGGCAGTAAAGTTAAAGTTAAATATAGGCGGTGGTTAGTTTTGTTTCTGCCCCCTTTTTATCTAGAAGGCGTGGTTCAGAAAATACCATAATCAGTTATCCGTTTAAAAGAAATGGAGTCAGTGGGAGGAGGAGTGTCAATAAACCCATCGTACAATGTTATCCTATACCTATATATAATGTTTAGTATATGTATACCAAATCTAGTCGTAGGTATCTATACCCAAGAACAAGCATTCATATAAAAAAAGCAGCAAAAAGAGACCATCAACGCACGTACTTTATCTATTTTGTTTAGTCAGTGTATTTTTTGTTGATAAAAATAAATTCATTGAATGGTAGACTTTTTTTGTTGGTACCTACACTCCGCGTCACTTGATTAAGGCTGCATTGTTTTGTATTCAGGAATCAACACAATTTATGGATATGATGAAGCAAACCACGATATTCAAGAACTTCGGCATTGCCGTACAGACTCAGTGACTTTCAAACAAAAAGTTTTCAAGGTTATACTTTTCAATAGCTTTCCCTAACAACAAAAACTTACTCTACATAAAAGTGAAAGAAGTTAGAACTAGATTACCGAATGTGAAAAATAATACGGTTATGTGGCGACCAGGGGGTCAATTCTCGATCTGTAAAGCTGTGAAGTGAAGAAAAATTTATCATTTTAGCCTTCACAGAGTTTCTTCATTTCTACACTTCACGAACACACCTAATGCGACTCTCGAACTGTGTATGATAAACAGTTGTACTAAAAAGTACTAAAGTGTTCTAAATGAAAGATTCTGACAGCTGTGTGTCATTTAATGTTTTTTTTTTCGTGGTCGACATCAGAAAAACTTTTTTCGTCTTTCAACACAAAATTTTAAAATAAAATATTCACTATTCCAATTTAATTATATGTCGGAAATAATATTGCACATTTTAATCAACAATAGACGTCGTGATAGGCAAAGGTATTTATTTTGTCTTTTTCGCTGGAATAATAACCATTAATAATTTTTTTTTCTAGAAACAAACTTAGAATTTTACGGCGTTCTCTTCGAGATGTACAAAATCCCTTCAAAATGACTACGGACGAGCACTTTGTGGAGCTTTATAGGTTTCCAAAACATTTATGTATGGAGTTAATCGACGAACTCAAGCCATTTTTAAATACCCATGTACGCAGCAATGCGATTCCTTGTCATATAAAGATTATGTGTGCTCTACGATTCTTTGCTACTGGGAGCTTTCAACGAGGTGTGGGACAAGATTCCTTGTCATCATTGTCTCAAACATCGGTGAGTCGATGTGTTTCTGAGATTTCAACTGCTCTGAACAGAAAAGCTCACCGATACGTTCAGTTTCCCAAGAGGGATAAATTTGTATCAATTAAATCAAAATTCTTCGAAATATTTGGATTTCCCGGCATAGTAGGACTGATTGAAGGAACACATATCAAAGTGTCAGCTCCCAGAAAGGAAATAGAGCATGTTTTCTACTGCAGAAAAGGTGGACATTCAATGAACGTCCAAATCGTTTGTGGAGCAGACTTCAAAATTTTCAGTGCCAACGCACAATATGGAGGAACAGCACACGATGTCTATGTTTGGAGACGATCCAGAGTGAAGACGACATTAGAATCAATGTACAACCCTTACAGCCGTGGCTGATGACTCCATTTTTTGCACCTAACAACGAGGCAGAAAATCGCTACAACGTAAAGCACAAACAGACAAGGGCTCTTGTAAAGCGTTGCATTGAAGTTCTGAAAAGCAGATTTCGTTGTTTGTCTAAGGAGAGGGTACTTTTTTATTGTCCTGCTAAAGCCGGAACAATAATCAATTCATGTATAATACTACACAATGAATTGATCGGCGCAAGAGTTCCCTTTTTGCAAGATGTGTAGCTGGAAATTGACTTCGAAATCGATGAAGGTACAGCAGATGTTAACATTCGACACTCAACAAACCAGATTTTACAAAAAGGAAGACAAACTCAAAGCAGAATTGCTGTCCAAGCATTTGGTTCATAAAAATTGAAGTTTGTCAACGAGCTAATCATTTTAATATTTCAACATAAGCATGTTCTAATTTATCTACATATCTTTAAAAAATAAAATAAAACACAGATTTTTAATTTGGCGTACAAGAATTTGTTCTAATCTTTTATTTATTTCTTCCTGTAAGTACTTTTAATGTGTCTTCCATTATTTTAATTTTTTTTTCTTCAAGCTGCAATTTTTTTTCTTTTAATTTAAATTTTTTATTTTCCACCTCCAAAAATACCTTAAGGGCGTCATCCGTAGAGTCGGATACCGTCCTCCTCTTTTCTGGCCTGGCGGTTCGTGCGACAAGTGTTCGGGCGGGTGTTTCTTCGGCTACTGGTTCAAGTTCATGTTGTGGTTCAACATCGGCTGGACCAAACAAAACCGTTGTTGTTCAAGTTATTCCATCCGATACACTTACCTCGAAATCGATGTTTTGTGCCTGTGATGTAAGAAAAAACAGTATTTAATGAAGATATAATACAAACATACTTACATATCAATATTCACAACTTACAACAATAATCGGTTCGAATCCCATTTCGTCCACTGAATGGAAGACTCCCTCGACGGACTTCGCTGTCGGTTAAACTCTTTATTCTAACGAAACCATTAATGCCCGATCTAAGAAGTTCCTCTTTTATGGAGCTATCTTTTGCACGGACATTATTTCTGTTAAAAAAAAATTTGTATAGTAGAATAAATTAATAAATAAAGTGATAATAAATTCAAAATTCTGCTCACACTTGGTCCCTCCAGTACTTTCACCACTTTGGCCCGTCTTTAATAGCTCCACCCAGGCTGTTGAGCGTACCACCCAGATCGTTACACTCTCTGTCTCGAGTATGAGCACCGTCGGCATTAACGAATCTGTTGATGAATGATATTATTATTTATGGAAAAAAAAAAGAATATAAGATTTACTTACCTTTCAGTCGCTAAATCTGGTCTTCCCTACAAAAAATCCAAAAAATATCCTTTTTGGACTTCGGAGGCCTTAGCACCACGAGATTGTTTCGTCGAAATTTTTGTTTGATTTGAGCTCTTCACGCCTTTTCACACAATAATTTGACAGTGAAGAGAATTTTATCATATGAAGAAAATTTGACATTTCAAATTTAATTTTCTCAGATCGAGAATCACATTTTCGGGGAAGCGGTGATAAAATTTTTCACTGCTTCACAGATCGGGAATCGACCCCCTGTGCGGGTTTGTATAAGACGAAACGTTTCTATATGCAAGAGACGCTATAAAATATTTATTGCTTCGATAAATTTGAAACTATGTACCTTTTTCAGTTGCATCAATTTTAATTCTGAAAGCCAACAACCGAACTAATAAACTCAAATGCCATTTTCCTCCAGATAAATTATAAAGAGTATTAGCACATTACACAAGTATCATTTTCCTTCAAAAAACATTTCTGAAACATAACTTAGTAAACTTAAAAAAAAAAGAAACACTTATCAATAAAACAAAAAACAATAAGTAGTCACACATACTTACATACATAAATATGTACACTCTTTTTTTTAAATATCCTTTTTTGAACTGCTGTTCGGCAATTTCGTTGCGCTTTTCAAGTAAAGCAATCACTCTGTTTTGGAATGTTGCATCCTGTTCATTCCTTTCATTAAGGAACTTAGTAACATTTTTTTGAAACTCCGAGTCCTTTTCAATTTTCAATTTGCAGCTTTAATAGCTGCTGCGATGCACTGTTGTCATTCGCCTTTCGACTAGGGGTATTGACTATTGTAAATGGAGTTGAGTTTCTAAAGAACAAAGATAACAATAACAACCCATAATATATATATGTAAATATTAAGAAACTTACCTTTTCCTTGCAATTCGTGGTGATGGCCGTGGAGTCATAAGTTTCTTGGGTGGCGATTGCCGTGTGGTCTTATTTTCAATGAGTTGCGATCGCAGCGGACTCCCTACAATTCCACGCAATAATTTTTCTGAGTCATCTTCATCTTTTTTTTTTCAAATGATGGAGTTGGAGCACCAAAAACATTGGCAGAACTACCGGATACCGCTGACCTCATTAAAGTCAGCTCAATCATTTTTTTTCTCGTCCTCGGAAATAGGGACTTCTTCAAAAGGGCCGCCTCCCGTTTTCTGCCTTTCCAACAAATTATGGCTGACCTTTTTTTTTGGCGCGGTACTTGTAATCTGTCGAAACCTTTCTCCATGAAGCAATGCTCTTCTTGGGCAGCCCATCGGCATTTAATATTGCTGCCAAATCAGCCCACAATTTATTTATTTCGCTCTTACCTTGCACGGAGTTTGGCTTGTATCCTTTGGCCAAGTCGGGATGTTCTTCCATGTATTGTATTAGATTTGTTATTTGCGATTGTGTGACTGCCCTATACATATGGTGAGGTATTGGATTTATATTAATTTGTAAAAATATTACGATAAAATAACTTACATTTTGTTGCAATTTTGATTTTTCCTGGATCAAACACATAACAGCACAAAAAAAAATAAAATATTTTATTGACATTTATCATTCAGTTTGACAATTCAAATACAGTTTGAGAGCTTCTGAAATGTACAAGGCGTTCTCAAATTTTAAACGATTGACGACACGACAGTGGATGAGTTACATGAAGCAAATAATAGACGATATCGTCGACGATTATCGTTTTGACGGTTATCATTTTGAAAATTACGGAATGACCCCCAGGCTTTTCAGCCTATTTAATTTAATTGTTTTATATCATCATCATCATCGGCTCGACAACCGGGGTCCGATCCTGGCCTCCATCAACAAGTTTCTCCACCTATCCCGGTCTCGAGCCGACGCCATCCAGTTGCGTATCCTAAGGCTTCGGGCGTCCTGGTCTACGCCATCTCTCCAGAGCAAGCATGGTCTACCACGCTGCCTCTACCAAATTTACCACAAAGGACTTTCGAGCCGGTCCCTCTTCGCTCATCCGAGCTAGGTGCCCTGCGCAATGCCCACCGGAGTCTACCAAGCTTAATTTTTGTCACTATGTCTGCTTCAAGGTAGATTGCGTACAATTCCTGATTGTACCACCTCCGGAAACGTAAATAAGAGGAATGCAGAGGAATGCAACGGAATGGTGCAGCTGGAACAGCAGATGTTTTGACTTTTAATCCAACTTTTCTTACAGTTTTTTTTCGAATCAGCTGACTGTCATTTTATGTTAGAAACTGATTAGACAAGATTGATTACCTTGATTATGTACTTCGTTATACAAACTACACATTACTCAATACACTACGCACTTTGCATATTTAACATTCACATTTCCGTCTTCGGGTTAAGGACAAGTAGTTCAAGTTTTGCACTTCCAACTCTTCACACTTGCAATGCACATTGATGTTCAATGTTTTAAACAAGAATTTAAAAATACAAAGTAGATATACAAAATTTTATTGCTCATCCAATTCGAATCTGATTTATGTTCAACCTACATTTATAATTAATTTTTAGCGATATGTTTAACCTCGAAAGCATTCATTTCTCATTATTCGTTTTGAAGTGTAAAAAACTTAAAACCAAATTTTTTTTTTTTTTGTTTCACATTTAATTTATGCTCATGTCATCATTAAATTTTTATTATGAATTTTTGTTTGTAGATCTTTTTTAACTGCAACTGGTCTTAACGCATGTTTACTTATGAGGCGAAAAACATTAAAAATAAAAAAAAAAAAATGAAATGAAATGAAATGCGAAGCAGTTCAAAGCCACAAAAATATTTAGCAGTGTTATAATATTGCGAATCAGTGAAAATGCGAGATTAAAATGATGATCCGTAACATATAGCAAATAAAAATTTGCCCGTTTCAAAATGATTGGTGGAGTAGGACTGTCATGCCGGATGTCTGGTTTCGATTCAAAGTCTCGCACGTTTAAAAACAGAAAGGCTTTTTCACGGGCTTATTAGAAATTGAAAAATTTTGTCAAGAATATCACTATGAGGAATAACCCTAGCCGTTTGTATTCGGCGTAATCGGCAATAGCACGCAAAAAGAAGTGTTTTAGAATTGCAAATAATTCAGGCCCTGGTTCTTCATGGATTGTCGCTCCACTAAATTAATTTTTACTTGCGACAATAAGTACTATAGGGCAAGCTTTGGATTCGTGCAAAAAATCGAACTCGAGATATTAATTAGACCTAGCATTACGATGATAGAGAGCGCGAAAAAAGTGGGTCCCGCAATTCTGTTGGTCTGTCTGTCTGTACCTCGACCTACAGCCTAAACTACTGAAGCGATTTTCTTCAAACTTTGGACAAAAGGTTTTGGGGAGATTGCCTAGAGGCGAAATCGAATTTTTGTTTTAGCTCCAAAAATACCTATCATAGTACCGTTTAGACAAAAAATTGTACATCGAAAACGGCTCTAACGGATCAAGGAGCAAGTTGTGCCACAAAGTTGTGCATTTTATAAGTATATTTAAAATAGCATAATAAAATCTTGCGAAATTGCGAAATTTGACAAATTTTATTTTGAAAATATTTTTACAGACCTTTCTTTTGACGCTTTAACATTTTTTTCGGCATTTTTTCAACCCAAATCTAGTTTTGATCAATTATTATTTTCTCTGTTCAAAAACATTTCCTCTTTGTTGTTCACTGAAACTTATATTTAAAAAGTTTTTTTTTTTTTTAATTTTTATTGAGGCATTTATCACCATGGCTTTTTTATTGTATTAAAATAAATTTCTATTTGAGATTTCGTTGCAAACGACAAAACATGTATGTATGTATAAGAAAAACAAATTTTTTATAATGGCGCCTGTCATTAGGAGGATGGTACTTAAAAAAAAACGTTTTTATGAAAGATGAGTTTTATATAAAAAAAACATCTTTGAAATGTTCGGGACTGGGAAATTGAGGCTCTAGTCAAAAATTCAAAATGTTGGTGGAAAACTGCAAATAGATCCTAATTTAATAATAGCCCTCATATTAACATATTGTTAAGCACATTCGTATAGGTATATTATAGATAATATAGCTCGTCAATATGATGTGCCCTAAGCTAGAGATCAACCGTAGGCTGTCATTATTTACCTTGTTTATGAACTCTAGCCGCAAGCGAATTATTGTGCACATCCTATTCCCATCCCATCCGATAATATGCATTTCAGTGAGCAATCATAACAAACACGTGGCAATAATCGCAAATTACACACTATGAGTTCTATTTGACTCGCGTTGACACTCAACGTCCAGTCTTTATTTTCTGCAAAGGCTTTTGAGTTGACTTTATTGAAATAATTTATCAGGGTGATGTTTTGTTATTAGTTTGTTAAGGGTGGTTAAGGTAGAAGTGAATATAATAATTTCAATGGATCTTGATTATTCAGTACCAATTACACATTTACAACAGTATATGTATTGTATACAAGATACAATACATAAAAATGTAAGTAGGCATGGTTGGAAAATTTGCGTCTATAACCTAACCCTCTACGAGCAATAAGGCTTATAGACATAGTTTGGATTTAAAAAGGATAAATTCTTTTAATTCAGTTCAGACATCGGCCCTTGGAGAGACGTGCGCGATAATAATAAATACCTACGTATTTCAGTAAAAGAAAATAAAATTTCGTTCTGCTTTCCGTTTTGCAGTAAGCTTTTCCCTGAAAGAAATTGAAAATTTCTTCACTAAAAAGAATTATACTGCAATCGCGAGTACCATTAAAATGATTGAAACTTAAAAGAATGCAGTAAATAAAACTTCTGGGCTTTTCAGAAAGTAAAAGGTAAAATTAAAAATTTTTTTTTCTTTCATTCTAGAAGGTACTGTTTTTTTTTTATAAAAAGTAAAGTGAAATCCGAAAATGGAATTTTTTTGTAATACTTACGCCTGATATATATGCAATTAATAATTCAATGATGTATGCTTTATTTTGTTGCATATCTGGGGGAGTTTCCAGAAAAACTCATTTTGAATATCGTCCCAGGTGGTCGCGACGGTATTAAGTAACGGTGTAACGCTTCGTTACTTCCTTGATCTAATCTTGTCCCACAGTGAGCTTTTATTGTAATTTACTTCTTTTCATATGAATTTATTGGCATTTAAACTTTTCCACCCTCTATCAACGTTTTTTAAGAAAAAAAAATCTTTTAAAGTATTTTCATACTGATGTGAACTTATTCATTTTGGGGGTAACTCGATAGGTTTGTCTTTTAATCGTATTTTATTTTTATTTTACATTATTTCGTAAATCTTTTGAATTATTGCAAATCCAATTAAGTACTACCTAGTAAAATTGAAGATTTTTGATTGAGAATTTAATTATGTACGCATAATGAAATGAATAAAATGATTTATAGAATTCCTCGACCAAAAATAAAAACAATACGATTTATCACTGCGTTAAAAAATATAAAATGTAAGACTTACCCATAATTTTGATTTTTTGTATACGATTTCTTTTTGGCTATTATTGGAAGGTTGTAATCGAATGTAATTTGAAGGAATGCTTTTGCGAAAAATAGCCTGAATGCTATTATAGGCAAAGGCAATCCGCGCTTGCATCCCCAGACCCTGACCATGACCAGGTATAATCGCCTTACTTAGATGAATTTTCCTTATTTTGACTACCTACATATTAGGGTGGGGCTTACTTTGTCAATTCCGGAATTTCTTTTCATATTTTATTAAACAAAATTACTGGAAAACAACACTAAATTTTCTTTCACTTTTTGATCATTTCAAGCCTTTTTATGCAAAAAAAAAAAATTCAATTGAAGGTGTTAACGGTATATTTTGAGATTATTGATTTTTAAATTAGATACCTTTAAAAAACCTTTTCAACACTTATTTATAAATTTGAGGAAAAAAAAAATGGAATATTAATTAACACTTAAAAGAAAGAAATTTAAAGCATAATTTAATAACATACTTAAATTTTTAGATTGATTGAAGCAGTGTGTTTTTGTTTATATCTTTAAAGTTTAAATTTTATCCATCAAATATTACGTTCTCACGAGTTTTTTTTTAGTAAAACACTAAAAAAACTCCATACATTTTGTATTGGGAAATTTTAAGTGCTTTGACAAAATAAGCTCCACCCTACTACATATGTATACATTTCTTACCATATCGCATTTCATTTCTTATCAAAATAATTTTAATTGACACATTTTTCCAAGAAAATATTTAAGTTTAAAGTTCAAAATTGCACAGGCGCAATTAAATGTCAAAATCATATAGGCCAGTTGTCAAAGTTAAAAATGAATTTTCTAATGCAAAATAAACACTTTTTTTCAAAATATAATGCCGCAATAACGGGGAACATGTCCATAAATCATTTCCCAAACTAGGTATTGCCTTCGAATCACTACTAAATACTAAATAAATATTTTGGAATCCAAAGGAATACAAATATTTTCGTCAAAAACAACATATTTGTGTAAATTTCTTCTTATGCTCTTCCCTTACCTACATAAAAAGAAACTTTTTTGGTTGTCAAAAATTTCTCACTATGTAGCGCTGCTCGTACACCTAAAGTGTACATCGTAGAAAAAAAAGCAAATATAAAATGTAGAAATTAATTTACCTCTTGATTGATTTAATCTGAAAATTTGTAAAAGAGGAGATATTCACAAAAGACTGTTTTTGGCTCAACATGTTTGTGGACTAGTGACTAACGGCAAAGACACAAGGTGGCAATGTAAAATAACCTAAAAATCTATAAAAATGGTTATTTTCCAAAATTTTTCAAACCACCCAATTACTGGACTATTACTAGTAGGCAATCCACTTTTTTTCTGACACTGAACAAACAAAAAAGTTGGGGAGAGTACGATAACTTGGGCGCCGAAAATTGATTACGGTTTTTTGTAGAGGTGTCCAAAACAAGCATTTTTTACTATGGGAGGGGGGGGTCTGTCTTGCCCCGTTTGGGCGGGAGGGGCAATTTTATGAACAGAGTACTAAAAGTGGAAAAAAAATCATTAAAAAATAACGGTAATACTAACGGTTAAGTGTAATACTGTTTTTTACAGCCAGTATTTTATACTATAAGCCACTTTTTAAATCAGACAAAATTAATGCACAGTTTTCGAAAAAAAAAAGAGTTTCAAACACAAAATTCGGGAAAAAAAAACACAAACAAAAAGTTTAAGGTGTAATTTCTCATATACATAATACTGTAAAAAACAGTATTAAACTTAACCGTAAGTATTACCGTTATTTTTTAATGATTTTTTTCCACTTTTAGTACTCTTTTCATAAAATTGCCCCTCCCGCCCAAACGGGGCAAGATAGACCCCCCCTCCTCCCATAGTAAAAAATGATTGTTTTGGACCCCTCTACAAAAAACCGTTATCAATTTTCGGCCCCAAGTTATCGTACTCGTGCCAAAAAGTTGTGTGTGCATTTAATTTTAATATGTGGTGATAATTTTGTGTGACATATTTTTTTTTTTAATAAAAAAAAACAAAAAAATGCGATAAGAAATCATTATTTGGGTTTCTATGTCTATAATCAGTCTTCAAATTCAAATACAATCAGGGGTCAGAGAGATATCTCATCTTCAAAAATCAAAATGTATGAACGAAATCACATTATTTTGAGCAATACAAATATTTTAATTCAGTTTAAGTAAACATCTCCATCCAATATGAAGTCGCTTTTGTTAAATGCAATATTTCTTGTAATTTTGTGCTCCGGAGCATATTCGATGATTGTTGAAATGGGCATGTACAAGGATCCAAGTAAAGAATAAATTTTATATTAGTTGAAAATTTGATTCATTGAGAAAATTTTTGTTCTCATTACAGACAATCCTGGAATGTGTTCAATTGACAATATGATTCTTAAGCCAGGAGATGTTATAACAAATCCCTATGGCTTATGTGAATCTTGGACTTGTTACGAAAAAGGACAGGTATCAAAATCCAAGTGTATGAAACAGGGCATGAGAGATGGATGTGTTGAAGGAAATGTTCGGAACCCTAACGCAAAGTTTCCAGGTTGCTGTACTCGTGAAATCGTGTGCCAGACTGGCTACCATTCTAATAATTTCGATGGAAAATAAAACTATAATTTAAACTTGAGGTGATTTCAATCAAATTTATTGTAGGTATTTGATTTTTTACACGAATGTTAGGTACATCTAAAATAGAATCAAATCGAAATAAGAGTTAAAGGTTTTTAAAAATGAAGCGAACGTTATTGAATTTGTTAAAATATTATTAATATGTAGTTTCGCATACAACTGAAAGAATTATAGCTTATTTCAGCTTGGTTGTTCCGACAAAAAAAATGTTGAAAATTTTGAAATTTTTCTTGGCAGAATTTATTTTTGACTAATTTTTGTCTAAAATTAGTTTTCTGCATTTATTTCACATTATTTCGACATAATGTTTTTCCTATACCTACATACATGTATGTATGTATTTTTTTTTTTGGACAAAATTTTTTTCTGATCAAAAGTTTTTTTGGACATTTATTTTTTACAATTTATTTTGGTACCATTATTGGATAGAACTTTTTTTGATGAATTCTTTTTTGAATAATTTTTTCGCCATTTTTTCAACCAATATTTGTCTCTGAGAACGAAATTTATATTTAAAATTTATTTTGAATGGATTTTTTTTTGCCGTATTAAGTTAGTTTTTCAAAAAATAGGAAAATGTTGGTGGGTTAGGTAGAAAATATTTCTGAGGGATGTATTTTGTAGCTAACTAAATGTACCTACTTTATTTTTGTGTTCGATGGTCTTGCAAAAATTCAGTTTTGAATTTTTGTCAAGAACTTGAAAAAAGATCGAACATTTTGTCTTTTTTTTGCAATTTTCGTCAAGAAGCCTTCTCCGTGGGAAGTAGCAAATTAAGCGCTCCCTAATACGCCACATAACGTTTTTTTTTCAACTAGTGCTTATTTCGTGAATGGTAACACTTAGCTCATGTCTGATTTGACAGATAATTAGTTTTATCCTTCCGCTGAACGAATATGGTTAAGTAAACGCGCTTGAAAAACGCTGGAAAATGAGCAATGAGTAGCCGTTACAGTCAATGGCGATCGTTATCGGGTCGTTTAGCCACCTCGGAGCTGCGATTTGACACCGTTGGATTATTATTTGTGGGGTGCTGTAAAAGATAAGTTTAAAGGACAATATTCATGAAGCCATTGGTGAAATACAGCTGCACACAATGTCACAATCAATAATGTGCTTTAAAATTGGACCGATCGTGTAGGCGGCTACTGCATGGCCAGCCGAGGCAGCCATTTGAATGAAATTATTTTCCTTTATTAACCGGAAGAATTGTACTTTCAAATAAAAAAAGAAATTTGAGAAAATATTCAGTTTTTTTTTATATAGCATTTTCAAAAAAAATGTTATTTGGCGGACCCTTTAGAACGATTGCAAAAGAAAACTGTTATATTTTTCCTGAAACTGCACTCTCACACACTCTGATTGGACTATAAATTGCAGTGAGATTTATTAAAATAGAACAGGAGAGTCGAAACACAATATCAGCCAACCACCGCCGATTTTCAAGGGATTGCATGTTAACGAAGGAATCAATGGTACTTACTTTGATCCTTATTTAGCTATTAGTCACTTTCGCCTTACGGGGAATAACCCCTTTAACCTACCGAGACGAAACTTTTGAAGTACCGCGTAGTTCTTGTCAAAATTGACGAATATAAAGAAGAAAGCACTTAACTTTGGCGGGTCTATATTCCAGCAAAGCGACGCGACAATAAATTCTTAACATTAACCTATTTGTAAATAAAATAAAATAAATCCACTCTTCTTCTGTTTTCTGTAGTTCAATCATCATTAAAGCAATCAAAAAAGCAATAGTTTTTTTTTTGCAATTCTCAATAAAATTATGTTTAGAAGACGAAAGCAAAGCCAACATCAACTATGTTCGTATTAAGCTACCTCCATAATTAATATTTTTAGTCAAGTTTTTTTTCCGATAGGAACGGTATTGCCTGGAGTATTTTATTTTTTACTTATCTATATTTCGTATTTTAAAGAATATAACGGACCAAAACGAAAATAACGAAGGAAAATTAATAATTAATTGTTTGTAAAAAAGCGATGCTTGACAGCATATTTGACAAATGTGATCAGTGATCACTAACCTTCAAACATTCATCATGTCGTGCTGCTCAAACATTTTTGAGAATGTGAACCCACACCATATACTGAACAGACCTACTTTACCAAAGAGTAATATGATCGAAAAGTGGTGTTTTAATTATAAAATAATAATATTGAATAATAAAATAATTTTTTTAATTAAATTATAAATACATATTTAAAAAACTCAGTAAATTTCTATTTCTCATTCATAAGATCGGTTCTGTAATTTAGCGTAAAAAACGTTATCTACTACTTATATGATAGGTATTGATAATAACAATATGTTTAATTCATAAACATAACCTTTACTAATTTACACGTCTACGTACATAGTTTAGCTACCTATAAGAAATATAAGTTTAGTGTAAATTTCATTCTTCTCATTTCACAAATACCTACCTCTGATCGTCCAATTTCGTCTCCTGCTTCTCGGGTGCAATTTGAATCGGGCACACCTGGAAGATACATGCGAAAACTTGTATGTGAAATTGATTGCAACCCATTCTACGCTTTGATCAAATACCTTAAAGGCGTACGCCTCATCGGCCCGACCTTCCTCCACATCAGCACCCGAAATGAAAAGATCCTTTCATATGATGATGATAAAAGCCCAGAGCGACTGAAGATCTTCTTTTGAAAAATATATTGCATAGTGGAGTGTGGAACGTGTCCTAATCGATTGTCAGGCAAAGATTTATATGATTTGGCTTACAGGTGTTGTTGATAGTTGATCGCCCATTAAATTGCGTCGTGTTCACCGCAATTGGTTATTGTTGTTGTTGTTGTTGTTGTGGTGGTTCAATTGGTTCTTCAAGTTATTTTATTGTTGCGTGCAAAGAAGACGTTTAACAATACCAAATAGTGGTTTGATGGCCATCATAATGGCAGCTTGTTTATACAAAAGTGCGGACAAGGAATTTATAGAAAAACAGAACAACAACAAAAATAAAATAAACTACAAAAAAGGCTGCAGGTGGAATTGAAAATTTAATTTAAAAGACAAGTTTATTAAATTGCAAATTCTTTTTCTAATTTATGTTGTCATAATTTTTTTTTTTAAATGTTTATAAATATGTTAATAGTCTTTAATACACTTTCCATCGGTACATCGTTTGTAATTACTTATATAGTTTACTATGGTTAATAATTACATGATATTTTAAAGAAGAAGTTTCGAAGAAAAAAATCAAAACCAAAATTTTTGAATTTCCAAATTATGTAAATTATTCTCTGAAAAAAAGGATCTAGAGTGTTTTTACCTCAAATACTTAATTAATTACTCAAGTGATGCTACAGTCGGTTGTGCATAAAAGCTTATGGGAATTTATAACTTTGGTCCATACATTTATAACGATACAACAATGGTACAGTCGAGCGCACATACATATTTAAAATTCCACCACTAAATTTTTATTAAGATTGGTACCCAGTATTTACCGAGCGCTCTTAAGTTTAAGAGCCTCTTAATTCAAAATATCCTCAATCAGCATCTTGGTTGTCTTGGACGTCTTGGTCATCTTGGGTGTCTTGAGCATCACAAGCATCTTAGGCGTCTTCAGCATCCTTGGTGTCTTCGGAGTCTTTATCATACTAGGTGCCTTTGACGCCTTGAGCGTTTTCAAAGTCTTGGGTGGTTTGGACACCTGGGGCACTTTGGGCGACTTGAGCGTTTTGAGCACGTTGAGCTTCTTGGGCGACTTGAGCGTCTTGAGTTCCTTGAAAGTCTTTAGTGTCTTTTGCGTCTTCAGGGTCCTGGGAGTCTTCAGGGTTTTGGGCGTATTGGGCATGTTGTGCGTCTTGAGTGCCCTTAGCGTCTTCGCAACCTGGAGCGTCTTCAGTGTCCTTGGTAGCTAAGCCGTCTTGAGCATTTTGTGGTGGAAGTCTTACATGTACTGGGCGTTCTAGTTGTCTTGAGCGTTGTTTAAAATTAATTTTATTGGTGGTGATCCACTGTCCTTTCGCACTTATGTAAAACTTAATTATAAAATTCGAAATTGTCGAATCATTTCTGAATTTTCCTATTGAATCATATTTCCTATAGCCGCAAGTAAAAATTTATTGTAACTCAATAATTTGTTGATTGTGCATATAAAAATATTTGTCAGAGTAAAAAAGGTTGTTTAATAAATGAAATGTCTATTAAAACTTTATTGATACAAGCAAGATCTAATTTTCAATAAACGGAGTTTCATAAAGCAAACAAATCGTTAATGGAATAGAAATTTTTAAAAGAAACAAACTCAGACTCGGCACATGTTAGACCGATTTTCACCAAATGAAAGAAAATATAATCTTTTTTATAGGAAGGTTCTACGCCACTGCGAGAAATTTTTAAATAAAATTCTAAGCAATGTAACATCGCGCCTTAAAGTATTTGGCTTTGTTGACACTTAAAATCTGAAATGTCATTACGACCCACTCTGCGCTTGATCAGATAAGTGAGAGAAAGAGAATTCTGACACTTCATCATGAAACAAAACACTTCACACATAAGAGATGATGCATGTCTTCAGAAATAAAATTCGCTCTGTTTTCATAAATAAATGAACTGATAAAGCTTTTATAAGTTTACGTTCGGATGGTTGTCAATCTATTAAGCTTCATCCAACAATGGTTGTTTGCAGTTTGCGCATGTCCCAGGTTAAGCAAAACAGTGAGCAGATATTATATTCTTCTAGTAAATAGATATTTCTCTAGTTTCTCATCAACACTCGGACCTTCTGTGCTCGAATTATAGCTGTTGCAAAGAACAAAGCACCTAATTAAATATAAACATCTCTACGTCAAAGAAAAAAAAAAACGAACCCCCTTGTATCGATTTAACAAGTTGTCAGTTCCCATTTGATGTGAAAGTGAAAACTTTCTCACTTAAGTGCAATCAATTTGAATCTCAGTAACTATAACACAAAACAATTCGCATCTTCAAAATGCAACTACAGATGGGATTTTGGAGACGAGCCGTGGATACGGCTTTAGCGCCGATTTCCCCAAAAAATCTACGTTTGTCAGCAATTTTGATTGCAATCTATCAATTGGTAAGTAAAGAGATTACGTTATTTGCCAATAAAATGGTTCAATTGGATCGAATGGGGTTGGAGATGACAATAGTTGAATGAGTGTTGGATGAGTGTATAGAAGAGCAGGGGACAGGGGATTGCTTATATTGTTTGCACTATTTGAAAGTGATGATGATATTCCTATTTTTTTTTTTTTTTCACACAATTTTCATTTTGTCCATAGCTGATTGCTCATGTATTGCTATTCATTGTTCTACTGGGGTTGGCTCATGCTGAGCAAATGAAGAATATGCTAGCACTGGACATCGAGGACCAGAAGGAATATGGGTTCTACGACTTGACCCCATTTCCAAATCAAATGCGTCTTAAGACTGCATCGCAATTGGTTTCTGTTACCGAAGTGCTCTTGTACATTTTGACCGCCATTTCGTCGGTTTATTTACTCAGTTGCTTGGCATTGTTTGCTGGGGTTTTTAAAAACCGCTCCGAACTGATACTTCCATGGCTAGTAGTGGAATTCATATTCATCATAATGGCCATGGTGGCAACGTTTTGGTGTCAGAATGAGAAGTTCGTTGGAATCATCGGTGGAAAATTTCAATATTGTAAGTACATGATAAGTAAGTGCATTTTCGGTGTTGTGTACTTGTAAAATTGTTATATAGTTTTTATTTTATGTTCGTTAATGATTTTTTAATTTTATAAATGTACAGAAACAGAGGTGGATATAATTTTACAGAATTAAGGCCTTTGCAATAGGACTCGTATAATTTTTTGAATAGGTTATTTTTACGTAGAATACAATACTAATAATTGAAGATCAACCTTTTACATAACAAAAAGTAGATCTAAATATAAAAAAAACAACCTGCTACCTACACAAAGATTTACAGATTGATTTCAAATGACTAAAACTGAGTCAGAAATGTAGTAGGTACAGATTTTAACGGCTAAATCGTTGACAAATTTTAATATCAATTTAAAATTAGATCAAGTTACTCGATCCAGAACTTGGTCTTGGTTAAAATTGCTTCGTTGAAAGGAGTTCTTAGTTTAGAGATTTAAACCGGAGATCCAAAGTCTTAAAATTTTATAAAGAAATAAATTATAAATAAATTTAACAATATTTTTAAATTTTCGCAAATATAAATTTTAGGATAAAGAACTTTGCAGTTAAGGGAATCATAGAAAATCCTTAAGTCACAGGTTTGATGAAAATGGATTCAGTAGCTTAAAAATTAAAGCGAAGAAATGTACTTGTAAATCCTCAGATTGATTTTGTTTTATCTCAACATGATTGCTTTTCAAAGAGATACATCCCTTCAAAAAAACACTATTGGTTTTTGGTTTTTAGTAAATTAATACTAAATTAAATTTTATTAGCTCCAAATATAACGATAACTGTCATATGACCATTACGAAAAAAACTTATTTATTTCGGAAAATAACTCGCTGATGAACTTTTATCTGCGGTTTTTTTTTTCTTCAAGAAAAAACTTTATAAAAGATATCTGCGATCAGTCATAAAACTTTATTTTTTGTTTTCGATTTTCCCATTAACAGTTTGAAGGATTGCGGTCAAAATTTGTTTGGAAGAAGTCCTACATACATATATAATCTAAATGAATGAATTATTTCTGCGACTTTGGCTTCATTTTTAGTCATTAAGATCAAACACATTTGTTGTGTTTCATTACTTCACTCAATGTATTGAGCTAAGTTTTGCAATTGGATTAATTTTTGAAGGTGTTCCAATTCAATGCAAGACAATGCGAAACATTCTTTGACGTCAAAGATACAATAACAACGAGTTTGTGTCATTAAGACTATAACTTCGTTGTGATATCGGTTTGGGAGAGGTGTACACAACTATTTTAATACTTAAGACTATTAACATTCTGGACTCTGGTAAAAAATTAAAGAAGACACTTGACAGCTTTTCAGAAGCATAAATAATATCATTGACAATTTTTTGTCATTTATTTTTTTGTTATTAATTTTTTCATTGTATGACGACGAAGCTACAGTATTAATGACACTAACTCGTTGTTATTGTATTTTTCGACGTCAAAGATACAATAACAACGAGTTAGTGTCATTAAGACTATAGCTTCGTCGTCATATCGGTTTGGGAGAGCCCGTACACGTGAAACAAAAAAAAATTGGAAGCATTTTCCAGATTCAGATTTTGGAATTATCTACATACATACGTACATATTATGTACATACATATGTATGTATATTCTATTTATTTCTGCTATTTCCAATTATGGAAAAAAATTTTAAAATACTAAATGACAAAAAATTGTCAATGATATTATTTATGCTTCTGAAAAGCTGTCAACTGTCTTCTTCAATTTGTTTACCAGAGTGTTAATAGTCTTTTTAAGTATTAGGTATAATAGTTGTAATTTCTTGTAAGTAGGTACTAATGTATATTGTATATACTTACATACATGTTTTATTTTCTTTCTAATAAATCACATGATCGTGTAAATGTGCTGACACCAATGTAAATAATGAATTGGCTATTTTGGTAAGTAAGTTGTTTTCTAATTTGTGACAGAACAGAATTTTTTTAAAGAAAAAATCCAAATACCGATTAGGGATTTTTTTCATACCTGACGGGAAATTATTGTTCTCATATGCTGTCACTGCCAGAAACTGACAGTGCCGATAGGAAAATTCGGCAATGATAAGGTAGTTTTATAAATAGATAAGGTAGCTTGTCTGCCGGTCTACTACAACTACTAGATGTTTACCGCGGACGTGAGTGAACTGCGAATCAAGTACAACCATCTCGGGAAGTCAAATAAAATAATAGGGCAAAATGGCCAATTAAGCTCTCGGGAAAAATGGCGTGCTGGAAGAAACAGATGACAATTTTCAGAGCAGGCATTATAAAAGACAGCGACAAACTGCAACGAACTAAGTGTAGGTAGGTAAATTTAACTGTTTTTGCCCGTAAAATGAGGTTTTATGTTACATTAACCATGTAACAGCAAATCACTGTAAATGAATGTCTAGAAAAGCAAATTTTGTAAACACGTGTTGAAGATCAATCAAATAAAAAATACTACAAAAAAATTATTCAAAGATCTTGGTAAAATAATAAAACAACTACAATCGTATTTCAATCGCAAAATAAAAAATTACATAGTAGAATTTTTGATTTATGTAATGTAACAATACGTAGGACACTACACAGTACACAACTGTAATAATTTGTATTGTTGACTTAAAAAAATAAAAGAAGACATTCTTATACCGCCAATTAGAGCTCTTTTTTAATTATACATATTTAAATATATTTGCAGTTTCCATTTGTTTTGGATTTATAATGTTTGACAGCATCATTTGGTATATTATGCACTCATTCTATCAGAGTCTTCGTCAAATGAATAAATTAACCGAGATTGCAACTGTGGCTATACCTTGTCCCCCACCGGGCTCAGTAAGTTTCTTTATTTTTCAATTTTTCTAAAACAAATTTTGAATTATTTTGAATTTTTTTCCAGATCCCATTCCATTTCCGACGAGAAAATATGTATTTAGGCAGCAATGGCTATAAGCATATCCTCTCTGAGGCTCCTGATGGAAATTATTAAAACTTCAACAATAATATTATATACCAACATGTATAGTTGCGAACAAAAAATATTAATTTAGTAAAAACAAATATATTATATTTAAAATAATAATATAATTAGTTACACGAACTCTCTCATTCTGTAGATATAATTAATATGGCAGGGTATAAAATTGTGAAAAAAAACGGATATATTAATTTAAGAATGAAGACAACAAAAAATATTTTCGTAAAACAAAAAAAAATAAACTACTATCTACGTAATTCTGATCCAATTACTATAACCTGCACTCCCTCTATATATATATCTCTTTTATAGTACCTTCCTACTCCATAAGTGATAGAAATTTGTTCAACTGCGAAACTAAAACCATACTTATCAAAAGTTTTTTTTTTAATAAAAATAAAAAAATATTTAATTGACAGGTGTGTTTTGAAAAATCTAAAATCTCATACGAGTATAATAACAGCATAAAAAGAAAATAGAGTTTCTCATTTCTTTATATCAATGTTCTGTAGGCAAAACAAAAATTAGTGAGAACATTATTAAAAAGTAGAATATTTATTAAAATTATATAAAAAGGTGGATTAAACACATCTTGTTTAATCTTTGTAAAACTGTCTTTTAGAAAACAAAAATATATATTCTAAAAAAAATTAACGATTGCTGTCCGTTTTATTTTTTTTTGTTTTGTTTGAGTTTTAAACTTAAACGGGATATTGAAATGTGATTTCTGACAACAACAACAAAAAAAAATACAAGTTTACAACAAACTAAAAAGAAATTCAATAGCTTTATGAAATTGGGTTGCAAATTATACTGAAAAGTGCTTCTTAAAATGTTATAAAATTAAGACAAAAAATTTTATTTAATTTTGTTTCAAATTGTAAAAAAAAAACAAAACCGTTATACCTATTCAAGGTATATATGGAAATAATAATATTGATTGAATAAATAAATTTTTTAGATTACTTATCTATACTTATAGTAAAAGTACAAACAATATAAATATTTGAGTTTTAATTTGTTTTCTTTAATTTTTGAAAAATAATTGTGTCTTCCAAAATTATGAAAACTAATGATAAAGTTTTAAGACCCTTGGCTCGGAACAAATACAGGATGTTCCGGTTCAAACTGAATATGAAATTAGGTCATGATTGTTACTTGTTCGTACTGGACCAAAACGGTTTTCGAGTAAAGGCTGTTTTTTTTTTGAAAATTTGGACAAATTTTTCTGCTTGAAAATTTTTGAAATGTTTGCTTTTAAATATAATAGTTGTACCAACTTTGTGCAGCATAATATTTTTTGCGGTTTTCAGCATTTAAGTAAAAAAACTAAATTTTTTACTTAAGTTTTAGAATGATAACCTGAAAAAAATCCCATAAGCCTCGATACTGGTTTTCTCTTTTAAAATCTTCCTAAATATTTTAGCTATTTCAAAAAAAAAATATTAGTTGAAAGTTATAACTTATAAGCATTAAAATACAATCAAATGTAGTTTTAAAACTACTAAAAATAATGCAAATAGTCATGTAAAATTTGAATTTTAATTTTAAAAAACCAAAAATCTGAATTCTGGAAGGATTTTATTGTCTCAAGATTATTTTTTAAAGGCCTAAAATAGAGCAAATTTTTGCAGTTTTTGCTAAGATTTCTCGAAAACCGTTATTTTTAGTATTAGTAATTCCACTAACAATACTAGGCACAGTATCAGCAACTCTTAATCCCTTAACACCCTTCACTCTCAATCGCCAATCTAAAACTGCCCCCAAATCTTGTTTTTACATCTTTGAGGTCATCCAAATAATTTGCAAACATTTTTGATGGATCGGCACTACGTAAGCGAATATTTCCAACAGATTTACATATGTAGGTCTGATAAGCGTAACGAACACTATAAGCAAGTGGCTATCCCGGTGTAACTCACGAAGACTATGAGCAAGGCCATCGGACAACTGTGTAGCCCGAATTCATACTCCCAATCCCAAGGTTCCACGCCTCATAAAGAAGTTATGATACAATATGGACTGGGACAGGATATGGACTGCATAAATTAATTATTGATCTTGAAGATTATTCCCGAGATTTAAGTTCTTTATAACTAGAATACTCGTATTAACGCTTTCGAGTTGATTTTTTGGTCCGATTCCAGAGAGAAGCAGAATTTTCGGAGAGTTCAATGCACCGGCATGCAGAAAGAATAAGCTCTTTTTTTTACAAAAAATGGTGCAACAGATATCTTCTTATCTTCTTCGAATTATTCAAAAATAATTAAATGAAAATATCAAAAACTAAGTTTGAATGTTTCTATAGTATTCAAAATGTGTATCGAGTCATTTCGAAAGATAAACCATTATTTTTTAAAAGAAAGAACTGTGTCTTAGGATACTTTTTGAATAATGCATACATAAATTAAAATTTAAGATGAGTACCTACTGGCGTTTATTTATGTCAACAGCAATTTTTTTTTTTTTTAATTTTTTTCTAGCAAATGCCTTCTATAGGTGGGAAATAACATCACACAGAAATTATTTACCCGCCCACAGTAAATTTGGGGATGTGAAAGTAAATCAAAAATGATGTACCAACACTACATTAATCGAAAACTTGTCGGTCAACGCCACGCCGTGCAAGAACGTTTCACAAACAAACTTATCTAGTTGAAATGCTATCTAAAAGTGGTTTAAGCCAATTTTAATATTTAATATTTTTTTGGATTTTTGAAAAACAAAATCAGTTTTTTTTTAATTTTGTATTTAGGAAACCAATTTATCGATTTTTTTGGTAATTGAATTAAAAATACTTTCATAAATATTTTTGACGAAAATCAACTTCAGGTTCAAAAAATTTCGGTACCTTTAATGTTAAAAAAATACTAAAACAACATCTTAAATTTCTCAAACATGGTATTTTAGACATTCGTAAATCGAACGTAATAAGTCAAAAAAACCAGTTTTTAAGATAAATTTTCCGTATAGAGAAAAAAAAATATCTTCAAACAATTATGACGGAATATAAAAGAAAATCACTTTAATAAGATTTAGTTTAAAATTGATTACTCGCAGTAATCTTAAATTGAAATATATAAATTTATAAAAATTTAAAACTCCCTTTTGTTAACGCCTCGACACCTAGATGTCTTAAAGCTCTTCAATCTAGACCATTCCTGAATTTAAGATTAGAACATTTTTTAAAGAAATAGTTTTTAAAAACGCATTACACACTTCAGGCCTACGGAATCGCAATTTTTCGGGGATTTTTGGATGTTGAGTTTTTGAAATTTTGTGTTTTTTTTTGGGTTTCCGGCATTTTTACATGCTGCTTTAGCAAAACTCACTACTCACCCATCGCCATCGGCTGTAGATGATTTTCGCTAGACTTTACTCTAAACCCCAATTATAAGCACATACAGTGAAAAAGATCAAACTTTTGAGCTTAACAAAAATTGACAGGTGAAAATACAAGAAATGTATCGTTTTCAAATTGTAGCATTTCGTTGTACGTATTTAAATGACAATTGATTTTAGACTAATTTGTAGAATATTGTCAATTTTGATGAAATAGGAACTGATTGGCAGGTGGACTACCGGACTCTTAAGGCGGTTGAAAATAGTGCCCAACTGGTTGTTCCCGAACTGTTTTAAATTTTGCATAATTCTAAAGACCATGCAGTTTTCAGTATTTGACTTTAAATTAATAAGAGCATTAAATTAAAAAGGGGACAAATTGAATAAAATCCCATTTCTATACGATTTTTCTTAGTCTTATGAAAATCTAATTTTGAAGGCAGTTCTTTCAACTTTTATAATAATTACATATAAAACGAATTTATTGAGAAAAAACAAGTTCTTTTTTATTTTTTTAAATCAAATCTATTTATATGAAAAGTTCATAAAAAAGTTAGCAAACAATATTCCCTACAACTCAGTATGGGCATCTAATTCTTTCCAATCTTCACTTATAAACTCAGCTGCTCTTTCGCCAATCATTATAGTCGGACCATTAGTATTTCCACTAACAATATTCGGCATTATACTGGTATCAGCAACTCTTAAGCCCTTTACACCTTTTACTCTCAATTTCCAATCTAAAACAGCTCCCGAATCTGTGTCAGGGCCCATTTTTACAGTTCCTGCCATATGATAAACTGTATTTGACATGTATTTCATATAGCACTTCCAATAGTTGTCACTTTTAAATGTAAACTTATCACACTCAGGTATATTGATTTGTAAAATTTGAGCATTTTGTTCCTTAAAAGCCTCTGTTTCTTCCATTTTCATTTGGAATTTTATTCCTCTTAGAATGGTATCTATGTCTTCAGAATTGTCCAAGTAATTTGCAAATAATTTTGGAGGATCACTTGGATCAGCGCTATTCAAACGAATGTGCCCAATCGATTTAGGTCTAAGAAGCTTAACGAAAGCAACAAATAAATGACTATGTTTATGAACTTCAAGAACTTGTTCAGCTATATCATCTAATACTTCGGAAGCCTGAAGCCAGGTTTCCATCACAGTGGTTCCAAGTTGTGCAAACATATTGTGGAATAAGATATCAGGGTACGGACTTGTAGAATTTCCATCAGAATTTATAAATCCAGTAACTGGAACACATCCAATGGTTGCCAAAGGTCCAGTTTGATTCACAAGGTATACATAAGTAGCATCAAGTTGGTCTTGGAATGTTTGCGCTTTGACTTTGCTGTCATCTATTTTGAAAAACAAAGGTACCATAACATGATCTTGAAGATTATCCCCTACTTTTAGATTTTTTCGAACTGGAATTCCAATACTGTCAAGGTGATCCTTTGGGCCTATTCCAGAGAGCATTAAAACTTTTGGAGAATCGATGGCTCCAGCAGAAAGTATAACCTCTTTCGCAATATTTACTGATAGCTCTTGTTGATCATTGTAGACGAAACTCACTCCTGTAACTTGTTCACTCTTGCTATCCAAATTGATCTTGGTAACTATAGCATTTTTAATTACATGCAAATTTGGTCTTTCTTTAGCTTTTGCCAAGTAACTTTTTCCAGTACTTCCTCGAATGCCATTTTTAACAGTTCCCTTTAATGTCGTATATCCAATATACGCATCTTCTTTGAGAACTTCAATTTTAGGCACTCCCAATTCCTCTGCTCCATTGAACAACATATCCCGAATTTCAGAATAATATACACCGTAATCATTTACACTAGCAGAACCCTTCAAATCGGACTCATTATTGGCCTGAAGGGATTTTTCAAAAGCTCGATGAACGTCTTTCCAAGCCCAATTTTGATTTCCATCGCGCTCCCAGTCATCGTAATCTTGTTTGTTGCCTTGAACATACATCATTGCATTGATAGCCCCACTGCCACCAATCATTTTTCCTCTTGGCCAGTAACAAACCTCATTTTTGTAACCCAGACAGCTCTTACCATCGCGTTCAGTGTAATAATTAAAATTATATTTTGAGTGTTGAATGTTAAAATAAACAGCAGGAATCTAAAGAATAAATAATGGTTCGCTTTAATAAACAGCTCTATTTTATGCGCGGACCTACCATGGATTCAATTGGAGGATCTCCACCTGCTTCCAACACCAAGACTCTCCATTTGGGATTCTCACTAAGTCGACTTGCAACGACAGAACCAGCAGTTCCAGCTCCAACCACAACAAAGTCATATGTGTCCAAACCTTTTTGTAAATAAGTTGGGCCGTAGTCTTTTGGCCATAGCTCCGGTGGGGATATGGCACATTGAGCAGCAAGAAGAGTATGCAGAAGAGTTGAAACCAAAGTGTTCCCAACGCCTATACTTTGTTGCACGCAATTACCAAAACTTTCCGACATATTATTGTCACTAATCTCCTCTACCAAAATGTTTGATTCTATTTGAAACTATAATTTTGCGATTGGGGTGTATTTATAATTTATTTATTAAAATCTTATCATGAAATAACTAATCTTCAAGAAACAAAAATAAAATAATTATCAACAGATAGTGGTAAGAATGAATTGACTCTCATTCTGTATATTAGGGAGGTGTTGAAAAAATCTATGTTAGCAACATTTAGCGCTGCTGCAATGACACATTTTTGAACTTATTTTTTATAAAAACTATCAGATCATCAGCATAAATGTTAAAAAAGAGCCAAGTTCTGATGTAAACGTAAACAAAAATCTAAATACATACAATGTAATCAGGTTCAAGTTTTTATTTGTAATTTAATGATCTGATTAAAATTTGGTAGACTAAGACAAGTTTTGGGTTATACCTGACAATTTTTTTTTTGTTTAATTTTGTGTTTGTAATTTTTTTCGGTATTTTACTTTCTGAGCAGAAACATTTGTTTTCAATAAAACTTTTTTTTTTACATCTGATTTTGGACCAATTTTTATTCTCTAGGTTCATAAATAGTTTCCACTGGTTTGTTTTTTTTTTTTGGGGGGGCTTCTATCTGTCAGTTTTTTTTTTAAACTATGTTTTCTGACTAAATCTTTTTCGACAATTTTTTTTTTACATTTTTTTTGTGACTGAGGGAGGTGGTTCAAAAGTTTCCATGGGCTCTTCCATCAAAAAAAAAAAATTTAATATTTTTTTCTGATATTTTTGTGCCAATTTTTTTTTTGACAAATTATTGTTTTTGATTGGGACCATTTTTTTTTAAATTGTATTTTTTTTGACAATTTTTTTTACGACTTTTTTGGAAAAATGATAAGCTACGTTAGGTTAAATAACTATGGCAGGGGAGACTGACTCACTTAGACTACTTGACCGTTGATACCACATGAATCTTTAAGACTTCATACCTATTCGTCAAACCATCTTGAGCATTTTGAAACGTGCGATAATAATAAATATTAGTATTTGCTAGATCACGTAGTAGAATTCTCCCAAGTGAGTCTACGTGTTTAAGATAGCTGTACAAGTATTTTTTTCTTCATCCATTTTTAAAAATTGTTTGCATACATCCAAAGTCGCACTGCGTGTCTGCCTATAAGACAATATCCAGTTATTTGTCTTGTTCAGCTTTTGACGACTTTATCAGTTTTACAATAAATTACTTTACAAGCTTTACAAGTGCCTGTGGCCCAGCATCCAGGGTGAATATTGAACTGTTGCGACATCTTAAAGAGGGATGAACGACAGTTTAGGGCTGTTTTAGAGTTTGTGGTGACATAATCTAAGCTTAGTCTCTCAATGTAGGTACACGGCCCCACCAAAGCCATCAACTTTATAACCTGGAAGTTCAGATACAGCAAAATGTACTTTGCAGCAGAGGGAGTCGAGCGAATTATACAATAGTGCAAGTACAGGCCGATATCTGGACAAGTGGACAGGCAGTCAAGCAGGCAACAAATGCATAGTTACTCGTAGTGAGTAATGCGGATTTTTATCCCCCATTTTTTACGGATAGCTTTCTTCTAGGAGAAAAGGGCTGCTGCAGATTTCTTCAATCTTTTTTTTTTTGTGTATTAGGTTCCCAACTTAGCTTCTTGTGCAAAATTAAACCAAAATATTTGGCTTGATCTGAAAATTTAAGTTGTGCGAAATTTTGTATTTCCCAGTGAATAGGAAAAGATCTTTTTTTTGTGGCTTGGCATCCAGGCCACACCGACCAGCCCAACATTAAGGGTGTTTTGTAGAATTCCTTCAAGGTCCTAGAATGCCCGGCACTACCTAGCGATTTATTAAGAGCTGTAGTGAGTAACAAAATTCAGTTCTTTGCCTAGTAGTAGTTAACAACTACTATTTTTCGAAAAATTGCACCAATCACGATAACTTCTTAATTAATAAAACTTCTAATTTGAATAGGGGTGTTAATAATTACATAAACTCAATAGGGCCCACTTCTAAACTTAATAGGGCCCAACGCTCAACACACAACACTAGATACTCGTATATCATTTGTGAGATACAAAGAGTATAAAAAAGTTCAATTTATAACACTACGTCATTGTAACGTAAGCTTTAGCAATTGGAAGCTTTCTTGAATTTAACATTGAAAACTTTTTTGAGTGTACTCACCTTAAATCATAAAAAGCTTTAAAAGCTATTACTTCAAATATAATAATTTATTGTATTGCATACTTTTAGGGTTTCGTCTAAAATTTCATCAAGCTGAATTGTAGGGTGTGTTTCTAGTAATTGGTCCTCAGTTGTATAAATTTCCTTTGAACTTTGTATATATAAACTATAGTACTCTTTTTGTATATGAAAACCTTTGTATATGAAAACTATAGTACTATCATGGAGGAAGTCGAATGGGCGACATCTAAGGTATGCCTGCAACCCTTACTCTTTTCTTTTTTTGTGGAAAGCTTATGGAGGTTTTAATCGATATTTATTGATATTATTTGGATGCAATCATCCAAAAAATAGTCTCCTCTTGCTCCTACCACCAATTTTCGACGCTTAAAGACTCCCCAAATCGGATTTTACACCTCAAGTTTTGCAGCGCCACCACCAGGACCTTTGTAACCCTAAAAAAACTCGCCATGATAGTATAGTTTTTATATACAAAGATGAAAACTATTGTACTATCATGGTGGAAGTCGAATGGGGCGACATCTAAAGTGTCTGCGCAACCCTTACTCTTTTTTTTGCGGAGAGCTTATGGAGATTTTAAATGATATTTATTAATATTTTTTGGATGCAATAATCCAAAAAATCGTCTCCTCTTTTCCCTACCACCAATTTCCGACGCTTAAAGACTCCCCAAATCGAATTTTACACCTCACATTTTGCAGCGCCACCACAAGGGTCTGGGCAACATTAAAAAAAAAACTCGCCATGAGAGTACTATAGTTTTCATATACAAAGCTTTGAATTCCTCTAAAGTTATAAAGCTTGTTAAGTTAAAAAAGGAATAAAGCTTTTTTTCCTGCAGAAAATGCACTTTGAAACAAATTTATGCAATAAACGGTGCTCAATATCCATTGTTTTGGAAAAATAAGCTCTGCTTTAAGTCCATGTTATAGTCGACGCATGTATATTAATTTTGTTTGTTTGAAAAACGGGTGGTTCCATGGTGTAATGGTTAGCACTCTGGACTCTGAATCCAGCGATCCGAGTTCAAATCTCGGTGGAACCTTCACTAGAATTTTATTTATCTAACAGTTCTTTTATCTTGCCTGGTAAAGGTGTCCTGAGAAGTCTTATGGCCGGGATTAACCTACTTCTATAGCTTTGTATAAAGAATATAGATTCATATTTATACAAGGTTAATATGTAGTAGGTGAGTACAACTTTTGTTTCCTTAAAATCATCTTACATTTTAAAAAATTGGTATTGGTCTCCTTTAACAAGGTACCCATAAATTTATATTATTTATATGTAGATAAATCTTACATTGGCAAGACATTTGGATAACAAATAATAGTTTTCAAGTACTTTTATAGACCAAATTAACTCGTAATTTCAATCAATGTAAAAAAATATTTTCCAAATTGGCGATTATTTCTTGTCAACATACACTTCTTCCTCTATCTGACGAATAAAAGCTAAAAAATTCGATTAAAAAAATAAAGAGGGAAGGACAATTACTGGATATGAAAAATGCCACATTTTTAAAAATTTTTATTTAAAGGTTAAAGTTGTCATAGAGTGACCTATTATTTTAATTTTAATTACTTTAAAGAAATTTTAACATATTTTAATGACTTATCAAACTAACGACTACATCAGATCCATTCAACAATGAGCCCACTCCAAAAGTAAAGTTGCCTCTAGGCTTACCATCAGGAATGCTAATCTGAAACTGCAACAGCACAACCAAATAAGTCACCATTGTTGTAAGTAACTGTATTAAAAATGCATTAAATTTTGAGAAATTTTACTGGTCTGTTAGGTTTTTTTTTAATTATTACTTACGCCTTTAAAAAGGTTCCTATTGACATCAAAGAAACCACCGCAATTAATGTTAGAAGGATTCATTTCTGTTGCTCTTAGAAACATATTGATTTCTGTCTGTGCATCCGAGTTCATCCAACTCAATTCGACCATTAGAAGTTTTTTTTGAAAATTAGTTCTAACATTGTGCGAAGCATAGTGAGCTTCATCGCAAATAAAAAACAACAAACAAATGCTCCATACGGCTGTTATGGCCAGTCCAATATCTTTTATGCCAAAACCTTCTGATAGCTGGGACATTAGGCCATAAATAGATAAAGTGATGATGAAAAATAGATAAAGATTCAAAAATGTGAAAGTGTAACAAGTTGCTGTCCCCGTATCTCTTGTAAGTTTACTCAAACGAAGCCACAGAGATCTGTAATCGGCAACCATGGCTGCAGGTCCAATGTGACGAAGAGCCTGGATTGGAAAATAAATAAATTAATATCTATATTCTCTCAGAAAGTGTTGATTTTGGTTTTGGAAATTGAGCAAACTTTTTGAAAACGTTCAGCAAGTATGTTGGCTGTGTCACTTAATGCCTCGCATGAGAGATACCACCAAGCCCCAAGCATTGCCGTTAGATTATCCAAAATACAGTATGGAATTACCTAAAAGAATTAGACCAACAGACAAATTCACAAGCTAAATTATTTTTGGGGTTATATTAAAAATATTGGCAACTTAAATCATACTACCATACACATCAAATCTTATACATAAATATAAATTGTTAGGTAATACAGTGGTGAATAAAAACTTAGTATTAAACTTTCTGTCAACTATAAATCCACAATGTTTTTGGGAAATACAAATAGTAATATGCAGTTAATTGCATTTTTTATAGTAAAGTATGTAGTGGCAAAAATTCTCTTACAAATTCCTTAATTTAGCTGTCAAAACTCTGAGAATGGAATTTTTTGCATTCGATTTCAACTTTCAAAAATGAAAAATTGGACATCGTAATTCAATTAAATTTAGTTTGTGTTTACTTGGAATGGTTTTGAATTCAGTTTTTAGGCTTTTTCTCAAAAAAATAAAATGCACGAATGTGTCTTACTGATTGATAATATCGTTTACCAAATACGTACACAAAATTTTATCAAAACTCTGAGACATTTTATCAAAGTTGTAGGTTCCATTTACAAGAAATTTCAAATTTTTGAAAATGGTTTTGGAATATTTTATGGGGATACCATTGTTTTAGAAAATAAAACAATTTTTATTCATGAAAGGTGTTTTACACAAGCCAATTTTCGAAAATATGTTTTGAGCCATTTTTTAAATAATTAATTTTCAAACAATATTATTTTTTTTTTTCAAAAATCAATTTACAAAAAACACTACTCCAAGTTTAAGAAAAAATAACAATCCAATTTTGTTTTTGAATTACTTTTTAAATAGATAAAAAAAAATGATTTCGATTGATCGAAATCCCTATTTGGAGCTTTACAATCTTTTCTGTTATAAGTGGATAGTATGATATCCGCCAAGTGGCTCCCGCCAGTGTTGTATATGTGCTCATTTTATTGGATTGTTCATGACTTTTCTTAAGATTTTCGAAGCTTAGAAGATTAGAATTCGTCAATTAAATCGCAAAATAATATTTAAAAATGTATTTATCTATCATTCCTTATCGCCTTGTACATAACATAATTTTACATACCTGCAAAATATGAAAATCAGCCATAGTGACATGAGTAATAACCACCGATAAAATTGAAAGAATTGGTAGCGCAATAGTAATACCCAAGGCTTTCTTTCTTATATTGAGTGGCACACTATGACCAGATATTTGATAATAAAGAATCTGCAAAGAAATATAAGTAACATTTTTTTGTTGAACATTTTTTCAGTTTATTCTTTTACCTCAAAATCATTCCAATCATTTAATAATGCTGCAACTTTTCTTGTTTCAGACCAAATAATCGGTATTAGCAAAATTGGTAAGATATTAACCAAAAATAAATACGCAATTACAGCTTCTTCAAATGGTCCTTTTAAAGCTGAAACAATTTGTATGCGATCGTCAGCAACATAGCCAACATAAATCTAAAAACAAATTAATTTTATTAAAAAAAAACAAAGTACCCTGTATAATTTTTGTCTAGAAAAAATTACAATCAATATGACAAAAAATAGAACCGAGTAGGCATAAGCAATTGAAGCCATTGAAAAGAAAGCATTTCCTGGTGATCGCCTTGTTACTGGCATAGCTCCAAGACATCGCATAAAAAAGTAAGACGCCCCAATGTTGCTAAAGAGAACATCCTAGATAAATAAATACATATGTAAGTAATTCAAAATTGTCACATCTGAAATAACAGTATCGGCATTGTTTTGAACTAACTGTTGACCTTTTGACTCCCAAGAGGGATGATAAGTAGTTAAATTGAATAAATTATAAAAATTATAAACGCTCGCCAAAAGGGGTATCAAAATTATTATTATTATCAAAATATAATTTTCTTCTAACATTCTTGGTAATGAAAAACTTAAAATAATAAGAAGATAAAAATAATTTTAAAAAATATAAAAATCAAAAATTTAATTTTTTTCTAAGACTGGAGACTTATGCCACCAATTCCTTATATAAATTTGAAGTTTCTAAAACCAACCGTCAAAAGACTATTTCAGTTTTTCAAAAATTAAATAAAATTCAAAAACCTTTTTTATCAATTGTTTGGAAAAAATACTCATCAATTTAATGGACAAGAAGCAATCATAAATTACATTTCTCCAGAATTTGGTATATTACAAAAACACAAAGTATTCTGAGAAAAAATCAGTTCAATTTGATATTTAAGCACAACGAAAGAAAATATTTTGTTGGGTTCAAATGCTAATTTATTAGGCAAGTGTTGCGAAAGGGCAACGTAGTGCTTGCAGTTCACCTTTCAAGCAGGCAACTCCTATAAAGTGTGTCAAAACTATTTAGAAATATAAATTATTTAAATTTATTTATCATCAGTTAACATTGTGAATAATGAAAATTTCAATATTTTAAAAACCTCAAATCTTCGAAAAGTTCGTATTTTGAAGGTACAAAACCAAACGATTTTTTTAAAATCCAAAAACAGGTTGATTAGATAATTTATTGCATTTTCAATTTCATTATTTAGTTTATCTGAATTTATCATCAATTTAGTTGCAAACGTTATCAAGGTCTTAAACATTTATCACTATTTGGTAGGAAGGCACCTAGGTGCCCGTTAACTTATTTTGCCACGTAATCATTTTTTTATCAAAAGTATTTTTAATGTTCCATGCAACTGAATGCATGCGGTACTAAATTGAGTAATAAAAAGTAAAAAAAAATTAAGTCTATCTATATAACTATCTACTTATCTATCTATTTTTTAGAATCGAGAGAATAAAAATTGGCCAAGGAATAAATAGTGAAAAAAGGTTTATCCTAAGATAAATGGTTTTGAAAATAAATTTAAAAAAATGAATTGAATGACGCGACAGTCTATGAAGAACCATGGCGTAAGTAACTTACACCTCTCAACCATTACTGTGTATATGTTATTACAGAATTTTATGGGAACTATACAACGCCGATACAAAATGGCGCTCTATTCTTAAGAAGTGATACTCTTGGAGAATTTTTCAATTTCTAGCAAAAGGCAGCAGCCCATGAAACAAAAAAATAAGAATCCAACCCAGACCTCCGACATACAGTCCCACGCGCTAATCATTATACCACAGCCTGCAGAAGAAAAAATTGTCAAACTATTTTTTTTAAATTTAATCAAAAAAATAGTGAAAAAAAATGTAAAAAATTCCTACAAACAATAAAATAAAAATTTTGACAAATAAGAAACCACAAACCACGAGAGTAAAATAATTGTGCGTAAACATGTTTACTATTATTAACCTTAATATTGAAAAATATGGGAATTGATAAGATCTTGTTTGATTTTACATGGATTTTGATTTCAAATTCTTAAAAAATTTGTTATTGAAACTTTTTCTTTCTTACACTATATTTTTATATAATTATCACTTTGAACAATGGAGGTGTGTATTGAATTTCAAAATTATTTTTTCGAGAAAACTTAATATAATAATTTGTATTTGGATTTTATTTATTTCACTGCGTGATTAATTAAACGGACTTGAAAGGTCAACGGTTAAGTGTGTCAAAATCACCCAGCCTAAGGTTAAATTTACTTTTTGAAAATTTTCCAATGATGTTACTGATGCCAAAGAAGGACGCGAATCAGTTCCATATAATGCGATACTATCTTTACGGGTTTGTAATCCACTAAATCTCTTCACAGTTGGATTAACGAACGATGGCTTGACATCGAGAAAGACCGTTTTTGGTTTTGTAGTGTGCTTATTATAACCGTTAAACATTTTGAATTAGTTTATTGAAATAAGAAATTATATTTTACACTTTTATTCTACTAAATATAAAAATAAAAATATTTATAAATCCGGACCAAAATGTCTCACAACAACACGTTTCCAATGCCGAAATGATAATGAACAAAAGTTCTTCTATAATAAAGAAAAGGGATAATTTTAAATGTTACTCAATAAAATTGACCTAGAGAATATTAAATGGATTGTTTGTTTTATAACATCAAATGCAAGAATTTGAATTCTTAATTACTAGAGACGCGGTCAAACCACCGACCGTCTGAAGGTAAATGATAATAAACTTTTGAATGTGTTTTAAATATTCTGCCCTTAGCCTATGAATTTAGTTTTTTTTTTTTGTTAAATGATTTTGCTATTGAATTGTGCTTATAGGTCATGAACAAAAAAGTCATTAGGAAGAAATATTCAACAAGTATATTTATCGATTATTACAAGGAAGTATAATATTACTTAGTTATTGTTAAATGAAATAACACAATCAGGTATTTGTGAAAATTTTACCTTATATAAATTTTATTACTGTACCTCGTAAGGGTTGTTAAGGTGTTTATTATTAAAAACCCCAAGAAACTTGTGAAGTGAAAGGCGATATCTATTTACAAAACTACATAAATGACTAACCTATGATATGCTTATCATGGGCATACGAGTATACAAAGAGACTCATGAATGAAAAGAAAAGATTTGTATGGGGAGCAAACCAAAATCTACAATAACGAACTTTCTATTTTTTTTTTTAACCTGGAAAAACGAAATCTCGCAAATTATAAACCAGGTTTTCATAATCTCGCAAATTCAAAATCCCTGCTTTTAACAATCTCGCATCAAAATAAAGCTTTTCGCAAAAATATTTTATATGAAATGCGAGATTTTAATTTTCCAGATTTTAGTTTGGGAGGTCATTTAATTGAGGGATTAAAAAAAGCAGGATTATGAAGAGCGAAACTTTATACGTGAGAGATTTTTTAATCTTAGATTTCGTAGCCATACCATGAGGGGGTGGCTCTAAATCTCCCAAATTAAAATCTCGTATTACAAAATTTTGCAAAAACAAAATCTCGTGTTTCCTATTTTTGCAATCGAAAAATTATACAAAAACCCGCAAACTAAAATTTTGAATAAACAAATATAAAAAAAAAAACCAAGGGGGTCATAAATTTTTATTGACTTGTATAGTAAGATTTGCAAAATATGTTTTGTAAAAATAGACTACAGTGGCACATTTTACTTTTTGTTAGTACATAATTATTATTTTTTAGTGCGAAATTTTATTTTGCAAGATTTTGGATCAAATTAAAAAAATTTTTTTTATGCGAGAGATTTTCAAAAACGAGATTTTGGGATTGCTAAAGTATGATTATTAATTTGTCAGATTTCAAAAAAAAAAAAACTGAGAGATTTCGTTATTCGAGGCTTTGGAGATTTTTATTCAATTTTGTTGTCTAAAGTTTAATAAATAATAGTATATGTCTGTGGCAACAAGGAATAACAGCATAAGTCGACTTATGTCGAAATTGAGTTTTTGATAACATCGGATGCGCAACGAGCGATTCTACCTCCAATATTTTTTTCGTATTTGTATCTCTTATGCTTTCTGAATTATAGCCTAGAAAAAAAAACAACATAAGTCGTTTTCTATGCTCAGTTTGCACAAGCAAAAACAACACAAGTAGACATATGCTCTTTTTACAAAACTATAGCAATTCCTTTTGAAAAAATAAGTCGACTTGTGACTTGTGTAGCTATTCTAAATAAAAATAAATCATTTTTTTTGCGGAATGGACATTGCGGAAAAACGACATAAGTCGACTTAAGATCAGAATATTTACAAAACTGCATAAGGAAAAACAACACAAAAATTCAAACTGTTTTCCTGAAAAACTACAAAAAGTGACTTATGTTGTTTTTCCTTGTTGCCACAGATGTATAAAGGTATACTTACATATGTTACAAAAAAATTGAAAGTTGTTGACTTTATCGTCCTCAGAATTTTCATTCCCAGTTGTCAATGGTGCTCTTTTACTTTTTGTAGGTTGGGGGTTCTATTGGCGTTTAGCCACGATTGAAGACTGGCCCAATGTAAACGTAGAACGATACTGCTTCTTTGTTGTCCATGAGTATATTGTTATCCAGGGTATCCATCACACAGAGATGCCTCGGATCTGTATATCGTTGCTATGTGGCTGATTTGGGTGATTGACGATGTTCCTAACTAGCTTCTTTTTGGAAAGCACTAGTTATTTGTCCAATGGGATTATGTTAGCTTCTCTATAGGTATATTTCTTCCTTTGGTATTTTCGTCGTTGCCGGTCAAAGCAAAGACCGGCGCAGATTCCGAGCATCTTCCTTTCGAAAACTAGGAGTTTTTTCATGGCTGTCTTTAATCAGGTCTCTGCATTTGGCTAATGTTCGAAGGCCCCTGCCAATTGGGGATCTGCTGAAGCAGACAGTTTCCGATTAAGAAGTATTGATCCTGATGTCCCATTCCTTGTGGTGATGTGGCCTAGGAACTACTCTTGTCAACGCTGTTTCTTCGTGCTCAGAAGGCACGAAAATTCTCATAGATCCAGAACCAAGTAGATGTTGTGCAAGATCCTGGTCATTCTAATCCTGCTGTATAGCGCAGAAGCATGGACATTGAAAGATTCGGAAGATAACCAGCTTGGGTTTTTTGAGAGAAAGATTTTTTGAGTGATTTTTAGTCCTGTGTGACTATATACCGACGACGGTGATGTCGACCTGGCCCGACGATTCTTTGAATCCAACCCCTAATGGTGTACGCAGTAGATCGAGATCCCCTACAGACGATGCACACAAGTGGAAAACCAACTCTTTCTGCGTATCTTGAAGGGGCTAGTTAAGGACAGAGCTAGGTTTGTTGGTTGAGGTAGTAACTCATTATGGGTTCTAAACGCCATCTAAAATTAAGTATGTAACGCAGAGTTAGTCAACTCAGTTTGTAACTCGGTTTAGCTAAATTTCAACTCTGTTTAACTCGGGTTGAAAAATGTTCCATATGATACGAGTATATATATCACAATATTCGTTAATCGAGGTTTGCGAGATATCGTTGCTCTCCCTTAGGTTAGGTTAGGTTAGGTTAATGAGCTGACAATTGATGTAGTTATCGTCACACTTAGATCAATGTAGATCCATTGTGTTACCCTTGAGTGTAATCACTCCTTTTCTGATAAAAACCTATGTGTTCTATGCTCTCCCTTAATTTAGTTGATTTTTTTTTTCTTAGATAGGTATTATTTGTAGTTTTTCGTTAAAATTTAAGGTTTATTGATTCAAAAAAAATCTAACTACTTGAATGATGTCGTCAACTAGTAAACACCCTGTTGTTGAACAATTATGCTAGTTTCCTAAGCTCTTCACGTTCCAATTCCGGTAAACGGAATATCTACGATATTTCAATTCCATAGAAAAGTTTTGGGAAAGAAATGTTGTTATAAGTAGGCTTTTTTTCTTGAAAATAATAATAAATAAAATCAACTGTTGCTTTTGACTTGCATGTCATGCGCGAAAATTTCCCATCACACCAAACAATAACTTTGCAGAAATACCAACTTCCGAGAGAACATCCAGTATTGAGTATCAAGTAGAAGTGCAAGGACACAACGTCGCACCACTACCATTCGAAAAGGGCATTTTGATAAAATCTCCGATTGTTTATCTTTTGAATCCAGCAACGTTTTGTCAACCTAATTTAAAACGAAACTTTACGTGCAAGATAAGAGTGAAACCAAAAAAATTTTCAGATACTATCGGGAAGTTGGATATCGAAGTGGAGTTTTTTTGTTTTTTTTTTTTTTGCTCAGTGCGGCTATAAGGGTATAAAGTCGGGTATCAGGTATATACGAGCATAAGTATATATATTTGTTTTGTGCGAAATATACACATAATCCGATTTAATCGAAATTGGATGGTTTTGAAATAAAGAAAAGAAACATGCTACCGATATCCGTTTCAGATGTGTTTTCCGCGTAGGGTTTATTTTATGGAGTGACTTTTTTTATATAAATAGAAAAGGGAATGCGAGTAAAATAGTGCGAAATAATTCGATTGACAAAGTGTGATGCAGCTAGTTTGTTCAGTTTAAGTTATTTGATGCATCTACCACCTGCCACCTGTGTTCTTGATGCACATGCAATTGCAGTCTTTCGGTCGGTCAACGGTCTTGAGTGTCGGTTATAGGGTATAGTATATTGGCAGATTAAAGGATACCTTAGGTGTTGTGCTGGTATATCTGGTGTTGGTGGTTTTATTGATCTTTGTAAGATATGGCCATTTTGCAGTCCTGTTGCTTTTGGAAAACCGTACGTAAGGGGAGCTATGCAAGTGCAATTTATACATTGGTAAGTGATGTGTTTCTCAAATTCCTTACATTTTTACTCGTTATTAGGATTGGGTTTTTCTTTTGCCATCAGGATGTGTTTGTAATCCTTTGCATTGATTTATGGACGTATATATGAGGAATGTTTCCAATACATATTTTTCAATCCAACATAAGTTAAATGTTTTCTGTGGATATATCAGACTGCTTAAGGATTCGTTTCAGGTCTTTTGGGTGCAATAGCTTAATTATATATCAAAGTATAAGAAACATTGATTGCAACAATGCAAACCACAAGCCCACCTCACTGATGGTTAGCAAAGTACCTAATAACATTGTTGCCACAAGAACTATGGGTTTTTATTGAAATAGGGAATAAACTGATTTTTTTTTTAAACTGCAAAAACGAATAATTATGCAGTTTCTATTCAGGTGCCATCAGCCACAAATAAATTGAATTGGAAGAGTGCGATTGATTGAACAGCCTAATTAAACATTTTTAATTAACACATTACGCTCTCCTTTTGTTTTAAGTTAATTGTGGTTTTACACCATGAGTTTAATTTAAAACAATAATTGCTATTGATTTCCCACGTGAGTTACATTGCCATTAGTGAAACATTTATTAGGGCTGTAGTGTGAACTATTTCAATTTAAAAAGAATTTTTTTTTCACTCACAGTACAACGTTGGGTATAGTGTCTGGTATTCAATAATAAAAATTACTGACCAAAAATAAAATCTGGGACGACACTCATTTGTACAAATTAAATGCCTAAAAAGTTAATTTTGCATTAAAAAAAATGAATGCCACAGAAAAAAACAATGCAAGACTGGGTTGCAGATACTTGCTTCTTTATGCAATCACATTGTCTTTTTTTCAGTCTAGCAATAAAACAATAATTTGACTTAAAATAAAAATGTCAACCTTTATTTCATGGTATGGAACACACATGTGCTTACTTAAGGGTTGAGAGTAGAACTCTTTTAGGCTAGGTATTTGTGTGGATATTTAAGTTTACTGTAGGAAAAAAAAAATCAGCACATAATAATTATTTATGTACGTAATTTTACAAGTATTGCCGGTACCGTTTTCGACAAATTTGAGATTTTTGAAAACGTTTTTCTTTTGTAATTTTTATGGGAGGTTTTTTTCAAAACATTAAAGATGCATAGTATTAAAAAAAAAACTATTTGCAAAAAAATTCAAAAATATGTCTGAAGTCGTTCTGAAATATTTAATTTTCTAAATAGACCAAAAAAATGTATGGCAGATACCGTTATTTTTGGTTTTAAAATAATCAAAAAAAACCTATGGAGATACAGCTTTAAGAACATTATATGTACATCAATATTAAAGAAAATCAATCCATCCGTTTAGACTGTAGCTCAACATGCAGACAGACAAAATTGCGAAACCCACTCTTTTCGACTTCCCTATCGTAGTAAAGTCAAGTTTGATCAAAAGCTCGTGTTCGAAATTTTCAAGAATACAAAACTTGCACTAAAATACAATAATCTAAAGGAAAGTTAGTGCAAGTTTTTTTCAAAAAAATATAGGTAAATATTTTTCTTAATAAGACTTTTTAGAAAAAAAAATTATATTAAAGTTTTTATTATTTAATAATATAATAATTAAATTAATTTTTCAGAAGAATATCAATCTGTTTTTTGGGTTTTTCAAAATAAATATTAATTTTGTTTCAAAATCCATTTTTTTTTTATTGTTGACAAAAAACAAACTTTCGGTTCTAGAACGGGTAAGATTTATTAAGAGTTTTTTGAAAAATATTTTTATGAGAATAATTTAAACTGCCACAAATAAACATTTTAACAAATCATTTGAGTCGTTATCAAGATGAATAAGTTTTGCCTTAATTTTTGTCGTTCTTTTTGGAACTAAACAAACAATATAATAAATATCTCAAATTAAATTTTCTTTACGAATCCTATAATCTTGTCCTAGTACTTACATACAGTCGGAAGTAAAAATGAACGAAACTAAACATTAACATTTTCTTTACTATAACATTTTCAATAAGCATCTTATGGCCGGTTGCTCCAAGCTCTTTTACAAATTTAACATGCTTTTAAGTCTTAAAATGACGTTTTTTCCATATACATTATACATACGTCATTTTAAAATTTAATCTGTTAAATATTAGTGGAACCTGTACGGCATGTACGGCCGCTAACCTACATAACTTAGTATCGATTCGTTTTCAAGGTCATAATATTTTTTTGTAGCAAGTATATAGACCCATTTCAATACCTCACTCGTTTAAAAACTAATTTTTCATTTATTGTCATAAATCATTGGTAAAGAGGACTTAAGCGAAGCAACATGATAAATTTGTTTTTATATTATTGTATAATTTTTGTGTGCTATTAATTTACCTTCATCGCATGTCAATGCCTTGCCTTATAGTCTATTGTAACACTACGAGTAATAAGAGTATCAGGGTTTCGTTCCTTTTGTACTCGAATTATTCATCTCAGATTTTTTTTGATATTTTTTTTCGAAATGATTTATTCTTATCTTATTCGTTGATATGGGTTAAAAAAGGCAATTTTAAAGTAAGCTGTGACTTTGATACATTAAAATAAAAGGAATATTAATTTTTTTATATATGTACATTATATGTATTCCCTTTATCTTTATATAAATTTATTTCAGATTTTATTTCTATTTACTCGTTGTTTTTATATTAACTTATTTGGTTTAGCTGATAACGGTGATTTTTTTAGATCAAACTTCGTGATTTGGCTATGCTTTTTTGCATTTCTTTACTCCGATTTCATCCTTGTCTTTATACATTTCTTGTAGTTGTTGCTAAAAGTGACACTAAAGGTGGGCCTAAACGACGAATAACGAGCATGCTCGCCGAACATGCCCGTGCTCGTTATAGGTATATTCGTCGTGTGGGGGCTAGTTCGCGAACGGCTCGTTTTTGGTGAAACATTTCGATTTTCTCGTGTTCGTTTTCGTTTGCTTCAATGTTCGCCGTGTTCGCGAGCAAACCTCATTTTTGCTGTGAACTTTGTTGTTCGCCTTTTGTGTTTGCCGTGTAGGGGAAAACGCAAACGAGCATGTTCGGCGAGTATGTTTGTCGTTTAGAGCCATCTTAATTAACAATAACATGGGAGAAAGGATGACATGCATTTTAATAAATATTACTGCATTTGTCTGAGGGTTTAAAATATATTAATATCTAGGGTACCTACACCCCTACTACATAAAACTATAACCAAGAACAGGACTAAATGAATTTTTTCTCCGTCCACTGCACTAATAGGCCACAAGTTTAATTAGAGACATATAACTTTTAATTAACTATATTGTCACAGAGGAATTGAATAATTTTACTTTATTTAGTTCAAGTGCAATTAAATAAATACGTTTTTTTTTTCTTTTCGCCTTCATAGTTAAATTGATATCAAACATTTTGTGTGCATTATTATTTTTAGCCTTCTAAGATTGAAGAACCTTCATGACCTTTGTTGACATAACTTTCATTCCTAAACGGATTACAGGAATAAATAATGAGGGTATAAAAGATGCATTAAAAAAAAAACGAAGAGGTAGCTCGTACCTACTACGTACCTACACCTACTCCAATTCAGAGATGTTAAAAATGCATTTCTGCTTGCAACATCTACGGGATTTTCATACACAAATTGATGTAAAAAAATTTTGGAAAATTGGAAAACTAAATAAAAAGATTTGTATCTCAGAAGCAGAAACTTGGCAACAATGACTTCTCCAAAAAAAAATCCTTAGGAAAAAAACGTTTCTGTTTTTAAATGGACTAGGCTAGGATGGAACCAGACCTCCGACATTACAGTCCTATAAACTAGCCATCATACCACGGGCTACTTTCAGCATAAATATAGAATTTTATTTTATTCTAAATTAATTTTTTTTTATTGAAAACCCATTTATTAAGTTTTATATTATTTAAATAAGTAAATAGAATTCTAAAAGTTCATAATTCGTCTTTTACATTTGTCTCATAAACGTAGAATATAATTAATTATAGTAAAAAAGCAATATAAACAAACCTGAAGTGAAAAAAATGTATTCACCGCAGCTACGTCACTGCCATAGTTTTGTGTAAAAAAAAATCAGTTTGACTGGCTAATTTTTTTTTTTTTTTGGCGAAAATAAATAAATAAATTTAACAAAAGTTTTGTCAATTGAAATTTGAAAAACAAACGAGAGTGGACCAAAATATATGGGATCTGGTCTACCTGGCGTCCAGAAACAAGACCTATGAAAATGATTAGGTACTATGGACTGTACCAACGTTCGAGTATTTTGCAAATTCCAATAAACAAAGATACTTTATAGTTTATATTAATGTTTCATCAAGAATTACATTGTTCATGTTTGTCAGCTTGGTGTATGAACTTGTTTTGATGTAGGGCGAACATAAATACCACAAAATGGATATGACATATGATCGTACGACATCCTGCTAAACAAGTGGAGTAGTAGTGCTTCAAATTATTTATTCCTTCCCCTGCCATGTTAACGAGTATATTGCTTTGCTCTACTATGTCGGCATTGTATACTTCCTCTGAGAAAAAATGTGGCTTTTTCTGGGTCGAAATCGTATTCATTTAGATCCCCGAGATTTTGATCTCTATATAAGTTAAGTGTCCATATTCAAAAATGAAGCTCTTGAACTAAGCTTTCAAACGTACTATTATTTTGAGATCTATTCAGTTCACCGAAAGTGACCAAATGTGTCATTTCAATGGAACACTATTGCAATTAATTTTTGCTCCAATTACAATCTTTGTTGCAAATTCTGCTTAAACCCCATGAATTACAGCTTTGTGTCCGTAAAAAAACATGATGTACTAGGGCTAAGTTTTTCAACCATATACATACATCTCATTCGTGGACGCTAGGTATACCAAAATGCCCATGAAAGAGTTTTTTTTGAAACGACTACAGGATCCTTCAGTCCATCTGTCCATCCCCCGGTTTAGTAACATTTTTAATTTTTAAAAAGTTCCTAGTGAGAGCGACGATTTTTTAACTGTAATGTCTGCTTTAAAATTTTTTAGAGGTATCCTTATTCCAATAAATAATTTTTGCATTAAAATCAAGCTTCACATTTCTTTTGTTTATTAGTCTAGGTCCTGAAGTTCGTAAATTATGTGGAACCCGAAATCCAAGCATATTTAACCATTTGATTTTTTTTGGCTAGAGATGTTTTTATGTTAGTTTAATTGTTGTTGGTAAATTTCTATGAACTCCTTTGTGTAACTCTTTGTGTAACTACTTTGTGTAAAACGAAAAAAAAAAATTTGTATAAACATTTTCAATGTTAAAATTATGTACTCGCATTCACAATTCAGATTTGATTTAGTAAGTCGGCTGGTCATGCTTCCTCAATTTAAAGTTAAAATATAAAATTATACAGTGTTTTTATTTTCTAAAAAAATCGGCAATAATAGTTAACACTGGTTCACTAGGGCGTATACGTATTTTTTTTAATTTAATTTAATTTTTTTTTTTTCATTTCATTTTAGTTCTTACAAACATTCATTCTGCTCCAATTACTCAGTTATCATCATCAAATTTCCTTTTTTTCAATCAAAACCATTAAAAACAAAAATGTACCTTATGGTACACAATAAAACTCATAAGGGTAGAATAACGTTTACCGGACACTAGCTGGCATTTTGGTTTTAATTTCTCATAAAAAAAAAACAGAACAAATAAAAAACAGTAACGCCTTTCTGTGCAGATTTAAACTTAAATTAAAAGTGTTGTCATCTTCTTCTCCCACCACCTGCGCCTCATTATTTTTCACCATTAAACCTGTCGCAAAAGCCGTTAAAAACCTTCTTACAAATTTTTTAACATCAAAATAACTCAAGTTTTGCTGGTTCGGTTCCTCCTCTCATCAATTTCCTTTTTCAAAGGGAAGTTATGCGCTCTCATCGAACATCTCTGTGAAGGTTTGTTGAACTTGGCATTTGCCATTTTAGAGTTTTGAAAGTTTTGCAAGCAGTAATCAATCTCTGAGGATGGTGTTTAACTCAAGTCAAGATCGATTCTGCTTTTGCAGTACCTTTATACCTTCCAACTTGAGACTAGCTTTTTTATATCGATTAAATTGACATTTAAGTGGAACACTCTGTTAAGGGAAGCTTAAGTTTTTTTTTTTATATTTTTGTTATTAAAAAAAATATGCTTTAACTTTATACTTTACTTAAGTAAAGTAAAGCCAATTAAAAAGTTTCTAATAAATTATTATTCTTTTTAGAACAAACGATTTATTATTAATGAACCTGTTCTATTTTAAATTGCGATAAGACTTTTGACCAGATACTTATACTAGTACGATGGTCTCAAAACAAGTCCAACGATGTCTCTATTGAGTTTGAATATAATGAAAACTTTATGAATTCTGGGAAAACCCCATTAAAATTATTGTCAACAAGCCTCCCTCAGCTGTCATTTCATAGTTTTTGTATGGATGAATTAAATATGCTTTGCCTTAAGACCAAACAGTGGGTGGTGATTTTTTTCTTCTTTTATTTTTTTTTGTCTGCTATGCTTTGAAAACTTTGAGGAAACTATGCGTATTTATATGTATATAGCAGCTTATAGCTTAAATTGAATTGCCATTGTTATGGAAGGAGGCGTTATACTATTTGTAAACTTTATCAAAATTCAATTTCTAAATTATAAAGTTTCCTATACAGAAAGATATAATTTTAGTGTATGGAAAGTAGATAGGGAAAAGGATGGCATATTTTCTATTTAGAACCTGGCATCAATATTTAATAAGATCGACAGCATTTGTGGCATTTGACACACAAGTGTAAGTATACTGGTTTAGGATGAATAAAGTGGTTTGAACTTGAATTTGTATGGTGGTGTATGGCAATTGGGACAAACATTTTCTTGTACAATTTGTTGGTTGTAGTTTCTTAAAAAAAAAGTCAATTTCAAATATAGACGACGAAAAAGACTGTTTCACAATTTTGTCTGCCTGCCTGTCTGTTCGGCTAGAACTTAATTGACAGGGTCGATTATCTTTTTATGCCTCCAAAGACTTTATACTTGTGACTTGTGAAAAAAAAATGTTTGAGTTTAAAAAATAATGTTAAATTCTTTGTTGAAAATTCAAAAACGACTTAATATATATTTTTGAAATTTGGTACAAAAAGGTTTTTTAATACTTTCTTAAATAATTAAGCAAACATAAGTACAAACATTTACATAACGTATATATATGTTGAAATATTTTTTTTTTCAAAACAAACTCAAAGGAACACACAAAATACCTAGCCTAAAATTGTTCTAAACTCAAGCTTCCCCTAAAAACATGCAATGAGGTTGACATTTTTATTTTATGATCGCACAAAGGATCAAGTTTGTTCGTTTTATTTTAACTTTAATGTTAATTTTGTGGACCTATAGGAAGACCAAACAAACTGTTTTTAAAACTAAATAAAAATTGAACCGATGTTCTTAAGTTTTACTTTCATTGTTTAATTAATTAAAAAACAACATTAAAGAATCGTTCTACCCTCTTAGACGACATACAGGTCGATGTACAGTGGACAAACGCACTGGAGTATAAATCGACGGAAAAAACTTGAATGAACTATCAATCACCGTTATTTTCATTTTGAATAAAACCTTCAAATTTATTCATAGTGCTAGCAAAAAATTTAATGAACCGCTCTTCATTCCTTATTCAATATACAAAAAGTTGTTGTTTTGAAGACTGTGCCAAGGCCATTTTTTATTTCAAATATTTATTATTTATACCAAAAGAAATATTTTACTTTATAATATCATCAGAGTTCATATTATATTGAGAACACGTCATGTCTGGGATGCAAAAAACTTGATGGCTTTGGGAATTACTACCCTGTATAGGTTATTTCAATGCCTTAATGTTTGTAGATAAATTGTATAAATGTTATTTAATTGACCTTGTATCTTTTATTTATCTTGTTTTATTTTGACATCTAGCTAGCACTTTCCATTAAAAACAACAATAAACCAAATCGAAAATTTGCAGCATCACTTAACACATGTTCTGTTTGCAAAGCTCCAGGAATTCTTGTATGCCTATTAATTTCTGCTTTTTCTCTTATGTTGTTGTGTAGATGAGAGAAAGCTGAAGATCATGTTATGGTTTCGTATAAAAATTTAAATTAAATATTTTGATTAAAGTTTGTACTCGTAAATATTAACATGATAAATAATGATGATAATTCTTAACGATGTTGCTTGTTTGTGCTGTCCAATACAGAATCAGTGAACAAGGACTGGCCGCGAGACCGAGACGAGAAAAATTATTTCTTGAGCCAAGACTTTACCGAGAGCTTCGGTGGATTTCCAATATAGAAAATCATTCGAATTTTTTGTTTTTGAAATATAAAATTGAATTGAAAAATAATTTAAATCTAGAAGCTGATTTAAATTATTTTTCAATTTTCTGAAAGACCATTGGACAGAAAAACCAAAACAAATTCGTCTCAGTCTCTTCTAGTAGCCAGAACTAGTTTTAACATCAAAAATAACGGAACCTACCATTCAACAGGTGAGACGAAATTTCCTTGCATATACATTCAATAAAGCAAGTGCAGGTTAGAACTAAAAGATGGAAGCTGTTTTTTTTTCAAGGGTTTGAAGTAAAAACCTTAATAGATTCGATTTAACCCCTTCTTCAAAAAAAAAACTGCCTCTTCTGTAAACACTCTTCAGATTTTAACTGGATTCCTTTGCAAAAAACGTCGTATTGGCAAATGTTATCAGACTATAAGTTTCTGTTCAACACGGATTGACGATTTTGATGAAATTTAATAAATTGTCTCTTGTGTGCCTATATTGTGATTAAACCATGAATAGGCACTTCTGGATAAAACAAAAATCAAAAAGCCAGACTTGTACTTTGTTTATTTGTGAAACCTTTTACCTGCAAATTTTAAGGCAATTGTCGAAGAAACGACATATTTAAAAAATAAAATTTCTTGGACCTTTCAATAAAATTTTTAAAGTTCAATGGCACAATGGCTTTTGTTTTGTTCTTCTTAATTATCTTTTTTTGATATTAGTTCCAAGTCTTATTAATGTTTCTTTTCGTGGCAAGCATGATGGAGTAATTCATTATTTTCTATTAAACTATTAAATATAAATTCGACATATTCTTTGCAAGCAAAAGCTTTTCCATGCGACCATAATCAAGTCCTTTATTTTATTTTACGTTTCAGTTGCGAAAAACAATATGTTTACAAAGCTACTTTACTTTTAATTGTACATTAATATCCCATTACATAGTCTGTGGTTTTAAGAATCTACAAAAAGTGGAACATATCCTAGAGTAGGAGCGAAAATATACATTTTTGTGTAAGCATCATCAGTCATCATTCATCCAGTAAAAGTATCTCTCGAATATGGAATGAGGATGGGTAAATCAAATAGATTATCCTTGAGCCCAAAAACCACACTTAAATGATATCTTTAACTTATGATGAGTGTTGTTTGTTCTTTTTTTCTTTTGTTTTTGTTTTTGTTCACAACTTAAGGCCGAATGGGAATAGAGGTTCTTGAAGAATGAGGATACAGCGTATATAATATACTCAATATCATAATCATTGAGGTTATAGGTTTGCTTGCAGAATTGTTACAAATAAAAAATAGCTTTCTTATCTACAACTCTGAACAATTTTGGCGTTATTGTTATTATTGTGGTAGGAAAATCTTAGGACCTTTAATTTGATAATGAATAAAAGCCAGGAGTTGTCCAAGTGACTGTATCCGAGTATCCAAGTTTCTATTTTCGAGTGTCTGTGTCCAAACTTGGGGTCAAAATTCTTTTAAATCCCAAAATTCTGTTTTTCAAAAATCTGACTACATATACTGAATTCTACAAGTTTGCTCTTATTAAGATTTTCAAAACGATTTCTCTTTCATAACAGATTTACATAATTTTTTTAAAATTATAATTCATATATCGAAGCGCGCATGTTTAAATACATTCTTTGTTAAATTTAGTTCATCTTATCTAGATTATATGCCAAAAATCAACTGTGAATTATAACCATAAAAACGTTTTGGAACAGAACGGTTTAAAAAAATTTTTTTTTTAGTATGTATGTATATAGAATCATCTAATTTTCAGTTTTTGGCTAAGAATTAGGCGTCACTTATAGCGATCAGGAAAACCCATCAGGAAAAGTTGAAACAGTGTGAAATTGAGTATTTTTTCCTGATGGTCGTCTATAGCGAACAAGAAAAACTTGCAATGTTGCCCTAAATCCTGTTTATTGTTTTTGTTTATATAAAATGGGTCGATATAAGCTTATGTATTTATTAACATTGCTTTTGATTCTAATATTAATTTTACCTCAAATTCTTTTGATCTCTGATTTTTGTATTGTTTTTATCTTTTGGCTGTTCATTTTTCGCTGTAAAAAAAATTATCAAAAAATTATTGTTATTGTTTTGATTTAAAAAGAATTTATTATTCCAGCTTACAATTTTTATGCCTCAATTTACAAAAAAAGATTAACAAAATAAAATATAGTCCGCCAGCCAGACTATTTTACAGCCAAATTTATCTGATTGAATTGGATACGAAAAATTTTGTCGTCCACAAATCTGTCAGTGTTTGTCAGTGGAACAGGAAGAAAATGGATCTCGAAAACATCGTAAATAATCCATTTGAAAGTTTTTCCTGTTTTGTTTTTCTGATGCCATAACTGACGCCTTAATAAGAGCAACGAATTCTAAAAACAAAATTAGTATTTGATCTAAAAAGTTTGAAAAATTGCACTTATTTCCTTAAAACTATTTTTGCCCAATCTTAAGTTAACTGGTTTTTCGAAAAAAATGACTAACAGTACTCTAAAAAGATTTACATACCGTTATTTCTTAACCATTCATGTTTCCATTCTAAATAATTCCTTAAATATCTCTCCCTCCCAAAGGGGAGAGATGGACCCCCATCTATACATATAAAAATGAATTTTTGGCTGTAAATCATCGATGAACTCAAAAACTACTGGACTGATTATTATGAAAGTTGGTATATTTATGTATTTTTCCATGGTTTGTATAATATGCTCATTGATGCTACTTGCCACCAGGTGGCGTAGCAACGCGCGCCCGGTATAACTAGTTCCGCAATAAAATATGCTTGTTTTCAACTTTTCTACCAAAATCTGTTATTAAATCTTGGCACCTATAAGTTATCGTAAATTATGTATTCAATAAGCCATATTATATATCTTCAACTGTAGTTAAGTTAAATATGATTTTAAAAAACGACCCCAAAATTATGCCTCTACGATTTATATTTATTTTACTTTTGACATAACAATCATTTAGTTTTCACTTACCTACAAATATGTAATTTAAAATTAAGCTAATCTTAGTATTTTTAATAATCAACCCTTTACAACTTGCGTGATTTGTTAAAATAAATCCTGAATGAAAGCATACAAACTTCTGATATGTGCATTGTTCACATTATATAAAGTTCTTTTTGAAAATACGACTTAATGTGTTATGTACTGGAACCACATCTTAATTGTCATATATGTTTCCTAATAACAATTAATTTAAGCCCTCCACAATCACGCACTTCAAATGACTGATAGCATGATTTCACGAGAAAACAAGGCCGTAGCCAGAAAAGTAATATGTATTTCGAATGGGGTATAATAAAATAAGTTTCAAATTAAGGCCTTATTCAACTCTGAAAAATCCTTTTTGTATTAAAAAAAACCAAGGTTCGTCCAAAAAATATAAAATAATAGATCAGTAAACGAAGAATTAAAATTATAAAATAAATGCATATGTATGAGCTTTTCTAATTTCATTTTTTAAATGGTTGAGGTGGCCCTGGTATATACTTAAAGTCCCCAGCCCAGTGCGGGCGGTGTTAGTTGTTAAATATTTTGAAAACTAAGTGTTATAAGGAAAAAACTAACCCCAAAAAATAAAAACAAATTTGTTTCAAACAAAAAAAGTTCTAATATCTTTTTTGGTTAAAGCGAAATTTAAAACTGTCCCATTTTCTCGAAGTTTAAAAAAATAATCAAACCATATTTTTGTCGTACACAACTAAGTTTTCAAAGTGATTTCAAAGACGTGATGCAATAAAATAATAGGGAGAAATAGACCCTCCCTCTCTTAAGAGCTCAGCTCGTCAACTCTGTTTCGGCAGCTCAACGTACACGCTATAACCTTTTGTCACACCATATGTGTAAGTCACCATGTATATACTTAATAAATCAAACAAAATACTTGATTTCGTTAAAAGATACTTAACGTGATTTGCGTGTTCCATATTAAAATTCTATTTTTTGTGAGGCCATTATTTCAATTATGTGTTGCATGTAACCCACCCCTCTTACTACAGCCCTGTATTAGAAGAACATATTAAAAAAAAACACTCATAAACATCATTCTTACAAACAATTATTATTTCATTGTTATGCTTGGCAAAATAACAAAATGTTTTCCACTATGTCATTTTCAGATTTATTTCGGTTGTTCCAGTATAATTCTGCTACAATACCTCAGAGAGGAGCAACAATATCTTTCGGGGAAAATTGCAAAACCAACCGGAGAAAGTCTTCTAGAAAGGGGAGATGTTTCACCAAGTAAGTTTTTTTTTGTTTTTGTATTATGTACATATATTTTTTTTTTGTATTTTGCACCCACAAGTTAAGGTTTCTAAAATTCCAAGAAGCTTCTACGTGCTCAGTGTTTTATTCTCTTTAATTTAATAAAATAGGACAAAAAGGGTTTCAGTTCAAGAAGCTCATGCATTGTTGTACGTGATACAGTATTTTTACTTTCTTTCATGCTAATTAATTCACTTCGATTGTAAGGAGTTTTGAGTTCATTTTTTTCTTTTTTTTGGCGAATTTGTTCAAAGTTTTAATGTAATTTCATGCCTTTGAACTTTGAGGACCACTAAAATGAAAATTTGAGTACGTAACAAATTGCTTGTAGGTTCCTACTTTATCAACTCGTTTAAGCCAGTACGCGGAGGATTCTTGTTTGCAAAAACCAACATCTAATCCTATGACTGAAAATGAATGATGGTCGTGAGAGCTTAAGAACAAAATTTGGGGCGACTGTAAGTGTTGAGCGTTAGAAGCCATTTTGAAATACAAGACAAAAATATTTCCAGATCAGCTGATCGTAGAAGAAATTTATGCGATTTCTATGGAATATTTAAATATTTTTCTTTTTTGAAAATAATTTTTTTTTTAAAGGACTTAAGGCCATCCCAAACCAATGCAAAACCGATGCTGAACAGTTATGACAACGAAAAAAGTATGACAATAACGTGTTGTTGATCATCTTGCAACGTGTTGCCTCTGCCGACTGACCTATAATATTTTTGTCTTCTATAAAAGAAAGTTCCTTTATTCTATAGAAGTAGAAATATTATAGTGTAGGTCATTTAAAAAATGGTTAACACAAAAGTTGCATAGGGATTGTAATAATTTTTTTTTTCAGTGACAATTAAATTATGAGCAAAAGTACTTATTAAATCCAGCATACGCAACTGACAGAGACTAATCACCAAAAAAAAATAAAAATAACTGCGTTTTTAAAAGGCCAACATAAAGTGACTTAGAATATTTGTTATGTGCTTTCCCAAAACCACTTTCATCATTCCAAACATCGCACGGTCGGCCGACTCAAATTGTTCTTGCAAAGAAAATATAGCACTCCACAATTCCACATTCATATTCCATTTCAAAAAGGTTTGTCTATTTTATCTGCTTTTATGCACGGCCAGTTCATCGTTCGTTTTCTCTATGGTGGTCATCCTTACAACATCCCTGGCTAGTAGCTATATCATAAATCAAGAGAAGTTTTTGTCTCACACCATCGAATCATTCCAATTGAGTTCTGGTCCCAAATACCGAAACTCTGTGGCAAATTCGTACCATCGAAATGACATTATTGATATATGGCCACCATCTATATTTTAAGGAATATTTATTTGTTCTTTTTGCAGCCACTGTGATATTCAATATACTCTTCCTGGTGTGTTCCATGTGCTTAGTGCTGGCTTCGTTGATGGTGGTCATTGGTCTATCGAAAGTATAACGATTCGCAAGTAAATTTGGTAGGTTACAATTTTTCCTAAATGTTTTCTTTTTGTATTTGTTGCAGGACCAACGTCATCTACTATTACCATGGATATTCTTCATGTTTGCTGATATATTCATTGAATTCTCTCACCTGGTTTACTTAGTTAAATTGCAGAGATTGGTATTCGAGCCACTTGTTAGTGTGGTTCTAACATTGGATTTTTTCATTATGTGTCTTAATGTAAGTAGAAGTACTAACAGCTACCTAACTGTGGAAACATTCATTTTCTGAATTATAATTACAAAAATATGTTGCAGGTATATTGCTTACTTTGCATAATATCTCAGTACCAAGAGTATAAAAGCGGACGAGGTTATAGAAAACAAAGATTAAATGTGAGTATATTTTTCACTTCTGTAAAAATTAATTTCGTATGTTTTGTGAGAATTTATTGCAGCTTGAAAATTACTATAGTGTTTTTGCACATGAATGGTTTTGGAATTGCATATTTTTTCAAGTATATTAATTTCTATATTTTACAACCACGTTTGTGTGAGGTGGATATTATGTAGCTATTTGGTTAGATGCACTTTTTTTTAATTTGGTGTAGGTTTGTAGGGCAAGGTTTGTAAGCAAGGAAGTTAAAAATTATGATCAAATACTTGATATAAAAATTATAATACTTTTTTTAAGGGTTTGATTGATGTGAATTTATAGTTATGCCGCTAAGGCTCGAATTTCTTAAAACTTATTTAACGGAAACATGTTAAAAAATTTAATTGAGAAATCGATATACTTGCACCTATTTGCCGTTGCACCTTGGTTTAAGGTCTAAGGTGGAGCCAGCGAACAGCTTTCTGTGCTACCCTAGCACCCACCCAGCGCAGTGATTTGTTCATATGCCGCTTGGTCTTGGTTCAAAAAAATCTTTGTAAGGTTATCAAATTTGTCAAAAAAAAAAACCAACAAACAAAGCAAATATTTTTAGACCGCCTACAATTCAATTATCTAATTATTTCACCAGTCCATCTAATCATAGAATCACTGCTGTTCGCATATTTCTTTATTCTACAAGCGACAATTAAAAATTTTGAAACCTACATAATCGTATTACCCAAGAAATGTTTAATTTCTAGTTAATTTTAAGAACAAATCTGTTGTGTTCTAAGTTTTTTTTTGGATTTTTTATAAGCTCCATTATTAAAAATTTTATATCTCTCTTTAAGAATTATAATTTCGTTTTTATTTACAGACCGATGCCATCCAATATATTACAACAAATGATACGACTGCTTCTACATTGTGTCTTAATACCATAGGACAAAATCAAGCATCTATAAGTCCTTATCTCTATCACCATTCAAACTTCTCCACCATTCCGGAGGAATCCCAACTACACGAAAGTTCCGACAAAGGTAGGTATGTACATTATAATTTATAAAGAAACGGTCAATGGCAGGTACATATAATTAATTAAATATTTTCTGCAATATTTCCGTAAACCAAAACATTAAGGAAATTAAATGGCGATTCTATTAAATAATGGATTTTCTTATTTGAGTGGGCAGAATTGGAAAACAGAAAACCATCAATATGTATTATTTTGGTGAATGAATGTTCTTACATTAATTTGTGATGTTGACATTAATAATAAAAATGTGCCTAATCTTCTATTATATTAATGACAGGCAGGATTCATTGTTTTGTTTGCCAACAATCATCTGAAATTAAATCATAATTTCTGAATTAGGTTATTTCTTTTTGAATCCAGATTATTATTTTATAAATGAAACAAATTTATTCAATTTATTGTTTTAGAAAAGAATACTCCGAAATTAATTTCTTTCAAATATTATAATGCTGATTTTTAAAAACCAAATATATGTAAATTGAATTAATAATAATGTATTTCTTTTTTTCTCTATTCTAGATGAATTAACATCGCCTTTGGATGGAAATTGTTCAAATCAATGTTGTGCCGTTAGAAAATCATCATTTATTCCAGAAATAATTATGGAAAATTATTGATATTCATAATCAATTATTTGCAAATGAATGTAGATTATTTTTAATTATTTATTACAACATGATACATGTTAATTAATTTAAACAAAATGTTCAACTATTCTTTTCATTTTCATACAAAAGATTTTTTTATAAAAATTAAAACAAAAAGCATTAAATAATAATGGATTCATTTTTTTTTAAATAAAAAGGTGAGGAATATATAAAAATATGAAAGTGAAAGAAAATGCCCAGTGGCATTGGTCAAAAGACAGTTTTGGTTACACGCAAAAATTGACTTTTAGATTAAACATTTCAATTTTTTTTTTTGCGGTAAAACTAAGAGCTTCAAATTCTTTATATGATTTTTTATTTTCAATTTTTTTAGTACTCGTACAAATAAGAAAATTATTTTAGTATAGAAGTGTCTTAGCTATTTGACCGTACCTCTTGCAACTCTTTTAGAAAAATCTCTTTCTCAAGGCATTTTTCTATTCATTTGGATGGACTCTTTCATAATTTCTGTTCACAAAAAGGGTTGTTAGGTTATATCTTAAACTATAGGTCAATCGCCAAATGATCCTTCATCCCAAAACTTTTCGAAAGTATTGTCTTTGGTACTATTTACTCTCACAGCAAGCCATTACTCTCCACCAAACAATACGGGTTCCTGAAAGGTTAAACTACGACCACTAGTTTAATAGAATCTGCTCCTCAATCAAAAGAAAAAAAGAATTCGATGTTATAGTTTCATTCAATGGAATCATAAATATCGGGTCTTGTTTAAGTCTTCAATTTTAGATTCATTTACTGCTAAATCTGGCGTCCGCGTCCCACAAGGTAGCCACTAGGGACCTATTGTTCTTATTCTTACAATTAATGGCGTCTTATCTGTGATTGAACATCCCGAACTTTCTTCTTATGCTGATGACATAAAACGCCTTTATCATTTCAATTAGCAGAATATCGCTTAGAAAAACGTGACAAAAAAAATATTTTTTGGTGTACTATAAATCAAATTAATTTTCAATTTCTTTTCAAAATTAGTTAAGCTTTTTTAATTGTTAGAAAGATCAATTAATTTACTGGTCAGCATGAAAACTGCAACACCTTGTAAGGAATTATTACGAAAACAAAGGCCACCTTAAACATTTCAGGCGTGGTACAAAAGAGAGTTAAATCAATTGGGAATGCTATATTTTGAATGCATTGAGAACCGCAACACTTTGTGAGGCTTTGTTGCGAAATTTTTTTAGGGAGCAGGTCGAAATGCCGTATTTTAAAATACTGTATTGTCAAAATACTGTATAATACTGTATGATACTGTATGGTCATAATACTGTATGATTAATATTCTGTATTTCAAAATACTGTATGTACAAAATACTGTATCATCAAAATACTGTATCTCGTAATATTGTATTTCATAATACTGTATCTCAAAATACTGTATCTCATAATACTGTATCTCAAAAAGTTGTAAGAGCAAAATACTGTATCTAAAAAAAATATTTTTGCATAATTCCGTTCTTAAACTTCCATTCTAAAAAAAAAAAAAAAAAAGCAGAACTCGAATTATGTATATGTTTTGTATATCATTTATAAAACTGTATTAACAAAAACAAAGTAACGAAAAATTACAACAAAACAAATCAAAATTCCTTGTACATTAATGCTAACTAACATAAAACGAAGTTAAGATTATAAGCAAAATTTTAGTATAAACTTAGATTTTTTGCTATTCTTTTTAAGTAGTCAATATGGTTTAAATAATTGATCTTTTTCATTACACGTGCAATTTTTTTATTTCTAAGGACAGTTTTCTTCCTTTTCCGAATATGTTCAACATTTCTAACCCTTTCAATTAATTTGGTGCAATTGTTGATTATGAATTTATGATCAAAACAATTCATGTAAAATTGTGAGAGAGATACAAACAACTAAGAAGAAAATGAGAAAGAGAAAATAAGAGAACGATATCATTTATTTTGTTTTTGTTTTAATAAATTCAAAGACACATAAATTATCATAGGTACATGTTATTGTTCAAGGGAATATTCAAAATATTGTGCTAATAAAATTTTTTTATGATTTATTCATAAAAAAGTATTCTATATTTCAAAATTCTGTATTTGAAAATGCTGTAAATAGGCTGAACAATAAAAATCGTTTTGATAATGTAAAAAGTGCGCACTTTTTTACATTATCAAAACGATTTTTATTTTCCAGCCTATTTACAGCATTTTCAAATACAGAATTTTGAAATACAGAATTTTGACCAACCAGAATTTTGAAATACAGCATATTGACTTACAGTATTTTGATCATACAGTATTTTGTACATACAGTATTTTTAAATACAGTATTTTGAGATACAGTATTTTAAATACAGTATTTTGACCCATACAGTATTTTGACCCCAACCCATTTTTTTTATTGGATTTGTGACTTCACTATGAACCTAAAATACAATTCTTGGCAACTTGAAGCTAACACCTTTTTTTAGTGAAGTAGCTCAAACTCACGATGACAAAAAATATTTATTTTTGAAATATCGAATATACATGCATATGCATTTATTTATGCACAGAGCATCAGTAACTTAATAACATACATTTAATTGAATAAGATCATCGTAGCGAAGCACGTACAACCAATCACTTTTCCATTTACGTGAAACTCTGTTTCAATATAAATGATTTAATTAAAGTCCACTTTAAATTTTTAAAGTTTAAAAATAATGTCATTGTAGGTAACATACCTGTTTATATTATATTTCACTTATATACATAGGACAGTGCCACCAGTTGTTGCAAATAAAATGCAACAGCAAAAAGATTAATCCCTGCAATAAAACGAGGTAAAAGTAACTTTGCATTTACATAGGTACTTTATGTATAAAAAAAAAAAACAGAAAATACAACCTATAAATTCTTGCGAATTATTAACACATAATCACACCCGTGATGGCCAACAATGGATGGATAGCCAAATTCACATCAATGAATCCTTTTCGGTAACTATGGAAATTAAATGAATTTTGGCATGGAATTTTCTGCCTGTATCGTAGTTGCACTTGAATGCACATTTGTTGCAGCCGGTCTTTTATTGGCAGTAGTAACTCGATTTAATTAAAAAGCAACAACAAAAAATATTCAAATTGTGGTGCATCCTGTATCGTGTTTGGGATTATTTATTTATCATGCTCTCGACATAGACATAAACTAAAATTGAATTAATACTATTGATATTGGAAATGTTTTTTTTTCTACATAATATATACGAGAAGAGTAGATAGGCTTAAAATTTATAACGAGTCCACATAGGTACTGTTTGTTGAATCTACATAATAATATTTTTATTTCAAAATCATTGCGTAATAACTACGAGTATCTATTTTTTTTTTAATCCGGTTAAAAATTTAAATAATTAAACTACATAGACTTCAGTGAAATAACACACACGGATGTAACAACCTCCATGAGCGGAGCAGTGTTCTCAAAAGGGAGTTGAAATCCTTATTTTAGCTTCTGTCCTTTGGCTCAAGTTCTTTCCAGATGGGAAATAAGACCCACGGAGATTTGTGTACGATATAATACTGCACTGCAAGGTAAGATTCGATGATAAACTCAAAGTTTTCTTAAAAATAATTTAAACAATAGGAGAAACCACGGACAGCCTGAATGTGTTAGAATATCTCCTCGGGATGTCTCTTTGTAAACAAATAACCTCTTCTCTTGATAGACAAGTAAATACAAGATTTTTAGTGGAACAAATTCTAACGAAAGGTTTTTTAACGGTTTTAATTTTTTAGGTGAAGTCTTCGTAGAAAAACAAAGTTTAACAAAACCAAATCACCGGAAGATACTATTTTCAAAAAAAGGCGGTCGGTAACCCTGAAAATCAAAACAAATTCTTAAAATTTATAATTTTCGTCGTAAAAAGATAAATTTTTTTATCTTATCTAGGATTTTCCATCACTGAAAAATACTCTTAAATGATAAACTATAGTCAATACCACCCTTGTGTTTTTACTAATTAAAAAACAAATTGTTTCTGTTAACTGGAAAAGATGATCTGTCAAACGTCTGCCAATGTCAAATATGATTGAAGTAGGATGCCATTTGTAAAAATTATGACATCTTCCGATAATTTTTCGCAACCTTGGAATTCCAAAAAAGTTGAAAACTATTTCAAAAAGAATTATTTGACACAAATCTTGGCCTCTTTGAGTTCCGCATCCGCATGTTCGATTTCTAGGGAAAAAGAGCTAGATTCCATTTTGAAGAAGAAAAGTCCATACTTGAAACATTCTGCACTAAAATCTTCATACGACATTTATTCTCAAGCGAGGATTTGGTACGCTGAGCATCTAACATGAGTCTTGAAAACGCCTTGAAGCACGTCTTCAAGCAAGTCATGAAGCACCCCTTTGAAAAAATTTTGAAACACGTCATCAAGAGCGTGTTTTATTAAGATTTAAGATATGCTTTAAGACGTGCTCAAAAACGTGATTCAAGACATCTTTCAAGACGGGTGTTTCATGAAAGACGTTTTGAAAGAAATAGCAGCGTTAAGCACGTTATGAAGTACGTCGTATAAGCGTCATAAGCACAAAGTTGTTAGAAATCATTATCTACATAATCTGTCAAATCGCTTCCCCTGCGATAATATGAAAAAACAAATTTATTTTTTTTAATAACATTTAGTAAACAACCATGTAAATATATTTTTGCATTATAACATCATAAAACTAGCACTTCCAACAATATAATAAAATTCATTTAAATAGTACAATGAAAAATATAAAAAAAATTACACAAAAAGTTAATAATAAAGTTTAAATTGTTTGTTTGAAAGTCCACTTACTCCAAATATAAATAAAAAACATTGACTAGAAATTTATACTTTCGGTCATCAGTTTGTTATATAGCAACTCAAACCAGATATCCCCCAAAGGTACAGATGCCCTCCTCCAAAGGAATAACAGTAAAAGCCCCTTCCACTCGTAAAAGACCGGTTACCGGGTGGGTTGAATATACCTTGTAAAAATTTAGATATAAAGGTCTTCCGTTGATTCACCCTGCAGCATAAATCGTGGTTCTGATTTCTTTTTGTTGTTTTTTGTTTTCAATCGGCGATTCACAACGCCATCTTCTTCATCCATCATACGCAGTATTGTAGTCTGGGGGAAAAAAAATTAACACTTGGAATCCACGGGAAGTCTCATCTGAAGTTAAATCTCAGAAATATGTGTGTTAATCCTTACCTGATCTGAACAGTCTAGAGGAGCCACAGATATATCTCGAACTGCCCTGAATTTTCCGCAATTATTTAGATGTTCATTTTCCAATCGAAAATAATTCCACATGAAACGGCGAAATACCTCCAAAGGACTAAGTAGCGTCACCATACTTTCACTTTCTATATACCCAGACTCAATTAAGCTCATAGAAAGAGTCCATCCAAACCGTAAAACAAAGTCCTCGAATATTCCAAAATAATAGAACCACTATAAGCATATAAAATAAAGGTCAAAATATCGTGTCAGCAGGAATTTGCTAGAGATGGGGTAAGGGGGACATTGTTGATATAATAAACAAAGCATGCATACGAATTAATTTAACGATAAAATTCTTACAATTTTACACGATGGATGCTGCAACAAGGACAAAGGGCAAACGATTATTTACAAACACATATAACTTACTGTAGACGAGTAAACAATTTCCTCCCGGAGGAATTTATTATCTCCCGCTTTGGAATCGAATAGTCCCCAGTCAAATTTTATGTCCCAACAGTATGCATAGCAGGAGGAAGCAATGGATGCTCCAATCCAGCAATAGAACCATGGATTGTCCTTTGATGAAGGATACATATCTGGAAAAAAGGAGTTAAAAATAAAATATCCACTTTATTCAGAGATTTGGCGCATTTACACGTTTGAAAAGAGTGATGTGCAATAAAAAAAACATTATCGTAATTTTTTTTATAGGATTTTAACAGCTTAAAAGTTTATTATTTATTTTTAGTTATAAGACATGATGGGGACTAGTTTCTTAAAATTATAAAACTATATTTTCGTTAAACAAATTTAATAGTTTTAAAAAAAAATAAAAATATAAAAATTTGCTTTGCCCAGCACTGTTATTTTGTACTATATTAGTAAAAAGATAGTAGATTTGATATACTTTGAATGTTTAATTTAAAATGTAGATTGCAACTTAATTGCATTTCAGTCGTTCATTAGCCTGTTCAATAAGGAGATCAACTTGACTGGCAGAACACAGTTTGTGTGCGTCTCGACGCAAGTCTTGCCTGCTGAGGCGAGACATTGAATACGGGACGCGAGTTACATATTTGTATGGTAACCTTGATCACCATTGATTGGTGCGTTAACCTTCGATTCATCAGTTCATATTTTAAAAATGTAATACGAGTATTGTCAAACTGCAGAATAATGAATTGTAAAATAATACCTATATTAAGTTGTTCAATCAGCATAATAATATCAATGCCGAATATCAAATTTATTTGTCTGATTGAACAAATTAAAAACATAAATTTAAAAGAGTCGAGATTATACCTTCGAAGAATAAAGTCGTTTAAAAATAAAAAAAAAAATTGTTTTATTAATTGAAAATCTAGAACTCTTTTCTTTAACTGGCGCAGTCGGTTTTTTCAAACTAAAAAAAAGTGTTTGTTGTTAACCATCCACAAACCCCACCTCCACCCGAGTAGTGTAAAGCAAAGTGTTTGTTGTGAACTAAAAATCAGTTTTGTGCGAGTTTGATTAAAACAATTTTAAAAATTAAGCGACATATTCTCCACGACTCCAGAAGGAATTTGCCAATAGAAGATAGAGACGAAATGGCAACCGACCAAGCAACTCTTATCAACACAATGGCTCAAGTTTTGTTGAGATTGGAAGCCAATTCTCAACAGCAAACAAATAGTCGAGCCATAGTTATTATGAAAGAAATTTCATATATTAAAGAATTTTCGGGCAACAGGCAAGAATTGACCCAATTTATAAATGTTGTCGACAATCACTTGAGCTTGACGCCGGAAGATAGAAGAGCTGCTATGTGGATAGCTATATCGCAATGCAAGGTGATAGGTAAGGCTAAGGAACTACTGCTTACCAACAACACTAGCACGTGGGAGGATGCGAAGAACATACTGAAGCTGTCATTCCGCCCCAACATCGACCAAGGAGAAGTGACCAGCCGGATAAAAAACCTAAGAGTAAGTTCGGTGCTAGATTTAATAAATAAAACTGAGTATCTACTAACAGACATACATACAATTATTATGTATGATGATAATAAAGAAAATTTAAAAACAATGTTGTACTCAGTTATATTAAATAGAATCAGAGAATTAGCTATAGGGAACTTAGCTAGGGAAATAAGAAACGAATATGACTTACTAAAAGTCAAGAGTATATTGTTTTCGTATGTAGGGTTTGATGTAGGCAACGTCATAACAAATAGAAGTAATAATAGACAAAACCATGACTTTAGGCCGACAGATAGGACATACCGACAGAACAACGAACAGTCTCAAAATAATACTTATTACAATAACTCAAGACAGTCAAATCAACGACATCAAAATACTTATTTCAATTTTAGTGGTACAAATAACACAAATCAACGACATACCAATAATAATTCTGGTCAGACAAACCAACAAAATAATACCGTACAAAACAGCAACCAAACACGTAATAACTACAATAACAATTATTCCAGACAGACTCGTAATAGACAGAATGTTGAACCAATGGACATAAATAATGTAGAACAAAGATCTACCGAAGTCGTCCAAGAAGAAATCCATTCGATAGAAGCTCCGGTTTTTCTGAATGTAGCCTCTCTGGTAGGAAAACACAGGTAGTTTTTGCTTTGGAAAACCAGAAACATATATGCTTATTGGACACAGGGTCCACAATGAGCATAATAAATACTAGCAAAATAGACTGTAGCGCATATAATATACTCGAAGAGGTGACTGTAAAATTGTCTACCGTCAACAACGAAAGTAAGGAAACATTAAAAATGTATCAGTTGCCAGTACCTTTAGAATTTGGTTATCCATCAAATGTTTTTGTTCGAGCGTATGGAAAGTCGTTAGGAGATAAACCATATAGTCTCTTGCTAGGAATGGATGTAATAAGTAACATGGTGGAAAGCATAAACTTTATAAAAAATGAAGTTCTTCTACAAAATAAAACTATACTTCCAATTGTATTAGAAACACAACCATTTATAGAATGTTATGAGTTAGAGGGTAATAGTGAAGTAAAGTTAAGCGATTTAAAAATTTTTGAGAAACAAAAAATAGAAGATTTGCTAGAAAAATACAAAAATCTCTTATATAGAGATGGTGATCAGCTCACGAATTGTGAAAGTATTTTTCATGAGATAAAACTATCTACAGATCAACAAATAAATGCTAGACTGTACCGTCTGCCTCAAAAACATGAAGAAGAGGTTAGAATCCAAATTAATGATATGGAAAGGCAGGGCATAATACGCAAATCAAACAGTCGATATGCTTCACCAATTGTAGTAGTCGCCAAAAAACCTGATAGCGAAGGAAAAGTTAAGTATAGAGTATGTGTTGACTATCGAGCTCTCAACGATATAACTGTGGATGATAATGACAGACAAGATATTATCGGGCACATGAACACCATTGATACCAACAATCATAAAGCCATTACCAACCTTAACCAACAAATTCATATTAATGAACAATTTATGGACTCCATTAACAAATTTAAAAAGACAATAGAATCAGATAGAGAAGTTTTATCCTATACATACCAAAGTATTGCCTCAAACCAAAAAGACATTCTTAGAAAACAACTTATTACAGACCAACTACTAAAACTACAAATATTAGAAAGCAAAATTGATAGCGTACTAGATAACATAGCATCTGCTAAACAAGGCATACTCCATCCAAGTATATTGACAGGAATGGAAATAAAGACATTAGGGATAGACTTTTATAAACTCGAAAATGCTAAAATAGGACTTATGAAACTCGACCAAGATAGAATCATAATAGCTGTGAAACTACCAAAAGACTATATTTTGACTCAGCTAAAAATGATAATGCCCATACCAAATAATGAAAAAAAAGAAATAGATATGGAAAATTTACAATTTATAGAAATAAATAATGTTCAATATGAGTACAATCCTAAAAATATTTATTTGAAAGATTTAAATATAAGTAATTCATGTATAACAAAAGACTCATGTTCTTTTCGTTACAATAAAGCAAATAAAATAATAAAAATTGATGACGATACTTTAATATGTACAAATTTAGAAAAAGAAAATATTATTAATCATTGTGATGATAGAAAATTAATTTTAACTGGAAATTTTATACTAAATATAAATAATTGTTCAATAAATATATTAAACGAAACTATTTTTAACTATCAACTAGAATTTATTCAAAAATTTCACTATGAAGAAGACAAAAATTTAAATGTAACAGACAAATTAAAGTTTGCAGAAATGTTAAAAATACAACAAATTGAAAACCTACAAAAAATTGAGGAATTAAGATTTCATACAACTATAAGTCAAATCAGTAACATAACAATGTTTTTAATAATTGTAATTATATTTATTGTAATATATTTCTTAAACCAGACAAACCGTAAATTAAAAATTAAAATAAATAATGTTACTAAGCCCCAACCAAATGTAAAAATTATAGAAACTCCAATGATTCAGGAGAATCTTAAAAATAAGGGGGGAGAAGTTACATATTTGTATGGTAACCTTGATCACCATTGATTGGTGCGTTAACCTTCGATTCATCAGTTCATATTTTAAAAATGTAATACGAGTATTGTCAAACTGCAGAATAATGAATTGTAAAATAATACCTATATTAAGTTGTTCAATCAGCATAATAATATTAATGCCGAATATCAAATTTATTTGTCTGATTGAACAACTTAAAAACATAAATTTAAAAGAGTCGAGATTATACCTTCGAAGAATAAAGTCGTTTAAAAATAAAAAAAGAAATTGTTTTATTAATTGAAAATCTAGAACTCTTTTCTTTAACTCGCGCGCTATGACCTGCCATTGAAATAAAAAGTTTAAAAATACTTTGCTTACTTTTATTCGGTCGTGCATTTGTCGTTTTATAAATAAAAATTTGGAAATACATGACAACTCTGTATTATTTGCTAAATATATATAAAAATAAAAGAAGTGGTTGATTCATCCAACATAGGTATAGGGAAAAACTATTGAAAGGATATTTTTGTAAATATTTATGTGATTTCATCGCTTTTAAATTTTTTTTTCAAATGAGACGCGAGTGATATATGGGCTAAGGCCCCCACTCTGCTTGCTTGATTGTAGTAGGTGTATTTTTAAATGGCATCAAAGGAATTTGACCAAAAAGACAAGGTCAAGACTTAGTAGCTTTCATGCAAACCGTTTTCTTGAAGTCCCAAGCGAATCGGAAAAATGAGGCGCTTACCCTTAGTTTTCTGGACACACATTAACATATTATTTCGGAGCAAGGAAACATTTTGTTAATCATAGTTTATTACTAGGTAAATTATATAGATTGATTGGAGAAAACGACATGGGGGTTTAGCCATACAAAAAAAAACGACTATGCGGTATTGTTAAGGAGTTAACCTGTAGCGTGTAACACATTCTTAATCGACGATTGTCATTATCCAGAGAGTCTCTCTCAGAAAACGTCGATGGGCCTCCCGGTTTTGTACGGTGGCTGATCTATTTTCCTCTGATTATACGTGGGACTAAATGCTTTTAAAAATTTAACAGACTTTTACTTCTACAAAATGACGTTTGTTCCTTACAAAGAAAACAATTTTAAATTTAAAGGACCGTTAAATATTGTTACAGCCGAGCAGTCGATTTTAAAAATAATTATTAAACAACAAAAGGATGTATACATATGTATATGTATATTTCTTTCAGAATAGGTATAATTTTTTCTTTATTTGTTTAGTTTTTGAAACAAAAGTTTTACTCACAGTTTTCTGTTTAATAAATTTTTAAACAAAATATATTCTCTTTAGGTCTCCCAGTTCCTGTTTGCCTGTTTTTTTTGGCTGCAGCCTAAATAGGTGTGTGAATTTTCTTTAAATTTAATATACACTTTTTTTTAATTTTTTTGTAAAATCTAAATTCTGTCAAAACCAGTTCCAAAATGTATACGAAAAAATTCAGTAATTTCGATTCATTGTTATATCTAGCTTTTAAAATAAACAATTTATAGACCCCAATAGATTCCAATATTCAATTTGTCAAAATGAAGTAATAAAAAACCAAATAATAGGAGCCAGAAATCTATTTATGATTTTTTTGTAAATAAAGTTATTATAAGTTTTGAAGGAAAACACTGTTTCTTTGGGTATTTTTTTTCTTCCATTTTCTGGTTAGCGGCTATAATTGTGATCAATATTTTAGTGTTGAAATTAAAATTCAATGTGTTGGATATTAAAATTTTAGAATTTTTGGAAATATTTTCGTTTGAAGATTTGATATCCTTAAAACGGTTGAATACTTTCAATTTGAATTCCGATTTATTTATAGAATTTTGAAAAAGAACAAAACGTTATAAATATATGTTCTAAAACCACCTACATATGTACTAATTCACACAAATTATTTGCCATTGTCTTTGAATAATCTAGCTGTTGATACAGAGACAAAAATGCACTTTTCCAAATGTTTATATTTTTAGTGTGAAAAATCGACTATCTTAAAATATTTTAATTATATTTCAATTTTTATATTAAATCCTATAACGGAAGAAACATTGCGAGGAGTTCATATCAATGAAATTTTATTTTATTAAATAATACCTTATATTTTATTTAAAAATACCAAATAGGTAAAATCTTAACTCGATTAGTCTTAAAAAATATTTTTGTAAGAACGCTTACTTAATTGGCAACATGCTGATCAACATCTTGTCTAAAAGCGCAATGAAAAATGTATCTAAATGAAAGCGCGAATTGAAAAAGTTTTTCTTTTTGATATTTATCTTTCAGATTAGTTTCTTTCATTAACTCTACAGCTAAAGCGTCTATGAGAATTAAAATTGAATGCATGTTCAAAAACTTTTACTTCCGGTTACGCAAACTTTATCTCTCCGAACAGATTAAGTTTTTGCAACTCTTATAATCAATTCAAATTTAAAAGAAAGCATGATTGAAATTACGTAGCCATGAAGTCCTACAAAACAACAAACAAAAAATGATGTTGAATTTTAGATTTTCTCGACAAAACAAGACAAAGTTTTAATATCATAATATTTCCAAGTCCAATGAAAATTCAAAATACAAAAAAAAAACTTTTCTAATGGCAGTAACAGTATATTCGTACCTAGTTATACTCTTATATGAAAGAGTGCAGTCTGACTGAATTGTTACTTCTAAATACTCGAAGGATAATGTTTTCCCTAAGGCAAAACTCAAATGCAAAGCAAATAAAGGATAAGCAAAGCATATTTTGTCGTATCGTAAATTAGATTTACGTATGCATGGATACGAGTATGATATACTTTTTTTATATTTTGGGGTTGGAGATCAAAACAGTTTTCAACTACAGTAAATTAGGGAATCAATTTTTTTTTCAAATTTATGATTTTGCAATAAAGCCTTTTTAAAGTTTTTTTATTCAAAGCAATTCTTTTTTGGCTTATACATATGTTGTTTATAAATAAAATAGTGCATCATTGGGAGTTTTTCTATTTTCATTCAGAGCAGAGCACGGAACAGAGCATGTCGAACATACTCTGAACTTTCCTCGGAGCGAGCGTGTTCAGGATTGAAATCTGTTTGCTCAGTTTTTTTATACCGAGCTCATTGAGTGCGCCAGAACAATCTCTGAACATGCTCTCAACAAAAAAAGAAACACAAACTTGAACTGTTATACACTCTGAGCTCAGAAAGAAACACGATTTTTTGTTTGACAGTTCACACCCTGTTCTGAACTAAAAAAGAAAAACGCCCATTATTGAAAGTATTTAATGTCGTTTTCAATTGGCAATCCGGAATTGGTTTTAGATTCGGAATCCCAATTGAACAGTTTTTTTCGATTCTGAAAAATTTGAAGTTTGGTGTGACTGTATTAGTATTTAAAGCAATCACTTCACAGTTCGCACAATTTGTAAATGTAAGAAATATGGCATTTATCAAATGCGACATTTAAATCTTTGAATGTGTTAGTGATTCTGTTTTTGCTTCTGATTTCAAATCCAGAAGAGAAATTCTCTTTTTTTTTAGAATCAGAACTGTCACTTTTGCCCAATTGAACGCATTCAGAATGCTTTTTTCTGCTTCCAGATTGCCAATTGAAAACGACTAAGCTTAACCTTAATTGCTCAAAAGTCTTTTAACTAAGCAATTGCGACTATCTATGTATATAATCTAGACTTTATTCAAAGCTTCCAATTATATAGACTATCTATCCCATTAAAATCATCTAGGCATTCTTGACCGTCTACATCGTTGAAAAAAGTTTCATCGTGACCAATACTGTCATTTCAATGGAACACTATTGCAATTAATTTTTGCTCCAATTACAATCTTTGTTGCAAATTCTGCTTAAGCCCCGTGTCCATACAAAAAATGATGTACTAAGGCTAAAATTTTCAACCACATATATCTCATTCGTGAACGCTAGGTAGACCAAAATGCGCATTCTCCTTTAAAGAATTAATATATTACACCGTGAGGCGTTAAAAGTCTGAAAAAATATTTTTTTCACTTTGGAACCTATGTAGCCAAATCTTAATCTGAAATCATATCAATCCAAAATGTGCTTAAAAATGAATTTTGAAAATTTCACAATTTAAAAATTTTTCAAACTTACCGTTTGTTGATTGAAATTTATACGAAAAGATGACTACAAAAAATGATGTTGCATACTTTGCGGCATTCACAAGATGGGGAAAAGTTTCTTTAGTGTCACGATATCGGCGGATACATTGAGCAAATCGAAACCATGCTGGTAATATTGCAACGATTGGCCGAATTATTGACTCATCCTGAATACAAGTGGCGGTATCTATTCATGATGAGAAAAAAAAACTTTACATGGAATATCCAATAATTGATGTAAAAGATTTGGTTCTTACCTTTTGCATGTTCCCAATTTGGATTATTTCGAAAAAAACACAATGCAAATGGAATGTCCAAAAACGCCGGCACAATACTATTTAGCTGGTCTGCCAGCCAGAAATCAGCAAATGTAACATAGAAGAAAGGTGCCATTACGATTCGACTTAAAACCCGAACAGCCCAATACCGAGCTTCATGATGAAATGTTTTTGTTGGATTTAACAGAAAAACAGTCATTGCGGTGTAGAGAAATATTGGCGCAGCGAATTGAGGAATACCAAGTGCGTCAAAGTATATAAAACAGAGTGCACAAATTGTCCATAAGACCCCGAAAACGGAAGCCATTTCCATAATGTTCTGCTCAGATAAATGATTTCTAGGATCCAGCTCGAATATGAGGACATGATTAACACCTGACGATCTCCAACCGTAAACATTAACACCCCACAGAAAGAGGAACTCGATTATAAGAAATGGCCCACGAAATAATCTAAGTGCCGATCTCCAGTTGGGTCCCAAGCCATGAAATATAGCTGATAGAATTACAGTTATCAACAAGACAACAAAAGCTCCGGAAAAAAGTCCAACTTTAAAGGTAGTCCATGGGCTCTGCTGTTCCCCCAAAGGGGGCACTCGTAATCGTTTCATAGCCTTCTGTCTGTCTCCTGCTTCGATTTCATGCGTGAATGCAGTTTCAGTCTCTTGAATCAATCGGTCAATATCTTTGTTGACATAAAAATGCGATAGTTCCACTTTATTCTTGCGCCATTTTGCACCACAATCTTCATTCAGAAGCTTATCGTGTTTCTTGAGAATTTTCCGAAAACCAGTAAAATTCAGATTCTGATAGTTCTGTAGTAAAATAAGACCCAAATAGAATTCACTGAATGCCAATTTGAGATCTTGAATTTTACGCGCCGGAACATTTTTCTTTCCCAAAGGATTTTTTGTCTTCCATGCTGGTTGCTTTTTAACAAAACCAACCTCGAGAGCTTCGGTAAGTTCACTGCGTAGATTTCCGTACTTACGGGTGGCCTCGGCCATTTTTTCAGAATAAAATGTATTGATTTTGGCCAGTTCCTTGTCGCAGTAATGGAAGAATTGTTCATCAAATTTGGCAAAGTAGCGGCTTAGGATCTCTGGGTCAACAAGCTCAGCTGATGGCGCTTGTTCAACTGCTGCATACAACATTGCTTTCATTTCCTATAAATTAAAGTTTAAGAATTATTATTCTATATGGAAAAAGTATATAAATAGAAAAAATATATCTCTAAATAGATTCTAGAGGTCAAATTTTAGTGACCATTTATTGGGTAGATGCTATTGACAAAATTTTAGCTTCTTAATGCTAAACGGCTAGATTCTAGATGCTTTGTGATGGTAAATAATTTCAAGCATCTAAGTGCTAATGTCTACCACATTGACAGAAATCTACTTTTTAATTGTTTTAATATATTTAAAAGTAAAATTAAAAAAAAAAGTTTTTAAAAAATTATATTGATTTTTTTTTTCAATATTTGTATGAAATTGAAAAAAAAAACTAGATCCTCTCGTTTTAGATTTTATTCATATTTTTCGTGAAATCAATCAACAACGGTGGCTTTTAAAATTTCAAAAAAAATAGTTTTTGACAGTCAATCTTGAATATCTAACGGTATTATTTTCGACAATTTTTTATAGTGTTTATATGTAAATAAATTAAATTTATTGTTAACGATTTTCATTAATTATAATGTACCTATGTATTTATAATGATTTTTGTATCATTTGATAATAAAATATTTAGTTGCCGTAAATTCATTTCATATTGAAAGCTAAAATCAAATACTTTTGCTCACGAGTGTCCAATTAGTAAAAAAAAAAAACAAAGTAAAAAAAAAACGCTTTTTTGACATTTTTTGTTGTCTTTGTAGACAAAAAAGTTTACCAAAATGAAACCAACGGAACAGGATTTGTTCTTGTTTTTGGAAATGTATTAAAAAACGGACTCTATTATCCATCGACTTTGAATAAGTTTCAGGGTAGTCGGTTTCCTTTTCTATCTCATAGGGAAATTTCGAATTGGTTAGGCTGATTCAAAATAGCATCCATATATGTACTCTTCGGAATGCGTCCATCTAATTTCCGACATAATTTCGTTTAGATTTGGTTAATATAATCTCATTAAGAGTTGTAGATTTATATTTGAAATAAGATAATTTCAGGACTTATTTGGAAACTGCGAACAAAATTTCTTAAATTTGCTAAATTGCTTTTGAGTCAATTTCAGAAATTACAAAGGTTAACAAAATAAGGGTGCTATACAAAAGTTCAAATATTACATAAAAAAAGTTCCTAATTTCTTATTTTCAAAATTCGTATGTCCAGGTAAACCTCCCAGTTTTGTGTAATTGTTTTTATGTTCCTCTACTTTATTATGAGTGTACCTCCGTATTCATTCCGGATGGAGGAATAGAATATATAAAAAAGACGAAATTGTTATCCAGAATATAAAGATGGAAAGAATAACGGTGAAATGTCAAGAGAAATGGCTCAAAAAATGTTTTTGTTTTGGAAAAATAATAAATAAAAATGATAAATAATTATTTTCAAATTCTAATATCGATGAATAGGCTTTTAATGTATTAAACTTGTGATGTAAAGCGTTTTATTCCTATTTTGTAAGTTTAAATAAATAAAACTGATGTGAATCTTCCATAATCTTGCTGAACGCACTACATATTCCTTTGTATATGAAAAACATAGTACCTACTATCATAGCGAGTATTTTTTAATGTTGCCCGACCCTTGTGGTGGCGCTGCAATTTGATTTGGGTAGTCCTTAAGCATCGAAAATTTGTAGTAGAAGCAGGAGCAAGAGGAGACTATTATTTGGGTCATGGCAACCAAAAAATATGAATTAAAACCTCCATAAGCCCTCCGCAGAAAAAAATTGAGGAAGGGTTGCCCCCACTTTTTAGATATCGCCCCATTCGACTTCCACTACTATATTTTTCATATACAAAGCATATTCCTTTTATTCCATCTTTTACATTGAATAAAAACCAATGCATTCCAAATGTTCCGGAATGAATACAAAGAACAATGTATAGGTTTATCCAGAATTTTTCATTGAATAATGAAACGCAAAATTCGTATTTCGAATATTCTGAATATTAAGAGTGAATAAAAAACACACTCTTAATTTTTTATTCCACTGTGCTATATTCACAACAAAACATGGCTATACTCACAATACCACTGACCTATGATAATAAATGCTTTCATTTTTGACAAACTCAACATGTGCTGAAAGACTTTATGTTAAAAAGCAACAAGTCAATGTTATTCTTTTTTCATCTATGTACGTTAATAAAAGGTATGTTTGCCAACAAAAGCACGTGGAATGTTTTGTTTGTAAACATTATACACCTTTTTCTTTGAATTAATTTTCGCTCTTGCGCTCTACAGAAAACACTTTTTCGAAAACGAGCTTTTTATTTTGTCATCGAAACGTCAAATTTTCACTATTCTGACATATTCTTCTGCATGCATAGGTATACATAAATATTTTCTAATAATACATATTTTTCTGGAGCATCAAATATAGAACAGTTACAAACCTCATAGTTTATATATTGTTTTCTCCATTCTGGTGTTATGTGGGCGGATAAATGTTCTGCGAATTTCATTTTGATAAATTTGACGAAAAATTCACTTAAACTTCACTCGAAATGATAGAGAAAATGAAATGGAAAATGTTTAGATACATCAATCTTCAAACGATGGACCTCATACACGAACCGTACCGAGAACTGAAAATTGGGAACTAAAACTGACAGCTATCTGTATCTGAATCGGAAGGATGAAATTTTCTTTCATGTTTACAATAACTTTCACAAGCACACTTAAATTTTTAAACTTGAAAAGCTTTTTTTAAACGGATTAAATGGCAGACTACCAGCTCTGTAATACCACTTTGCTAGTGGCAACAGTCGAGACAGGCAGACAAGAGCGTACTTCTCCGATTATGGGCCTTTAGGGGATTGACTAAAGAAAGTAATATAGTTCGCCAAAACACATTTTTCGTATTTATTTTTAATTTTACCCAACTAATTAAATCACTGTTTGACACCTAGTAATTTAGAATATTTAATTTAAATTAATAATTGTATATTAATCATTTAATTTAATCAAGTGCATGAAAAAGTTTTTTAAATTTATTTTCATCGTTTTTTAAATTTACCTCACTTACTTAAGCGTTTTCCAATAGGCCTGGGAGTTTTCAAATAGACCTGGGCGTTTTCTGACAGACCTGGGCGTTTTTCGACAGAACTTAGCGTTTTCTGACAGTACTATATCTATAGTACTCTCATAAGCACGATCCACACAGCTGTGTTGTGTGGTCGTTTGAGGGCTCACTTGTAAATAAACAGAAACAGGAATCAGAAAATTAGTTAGGTATGTGACGATTGGGGGGCGCCGCGCCGACGCGACGTGTTCCTAATAGTACTATGCAAATTTATATACAATGCCTATAGTCACATCCTATTTCAATAAAAAAACTATTTTCGTCAAAAAAAATCAACAGCCCTGCAATTTGGCTGAGAAAGAGAACTATTTTGGCAACCACCTCCAATGGGCTACTAAGAGTCGGGGAGCCCATTGACAGACACTAACTTTGATAATGTAAGATCCGGTTCTGGCATCTGGCCCCCAAAACAAGTTAATGGCCGGCGCTTATGATCACAATATCAGACTCAAGGTCGACTTGCCGGGGAATAATTATACTGTTATACTTCGTTGTTTGTATCTCTCTTACTCACATTCACGCTGACCTATAAAATATTTTACAGCACACCGTTTACACCGTGTAAGTGATAGAGTAGTAGACTCTATCGGTTTAAACATACGATCAATGTGTACGTGGATAAGAGAATGGGTATTCTTTTGGAAGCGTTTCAATGAACTAGATGTCACTGCATGGCAATGGCAAGTATTGTTTATTTTTAGTTCCGATCCGATCGCGGCGATGACATGAAGCGAGAGCGAGATTCATTTTGTTGAGCGTTAACCAATTTTTGTTGTTGCAATTACGTCATTGTGTTTAGTTAGAACGGCAAGCGCGAAAAGACTAAAGTGTGATCGCAATCGGCAGTCATTTTAGCGCTTGAGTGGTCGCGTGTTGTCTCAAATATTTATCAATAATTTATTGTTTTTTATTTTTAAATTGAACTTTGTAATGTTTACATCATTAAATATACCATAGTATACCATTGTTTTTGAAAACAGGTACAAAGCATCGATAAATCCAAACATAATGGTTTGGCCTAATACAATTTTCATTGAACTTGTGAACGAAGTATTGCATGTGGATTAATAATAATCGTATTGAGATATGATTGCACAAAGATTGTGTCTAGTGAATTTATATTACCTTATCAGTTTGTGATAATCAGTGAACATTTGTGTTGGACATTGATATAGTTTTTTTTTTTTTATAATTTTGTTTCCATTTCGGAAAAAAAGTTAAAAATATTTAACGAGTTAAATTGTAGTTAAGGTTACGGCAAGTGGTGGTTGCTTTTGTCAAGGAATTTTGTATTTTTTTTTATGTGAACAAAGTTTTAAAAATGTCATCAATGAAACCAACTCTTGAGCAAATAGAAACGTTGCGTGATCTTTTTTTGAAGAAATGTGAAAAAGAACCAGCCCCATGTGGTAAGTTGTTATAGAGGAAACTTATACTTTCTAAGAAGTATAAGTAATTTCATTCTTTATCAGAATTAAAAATAATTCTGATAACAAATAGGTACCTAAGTTACTTATTTTCTTATCTAAATTGAAAGTGGTTCATTTTAAAAAGTATTTTGACAATTTCCTATACAATGCTTATACAATGTATTCTATTTAAGGCAAATGCAAACGGATCTGGTTACGAAAATAGGTTGACTAGCTTAAAATCCATAACTATCAACACAAACACAAATCATGAGTCTCTATAAAAAAAGATAGTTTACATTAATAATACCCGTTGAACTCATTGCATGTCGCTGTAGCAAAGAGACAAATGTCAATGCAGTACGACAGGTAGAAGAAAGTTGAAAATAATTCGGGCGCCTGCGATTTTTTCGCATATATCAAACTTAACGCGTGCAATGGGCCCGGTGGTTGCTGCAGTGACCTTATTGTGTTCGGGCAATTATTTGCTCCGTATTTGATGTGATCTCAAAGGGAACTTCTACCTAAGCTTTCAAGAAAATGTATGTGCACAAAATAGAAATTAAGCAAATTTTAACTTCGAGGTGTTTGATGTAAGATAATTACTCCAGCAGGTTTTTGACAGTTAAATGACATTCCATAATATACAAAAAATTCACCAATGACCAGAACATTTTTTCATTTAATACGGTATTCACACCAAGCCGAAAACACGGTTTTCGTGAAAACATCGGTTTTCGATGAAAACCTAATCGAAAACACAAGTTTTCGCATACATTTTTTGTAGCTTCAGGTTTTCATAAACGACATGTTTTATATAAAACCGGTCGAAAACGTGTGGAAACTCGTAGATGAACTAAATCAAACACACCTATGGAATGTTCAGCGCCCAAAAATCGACAAGAAAGAAATTGATGGAATGCTTTCAAAAGAAATTAAAAACAGCTGACTGTCGAGTTTTTAATTTGTTTTCTTGATAAACTTTTTGTGGTAAGTAATTTCTTTCTTCTGATTCTCATGTAAGAGTTTTCAGATAAGAAAAAGAAGTTTAACAAAATATTCGTGTTTTCTTCAATTTTCTTTTTATGTATATAAATTAGTTTAATTTGTTTAGCATTCATTTATTGTTGCAAATATGTGAACACAAATAAGTTTTTAAATTTTCAATACAAAATTTGACAGTAGTGTTGTCAAAAAATTGAAATGACAGACGAAAACATGTAATATGCAGTGTGAACGCATTTCGTGTTTTCGAAAACTTTTAGCTGAAAACCGCGTTTTGAGTTTGGTGTGAAAAGGCTATAAGATATAACAACAAATTTATTTTGATTTCATATTTCAAATATAAGATGTCAAATTAATTGCAAAAAAAAATGGACGATTGGCTTATTCATTTAATCTCTTTTTTAAAACAAAGTAACTCATCAATCATTGATTTAAATACGTTTTATTTAATTCAATTCACGTACGAGTATGTACTTGTACATATATATGTATGTAAGTAACGGTTCACAATTGGAAAATTTCCCCAAACTTCTAAATATGCTCCTTATAGATTTTTTTTCCTTGCAGGACGCTTATGTACATATGTATGTATGTATGTGTCCAAGCAGGTAAAAAATTAATGGTACATAATTTGGGAAATTGAATTGAGAAAGATTAGATGAATGAGCGAAAAGCTCAATTTGAAATAAATTGTAATAATACCTACCTGAAATATTTTTTTTGTTCAAATCGCGAGCGAGGCCCACTCTTAAAATTTTTCGTTAAATTGTTTTTATAAAGTGACACAAGACCAAACACCCAAATTTGGCTTTATGTCACTTTATTTTTTTTTTCTTTGTCTTAACATATCCGATAACCAAAGCCTTTGTGATAGCTATGTGGCCAATAGAAAATTCCGATGTTAAAAGCTAATCACATTAGACCATTGACAAAACAAATATTTCACTGTCTGTGCTTGAACATAGTATTTCCATTTGTAAGGATTGATTTTTTATAAATAAATCAATTTTTTCGCATCATTGATGTATATTCTAACTGGTATTCTTCTTAAAATGATACGAAAATCTTGTTAAATTTCAATCAGTTTTCCTTCATCAAAACAATCCAATTTCTCTTTCAGTTTTTTTTTTCTCTGTGTACTAGGTATTTCAGCTTTGTGTGTTCAATTAGAGTTTATTGAAAAATAATAGTTTTAGCACAATAGTTAAATAAAATTGTCGAAAAATCGATCAACAAATTTTGTTTAGTAAAAATCTTTTGGATATCTTTATTTTCCTTATGAAGTTCAATGCTAAAACATAAGTAGGTTAGCACTTTGAATCTAATTTAAATACCATCAATACAAAAATATAACAATGTACAAAAGTACAACCTAACAATGCACTGAAAACAACAACCTTCAGCATTTTTAAAATTTAGGTATCTGTTTTATTTTCACTTTTACAACCTCACAGATATCGCTATTCTTTTATCATATATCAAGGCGTCTTTGAATGGAATATTGAATAATTTTAGGGTTACTACCCAAATTTGTCAGCAGAAGTAAATGAAAATTCACTAACTTCAATGAGTTATGGAACAATTGAATATTATAAACTATTGTTTTTACCTTTACCTTAAACTTACATAAAATTTAGTTACTAAAAAAGGCTTCATTTTTTCTTAAATTAGTAGCAACTACTTTCTAACAAAATTATTTTTACAAAAAAGAAGAAAGGTACGTATTAAAATGCAGAGTGCGTTTCATATATGTATGTATATTTTTAAGAAGATACTCGTAGGTATTCATTTTAAAAAAAAACATTATTAGGTATAATTTATTACAGACAATGTATAGGGCTAGTTTTTGTTTAATAGAAATATCTATTATACAAAATGTGAAAGTTTGTGCGGATGTTTGACCTTCAATTATACGCCAATGAATGGCTGGATCGATTATAAACAATTGTGGTTTTGTGTAATGCAAAGGTTTTTCGGAGAGGGAGGGCAATAATTATATTTTACTACCTACATAATAATATTAAAAACCGGAAATGCAAACGGCATGAGAAAAAAACTTTCAGCCCAGAACTTAAATTGATGCAACAACGAATGCCTAAATGCAAATATAATTAACACTTGTATCGTAGAATTTTAACTTAACTTTAAATAACTAATGAACAGGTGCAGAAGATACCTACTCGTATGAGCAATGATTGTATTATGTAAATGCAAATCAAGCTTACTTGAAACAGTATAATAATGGTTTTGAATGAATCATGACTCGTGTAAATTGATTTGCAATTGTCATTTTGTTAAAAAAAATGCTTTTATTACTTACCTTGAGGGTGTTTATGGACAAATAAAACAGATTGTAAAATTAGACGTTAATATAAAAATTTAAATGACTGATGCAACCTTGCAATGTAAGATAAATATATTAACATAAAATAAAAAGAAGCAGGAATGTACAGGTACACTGTGAAAAATTTCAAACATGTCATGAAATCGTATTCGATTTAGCTTTAAAAAAAAAACACATTATGAAGTAAAGAAGCTTGGTAGAAATATCCAGCAAGAATTATAAAAATTGAGTAATTTTTACTATTAGACCAAAATAAAAAAAAATGTGGGAGTTAAGAGTTACAGCCAAAAAAAAAGTGTCCACTCATGTACGCGCAATGGAAGTCTTAGATTTCTACTTCGACTTCGGCATGTACAGTGTACAATTTGATAATCTGCTTAAAATGAAGTAGTACCATAGCACCAACAAAAGAAACAGTGGGATTAAAAAGTTATAACCAATAACGTTAAAAAATGCACTTATTTATACTTTCAGTGGAAGATACAATTTCTCACCACGAATCAGATGTATCCAGTTGGACAGTCCAAAAGACAGTCCTGTGGCCCAAAACAAAAAAAATAATGGTAACTAAAAGTTACACCAAAGTAATTTAAAAAGGGAAATGAAAAAATGAACTTTGTTTTTTTTTTTTTAATTATTTGAAAATAACTTTTGACTCCCATTGTTTGCCGTTTTGGTGCAATAGTAAAAATTACTATTCACTTGCATAGTAAAATTACTATTCATGCACGCACAAATAAATGTATTTTTTATTTTTTTTTTAATTAAAGGGCCATAACTTTTGACTTATGTACATTATGTTTTTTTGTTCTGTTCTAAAAATGTCTACATATTCAGCGGAATATTAAACTACATCAGTTTCATTCGTGGTACATATATAAATTTATAGCTTCCACTGTACTTGCATAAGTGCACTGGACGATTTGTTTTGTATTATTTGGCTGTATCTTTTAACTCCCTTTGTTTTTCATGTTTTTCATTTGTTGTCTTAGTAAAAATTACTCCTAATGTAACTGGCTATCCAACTACATGAATCTCATCTGTGGTGTAAATTCATAACATCCACTGCACGACTAAAAGTGCACTGCACAAGTTTTTTTTTTTTTAATTTATTGGCTGTAGTTCTTAACACCCAATGTTTGCTTTTTTTTTGCCATAGTAAAAATTACTCCTTTTTTAGTGGACTCATCACCAGTGGTCTCGTTAGTGGTGTATACTTCAACCAATTTGCCCATTTAATTTTAATATAAATAATTTTAGTTTTATAATAAATAGGTTAATAAATATGAGAGGGTCATTAATGTTTGTATCATAAGTAATTGAAGTAATTTAATTTTATTAAAACAGTCGCTAATTGGATTACAGAAGCAAAATCTTTTTTAAATCTATTATCACATCGACTAAAATATTGTACATCGATGCATTAGCAGTTTTTTTTTTAAAATTAAGTTACCCCTTGATTAAGTATTATTCCAAATAAAAGTATATTCTAATCGTGAGTTGTACGTTATCTAAAATAAGTAAGTACGTTAAGAAATCCAAATTTATAGAGCTCCTGATTGGCATACAAATTCAATTGACGTCTAGCCTAGTGATATAAGTTGTGTGTGTGTTTTTTTTTTTGAAGCCTCAGAAGACTGGGTTAAAAAAAGCCCTCAGCCCAATAGGGCTTCGCATAGCCATATTTTTATTTTTGCTATCGATACGGCCTCACACACCGACATTTTGGTTTCCTCAAATTCTCTCAAAATTGGTTTCAAAGATTTTCAATTTCTTGAGGAGATTGAGAAATTTGTAGCATATTTCGTATTTTCAAACGTTAAAAATTTAAATATCTAATTTTTACTTTTTCGAGCATTTGGTACTTTAAAATAACTCTACTCATTTTTTTATTTAAATATCTGTTTTGAATTTAATTTAATAACTCTCCTCTTCTTTTAGGAAGCTTCCATCCAAAAGATTTGGAACGAGTGAAAACTAACAATTTTTATTTGGAAAAATATCTAACACACAACGACTTGGATATGAAACTATCACTCCAATTGCTCTGGGATATCTTAGTTTGGCGAAAGAATTTTGGAGCAAACGACATAAACGAAAGCAACATTCGCATGGACTATCTCAACCAAGGCGTAGTATTTCCTCGCAACAAAGACAAAGATGGAAAGACGTTGCTTATTTTCAAAGCCAAACTACACGTTAAAGGAAGTAAGGACATGAAAGAATTGATGCGAGTTGTTGTTTATTGGATCGAAAGGGTTTTGGCTGAGAATGACTTGGATACAATGTCAGCGTTCTTTGATATGCAAGGCACTAGTGTTGGCAATGTTGACATGGATTTAATAAAGAATATTATCGAAATATTTAAACTGTACCCGCATCCTTTAAATTATATTCTTATCTATGAACTGCCTTGGTTATTAAATGGTAAGTATATTTTTTACCAAAAAACGAATTGGGAATATCTAAATATTTTCTCTTTTAGCTGCGTTTAAAATTATCAAATCACTCATGCCACCAAAAGCTGTTGAAGTAATGAAGTTCCTCAATCCCAAAAATGTTGGAGAGTATGTTGATGCGGATAATAGACTGGCTTGTTGGGGTAATGGTAATGATAATTACACATTTTCTTTTCAACCCGCCCAACGTAAATCTTCACCAAATCAAGGGAAAACAAATTTGAACAATAACAATAACGATGAGAATTTCGATCAATCTACATCAACTAAAAAAGTATGTATGTTCGTTCCACTGTGTACAGAAAAAAACATATAATTGCGTAAACATGAATTTCGAAAAATAAACTATCACACAATCAATTCCTAAATTAAATCAATTTGGAAATTTCTTTCAAAGTATAGATGAAGAATGTGGGTTTAGGTTTGATTACAGTGAATTTTATCCTGATTGGGGCGAATGCCGATACGTTCAATGTCAAATCTGAGATAATTTTACTTATTAATCACGTTCTGGTTTCATCGATTTCCTTTTGTATTTGAGACGGGTGCGGTGGCGGTGGAAGCCGATGTGGGTCATTTCTACTCGTATATATGATTTTAGCAGGTGTTTGGATACTTCCAAATGAGTAGGGCAGGGAAAAGGTGTGCGCTCTGATTTTATTTTAATTAAAACCAAATATCTTAATCTGTTATTCGATTTAATTTATTTTGGGCTAGGCGTTCAGGTGGAAAGGATTTTCTGTAGCTAAACCAGAAAGTTTTTTTCTTTATCTTTTAAATATTAATATACATACTTTAAAAGTTCTTTAAACTTGATAAACTTAGTTTTATATATTTAAAGAAATTCTATTAAAATTGAATAATATGCCGTCTTTTTTTATCGAATAGAAATATTGTGGAAGTTAAAAAAAATGGAATATGAGGCTTTTGAATAGAATGAAAATCAAACAAAGAAAGGAATGGTCACACTAGTTACTTTTTCAATGTTTTTAAGGAAGCCAAGCCAAATTTGGGATTTTAACTCATGAGAGTTTTTGTAGAGAATTAAATTTCCGACAAAATAAAAATATTAAATTTCTCCAGTCAAAAAAAAAAGTTACCGGCTTCTTGTTTTTTTTTTTATATTTATTGTCTCGAAAGCAGCAAATTCAATTAATTTTTCAGGATTTGTTAAATTTAATAAGAAAAAGTGTACAAAAACAATTTTAATAAAATTCGCCTACTGCCACACTTACTTTTCTTATTTCTTAGTTTCTAGGAAACATTTGAGGAATATGTTTTGATGGACTGAACAATTATTCTGAACAATTATTCTAATCTAAAGGAAAACCGCCCAATACATCGCCACTACCAAATCGAATTTTCTTGTATATTGTTATCTCAGAAACAGCTTAACGATTTGAATGAAATTTTCACTAACTATCTTAATAAAAAAAAATAGTTTTATTTACAACTCCCACGCCCACTTTTCTTATGCTTGACAGTTGAAAACGTTCGATCCGCTTTAAAGAAATCAAAATATAAAAAGTGAAATTTGGTGAGGTAGTGGCCGGATTTTGATTGAATAGTCTAGTATATATTCATATTCCCAAAATTGCATCTAAATTATAAAACCCAATTACGATAGACGGTTCTTACTAAACTTATTCATTTACATTATTGTCAGTCCAGAGTTTCTCATTCAAATTGTTAAAAATTGCAAACTTCTATAAACTTTACATAAGAAGACATTGGTTGAGTAAACAAAGATTATAAATATCTACAAATAATTACAGAAACATAATGGAAACATGTTTGAGGTAATATAACATTATAGGTTTCATTTTATTTCAGTTCTGCGCAAAATCAGTACAAAATTGTTGATTCCCGTGACCGTTCAATTTATTTTTAAAATTATTTTCAAAATAGGTCACTCGAATCAGTCAAGTTTTGTGACATACATAGGGTATTGTGAATTTTGATATAATATGTACAGTACATATTTCTTGAGTATTTTCAAACGATGATAATTTTTTAAAAACACAAATTTAACGTTGAATCACCAGTGGTCCATTTAACGCATTACACAATGTTTAATGTAAGATTTATGAAATAGACCCCTATTTATAAAATGCAGGTCCATGACGTTTTGTTTTCAGTCGCGGCTGATAACAGAAACTTATCAGACGTTTAAATTTGGTATGAAACTGCCTATATTTTATGAATTTCGAATCTCCCCTCCCGAAATATCTCGCGTTTCGAATAAAGGTTACCTGACAATTTTATCATTGATAAATTTTTTTTTTTTACAAAATTATTTTTTGACTTGGGCACTATGTACCTCATACATATATATTTTTTTTGACAAATTTTTAGAATTTTTTTTTCCTTTGAGGATGAACATTTTTTCGACAATTTTTTTTACACAGTTTATTTTTTACCAATTTTATTTCGCGGTTCAAAAATTATTAGAATTTAATCTTTCTTTTAGGCTTTTCAATTTTTTTTCTATAAGATATTTTTTTAATGCAATGATAAGAAACTACAATCTTTTGAGCTAGGAAAAAGTTATTTATGTTAAAATTAAAGTTAAACAAGAAGTTGATGCTTATAATGTTAATTTATTGTAGGTACCAACGCAATAATGAGATGACCGAATTTTAAAAACATTTTTGTTAATTTACTTATATCAACAAGCTTAGTCAATGATAAGCACAAAATTGAATTGAAAATTAGCTCATAAAAATATCCTTTTGTTTTATTTAAATTTTTTTTCACAATGGATTGCTAGTCATGGAAATGAGAACATCAAAAAACTTGTCGTCATGGTTGTGTGTAGGTACGAGGTTGCCAAATAAAAAATATTTTGAAAAGGAGGTGTAACGTTTAGGACTAATTTATATATATATGTATGTACATTAAAATGACAACTTAACTGAATACTTTAGAAGACACCTTTAAATTATAAAATAATTAAATTTATTTACAAATTTGTTCTTTGTCGCGTTGAAATTGTTAGATGAAACTGCCCTTTTAAAACCCGTTGTCATTTCTTAAAGGGCTTTGTAAAATTGCATGATGGTAACCCTACTATTTATTTTTGTTTCATTTCTTCGATTTGCGCGTAACTCAAATATTGTCTGGTTGGTCTTTTGGTTCGACATCAACATCAACACACACGTCTTCGCATTTTTGTTTAGTTACGAGTTACATGCATCTCACAGCTCAACTCAGTAAGTATCTATCTATCTGACCGTTCCGTTCAATATTCAATTCAGTTCACAATGAAAAAGCCACCAGCCCAGCTGAAAGTTGCTCGTCGCTTACGTCGCAACGTGGAAATTAAATTGGCTGAATTAAATAATTCTCTTTCTTGTGTTGAAGTTGAAACGCAATCAATCGCAAGTTCTCTTCCTACAGTGTTGCGTCCGGGGTGTACCTACATATAGTTTGCTACAAATTGTTTTAATAAAAATTAAACACAGTGAAATTTGATTCAAATAAACTTCCAGAATATGCCAAGGGTACGTGTGAATACATATTAGATCCTGTACGTACTTAACTTAAGTGTCAATGAATATCTACTCATTCATAGGTATAAATAGATAAAAAAAATACAATACCTACCTATCAACTCGAGTATTAATTTTTTTTTTAATCTGTACCTATGGTGTAAAGGTAAATACATTGAGTAGGTACCTACATATACCTATACCTATGTTTCTTATAGGCACGTCGGGAACAAGTGTGAAATGTAAAGGGCAATTCCTCTTTCTCCTTTCCTAATATTATTGTTTAATTTTGACAGTAGAGCTTGGCCTTTAAAAATAAACATTTTTTTAGTAAAGATGATATCATGTTGTTTGATAAAGGTTTTCTTTAACTGTACAAGTTTATCAAGTATGTAAATGATTTGCAATTAATTTCATTCACCCCTAATCCCATTGTTAATTTTTTTCACTTTGTAGGTATAGGTAGGTACTGTAGTTTTATTGTATCTTTTATCTTTCACTTTCTCTTATTCTAGTTCAATTTAGCTTGCAATAGTTTAATTTGTTTTATTACAGCTGTTATTGTACATACATATGTGTTTAGTAGTAGTAAAATAATATCAAAGCGCAAATGTTATTCAGTGACGTCACTATTGTTCTTTGCAGACACGAAAGATAACCCAAACAAAATTGAAAAGTATAAAAAGCTTTGAAGGCAATCACTTGTTAAATTTGCATTCAGAAAAATTTTGATATTGGCCTTGTTTTTTGGGATTTTATGTATGGTACAGTATAACAGTATTTTTTTTTGTTTAAAATAAAAAATTTTTTGGTTTTTATTTTAAAATAAAAAAGAAAAAAATAATAAAAAAAGCGATTGCTTTGAAATTGAATAATACGTTATTTATTTTTGTTTTCTATCTTTATTTTTCTTTCTATAGTTCATTGAATCAACTATGTTTAATATAGGTAATGTTAAAATATCATAATAATTGTTTATCAATTAACAGACTTTTTAATTTTTCGTACTCTGATCTAGAAAGGTGGGCCAAATTGGTTGCACCCGTGATCGTACTTTGAAACCTTTTTTCTGACGATTCATCTATTTAATTTAAGTTTTATAAAATAATCCAAAAGGAATGGGTGAAAATGTAGTCCTTCAAGTAATAATTTCATTAAAATATTTTTTTTATTTTGCTATAAATAGATTAAATACACTTCAAGTGAGTCTAGATGTTACGACCGCGCGATAATGGAATCGCCCAAATATTAAAATTTGTTTTCGTTCATACAGCCAAAGTGAAAGAGTTTGTTCGTACACTCAACTTAAATTGTTCATTTCCCCAAACTTAAGAATATGTGCATGATAGAAAATTGTACCCTACCGAACGCTAGTGTGGTCACGCTGAAAAATGAAAAGTACTTTGCTTAGTTCAATAGGTTTTGTTGTTGTTAAAATATCAAAATAAGAAAAAGAAATCAAGATAAATCAATTTTTTCAAATTTAAATTTTTTTGGAACAAAATTCCTGGTAAAAATCCTTTAAATAGTCTATTAGTAATTAAATTAGATCATTGTTTAAATTTTTTGTTTTTTTTTTTGAAAATTCAAATACTGAAATTCAGTTAGTTATGTATATCACTACTGAATTTAAGTTCATGCTGGTGCTTCTAGTGTCAAAATAATACTTAGGGCTTAATTAAAACGCAGCATGTAAGAAAGTGTGGATAAACACAGGGCAGTTTTAGACAAATTTCAAATTTACGAACAAAAATTTAATTATACTAAACTATAATTTTACAATTATAACCAAAAAAAAGTACTCCTAATAAAGTTGTTTAGAAAACAAAAAGACAAAAATTACAATAACAACATACAAATGCGCGAAGACATAAGAAAAATGAAATCCCCAACCTTCAATGTACAGTCTTCGCGTACTATTCATAAAGTTGAGCTTTGCATTAAACGCTTGCAGAAAGCTGTTCTCCATAAAAAGTGTCATCCCTGACAGACAAAACTTGCGCACTGCAAAAAAAAAAACAAATGTCAGAAAAGTGACAATAGCAAATCGCAATCCACCATCGATAAACATCAAACATCAAAGATCCAACAAAAATTATTTGCATTAGATTTTTGCTCCAGTAAAGAAGCATTTTTTAATAACGGAATCCTAGTTTTTAAATTTTCATCAGCATCTACTTTTTCAAGCTCATTAAATCTGCCAGACGTTCAAAGTGTTCAATTTTCTGTAATATTGCGCTGGAAGTTTTATTAGATTGAAGTGGCTACTGAATCAATAAAGCTGTTGAGAAACTCTTGAATTATTCTTTTTGATATATATTCAGGTCGAGGCCGACTATAGAGGAATTATCTTCCAAGAAATTATCCACTTAATAAGGTAAGTGCAGTTTCATATACTTATCCGTCGATATTTTTTTTTTTTTCTACAAAATAAAATTATATGTATGTCGACAAACCACCAGCAATCGAATCACACAACCCCATTGAGCCAAATAGGCCAGTTCTTAATCAATCGGCATTTAAAATAGTTCTATCAAAAAAGAAAAGCTGTGATTCGATTGATTTATATCCAAGTCGGGCAGTGTGTGATGTGCGCTACTAAAATAAACTTTAACTTCCTCATTGTTTTCGTTTGTCGTCACTTTATTTGATTTTAGCTGTAGGAGGTACACATTTTGTTTAGGTGATGGAATGCTAAAACACCGACATTAAAATAATTCCTATGAAGCTGAAAATACTCATACTTTCCTTTTAACTTTATTTAAAGTGAGTTGACGGTAGGTTTATATTTCAGAATACCCAAATGACAGAAATATTCCACGTACTTACCTAGAGACTAGAGGAGGAATAATTCTTCCTGGATATGGCTTCTGAAAACGTTCACCCAGTTTTGGATAGCTCTGTGTGTGGGGTCTGAACAGTTTTACTGCTTGTTTGGCGAATTTGTGGTCTTCTTCTCTTTTAAAGCTAAACATATAAGTACCTGCGTATTTTAAATTAAAAGAGTTTCTTAATTAGAAATCAGCTTTAAACCATAATTAGATAATAAGCTCTATCAATCAATATTCTATCTTTGCTTTTGACCTTTTAGATACATTATGAGTTAAAATGGGAAAAAAGATTAGTTTGCCAAGAATTTCTACGAGCACAATATAGATACATAATCAGGGAACAGTAAGTTAGTTAAAAAAGGGCATTCATAAAAAACGTCTAGTATACTTTGGCAGTTTACCAGATTAACAGTTTACGGAGCTGCATGAATACCCTAAATACAAACTCAATTTCAAAAATATGTAATCACGAGATATATTGAAAAAATGATCGTGGTAAAAGCCTATTGAATACTTCCTCGTGAAGTGAACAATCGTTAGTGTAAAAAGTGATTTTTTGACAATTGCTGGTACGAAGTTGTGATTACGTTGTTAACGTTCGGCTTCTAAAACCACAATGTCTTAAAAGCCTGGTCGAAAATTAATTTTTGAATTCCTGTACATTTTGCTCCGGAATTGTTCTTAGCTAAAGTTATCGACACAGCTTCACAAGCAAAGTATTCAAACTTGTAAGGATTCACGAGTATATCCTACAATTTAAACCGCAAGTTAAAAAACCCTGTCTCTTTTGTAAACTGCTTTTCAGAAATCGCTCCCATCTATATTTAGGTTTGTGACTGAGTGTATTTCTTTATATGTACATCTAATTTTGCACCCGTTTTGTAGGTTTGATCAGCTACAAAAGTTTTACGTAAATTTTCCACCTGTCCTAGAAGCATATTCTGTAAGATTATAAGAATTTTTGGATTTAACAATATTCTTTTACTAAAGAATTTGTATATTCGAGTTGACTTTCGAGATGAAGCTATTACCTTAGTCTGATTTTGGTCCAGAAACTTCTGGAAGCCGCTCTGGTGGAGTTTGGGTAAATCTCTTCGTTTTAAACGTGATATGATAACATTTTATTAATCCATCCCAGGTTTTTGTAAATAAATAAGAAAGTCTATTGTGGAATTGTGTTTCAGATTTCTGAGACTAAAGTTCCCCCACAATGACGAATCCATCCAAAATCACTTTGAGCACGAATACACATAATTTTCGGTATTGGTAAACCTTAAAATGCTAAGTCTGGGTTGTTAGCTTTCTTTGTTTTTGCCTGTACTAATACGTTTATTTTGTTATCTCCTACTATCAATTCTATATTTTTATTTTTATTGCAGGTTCACTTTGCAAATTCCAGTCCAACACGGTTACCAATGTCTGACGCAGAGGACCACCTTACACCCAATAATGGTAAGTTAATAAATTTTTCGTGTTATTGATACAAATTTTTAATTGTCCTTTTTATACACTTATACTTATTACAACAAAATACCAGTGAATTAGTGATGATTTTTTGATTGAATTTGATTCGCCATTCTATATACTTGCAATTCGGTTTTAACTCTTTTCTTCATTCTTCTTCAGAGCACAATGAGTCCGAGAAGTAAGTCATTGAAATTAGTTGTGCTTTCATCAGTAAAAAAAAAAATAAATAAACAAATAATTTTATGCAAACAAAATACCTAGTTAGTCACACATATTTTTATTTTTGGTTGTTTGATTAAATTTATCAAAGGTCATTTTTGCAGAATCACAGTTCATAATGAGTTTTTATAGTAAAGAAATTTTTGTTGTTTGCTATTTATTTGCCATAATTAAAAAAAAAAAAAAACGCTTATAAAAATATTTTTTTTTTTCATTAATATACATTAAAAATTGATATCAATTTATTCCTTTGAAATTCTTTTAGAAGAAATGTTGCGCATCAATCCAAGTGACGTTATCGTCCTCAATAAAATTGAAGAGTCCAATGAAGGTGAACTTAGAGGATCTGTTAACATAACGTGCACAAGCAAATATCCTATTACATATAAGGTAAGAAGACTGAATTATTCTTATATTTAAGTCACCACATTAAAAATTAATTTCAGATTAAGACTACTGCACCGCTCAAATTCCGTGTCCGTCCAAGCTCGGGTGCTTTGAATCCCGGTTGTACGGCAACAGTGTATGTTATTCTTCAACCAGGCAACAAGGTTTCATCATCTAGCAAGGATAAGTTTTTGGTCATGTGCACTGCATTACCAGAAGATATTGATGTCAATAATAGTGATATGCTAGCAGGCTTCTGGAAGGCCCTGCCATCAAATAGTCCAAACGTCCAACAATACCGACTGCAGTGTATTTGTCCACAGAATTCACAAGGCAGCAACTTGCACAATGGTCATGCTTATTCCGATGATGTTGGGGATGGAAAAAACATCAGTAGTGTGGACGTAAGTATTCTCGAGCAAACCTATTGTTTTTCTCTTTTAAATATTCTTAATTTGTTTTCTTTCATAGATATTACAATTACAGGAGAGCATAAAACGCATAGAACATCGGACAAGACTAAGCGTTAATTTGCATTGGCTCTCACTGCTCGTGTTCATTATTGTGTCCATAGCTCTCACATATATAATTAAACAAGAAATCCAAGGACAAAACTCGGATTCTTGCTCAAAAAGATTTTAATGACACAAAAACTGACTTATTTGTTTTTGTAGAAACTAAGTTTTTTTTTCATTTATTTGGTTTTTAAATTCTTATTGTGGTTTTTTTTTAACATAAAACGGTTTGAATTTTCATTTATTACTTTTTTCTTTAACATTTTGCATTTTTTTTCTCTTCCACAATTTCATTACATATTCCACAATAATTTTTGCCGTTAAGGTATATTTTTTTCAATTCAATTATGAAAACATAAATTATTGAATGTAATTATTATAAAAGAATGAAATTATAATTAGATTTGTAGTTCTAGCATTGTGCCCTAGGCATTTGAACAAAATGAAGTGTAGAACACAAAATATACATACATATATTATTAAGCATGATATTTATGTTATTGTATCTAAACCTATACACAAGTCAATAACACAAAGGTCATTTTGGACTTTATTTGTGATTGTTAATAGTTATTGTACTAATAAGTATATATATATATAAACAAAAAAAACCAAGCAAACGAATCTTTCTGTTTCTCAGAGGAATTTTCTGATTTTCAGTACACAAATTAAGGAAGAACAAATGTTTCTTTGGACTTCGGAACTTTTATTCATATATATTCAAACTATTTTGTCGTCCGGATTCTTGTTCAATAAATATGCTACGAATGGATGGCATATACTTTCTCCTATGTTAAAAAAGCTAAACATTAAAAACAAAAAATATTTTATGGTGACAATAGAAAAGGTTAAAAAAGCTGAAAATTAACTATTTTGTTAATTTCTCTGAACCTAATATCTGTACATTTTGGAATCCGGTTTTCTTTTTTTATTTAAAATTAATAAGAGAATTGAATTTTGTACACAAAAATTATACTTCATTACTAAAGTTTTGAAAAAAAAAATTGTTTCAAATTGAATCAATGAGTGTATGGACAGTACAAATACAAAATCTTGGTTTTGAGAAAAACAAAAAAAGAACGTTTAACAGGAAACCTCTCGAGTTCTTTTTTCTAAAACCATGTAATGGAGATATGGAGGTTTCCGGACCCTCAATACGGTCATGAAAGAAAAAAATATTTTATGGAACAAAATGTTGAGGCAGAAAGGCATTGTACTTTTACTTTTCTTACACTCAATACAAAAAAAAAATTATAATTAAAATTGCTTTGTATACTATTAGTTTTATACTCCACTCTACGAACATGGCAGAAATATTTGAAATGCTCTGTAGGCTGTCCCAATAAATAGGAGGATTTGCATTATATACTTAAAAAAAAAAATATTAAGTGGGAGGAGCAATTTTTTTGGTTAAGTTTTTTTTATAGGAAGAAGGAAATTAAATTTAAAACCCGAGTTTTATATAAATTTTAACCCAAGCTTTTTGGTGCACCTTTTATCGATCACCCTGTATAGTATATACAGTTTTAAAAATGAAAAATTGGTATGTAAGTTTTTGATATTGAATACCATATCACAAACTAAATATGTATACATATTAAACCGTTTTCAAAATATTACATATCCGGGAGTGCCGGCAGCAGTTAAAACTTGAATATTAACGTCGTGCATTTTTGATGTTTTGGAATGGCTAGGGAATAATTTTGCACGAATTGCTTTAATTATCAGGGATGGAATCGCGTAGGGCTATAGTTGATTGTTGACCATCAAATGGATGCTTTTGCTCCACGTAAGGTGATTATCACTTTTTTTGCTATGGTTTGTTAGTGACAACTATTTAGGTGTCACTTTGAAAATTGAATATTAAAACAGTGACAGTCAACTATCGCCTTACGCGATTCCACTCCAATATAAAAGTACTATCATTTATTTGGTAAAATACAATCGGCCCTATCGAGGAGCTCCGTCGGAGCGGAACTATCTCCGCAACGCATCCTTCATCGGAGATTCTATTTCGCTTCGAAGTAGCTTTCATCGGAAAAAAGAAAAACTTTCGCGCCAAGAACTTGTCGGAGGACATCGGAGAAAATATTTAAAAAATAAAAAGCGATTTGAAGTACTTCATCGCATGCAAATAGCATGCGTTTAATTTCGTCGGAAAGAATTTCCGATCAGCTGATCGGAGAAATACCTCAAAGCAGAAATACCTACGATTCGTAGAATTTCGGGGAGAATTCCGCTCCGACGGTAACCTCGATAGGGCCGTATATTTATTTATTAAAATGACAATTTATGTTATACTAAAAAGTTTATTATCTCTCAGAAAAATCAACTTTCATTCATAATTTCGAGGACTTTTTCACCATCATTATTACCAGAACCATTATCGCCAATCTCTAAAACTGATACAATAGGTTTATTATGGCTGAAGTAAGAAACCAACAGTTTTCATTCGAACCTATTTAAATGTATAACAAAGACCGCATCAATAGTAGTTTTTTGTTTGCCAAGATTGCGATCATTTAACATAGTTAAACCAAATTCATTACATAAAAATTAAATTAATATAGTTGATTTTTATCTTCTGCAAAGTTTATATTGAAATCTCCACTCAAAATCAAGCTTTTTCCAAATTTTTTTTTTTTTGAAGCAATACAGATGCGTCATGAGAATCAACAATAAACATTAATAAATGCACTTTGTTCAATTTCCTTATTTTAAACACTTTATACACAAATTTTACGAATACACAGCAGTGTGGCCACTACACAGACGGTCTAGACATCAGCTGTCACCATCCATGGATGCGCGTGGCACGCTGTGACATAAACGCACACGAACTTCACGCAAGCGCCCTGCCCCGCTTAAATTTAATTCATCAAATTCTTTAGAGAACTTTTCGAGATAAATATTTGTTCTGTCTTAACGGACAGATAACGTTCTTCTTGGACCTAAGAAAATTTTAATCTCCGCTCTGGGGGATCTCATTGACCGTTCCCTAGTGAAATGCCGATTTTTTAAGTAAAGTCGTACATTTATCCGATCAAAAGCTATTAGGATGTCTATGGATGGAAAAACTTGTTCTCCAAAAAATTATTTTAACGAAAATTTTATTTTTTGTCTTATGGTAGAGACAAACGGACCGAAAGCTGAGATAAAATTTTTTCGCGTTCTCTATCATATTAATAAATAATTAATGTAAGGTCTGATTAATATCTCAAGTTCAATTTTTTTACTAATCCAAAACATGCCCTATATGGAACTGGATTATGTCCTGCCTTTCTCTCCTTTAAATTAATGTTGTTAGCAACTCATTTTTTTCGTGTCAAAGAGGTCAAATTGTGTGAAGTTCAGTTGCCGCTTAGAGCTCATACAATAATTACAAGTCTTGAAACTCAAATACTGTCAGACACAAACCTAAGCGATCGCGGGGGCTAATGCTAATGGTGCATAGTACGTTCAGCCGCACGTTTCTAATCAAACTTGATCTTTTGATTTTGCATATAAACGGTGTAATAAACGGCCATCAAAAATCACAAATTAACTATACGTGTATGCGTGTATTTTCGTATTTGCGGGTTTATATATGTACATCGATCTGGATTATATTTTAACACGCAATAAAAACACAACATGCGACCCTGCTTTTTAGCTGTATCCATTTATAAAGGCCTTGTTAAACAGAGCGCGGTCATGTGATCTTTGTATAGTTTAACAAATAACGAGTGGATCAAAAGTCGATAATTTCCATATAAATTATTTATCTTTGAATCCATAATTAAGTTTTCGCTCTGAAACCGTGTTTTCAGTAGTTGCTCAGCAGTGTGAAAAACAAATACTTGAAAATAAAACAGCATACGAAAAATAGAGACAGGTTTACAATACAATACAATACTTGTCATTGGATCGATATCGTTTTAATTTCATAGATGTATGCATATCCCAAGAAACAATTTTTGATTTGAAAGAGGTTTATAAACCGATGAAATTATTTCCGTGGTAATTTGGCTACTGAGGTAACAAATTGTTGCTTGTGCTGGTTCATCTAAGCCTTAGTCAATCTCATCATCTCATCTCATCTAGGACTAAGTCAATTACACGGCAAACGCTTCAATGCGTATACCACTTAAATTACTACTACCCTACGAACACATCCAGAAATCGTTATCGTAATATCGTAAATTAATTTCAAGGTTACGACTGTCACCCTAAAACAAACTGTCAAAAAATTTCTCTAGTTTTTGACTTCTCAGGAAAAAAAATGTTAAACGAAATTCAACATTCTACATTTTCACATTCACATGCTCAAGTGAGATGAAAAGAAAAACTTGTGTTTATTACAAATAAAAACAATTAAAACAAAAAAGTGCATCCTACCGAATTATAATCTTAAGTAAAAACAAGTTTATATAGTTATATAAAAGAAATAGTCCAAAAGGTTCTGATTTTAGCTTACAACAACCTCATACCACTAACTGCATCTAGCGATTTGGTAAGTAAAAGAAAAATACATTGTAATTTATTGCCCCTTTGCTTTTGTTTATCAATTTGGTGACAAAAATAAAACAATAAAAATGAATATCTTTGTTGTTAACTTTTAATCGTGGTCTTTATGTCAGCTGTTGGATGGACTTCGACTTTATAAAAATAAGTAGATATATAGGTAGATACACCTTGTTTCACTTCACCTTTGATGTTGGCCGTTTTCGTGATTACCTAATTCAATGAGTTTAGTAAGGCCACCTATTTACTTGTTTGGGAAGTATTTTTTTTTTTTTTTTCACAAAATCAGTGGGTCATTGTCGTCGAAGTCTGCTTGCCCCCGTCGGACCAAAAATAAAGCAAAATAAAAAAGTACTCCCGTTACACGCACATGCAAATGATTCGTGCTATCCACGCAATACCTAATTGGTTCTGATTTTATATTTTTGCTTCTAATTTCCTTCTTATGAATCTTTTTTAATCTAATAAGCACGTCAACAAAACTAACGCGCATATTTATATGCATATTGTTTAAGTACATGCTAAATTTAAAGGTACAAAGGTGTATATAAAATAATAAATACATTTATTTGAATGATTTATCATAGAATTTTAAGCAGCTACTGAAGTTTCGCGAATTAACCTTTAGACCATTGTGCACTTCAAACGCATTTTATCTTATTGTTTAAAGATAACGGTTAGGTAGGGCTAGTTGTCAACTATAGACAGAGAGCCGAGGATTAAGGAAAAAAAGATGAGGCCAATAATTACATTAAAATAGTTGTAGAATAAGGAACTATACATTTTGGTTGTCAAAAAAGTTATGGGAAGAATTTATTGAGTAAATGTGTGTTATCCAAAAATGGTAGGTGCAATGATTTTGTTAAAAGGTATATTCCAATAAAAAAAATTTGCCAGGATTTATTATTCGCCAAAAAAGTCAAAAAGAATTATTCATTCAAAAACAAATAAAAAATAATCTTTTAAATTCATTCACGCGTATATAATAATATGTTCAGGTCTGCAAAGACTAAACGATGCTCTAAATTCAAAGTGCACTATCATGCCTCTGACCCACGTTGATGGAGGTGTTATGTTGTGTGTTGCGCGGCGTCTTCAGAGAAAGGTGGCTGGTATATTGCACTTCCTACCTTCTATGGACCCCAAACCCGCCAAGATATAAACCCTTTTTTGCCATATCCGAAAAAAAGCGATTAGAAGAGCGTTACTTTAAGCAGTTTTTATGTTGAAAAACCATAAGATCTTTGATAAGGATGATTGAATATCTAATCAAATATTTACAGATAAAAAACTATTTTTGTCGTAGAACTACTAAATTCATTTTTTCGGTTATTTTTCATTGAAAAACTGTTGCTTGCTTGTTTAATATATGGATTTTTGAGGTAGATTGAATACTCTATTACTGAAAAATATTTTTTTAATAAATTAGCCAAGACTTGCTTTAATTGGTTAATAAAGCAAGCCCGATCACTTATATAAATAACGAATTTTGCCTGTAATACGTTACAATCTTTCAAAAACAATATCAAATAATTAACCAATATAATTTAATAAACATAAACAAGAATAAAGAAAATACAATTGCGAAATTATCAAATAAACCAACAAGTTCCTAAAAACAACGTATATAATCTGTAGCTACGATTTTTTGATATATCATTGTGAATTCTGAACACGGTCAATATAACATTCGTTCATAAATCGAATAAATGATACACCTATTTGCCAATATAAAAACTAAAATAATATTATTTATAAAATCACGCGTTCAACCGAAAATCTTGCTCACCTTTCATTCGGAATAAGAGAGATTGCACTGTGAAGTCTTTGACAACACAATAATAATAAACAAAGAAAAAATATCACACAATACATATATATATTCTTAAAGTTTATACACACAACAAAATCTTGACAAAACCATGAACACACAAGAAGAAAGAGGTATTAAAATAACCAGTTATTTAGTTATTAAAAAAAAGCTTTTCCTTTACCGTTTCCTAAAAGCTACCTTATTTAAAATTTCAATTTTAACGGCACACAAATTCATTTCGTGAAAATGTTTTTTATTGATTAATTAAATGCTAAAATGTCAAAAAGCGGAAGGAGAAACATTTATTTAAAATTTTAATACGAATCACATTTTTGATACATTTTTTCATTCCTTTCTCACATTCTCAGGTTTTTATCTGAAATTCTTACATTAATGATACTTCAGGACTAAATTGTTTATACTACTACGCAGTTCTCATTTTGAATGAATTTAAAATAAAGAAAAAATAGTAAAACTGGCTTGAGAGTAAAATCCCAATGCAAATGTATGTACATATGTATGTTTTTTAAGGGAAAAATGATTCGAAAAACAGCAAAAAAGTAAATCCAGCTAAGAAGAATAACGGTTAAACATTTTTGGAATCTGTTTCCCTTTTACAGTTGAACAGGATTGTGGACTTAAATACATGAGTACATTCTACATAACTTACTAAAATATTAAACAAATAAACACGAATGCTTATAATTAAAAACCAAAAATTATATAAAATTCAAAAATGTATTTTTTGAAATATCGAAATAAATCAAAAAAGACGGTTAAACAAACAAATATTTAAAAAAAAAATTACAAATCGTAAGAGCGTTTTTGAAAACCTGTATCCTTGTGAGAAATGACAAAATATTTTTTTTAATATTTATTTTTATTATCAAAAAGACAAAAATATCGGGGAGTGAACTTTTATGATAATGGTGATTTAATTGACATCGAACCGCTTTCCATACTGAATTATCAAAGTAATAAAGAGCAAAAAGAACAAATAAAATGATTTTTTCAATTTTGAAAAACAATATTTATGAAACAATTATTTTTTGAAAATTCACTTTTTTCTATCGTCCAAGTTTTCTGAAAATTATGATAAAATTATTATAAAAATTATCTATTCAGCAGGTCAAAATAAAAGTTCCTATATTTTTTAAATTCAGAATTAAGAATTTTCAATTCACTAAACCAAACAGTAGTACTTGTTACTACTTAAAATTTGTTGCGATACAAGGAAATAATCTTACTCCTAATCGTTATATATTGTACTTATTAGTGTACATTGGCAAAGATAATGCTCGCATTTCTACGTTTTATTCATATGTATTTTCTGATCGAGCTCTGGATATAACGTCGCGGTTGTTCGATTTGTTTTGATAAATTAGAAAAAAAAAGTACATTTTACCACTGGGGTATGACAGTTCAACTTCTAACCACGTCAGTTCTTCATCATAAGTTGTGTTAATATGCTCTATTAAAGTGAATATTCGGAAAAAAGTTTTATTTTAAGACTCAAATTATCTATCGAGTGTATGTTAATTATCTCCTTGAATATAACATCTTACAATTTAAATAATTATTAAACTGCTTACATAAGCTTATTTTATGATAGTGATAGAAAAAAAAAACAGCAAAATCCAAAACTATAATCGGCATTGCATGTGTACATTAGTTTATTATCTTTAGTTCGATGGGAAATAAAAATATAGTATTTTTTTTTTTGATGATCTAAAGAACAAATATTGGCTTCGGTTAAAGGTTGTGAATATTATTGTTGTGAATTAGTGAGATTTATAAAGAGCTTTTTCTCAGTCTTCCATATTTAGGTATATTTTAGTTTTGCGTCAGTCGTATACAGGGTGATTTGTTTAAAGCAGGATCTGCTTTGTAAAATTTCAGAAATGCAGATTTTTGGTGGGTCAAATTTTAACAAAAGTTTTTTTTTCAAGTCTATTGTGAAAAAAGGCTTAATTAGCATTTTTTTTGTAGTTTTGTCGAACAGTACTTATTGAATCTTATCGAAAGTTTTAAGGGTCGGAAAACAATAATGTATGGGACCCGAAAAAATGCCTTATTTTTGGATATACATACATAGATATTTTTTGGTGGAATTTGTTCCAGGTGCTCTAAACACCAAAACTGCAAATAAATCAGAAATCAAATATTTATTATAACCCACAAATATATACTTCCGCAAATGTGGCAACCCCGAAAACTATTTTGAAATAGAGGGCTAATCTATTTCTTTGTTTTAACATATTTATAAGTATTTCAGACTACGAAATAGCTCTTAGCTCTTTAAAACACCTAAGAACTATTATAAATTTAAGCTCTATTATTGCTATACATATTTTCTTTTAAATTGCGTTATCTTTTTGAAGTATGCTTGTGGATTCTAAGCTTGAAGAACGAATCCGTTTTTTTGAAAAAGTGAAATTTTCTTTGCACTGTAAAAAAATAGATTTTCATAAAAGTGGCAATACTGAAAAATGTTTTAGAATATTACAAATCACCCTGTATACTTTTTTAATTTATTAAAACTAGGGAATTATATTCCGTCATTTTTCCAAAGTCCAAACGAGGCTTTAATTTTGGCAATTAGATTAATAGAACTTTATCGGGTTGTTTTGGAGATTTGAAGGTTTTATCTTTTTTTTTATTTTTATTATAGCTTTCAAAATAGTATTTCCAGTAAGCACTTTTTTTTGATATAAGTAAGCCAAAGCATTTCTTAACTACTGCTACTGAACTTTAACTCAACTTTGGTCTTTATAATCTAAAATATACCCATGCTTCTAAGTAAACGTGCCTTTCAGTTTTTTGATTACCATATCACATTGATAAAAAACTTTGATTGAATAAGCTTATCAAGTTGGATCTATCATGATTGGTATATAACAGAAAATAATGTACAGACATTTAATACATACGTAAACAAATATCAGCACATACAGAGCAATTCAGTTTTATTTTAATTGACTTTGTTGTCAGATGGCAAAGTGCAGTATTATTTAGTTCTGATTTTATATTTGCTAAATTTTGTTAATTGAAGAATGAATCATTTAAACAAAATATAATGACAATAACAACTACGGGTTAATACCATTTTAAATATAATACGTACTATGTTAGTATTTAACTAAAATTCTTATTATATTGAATTAAATAAAGCAAATAACGCACAAAATATTCAGTTTTTGTTTTTGCGGAATTTATTACATTTTTTTCTCTGAATTCGGAATAATTCGTTGCAGTTCGCCTTTTATTGAGGTTTGTATCTGAATTACCATATAAATATTGTATGATTGTTGAAAATAATAAAAGTCGACAAGCAATTTAACTTAATCGTAATACATGTATTTATTCTCAAATACCTTCGATAATTGTAATTGCTTGTGTAGAGTAGATATGAACACCATTTGAATTTTATGGTTCATCGTTTTGAACTAGGAGTTTATATTGAAGGTTAAAAGATACTACAAATTTGCAAAATAAAATTATTAGTTCGATGACTTAACACCGAAAATTTTAGTGTTCTATAAGTATCATTAATATTGTTCTATAACAATTGTAAGGCTTAAAACAAAAGTCAACAAAAAAAAGCACCACAAAGAAAAACAGATCTCAAAGGGGCTAAGTGAAGTAAGTCTTCGTGAAATAAGCCGGTATTTTTAAAGTGAAACTTCTTTGCGCACGTTGGTGAGTTAAATTTCAAGGTTTATTTGTAGCCTAGCAAAAACTTTACGAAATTCTCTGACGTTGACATCATCGTTTAGTTAAATTGTGGGTGTTGGGTGGAAAAGAGTAAAAGTAAACATTTTTATTGATATGCTTATATATTAATTGTATAATTTATTTGCTATATGACCTTTTTATGAGGATTTAATTTGTTGCTGTTTGATGAGCTGTAGGTCATTAATTTATCGGTTTCGAAAACAATACTCAATTTTTTTTTTATTAAAAAGTGTAAAAAACAATATCATTCAATTGCGCGGCACGGAAAATTCGCAGCATGCGAATATCTAAGGTATATTTTAAACACAATAACTTGAGTAATGTTGATTTTTAATGCGTCTAGAGTTCAGGGATTATTTGCGTAAACAAAGTTTTTGGCATAGTCCTAAAGAAAAGAAATGTTATGGTGTCAAATCACATAATCTTGGTGGCCAATTGACGTAACCAAAACGTAAAATTACGTGACCAAAAATGTCTCCCGCAATAAAGTCATAATTGGTAGTGCTGTGCGACTTGTTGCCCCATCTTGTTGGACCTTCATATCATCCAAGTGATGATCTTCAATCGCAGGCGAAAAAATCGGTTATCATTTGATCATATCACTCCGATTTGACAGCATACGTCTGCCCATAGGCATCTCTAAAGAAATACACCCACCAATCACAACTTTCGAAAATAGAGTCACTTTGCTTGGATGGAACGGTACCTCTTCTATCCCCACATGTGGTGAGAAATCGCTGAAAGTGCTTTTTGTCTGCTGTTTCAGCACCACTTCTGTAGGACCTTTTAATCATTCCCTTAAGATAACACTTCAGATGAACACTTAAAACCACCAATTGAATGACCTTGTATTAATGGAGATACAGATCCAAACCTAACACCTATAAATTTTATCTTATATAATTAAAATAAAAAAAATTAAAACTTTTCTTCTTCTTTTTTTGAATCTAAACTTTTTTTGTTATTTTTCCTGCAGAATACCATTAAAAAAAATAACTCAAGATGACGGCACTTCAAGAATTAAAAAAATCAAGACTGATGCACCTGTGTATAGCAATGACATTCTTTACATCAGGACTTATAATCAACTTTATTCAGCTTATACTGCATTTTTGTTTAAAACCATTCAACACACAACTATATAGATCTCTGATGTACTATCTCTGCTTCTCTCTTTATTCTCGTAAGTTGAAAACCGTATATGTACATATTTTGTTTTTCAAATTAAATTTAAGAAAATTAAATTCTATATTTCAGAATTAGTTTTTGTTGCTGAATGGTGGGCAAACAGTACAATAGAAGTATGGATAGAAGAAGAAGACAAAAAGTTTGCTGGTAAAGAACACGTTCTTTTGGTCATGAATCACACATATGAAATTGATTGGTTGGCCGGATGGATGTACGGTGACAAATGCCAGGTTTTGGGAAATTGCAAAGCCTATGCAAAAAAAGTCATCTCATACATACCATGCATTGGTTGGGCTTGGAAGTTTGCCGAGTTTGTTTTCCTTGAAAGGTCATACGACAAGGATAGAGAAATTATTGCACGTCAGTTGGAAGCCATTATGTCCTATCCACATCCCATATGGTTATTACTTAACGCCGAAGGTACGCGTTTCACTAAAGCAAAACATGAAGCATCAGTTAAATTTGCTCAGGAGCGTGGATTACCTGTTCTCAAGCATCACTTGATCCCACGAACCAAAGGCTTTACTGCCAGTTTACCCAGTCTCCGCAACAGGTGCATAATCTACGACATTAATGTAGCATTTAAGAAAGATGATCCGGTAAGTTTTATTGTTTATTTATTTTAATCGACAATTTTTATCAATTTTCTTTGTCTCACCATAAAATATAAAGGTCGCACCAACTATGTCAAACTTGTTGAATGGAAATGGAGTTAAAGCATACATGTTTATTCGACGCATTCCACTAGATAAGGTTCCAGAAGACGAAGAAAAGGCTGCCGAGTGGCTTCAAGAAACATTCCGTGAAAAGGACAGAATTCAGGATAGTTTCCATACAACCGGTAGCTTCTTCAAAACTTCTGGCTTTAAAGAAACACAAAGCGAAGTCCAGCAACCACGGCTGCAAGTTCTTATTAACTATGTTGCTTGGGCGACGTTCTCTGTATCTACAATTTTGTATTATCTGATTTCGTCGTTATTATCACAAAATTGGATCGGGCTTTCGATAGCTGTAGGCATTCTACTAACATGTAAGTATGCTGAAATGTTGATGGACAAAATTTTGAAGACTTAGGCTGTTATTCACCGAGCGCTCAAAGAGCCTTTTAGTTAAAAATATCCTCCCTCATTAGCTCATGAAATGACCTAATGACGAAAAGGCAGGATTTTTTGAGTTATGAGGCTCTTAAAGTTGAGAGCGCTCAGTGAATACCAGCGACCAGCCTTAAATTCCGGGTTACTATAGTAATGCAAATTTTATTCAGATTTCTCTAATTTTGTCCACAAAATTCTTTTTAAAATGATTTTGGATATTAACTCTTCATTTAATTTTACAGTCAACTTCTTAATGTCAAAAGCAATTGGTATGTCGGAAATAAGCAAAGCTTCATCCTATGGAGTCGTAAACGGGGAAAAGGACGAACACAAATTAAATTAATTAAAAATTTAGAAAATAACTGTTATTAATTTGTTCGAAACCAAAAAAATCCTTCAGTATGCATGTATATAATTTGTGTATACAATTTGAAAGAGATTTTTATATACCTCTACCTTATACATATGGTTGAAAAGATGCTTTTTCGATTGTAAAACTACATTCGTTCAATGTAGAATAACCTATAGATGAATTTAATTTAATAAGGAGATTAATATGGTAAGATAATTATGTAAAATAGACATTGATTAAGCGTAACAAGATCCCCTTTGTGTAATTATAATAATTATTAAATTATAATGCCAGTTATTACTATTAATATAATTATTTTTTGTTTTAATATTTTATAGCATTGGAATTTAATTCTTTTGTATTGAGTACGTTTAAAAAAAAAAAAAAAAAACTTTGAAAAACAAATATGTAGAACTTTTTTGTTTGTTGTTACCATTCTTTTTGATTTGAAAATAAATTGTTGGAATCAGAAACGTTTTACTGTCATTTCTTTGAAGTTTTTTACTAACTGACTACATCAAACAATTTTCCTGGCTTGATAAGGTGATCTTTGCCTATTTGAAATATTTATTTCAATTTTTTTTTTGTAAATAAAGGGTTCTTTAAGGATAAATATAGGAGAATATAGAAAAAAATTGTAATGCGTTATTTTCTATGTTAAAATAAATATAGTCTCCGACAGCTCTGAATGGAATACCCAACAAAGAAATTAGCGATAAAAAGTATTTTAAAATTTCCAATAATAAATTGTCAAAACCTTAACTGTTGAAAGTCTATGATCGAGGCATCTTAGAACTTTATAAATTGCGACTACTCATATATCTCGACCTGACTGCACAGAGCAAAGAAGTTGTTTGTTGATTGCAATAGCCTAAGACAGAAAAGGAAGGATTAAGGATAGCTATGGGTATAAATTATTTTGGTTTAGGGTAGTTTTAATTTTTAGATTTTTTTCCAGGAGGTAGTAGAAGTTGAAGTTATCTTCTTATCCAGCGAGATATATAGCTTTTAGTACCTCAAAAAAAGGCCAAGGAAAGAAATTACAGTCGGAAACTTCGGAACCACTATAACCGACTGTCTTAGTGTCTTTCTTAACTTATATTGCGACGCCCTCCCCCAATGCATGTAAACGATTAGCGGGGTAAGGTTTTTTTTTAAATCGACTTAGAGAGAAAAGGCTACTATTCAAAGCCGGGTTAAATCAGGTCTACGACATGCAAAAAACATCAACTAAGCTATCTTTAACTCATCCAATTTGTTAACAAGCCTCTGAGCATTTATGTGGCAAATGTGTAATGATTTTTACAAAGACTATTATCTAATTTCTTTTCGTGTACGCTGTTAAAGCCAGAATTATTATTCTTGCTATCCATGATGAAAACATGATTCTAGGCGGAAACTCGAACTCAAAACATTAATTTCATAAAAAAGAGGAAAGTAAAAGAAATAAAATATAGAAACAAATTGATGGCAAGAATACGATAACTCAGGCGACAAGATATAATACAAATTTTTTGTTGAACAGTTAAAAACAAGCATTTTTTTACTAATAGAGTAGGTATCTCCCTCCGTTTAGTTGAGAGGAGCAATTTAAGAGTACATAAAATGGAAAAAATAACGCTAATATTATAATCTATATTCGATTATTACTAACAAAAAAATAATTAAAATAAAATAGTAGCTTTGATAATTTTCAAAAACTAGAAGACATAAAATCATATCATATTTTAGTTTATGATTAACAATTAATATGAGCAAAGAACAAAAAACATTTTGCCCAAATTCTGTGTTTAAAACTAGATTTTTCAAAAAGTATGCATCGATTTCACTTGATTGTGTTTAAACTACATACTTGTTTGTTTGTATTAGAGTTATTTTTAAACAATTTTTTTTTTCATTCCATTGTCCGGTATGAACGGAGGGAGATAGACCCCCCATCGATAGTAAAAAATGATTGTAATTAACGGTTCTGTAAAAATCGGTCATTAAACTTTGTCGCCAGAATTATTGTACTCTCCCCAAATTGAACTAAAACAACTAAAAAAAGAAATAGGTAATTGTACAAGAAGAAGCTAAATAATTTGTATTTTAATAGTAGTGAAAAGCACGAACTTTTAAGTTATAAAACGAAATGTTAAGGTCATTTTAAGGTTTAAAAGCCTGATAGATTTTTAATAGTGATTGGTTGGGTTAAAACGATAAAATCAGTTTGAAAAAATGTAAACAGTTTCACATATTTTTAAGCGCATTTGGAACTAACTAAGTGTATCGCATGTTTTTAATTAACATTAGGAACATTGTTTTGTAACATTATTTATGAAAATAAATGATTGAAAGAAATTGTTAGGTATCCTTTTTCTTTTTTTTTTGTAAATTCACTTTTTTTCCAAGGATCCTGAAAATTATGATAAAATTATAATAAAACGTTTCTGTTGGTGAAAATTTTTTACATATGTATAATATTGTGAAAATTCAGGAAAATGGTAACTAAACTTAACTGTAGGCACCTACTATTACCAATTAAGATTTGTTGCGATACAAGAAAATTATCTTGTTCCAAATAGTTATACATTAAGCATTTATCAACGTACGCTGGCAAAGATAAAACTTGTATTTCAGGGTTTTTTTTTAACAATCGAATGCTTGATATCAAAGGCGTTAGTTGTGATCAATAAAAAAGTATTTGGTAGTAGTAGTAACTTTTATTGATATGTATTTCACTTTGCTTTATGTGTTCCTTAAAATTATTTTATATAAAAGCTCAGATTTGCCGATTTTGAATTAGCCAGGTATTCAATGCTTTTTAATAAGCATTATTATTTTATCAAACGTTTTAAGTTATTAGATATACTTCGCATTTTGTACTTTTTAGTTATCAGCCCATATACATATGTAGGTATTCACTCAATGATAAATGAAATTAAAAAAAAGGATTTTGACAGTCCAACTTCTAACTTCATCATCAGTTGTGTTAATATTCTCTAATGAAGTGAATATTTGAAAAAAAAGCTCAAATTTTCTGTCGGTGGTATGTTAATAAGTTCTTTTAATATACGTCTAACAATTTAAATTCTTTTATATTATAATTGTGAAAGTGTGTTTCCTTGTCTTAATCTTCGAAAATACTGAATTAGAATTAGAATCAAATGAAAATTGGTGGAGTGAGAGCTTGGAACATCCAAACGGATCTAGGATAATTTTTTTTTTTTTTTTAATTAAAATATTGCAACACACAATGGTGAAGGGTATGTGATAGGTTGGACTTAGAGATAGATACATTTAAATGGATATGTTGAAGGCAGAGTACCCTTTGTATATGAAAACTATAGTACTCTCATGGTGGAAGTCGAATGGGGCGACATCTAATGTATGCCGGCAACCCTTACTCTTCTCTTTTTTTGCGGAGAGCTTATGGAGGTTTTAAATGATATTTATTGATATTTTTTGGATGCAATTATCCAAAAAATAGTCTCCTCTTGCTCCTACCACCAATTTTCGACGCTTAAAGACTCACCAAATCGAATTTTACACCTCACATTTTGCAGCGCCACCACCAGGACCTCTGCAACCCTAAAAAAAACTCGCCATGATAGTACTATAGTTTTCATATACAAAGGATCTTCTATACAACGAGAACTGGATGGGACTAACAATATGTATATTTTTGCATATAAATTTTTGCTGGTCAAAATTATAGTTTAATTAAATTAAATATTTAATGAAATGCATAACAAATCGCCTGTAAACTTAAATTTATTTGTTAACACTATGGAATTATGTTCCGTGGTTTTCCCAAAGTCCAATATAAGTCCTAAATTTCGGCGATTTGATTAATATATATTTAGTTTATGTAATCAGCTTGTTTTGGAAATTGTATCTTTTTTTTTAATTTTTTTTTTATTTTAATCGTTATGGTTTATGGGAAATAATTGTTTCCAGCAAGCACTTATTTTTTTGTACAAATATTATGTACATAATGTATGTATATCATTTTTCTAGGAAAGCCAAAGCATTACTCAACTAATGTTAACTGTTACCCGACTTTAACTCAACTTTGGTCTTTATAATCTTAAATATAGACGTGCTTCTAAGAATAAGTGTCTTTCCATTTTTTTTGATTATTATTATCATATTGATAAAAAAAAACATTGATTACGCAAGCTAATCAATCTGAATCATGATTTTGATATAACAGAAAATGATGAATAGACATTTAATACTATCATATATGTATGTATGTACGTTAGCAGATATCAGCACATGCAGAAATTTAGTTTTGTTTTATAAAATAAATAAAATAACAAAAACCACTAGGTTAGGTTAGGTTCAAATGGCTGTCGGGCAAGAACCCGACTCACTTAGAACCTTATGGTACCATTGTGAAGTGATACCATGAAAAGAGAAAAACTAGCAAGATTGGAACTTACTAGTCAAACCACTCGAGCTTCTAATGAATAGGGATAGACTTTTAACGTCTGTTTTCACTAGATCACTATAGTGTCATAGAAGAATTCTCCTAGATGGAGTTTTCTTCTAGCAGAGAGAGAGCAGGTCAGGTGCATAGAAGATGTTGAACAATTTCCTCTTCTTCTTCGTCCATGCAACTCCTGCAGAAATCGTTGGAGATCACGCCCATCCGTATTGCGTGTCTACCTACTAAACAGTGTCCTGTAAGAACACCTATGGTGGAGCTAATATGCAGTCCATTTAAATTTAACAACCCCTTTGAACGTTTCAAGTTTATACTAGGCCATATTTGTTTGGTTGCCAGACAGGTATTACTCTGAATCCAACTAAAATTCATATTGATATTCATGTCGATTACAGAATCCGCAAAACTCGATCCGCAATGATTCACAGTGTAGTGTTCTCTTTTCTTCTCACCATAAATGAATAGGTGGGAAACAGAGCTCTAACTGCGGATCGAGTTTTGCGGATTCTGTAATCGACATGTATATTAAATTAAATAAATCAAATAACTTGCAAAATATACAGTTTACATTTTTTCACTTAATTCGAAATAGTTTATTGCAGTTCGCGTATGTATTTAAATTATGTATTACATTTCTGATGAAAAAAAAAATATTGAAAACCGACAGACATTTCAAAGAAAAAATAGGGTTTACCTTAAATCCTATAAAAAACGTTTTTTTCCTAATTTGTAAAATTAAATCATATCTGATTTAACGAGAACGTAGTATAAAAGCAAATTGTTTAACGTAATTAACGTGATTTTTTGCGTTCTAAACGTGATACCTAACGCAATTTTAGGTTCTCTTGCATTTTTATATTTCTTATTGAGATAATTTAGTGCAGTTGTGAAGCTTTTAAAGCGGAGATTATTTTAGACATCAAGGCACAGAGTCTCGGACCACTAATTCTCTGCGTCACCAAGTCATGTAGCCCACCTCTCTCTAATCGCTACTACTCCGTCACATAATATTTGAAACCTAAACAATTTTACAAAGCTAGTATTTCAAATACCTACAGCACTTGTAAGTTTTTGAATAAAAACAATATAATTTTAAGGAAATAAATTCGATGGTTCATAAGGTGAGAAGTTATGCCATTTTAAAATAGTGGATATACATTAAAGGCTCTCCCGAGTAATGTAGTTTGAGGAAAATATTTTTATTCTAATCACACATTTTTTTTACGAAAAAGAAATGTAAACTATGCTTTAAGAAAGACCTAATTTGAAAACCAAAAATAATTGTATACAATTTTTTTTATAATGAAGTTTTTTTATAGTATTTACCGTTAGGAATATATATGCATACATTCATAAGTAAAAACTGATAAAATTATAATTTTGGCGGCTTGGCTCTGAAAGTAAAAGTCCTATAAATGAAATGTTAAAAATGAAGATGGTTAGAATCCTTCACGTGATATTGCTAAAACCTTTTTTTTTTCAAAATGTTGGTTAACACACAATATTTTATCTTTTTTCCCTATATTTAGGTAGATATTGAAAACAATACTCCTATAGATATTTGAAATTGCTAATTAGTGCAATCAATGAAGACAAGCTTAAGGAGGTAGGGTAGAGTTACCAGTTCACGGCTTCTTAAGAGATTTTTCTAGGAATCTAAGAAAAGGCTATACCTACCTAAAATCTGCAATTAAAAAAAAAAAAAAAGTACTTAGATTTAATGAAAAAAAACATGTTTTATCTACTTTCGGCTCCTTAAGTCCTATTCCAAAATAAACATGCATTTCTTAATATTTTTGTAGGTATATACATATATAATATACCTACTGTTACTTCCAGCTACTTGCTGTTACACATCTGTTATGTTAGGCTCGAATTGAAGTAACGAAATGCTCTATGGTTAACTGGAAAAAAGATTTTTACATTTAACAGCATAAACATGTCAGCAAAAAATTAGAACTACCGGGTTTGACGCAAGATGGATTAAATCATAATATAAGTTTTTGTAATTTTTTTTTGCAGAATAGCATCAAAAAAAAACTCAAGATGCCGGCACTTCAAGAATTCAACAAATCAAGACTGATGCACCTGTGTATAGCAATGACATTCTTTACATCAGGACTTATAATCAACTTTATTCAGCTTATACTGCATTTTTGTTTAAAACCATTCAACACACAACTATATAGATCTCTGATGTACTATCTCTGCTTCTCTCTTTATTCTCGTAAGTTGAAAACCGTATATGTACATATTTTGGTTTTCAAATTAAATTAAAAAAAAATTAAATTCTATATTTCAGAATTAGTTTTTATTGCTGAATGGTGGGCAAACAGTACAATAGAAGTATGGATAGAAGAAGAAGACAAAAAGTTTGTTGGTAAAGAACACGTTCTTTTGGTCATGAATCACACATATGAAATTGATTGGGTGATCGCATGGATGTACGGCGACAAATGCCAGATTTTGGGAAATTTCAAAGCCTATGCCAAAAAAGTCCTCTCATACATACCATGCATGGGCTGGGCTTGGAAGTTTGCGGAGAATGTTTTCCTTGAAAGGTCATACGACAAGGATAGGGAAATTATTGCACGTCAGTTGGAAGCCATTATGTCCTACACAGATCCCATATGGTTATTACTTAACGCCGAAGGTACTCGTTTCACTCCACAAAAACATGAAGCATCAGTTAAATTTGCCCAGGAGCACGGATTACCTGTTCTCAAGCATCACTTGATCCCGCGAACTAAAGGCTTTACTACCAGTTTACCCAGTCTCCGCAACAGGTGCATAATCTACGACATCAATTTGGCATTTAAAAAAGATGATCCGGTATTTTTGTTGTTTGTTTATTTTAATCGGCAGTTTTCTTATCAATTTTCTTTGTCTCACCATAAAATATAAAGGTAGCACCAACTATTTCAAACTTGTTTAATGGGAATGGAGTTAAAGCATACATGTTTATTCGACGCATTCCATTAGATAAGGTTCCAGAAGACGAAGAAAAGGCTGCCGAGTGGCTTCAAGAGACATTCCGTGAAAAGGACAGAATTCAGGATAGTTTCCATACAACCGGTAGCTTCTTCAAAACTTCTGGCTTTAAAGAAACACAAAGCGAAGTCCAGCAACCACGGCTGCAAGTTCTTATTAACTTTGTTGCTTGGGCGACGTTCTCCGTATCTACAATTTTGTATTATCTGATTTCGTCGTTATTATCACAAAACTGGATCGGGCTTTCGATAGCTGTAGGCATTCTACTAACATGTAAGTATGCTGAAATGCTGATGGACAAAATTATGAAGACTTAGGCTGTTATTCACCGAGCGCTCATAAGAGCCTTTTAGTTCAAAATATCCTTCCTCATTAGCTCATGAAATGACCTAATGACGAAAAGGCAGGATTTTTTTGAGTTATGAGGTTCTTAAAGTTGAGAGCGCTCAGTGAATACCAGCGACCAGCCTTAAATTTCGAGTTACTATAGTAATGCACATTTTATTCAGATTTCTCTAATTTTGTCCACAAAATTCTTTTTAAAATGATTTTGGATAGTAACTCTTCATTTAATCTTACAGCCTACTATTTTATGTCAAAAGCAGTTGGTATGTCGAAAATAAGCAAAGCTTCATCCTATGGAGCCGTAAAAGGAGAAAAGAACAAACGTTAAATTAATTAAAAAATGTTTTTTTGTTTGGTGCTACCATCCTTTTTTGATTTGAAAATAAATTGTTGGAATCAGAAACATTTTACTGTCATTTCTTTTGAGTTTTTAACTGATTGAAATCAAACATTAACAATTTTGCTGGCTGGATCAGCTGATGTTTGCCTATTTGAAATATTTATTCCCAGTTTATTTTTAGAATAAAGGATTCTTCTAGAATTTAAGATAAATATCGAGCCGCCAACCCCAACGCCCTCAAGTAAGGGAAAGTTAAAAAAAGTTGTAATGATATTTAGTTTGTTTAAATAAATAAACATTTATGCACATAATCATACAAAAAGTAGTAGGAGAATGAAATTAGTCCATAACGAATGATGACGAATTTCGATTAACGCCTGCTTTTTTCAAATTGTTTTTATGATAAGACTGACGGACGAAGTCCTTACCTCTTCTGTTAAAACCATAAGGGTAGTCATAGAACGGCGTTAATTCATCATAAACGTAGTTAAATTTTAAACTTCGTAAACCTGGCAAAATTTATAGAAAAAATTAGATATACGTATCGACTACAGAATTCGATATTGTACTGATTCCGAACAACTAATAAGACAAGCACTCTATTCTCGAGAAGTTTTAAATTTCTCTTAAGAGGCATTAAGTTTTATGTAAAATAAAACATGTCTGACACGGGGTGGGTTTGAAACCCAGAGTCCTAAGCAGTAAGCATTTATCGTTACCCCACGGGCTACTAAGAGTACCAAAGCCTGCATCAAAGTCCATCAGCGTTTTCTTAGAAAAAATTTCAGTATGTAGGTACAATTGTATATAGAAACTATAGTAGTACTATGGAACACGATTTTAAGTTACCTTTCTCTTTGTATATGAAAACTATAGTACTATCATGGTGGAAGTCGAATGGGGCGACATCTAATTTACCTATGCAACCCTTACTCTTTTTTTTTTGCGGAGAGCTTATGGAGGTTTTAAATGATATTTATTGATATTTTTTGGATGCAATAATCCAAAAAATAGTCTACTCTTGCCCCTACCACCAATTTTCGACGCTTAAAGACTCCCCAAATCGAATTTTACACCTCACATTTTGCAGCGCCACCACCAGGACCTCTGCAACCCTAAAAAAAACTCGCCATGATAGTACTATAGTTTTCATATACAAAGAATAGTACTACTATGAAGAGGAACGAACGACGCGACCTCTGATGAGACGGACGGAAGCTTTTTCCAACCTGAAGTGGAGACTAGTGTAGACTTGAAAGTGGGGTAGTCACAAAGAAAAAGAATAATAAATATGATTGTTGAGGAAATAACAGAAGATAGAGAACGATGTATAAAATTGGAATGGAAATTTATGGGAGTTAGAGGGAGTTAGGAAAAAAGACTTTTTTCTTCATTTCTTTTTTGCAAAGGGGAATTATTTGAATTTTTTTTGTTAGGTAGGTAAGGAATGGGCAATGAAAATTCGTGAAGAAAAAACGATTTTGTTTTGAAATTTTTCAAGCAAAAGGCCCGTATGCACTTCGTGACTTTGCACATAGAAAAATATTTTTAATTTTATTTTTTCTTGAAAATTGAAAAAATTATAAAAGGAATTTCTTAATATTTTATCAATTGTTTTTTAATTTCACGTAGTGGTTTATACTTATGTGATATTTTAAAATTATTGAAAGTCGACATAAAAAATATTGCTATGGAAAATTGAAGTAATTTTTAATTTTTTTTCAGTTAGGTATTTCAAAATTCAAGTAACATTTTCAAATTGAAACGTGAGTTATTGAAGATGTTTAAAATTCACGTTTATTTTTTGGAATTATTAAATTCTATTGAAAATTAAAGTGAAATTTTGAATTTACTTAAGAACTTTAAAAATTCACGTCAAAGTCTTAATTTACTTAAGAAACATGAAAATCACCGTGAAAATTTAAAATTATTAAATTCTTTTGAAAATTCACGTGGTATTTAAAATTTGTTTAGGACTTGAAAATCCAAGAATTCTTAAAATACCCGTAAAATATAAAAACAGTGAGCAATAAAACGACGTGTTTTTGGAAAATTGACGTGAAATTTATAAAATGTTCTAATTCTTTGGAAATACACCTAGACTAGTAAAATTAAGTAAGTTTTTTGAAAACTACGTGCTTTTTAAAGTTCCGTGTTTTTTTTGAAAATTCACTTGAAATTTATAAAATAATGTAATTTCTTGAGAATTAACCTGGAATATTAAAACTACGTTTTTTTTTTAAACTCACGTGAAATTTCTCGAAAATTCACAAGAAATTTTAAATTTCTTTGAGAACTACGAAAAATCCACAGGAAAATTAAAAGAAAAAGGTTAAAACTATGAACTATGAAATTTTTTAAATAATTAAAACTTTTGAAATTTCACGTGAAATTTTTGGAATTAAATATGAAAATTATTTAAACTTTTGAAAATTCAGGTGAAATTTTTCGATTTGCTAAAATACTAAAATTCACGTAGTATCTCAAATTTACTTACAAATTTTGAAAATTGACGTGATATTTTAAATTTACTGAAAAATGAATATACAAATACGTTTATTTTTAAAAATATGTATTTGATTTTGTTCAAGAAATTTTTTGTAAAAAAAACTTTTTTTAATTTTACTGATGGAAATTCGCACGGAAACCTTTTTTTAAGCAGTAAAATTAAAAACAAAAAACGGTTGCATAAACTATTTTTAGTGATTTTAGGTACATCAATTTTGTCCTCCTTTTAATTTTCAAATGGTCATTTCTTCAGATTTGAGAAATTAAAAGGATATCATGTACCTATAAAAAAGAAATAAAAAAAAATCATAAAAATATGACTGTAAGGAAATGACAAAAATCAAATACGTATTCAATTCAATTCTATCTATCGCTTGCAAGAAAAAAAAATATAAATGTTTCTGTAAAACATGAAATTTGGCAAGGTACATAGCTCACAAAAACCAAATACGTATAGTAAATTCTATTACAAGCAAGAAAAAAAAAGTTTGAATGTATCTGTAAGGCATGAAAATTTGTAACATAGCTCTCATAATATCTCAAATCTCACAAAATCAAATAAAATAGCTATACGAAATTATTTGAAAATTGAAAATAATGTAGCTATATCTATACCATAGAGAAAAGACTTACCTAGAGAACCGACTCGAGGGGTTCGTTCGCTATCGCCCTACAAGCTGATTAAGGCAACAGAGGTGTGAATGCGTTAGTTATCCAATGCATTTCTTATGGGATCGAGCATCTGTGGATGTGTTAGTTGTTGCTTTAGCTCAAATTGCTCAAATTGCTCAGTCCCCTTTAAAAGAAAAATCCGTTGAATTCAAAAATTGAAAACAATTATAGTTTTTGTGTATAAAAATGCGTGTTTCGACTCGCTTTCAGTGTATATTGGTCTAAATATAACCTTTTGTGGCTTTTGGCATTCAAATTCTATAGTTTTATAGTTGTTTAGGGTAAAAAAAAGTAAATTTAATCAAAAAGTATAACACGTCCTAAATTATGATAGTGCGTACGCGCCGATTTTAGCCCAGCTTTGACGTATTGGAAGCTTTTCTCCTATCGGTGTGTACATGTAAGTTGTGAAAAAAAAAAACTAAATGTCAGATTGGACTACAAAAACAACTAATGGACTTTTTGTTATTTGTCAAAAATGACAGACTTACTGAGGTTTGTATTTTGTGCATTTTGCTTTAATATTTTTGCAAATTGTTTTTATTAATTTATTATTCAACCAATTCAACAGGTTCATCAACAAAAAAGATATCAAAATCAACAACAACAGCAACAAAAGCAAACATCTGTCTCCAATTACCAAAACAAGCAGCAGCAACAGCATATTGTTACGATAGGGCCGAGCGTTTCTGCAGGAAATACACCAGATTCCTCGCCAGCTTTATCGGCTGCTGGTTCGGAGGTACCGAGTCCATTTGGCGACCGAAAATCAAATGTGATAAAGAATATAACCCAAGAGACCCAAGTAAGTTTGATTATTTTCATATTCTCGCATTTGATAATGTTTTAATCACATACATAATTCTCTTTCTTAGCAAATAACTCTACGTATCCCAATGGGTATCCAAACGAAAATTTGGCTAAATTATCTTGTGCCAGTATGCCGAAAAGTATTGGAATCTTTACATTACTCATTGTGTTACGACAACTGAAATTTGGGCTCGTCTTTTTGGCAAGGAATACAGCGAAGAGTTTGATAATCTCATGAATGAAATCGATTTGCACATGTTGACTGAAAAGACTCGTCCAGTATCGGTAGCTTGCAAACAGATTTATTTGGTTTGCATTGCAGAATGTTGGCATCGTGTGCGTTTGGATAAAGTAGATAAATTAAATGCCATTGGGCAGTGCTTCTTTATTGATTTCGGTGATGAAGACTGGGTGCCGGTCAGTCAATTGTACATATGTGAAAAGAAGTTCTTGAAACTTGCCCACAAGCAGTTTCGTTTAGTTTGTTCGGTTTGGAAGACTTTGCTGGCAATCCAAACGCCAAGCGACACTTGGACGAAATGCTGGCTAACAAGAGTGTGGTAGGAGAAATTTTAACGAAGGACTACGTCTACTTAGCCGGCAACGCAGAGGGTAGTATAATTAATATACAGGTTGTCCTGTATGATACATCATCGCAGGAGGATGTTAATTTAAATCCCTTGGTTCTGCATCAAATCTGTGATTATACTCCCCCACCGGAAATTAAACGAACTGGTCTAACAACTCAGGAACTGTGAGTTGCAATATGTTCAGGTTTGTATCTATATAAACTTCTTCTGTTCCAAAATAACATTCATAATGATTACTTTTTCTTCTTTATTTAGAAACTCATAAATCAACTTATAGAGTCTAAATTCAAGAAAGACCAGCATAAAGTGACCCTAGCTGAAATTCAAACCTCGACTGTGTTTTTAATTTGTGATAAAACAACAAATCGGTGTAATCGTTGAGAAAGAATTCACACAGGTAATGACTTAATTCCAACTGCCACTAACATAATCAAATTAGTTACAAATTAATTTGTTTGTCCTTTTGCAGAATCATTACTTATTAAAGAATTTCATTTTATTTTACAGGTGAAAAGCCTTACGCGTGTTCGGTGTGTCCTAAGGCCTTTAATCAACGTGTTGTATTTAGAGAACACATAATCTCCCATCATTCTGGACTGGATTTCAAAAGGCAGACATATTACTGCCGGTATGCTCCAATATCCTGCCAGCATCGAAAGAGTTGATTCAGCACTTAACTTTTTAAACAAACAAATAATGTAACACGTTTATTGTTTCATTAATTTTTATTGATATAAAGTTATGCATACATTGTACATAGGTAAAGATGTAAGAAAAACAAGGCTTTTTTTGTAAAATATATTCCAATTTGCAAATAAAAGAAACATGACATATTTATGAATTTCATTCTTGATAAACAGGTTTTGCTATCATGGTAATGTTAGTACTGACGACTGGTAGATCTGGTCATATTTTTGAATAAAAAAAAAGTCTCAGAAACGAGTGAACAATGTCTGTCCATATTGTCAGAAACTTTATTCGAATTGAGATCAAGTTAGTGTTGGCGGTAAATTTAAAAATATTTTTTGTAAACACCCTAGTGTATGTGCTAGGATTCCATCTTACTGCATACATCTGAATTTAAATGAGAAGAATAAAAAAGACAACAAATTGTAACCTGGTAAGCGTAGTTTAGGAGTGCTTTTCCAAATTAAAACTTTTGAGTAAAAGATTTAAATGCTACTTGTAACAGCATTAAGTGCTGATTCCAAAAAGGTATCATTCATATCTGTACCATTTACGGTTGGCCAGATACACTGCAAAACGTTTTCCAACATCCTTACTTTTTTCTATCAAGAAGAAAAATCAAAAACATTTTCGAGTGTATCTTAGCACCAGTAAGCCTTAAGGAGATGGTTAATACCTTTTTGGAATCAGTAATTAACCCTTCAAAAATGAGTACACAAATTAGTTGAAAAAAAATCACCTTAAAAAAAATTCACTTTTGGGACTCACATAGAGGAACCTATGTATTCGTAGTTTGAGGGTGCTTTTTCGTATTAGAACTTTTGAGTAATATATTTTAATGCAACTTGTAACAACATCAAGTGCTGATTCCAAAAAGGTATCATTCATATCTGTACGACTTACCGTTGGCCAGATACACTGCAAAAGGTTTTCCAACTTTTTCACTTTTTGCCATTATGAAGAAAAATGAAAAACGTTTTGCAGTGTATCTGACGAACGGTAAGTCTTACAGAGAAGGTTGATACCTTTTCGGAATCAGTAATTGATGCTCTACAAACGAGCATCAAAACTACTTGAAAAAGAGACACCATTAAAAAAAATTAACTTTTGGGACTTTCATATTGCAACCTGTAAGAGTGGTTTTAGGGTGCTTTTCCAAATTAAAACTTTTGATGAAAAGATTTATTATATTATATTACTGATATATATATATATATATATATATATATATATATATATGAAAACTATAGTACTATCATGGTGGAAGTCGAATGGGGCGACATCTAATTTACCTATGCAACCCTTACTCTTTTTTTTTGCGGAGAGCTTATGGAGGTTTTAAATGATATTTATTATTATTTTTTGGATGCAATAATCCAAAAAATAGTCTACTCTTGCCCCTACCACCAATTTTCGACGCTTAAAGACTCCACAAATCGAATTTTACACCTCACATTTTGCAGCGCCACCACCAGGACCTCTGCAACCCAAAAAAAACTCGCCATGATAGTACTATAGTTTTCATATACAAAGCATTATCTCATAACAATTAAATTAAAGGTTCTGTTAGTACACTTTGAAAAATAAGTTTGAATTTTCAAGAAGCGTTCACATTGGGCGCATTCACAAAGCTAGTGGCTACGTAGTCGAAATTCAACTAGATTTGTGAATGCAAAACTTCACTACAAAGCTAGTCAATCCTAAGCTGTCATATTAATGACATATGAAAAAGCAAATAAACGCAAAATCGGAAACATTTGAGAAAGATATGAGAATTTTGAACAATATTTTTAAATTATATAAAAACAAATAAAAAAAAAATAGATATATATGCGCGATTCGGAAGAAGATGAGTTTATTTCTAAGTACTGAACTATAAGTTTCATTTTGAATGTTTGAATCTTTTGTAAATTTTTTCAACAGCTGATTGTGAAACATCAAAATCAGTGCCAACTAACTTTTTAGCCGAAATTTTTACACTACGTCGGAGGGGAAATTTCAACTACTTTTGTAGTTAGATTTAGCCAGTCAGTACTGTGAATGCGCCCATTCTTAAAATCCAGCCGAACATGTCATGTTTGTCAAACATGTTTGAGAAATAAATTATTCAATATGTTGTAGCCTTCGAATGTGGATACTGGATATGAATTCAGAAAAATAATTTTCATTCTAAGTGTATCCAAGGAAGCTGTTCGGAGTGTACTAAGAAACTTAACGAACATTCGTTATGTTGAGAATTTGACGTTTAACAAAATGACAAAAAGTACCGAAATGTCATCTTTATTCATATTTAAGTGATTTCTGTACTTTATTTTGTTTGCTGGTTGGGTAGTTGGGAAATTCGTTTATTATTTCTATCACAATACACATTTTAAATGTAATAGCCGTGCTTTGGTGTGAATATATGTAGATCCACAGAAGCTTTGTGATAAAACGGTATTTTTGCTGACAAAAGGAATGCAAAAAAAAAAATCGCAAACATAGCAGGTATGTATGTAAAATTAGAAAAAAGTAATTAGTTCCCACTGATTTAGAGCTTGACAAACTTCTTTTATCAAGTAAGATTTGACTGAAGAAATAAGTAAAGTCAAATAAAAGCTTGCTCAGACCAATGCTAATATTTCGGAGAAAACGATTTAATGAATCTACGATTGACAACAACACGCTATTGTTATTGTTTATTCGTCGTAACGACAGTTCCACACCGTTCGCACCGGTTTGTGTTCATCTTAAAACGTATTTAAATCGTGGTGCAAAAAGTGCGTCGGAGTTATTTCTGGTGCAATATGAAAAGACAATATTATAAATAGTTTGTTGGGTTTTCAATAGCACATTTTTTTCAAATTATTTGGAATCTAATTTATAATTATTATGATTTAAAATCATGAATATTAAATATATAATTATATATATATATAAATAATATATTTATATATATATATATAAACCAGCTTTTTGTGTTCATATTATGCGTTTCGCCCCGGTGTAATGGCTGGGCTCATCAGAAGATGACCATTACACCTTGTCTTGACGCATAATTTCTCGAATACATCGAGATTCTATATAATTTTGAGTTACAAATGCAACTGTGAATCATATAGTTGCTACAAGTTTTCAAAGAAGACAAATTGTAGCAAAGTTTTTAGTGCCTTGCTGTGGCTTTGTTTAAGATGAAATATTCGACTGTTACCAGTTTTTTCCATGAACACCGATTGTTTATAATTATTATGATTTAAAATCATGAATATTAAATATATAATTATATATATATATAAATAATATATTTATATATATATATATATAAACCAGCTTTTTGTGTTCATATTATGCGTTTCGCCCCGGTGTAATGGCTGGGCTCATCAGAAGATGACCATTACACCTTGTCTTGACGCATAATTTCTCGAATACATCGAGATTCTATATAATTTTGAGTTACAAATGCAACAACTGTGAATCATATAGTTGCTACAAGTCTTCAAAGAAGACAAATTGTAGCAAAGTTTTTAGTGCCTTGCTGTGGCTTTGTTTAAGATGAAATATTCGACTGTTACCAGTCTTTTCCATGAACACCGATTGTTTATAATTATTATGATTTAAAATCATGAATATTAAATATATAACTATATATATATATAAATAAAATATTTATATATATATATATAAACCAGCTTTTTGTGTTCATATTATGCGAATCTAATGTTTGAAAACATGCACAAAATATTACCTTATAAATATGTACTGTGTATTACTTGGATATTATCTTAGAGTATATATAATATGGAGTGCTTGTTCCTATATCAAATACATTGTAACGCCAGAAGCACAGATAGGGGGCGCTAGTATCTACTTTCTTACAGTTTCGGGAAGCACCAGCGCGGTCCTATCAAACTTCAATCATAGTTTTTTTTGTATTTTTTTGAAGAGGCATGGAAATTAAAAAAAATTAAATTAAATTTAATTAAATTCTGGAGAGGGATAACCACTAATCAGTGGTGATAACGCATTCTTTTGCTTTTTGCGTCCGCGCTTTTGCTTCCCGAAATTAGTGAAACTTGCGCCCCCTATAAAAGCTTCACGTTTGAAATTGAACAAGCACTCCATGTTATATATGCTCTAAGGATATTATGTACCTTTTATTTGCAACTAAATATAGAGTTGCAAAAAAAAAACGTCAGCATTTGTGAACCTCGTCCGAAAAAACAGTCATTTTTACAGATGAGAAAATGAACAATTCAAAATTCAATGGAAAGGAAGGGTTAATAGTGTTATAATGCCAATATAAATAATTGTGGTAATATTTTTTTTTCTACTCATCTATATTATGTATATCGGTGTGGATCTTTTTCAAAGTTTTTTATATAATAAAAATAAACAGTTCAAAGGATTCCAATCTGACAGTTCCACAAAACATTTCAGATTAGGCGAGTTTTATCGACGTGCAATGTCATTTCTGATCAATTTTTCTAATAGGAAAACCGAAAGTCTCAATGGTGTTCTAGACTCGAAAAAAAAAACATTCAAGCAAAATTTGAGAAGTGCATGCCAAAGTAAAAGCAATCAGAAATTTTGACATTCCCCACATCGAAGAGGTCAAGCAAAACGCAAAAGAGAACAACGAGAACGACACGAAACAAAAAAGAAAAAGATAAAAAACCTTCTCTGCCTACATGACCGATTAATTGTACTCGTAAAATGTGATGTATATTTCGCTAAATATCAAGGTACAAATTAAAATAAATAAAATTATTCGCGTTCAAAAAGTTCAAATAACCAAATAGTTTATAAATTCCATGTTAATATTTATTGCAAAGTCATCTTGTAAGAAATTTAAATCTTAAAAATTTAACAAAATAAATTCCACACAAGGAGAAGAAAGAAAAAAGTTAATTTCCCATCACATCATCATCGTCGTCGTCGCCTTGTCGGACGTCGGTAGTGAAATTTGTACAGAAAGACAAAAAAGAAAAGTGTAACTGCCCCCTGCTCCCCTTTCCAAATATATATATATATATATATATATATATAAAACGTACATATATATGTGGCAAAACAGACGAGATATACGACACCCAGCCTGTGTGTTTTTCTGGTTTTTACCACAATTCTCATTGGATAAAACGAGAAAAAAAATATGTGTCTAGTTGGCACTTTGGACGACAAATAATTTTTTTTAATATTTGGGAGACACCAAGGAGATCGTTTCGAGATTTCAAGTTATATTCTGTATTTTTTTCTTATTTTCATTCGTGGTTTAACCTAAACGTATTCCAAAAGTATAATTTTTTTTCTGAAAAATTGTTTAAAAGTTCCTAATTATAAAGACCTCGAGACCTTATTAGGATTCTCCAAAAACGGATTTAACATAAAATGTGTAAGCCTTAGCAACTCTTGGTATTTGCATTTAGCTATATGTGCTGAGAACTAATAAAATTGATTGACCAGTTCAAGTCGGTTCAAGAATTTCGGTCTTTTTGTGAATTTTTTTTTATTTCAAAAATGATTCGCTTTTTGGTTCGATGAGCAATAAGTGTGGTGTAGAGAACTGATCATCAGTGAGTAGTGTTTTAAGATTTAAAATTTTTTTTGGGTATTTTTTCACCTGATACGATAAATCATCACTAGACCAGCTGGTAGGAGTATCGCAGCAGTGGAAAACTTTTTTTCTTCAAATTTTCTGGTATCTTATGACCCAATTGGAATTGCTTATAGTTTTTTTTCTTTCTTTTTGTTCTGAAATTATTTTACAATCAATTAACAATGTAATTAGATGTATTGAAAAATCGTCATTCCAAAGATTCATTGCATATACACGTTTGCACTTTTGGAACAAATGATGTCGTGTGATCTTGAACTGGAATGTTCACATATGGCTACTACGGCAAATTCTATTTTATATACATAGGTACCTATTATGTGGAAAAAAAAACTTTAATTTATTGGTTATTAGCTTATGGAGTGAGTGTTTGTCGTCTGTCCTCGCGCAAAGGTCGTCAGTAAAAAGTCAAATGTGTGACATTCTCTTGCGGACTTTGTTAGTCATCGTCGTCTTCACCATCATCACAATAAATATCTCAATATTCTGCTTTTGCTTGCTCTGTACATAATAATTATTGTAGCGTGTGAATAATATTTGTAAAGCAAAGTGAATGATTAGAAGAAAATTCGCAGGTAGTGGATATTAATTTTGTTCTATTTCATCTTTCTTAGAAATTGGCTACTGTTTTAAAATATGGTTGAAGTCATTTTTTAACGAAAAAAAAAAAATTCGGGGGCGGCAGCGTTTATGTCTCAATTCGTTCTTCGTTCCTGGTGCTAAATTATATTTTTTTTTTTTTTACTTGTAACAATTTCTCTATGCACAGACTACTACGCAAATATGTGTAAACATTAATCTGATGGTTGGACAAAGGAATATGTAAAGTTTATTCCTAGCCTTACTTTAATTATTTTAATTTATTGTAAAAGGTTTTAAAACGCAAAAAATTAACATATGGATAGTCTGAAAAATTATTTTTTACATTTTTATACTTTTACTCCAAAAGAGTACTTTTGCCTTATACTTATACCTATAGATCTTTCATGTTTATGTTGAAATTTATATGAATTTTGAAGAAACAATTAGTACACCGTATAATTGAAAACTTTTTCTAAGACCGCTCCCTGATATTTTTTATGTGGCTAATTACACTATTGATACTGTACTGATTACTAAGAGGATAGTTATTCATGTGACTATATTTTGAGGTTAGAAATTTGATAATGGATTTATAAAGAGCAGAAAATATCAACTCCAGAACACTTAACTGAAAATTATTAATTTTGGAGATTGCCTACTAATTCCCCACTTTATCTTAGTTCCCCAATATGGTTTAGAGGGATGTGGTTTCCTCTTATCAATCTCTTGACATTTCATCATTTAATTAAATTCCAATGTTTTTGTTGGGTCCAAGGAACATGAATTGGTAGTTTACTACTGCAAAAGCTCTCACAAACTAATGCAAAATACCAACAACGAAACAACAACTAATCGTGTGATAAGTCCAAGTGCGATCGGCTGGACAGAACGCCAAGTTTAGAAATTTTTTGATTGTAACTTTTTTTTCAAAATAAAAGGCCAAAAAAAGAAAAAATAAAACAACCAACCAAATATGATTAAAAAAAAAACAACACCCAAACATTTGGTTCTGTGAAAAAAGTTTGTTCAAAATTAAACCTTGCTATTGTCTCTGAAACTCGGCCGTTACCCATACGGTGTGGCATCTAGTGTTATCGGATTTTAAGTTTGAACTTTAATAAATAAGCAAAGTTGCCTAAGAATCTACAACTTACAACTCTCAACCCTTCCTTAGTGCTTGTTGTGGCAGGAATGGGTGTCTACAATTTTATGCTGAATTTGAACGTTTTTTTCAACACAAGCTGGAGTTTAATCTCATCCCCTTACGCACACAACATCAATTTTGTGTTTTGAAAAATCGAATTATGTCTTATGCCTTCAGATTGTACTCAATCTGGCAATTCATTCTATTAAATGATGATGAATAGAAAGCCAAATGAAGCAGAACATTTAGGACTGATTTTTATTTTAATGTTGTGTCGGTAGAGTGAGCCCGAAAGTGAAAGCCGTCCTTCATTAACTTCAGATTACAAAATTGTCATTAGTGTTAACTAGACAAAGAAAACGGGAATTCCTTTTTGATCCAATTAAAACAAAATAATTTTTTGTTTTTTTTTCGTGTAACAATTTTTATTATTTTACTAATTTGTAAAATTTGACTTTTCAAAATGGGGGTAATTTGGAAAAAGAAACATGAATACATTGCTTGTCAAACTCCTTTTACAACATGAGCGGAAAACTTCTACGCTCACCTTTGAACTTTTTTTTTATCGATCAAAAATTAAATACTGACCTTAAAAAAGATCCTCCTAGGTTACCTGCTGGATAACAATTCTTTCAATTTTGCAAGTCAGTGTACCATGTATTAGCGTCTAAATAATTCGAAGATTATGCGTCCATTTCTACTTTGATGCAAAAAAATACTGGTAGTACATCAAAGCCTGCGCATTTTAAAAATTGCATACATTTTTTGGAGTATATTTTGAGTTTGATTTTAGGTGCATCTCTTACAAGGTCAAGTTATAAGACATTTTAGCAAACATAAAAAGAAACGTAATTTTGTTTAACCATAATTAATTAATTAATTTTCTTTGGGATTAGCATCTGAAGGCGTAGCTGACGCAGCTGCAGGAGTTGAAATAAGTTTTAATGATTACAATTATTGACTTAAACCTATTGTTTTCAAATAGTTTTATATACTTTGTTTTCACTACAAAATGTAATCTTCTTGGTAATCAGGTTTATTCAAATTAAAACTATTAATGCGTTTTAAACAAAGAAAATTACGTCATAGACGCTTCCTAGACCACTCTTTAGTTGATGATAGTTTAACAATCAGTCATTATCTGCAAAAACGTCAGTTAAAAGCAAGCCGCCCAAGATGCTAATCCTCCGCTTTTCGATTAAATTATATATATAATATATATTTGTATTAGTACATGTTTTTCGTCGTTAGTCACCAAAAAAAAATTGTTATCGTATTAAAAATTTCAAAATAATAAAGTTTGGAGTGCAGAATTTTTTAAGCATCCATAATTTTATGAAAAGCTTATTTTAAAGAAACTAGTGAATAATAATTCAATTTTGTTTTCCTCCCAGAATGCCGATACAGGCGCCCTCATGGACAGACTTTTTATCCTGTCCCGTTTGTTGTAACGAGTTTGCAGAAAATCAACGTCCTCCAATAAGCTTAGGATGCGGCCATACAATATGCCGCACTTGTTTAGCCACACTTCACAACAAGCAATGTCCATTTGACCAGGTAAACTTACAAACGATATTTTCGCAACACTAACGAAATTTTCTAAACAATATTTTTTTTCTATTTGTTTATTTGAAACAGACCTCAATAACAACCGATTTAGAAAATCTACCTATTAATTATGCCTTGCTGTTGCTTGTCACTCCCAGCAACAGCAGTGGCTGCATTGGTGGCAGCAGCAGCAACACTTTCAACAATGGCGCACAAACAACCGCTGCCAATCTGGCTGCTGAATCAGAAGCATCTGCTACAAATATACCCAGCGTTCAAAGTCTGTTGCCAGACGACAAACAATGCTATAAACTTGGAAAGAAATGCATCGAAAGTCTCGCCCTTCATCTAAAGCCATTCATCAATAATGGCAACTTTGGAAGTCTGCTTTCGCGCCCAATGCAACGAAAATTAGTCACATTAGTCAATTGCCAACTGATGGAAGATGAGGGCAGATCGAGAGCATTGCGAGCAGCGCGTTCGCTGGGCGAACGTACTGTCACTGAACTTATATTACAGCATCAGAATCCACAACAGTTGAGCTCAAACTTATGGGCAGCTGTGCGTTCACGCGGCTGTCAATTTCTTGGTCCGGCCATGCAAGAAGAAGTACTTAAACTAGTTCTATTAGCCCTGGAAGATGGATCTGCGTTATCAAGAAAGGTTCTGGTAATGTTTGTTGTTCAACGCCTCGAGCCACATTTCCCCCAGGCCTCGAAAACCAGTATAGGTCACGTTGTTCAGCTGCTGTACCGTGCAAGTTGTTTCAAGGTATCCAAAAGAGAAGCTGACTCATCACTGATGCAGCTGAAGGAAGAATTCCGCACATATGATGCCTTGCGTAGGGAGCACGATGCGCAAATCGTCCAAATTGCAACGGAAGCCGGTCTTCGTATAGCTCCGGATCAATGGTCGTCACTGCTCTATGGAGATACCATTCACAAGTCGCATATGCAAAGTATTATCGACAAACTGCAAACGCCACAATCATTTGCTCAATCAGTACAGGAGCTAGTAATTGCCCTACAGCGGACCGGAGACCCGGCGAACTTGTCCGGTTTGCGAACCCATCTCAAACACTTGGCCAGCATCGATTCTAGTGTAGAGAATTCTGTTCCGACATGGCAAGAAGTGGCAAAAGCGCTGGACGCTGTGAAGCAAGTGGTTATCGGGCTTGTAGAGTTCGTTCAACACCATGGGAATCGCAAGCTTCAGGAATCGTCTACAACTAACCCAAACACTAAGTATAAAATAAGTCTTTGTCGGGATCTGACACTACGGAGAATCTGTCCACGTGGCACCAGCTGTACGTTTGCTCATTCTGATGAAGAATTGGAGCGTTACCGTGCGAAAAATAGAAAGAATAGTACAAAAACTCCAATTGCAAACACGAAGAAGACTGCTTCCGATTACCTGGACGCACCGCCACCTTCGCTGTCCTCATCGTGTCTCCCACCGGATGAATTGCCGTCGCCTATAAGATTTGGTAATATAGTTAGTAAACCATCGCCTGTAGCGTCCATGTCAGCGCCTTATCATCCACAACAGCAAGGAGGAATGCCTTCGGCAACGCCTAACTATGTGGATTTGATCCCACCGTCAATGCATGGCCAGAGTCCGATTCCGCAATCCCAAAGACATCGCTACGACAACCACTACTCGGCGTTAAACTTTCCACCACCACCACCTCTGCCAAGGAATTCAGCTTCTGTTGTTGGCAGCGGCATGTCGCTCACATCGCCCCGCTCCCACCATAGCAATTTTCCGCAGTCTGCAACACAGCAGCCACCTGTAAAACAACCTGTATTCCACACAAAATCATGTCCAACGGCTAGTAGCTTCGGACCTTCAGATATCTACACAGGTTCGGGAAGCTATAATAGTCAAGTTACTTCTTCTATGCCACAATCTGGAATACGACCACCGCGACACAATCCAGTAGGTCATACATCGTCGTACATGGGCACTCCCAATGAGTATGGAAAACTCACTGTGGATGGAATCCGCCAGTCTAATCTATGGGATCATCAACGTCAGCAGCACCAGCATCAACACCAGCCTTCGCAACATCAACACCATCACCAACAGCAACAACAACAGCAACACAGTGGAAACCTAATGAATATTGGTCTCAATCCACAAAGTGCTCCATCTTACATGGCTGGCAATAGTAGTAACAATGATGCTCCCTCCAGTCCTATATTCCCAATCCATCCCGATAAAAAACATTTAGAATATCTCAAGGATCTAGAATTCACAAAGTCATCTGCAGCCCTGATGAACGGAAGTAAAATGTATAAGAACTCTGCCGCTTCCCAGTTAGCTCAGTTGGTCAATAACAACAACAGCAACTCATCAACTAGTACCACCAACAGCAACAACCACAGAAGCAACAACATTTTAACCAAGGATGATCTTCTGAATGCTTATTGGCAACAAGGTGCATCTTCTCAGAGTCTTCAAGATGTCAGTGCTGCAGCAAACTTGCTACGTGATACACGTGATAGTTTTGTGCGTTCTGATTCGATCCTAGATGAAGATAATCTGCCTTTTGACGTCCCCACCTCGATTAGTAAATTCGGTCCAATATGCCCAATGTACAAGGGCTTTAACCACATAAGCGATAGTTTAAGTGGCAACAACAATAGTATGAACAACATTGGAGGACTTCCAACTTTCCAGGAGATTGCCAATCGAATGAGTGGTACGTCAGCACAGTCATGGCTCTACAACAATGACAATACAAATACTAACAACAAGCAATTGGATCCATCTAGCTCGTCATCTCTATTTAACAACGATGCACTGGCTAATGTTAATTTTGATAGGTTTGGTGTAGGTGGTAATCAAGCCAGCAAGCGTGAAAGTAGTAACAATAATTTTAGACAAGTGACGAACAATTTTCCAAATCTAAGAGATTTGCAAAAGTTCTCTTCCGAATTGCAGTCATTTAACAATAATAACAACAACAATAACAACAACAACAATACATCACAGGGAAACAGCGGCGGTAGCGGAAACTCTTCGCAGCACAACATCATTAGTCGCCATGCTAGCAATGCGGTAACAAACTATGATTTTGGCTCGATATTGGACGGCGGTGATAGTAATATTCCTGGAAAGGTAAATTTCTTGTTTTTAATCAAATGTATTTTATTTTTAACTTGCGTTCTTGTCTTTCTATGTTTTTGTTATAAATTTTATAGTTATGTAATTATAAATTAGCTTCCCAAAGCGCTATTCAATTCAAACTTTTAAAATAATTTGCTGCCTGAAGAAATAGCTTTGTAATGTATGTACTTGCAAGCACCACGCATTTAAACAGTCCTTCGGTACACAGAACATTGTTATGTGTTTTTTCTAGAAAAAAAACTAATGATGTTGTTTAAACTTTTCACTCGATAATTCCAAAGTGATTGAAATTACTTTCCAGATTTTTAGACACATTTCACATAGATGGCAAAAAGGGATTATAAGTTCTTTGAAGAAATCAAAGATTTGGTTAATTCTTATATATTTTGCTTAACAATTGAGTTATTACAAAATTTGAGCTTTCAAAAATCTAATCAATATTATTATTCTTTTTTTGCAGCACTCGTCTTTAAGTGATTCTCTTTGGAACAACAATATGCCTAGAAAGCAGCCACCAATCGGTTCACCAAACTTCTGGGGCGATGCTACGTCATCGTCGAAGGAAGTCATAACGACAAAAAACCAAGTTCCTGAAGATGAAGTCGGAATCGACAACGGATTGCGAGAATTGGAAATAAGATTAAACTCGGAGCTGGCAATTGAGGATTGAGAATTTTCTTCAAAAAATGAGCAACAAGCAAAGGTTGGTGATCGATATTTGATGTTCTGTGAGCAGAAAAAAAAAACAATTCATCAAAATGTTTACCCTTATTTAGTTTTATTTTTTAACTACATATTATTTTATTCTGAGCGTTTTGAGATTGGTTATACAATTTTTTTTAAATATTCAAGCTTGAGCTTATACTACTTCTCTTTTTATAATAGTTTTTTTATTATTATTTTAATTCTATTTAGACAAATTGATTTTATATACATTTTATATACAAATCACTTAGACGCATACAAAAAAGGAAACATATATATTTATATTATATATGTCTAAACATATAACGAGCTATATATTAATATATTTCTTAAAGAAATTTATATAGGTTTTATGAAACAAAAATGAGACAACAGATAAATACATGCATATATATATTTTTTAATCGTAAATTTTCCACTTCCATTTATAATAACGCATCTTCTTTTTCAAGTGTAATATTTAAATTAAATAATTTAAAACAAAAAGAGTCAGCGAGAATAAAGCTTTTGCAGGCATAATGCAGTTGATTATACGTATCGTGTGTGGCATAGTTATGGATGCGTCAGCTTTGCATTGACAAACTATATTTTGATAGTTTTGTAAAACGATTATAATTATTATCGGTTGGCATTGTTTAATATTTTTTTAGTGTATTAGCAAAACAAATTTACTAGAGCTAGAATCCATGTTTCAATTTTGTTTGTATAGTAAATAAATGCGCGACTTATTTAGATATTTATTTGCTATTATCTCTCTAGTTAGAGAAAAATATAAGTTAAATAAATAAAATATTAATATTTACTATTGTAAAGAGCATACACAACATATATTAACTATATATTATTGACTTATTTTTTTTTTTGATAAAACAAATACTATTATTGATTTATACATAAATTCGCAAGTCTATTTTTATAGACTTTTCTCAGCAATTTTATTTTGTTTGTTTGTTTAATTCATTAATTATATTAGAACAGTTTTTAATTAAAAGAAAAAAAAAATGTGATGTTTTTTTAACATAAATATAATATAATTATTTTTATTTTATGTAACTTTGTAATAATATTTCTTTTAGTAAGCAAAACAAAAAATGGAAAGGGTTAATGGTGTTCATTTTTTATGAATAAAATTATTTATAAAACGTATTTAATTAAATCAATCAAATAATAAATGTTTTATTTTGTTTTTTATTTATTCTTAGAAAAACTTTATAAAGCTGTGTTAAAACACATGCATACTCGTACCAAAACAACAAGTAATTTGGATCTACCTATATTTCAACGATTCAAAATTTTGTTCATGCTATGGCGAGTAGATATCTTTTAGTTTTTAAAGTGATTATCGTAAAGCAAATACATAATGAATGCAAAAGCATACTTAAGGAAGAGATGTTGTATATATGCCACAGCGATTCTATTTTTTCCACTATCAAGACTTGGTTCGATCTTTTCCTTTAAAAAATTGTAACTTTTTTAAAACCAGAATTTCAAGCCTTATTGAATTTTTTAAAACTTTTCTTAGCGAACACTTTTAGAAAAAAAATTATTATTAACTCAAATTTCTATCAAATAAATTAATTTTATTTTTGATAGGCGTTAGGCTTAACACGATTGCATCGAACGTTGGACTTCTTTAATTAAGCTGTCTATATCTCTATCAAATTTGTAGGAATATATTATTTTGTAATATTATTATAAACCAACAGTCGTAACGATCGGCCAATGGAATAGCGATCTGTCTCCAGGATGGTTTAATGACTGCCCAGAAATGTAACAACTTTGATACACACATGAAACGACTTTATTTTACATTGGAGTAGAAGCCGAGATATACAAATTTTAGAGTTACCTGTAAAACTTAGAATTGTTCAAGGATGTTAACTCCCTTTTTTGGTGCACGCAAATCCGTTGCCCCGTTTAGGATATGTTCAGAAAGCGCCAATTTCAAATAGTGTGTATCTTACGTGACAAGCTTCGAGGGCTCCAATTGATTTCTAGAAATGTATTTTTAAGGCGAAAATTTACCAATTGCATGGTTGTGACAATATGGAATTAATTATAAAGACGACGCAAATCTAACTGTAAGCAAGGTTGCTGAAAAATTAAAATTCTAAAAGGAAAATTTAAAAAATTTTCATAATTCGAGTTTTTACAGTAACATTTACTTTAAAACAGTGAATATGTGGTATTTGAAATAATCTTTTACCAATAAGGCTTTCATTAAGCTTGGACTGAAAGAATTATACAGAGGCCTATCCGCCGTCTCGAGCGTAATTTTGTTTCCCTCGGCGATTTTATATTCCCAAGAAACTTTGTTTGCTGAGAAATAAATCTCCCAACGAACAAATATACCTCTGACAAAAATCCAATGCACAGCTAAATTTTCCTAGAAATTTATAAACCCCAATCAATTTGAAGGAACCTTTTTTTTATTCTTATAAACGGTTTGACTGGATACAATTTTTTATGATATGAGTCCTCCGTTTTTGTATTATTTTGTTTATTATAAATTACAAGTTCAAGTGATTCAGTCGAGCATTTTTTTTAAATTTTGGGACATATCGAACTATTAACTTCTTAATGTTGTTTTAGCCATATATACAGGCTGGAAAATAGTATGCACATGGTATCATGCTACTTGTGGGTGCATCATTTTGATGGACTTAAGCTTATTCCTAAACACGAAGCTTGCACAAATTATGCTAAGCTTAGAATTCAAAGTGTATAGACTACTTACTAACTAGAGTGCCAATATTTTCACTCTTCTAAATTCCTTTCGGAATCAAATTTGTAAACGGAATTGATATCCTTATGAAAATGATATCTGTATAAAAATGACAGATTTCACCATAATAGAACTGAATAGTTTACTCTACCGAGTTTCACAACATTGAATGTCTACTTTATTTTTAGAGTTTCTTATGTTTGTTATAATAAAATAATGTTGTACTAGTATAAACAATTCTTTATCATTTTTATTTTGTAGGGAAATACTAATTATTCGTTTCTTGGTTCTCTTAACAAAATAAAAGTAAAAAAAAGAAAAACAAAATAAATACATTTTTTCTTAGGATTACGCCAAAAAAAAATTAAAGTGAGCAAAATCTATACATTCTATCAATTTATGTATGTATGATGTATTTATATATTTTGTTTGAAATTTTTTAAATTTTAATTTTCAACCCTCAAAAGATTCCATCATTTTTGAAAAACGCATAAATTCTGTGATAGTTTTTTTTTAAGACTTCCTTAAATTTTTTTTTGTTATTTTTTTTGAAATTGAATTTTGGTTTTTAAAATTTTGGAAAGATAACTGCATCAAACTAACTTTTTTATTGACTAAGCATACAACGGTAATCAACTGCATTCAATTGGGCTTTAAATAGTTATTCTTATCTATTGTATATTAATGTATGTATTATTTTTAATATTCAATAAATACATTATGTACCTACACACATTTTCTTGTATTTTATATAAAAATAATGAACATGTTCACTTTATTTCCGTTAGTATTTATAAAAATTAAAAAATAAATTAACCCATGAAAGGTTAATGAGGGTATTAATTAGGCATAGTCAAACCAAGTTGTGTTTTTTTTTAACGTTTTACCAAACAACATTGACTACAAATTTATCATGAATACCTACAACAAATACTATACATATATAAACATTGTGCAAACTATTGTTTGGCCTAAAAACATTTAGTTCAATTTATATAAAAATATTCTTTCCTCAGAAAAAACAAAGCCACAAGCATTCAAATTTTATTCAAACAAATATTATGAGTAGGTTAAAGAAAAATAATAAATTGGTTTTTAAAATATTTCGTAATATGAACAAGATGGAAAATACAAATTAAAGGTACAGTTTGATAAACTCTGAACATCAATACTAAAAAGGGACAAACAATGCCCTAGGATGTGATGCAGATGAAAATTAATTAATGATGATTATGTAAGTATATTCATTAGCCTGTCTTATCACATCATGCTCCTCGATTTGTTAAGGTTCTTACTTGACATTTCTTGATATTTTTTTTTAATTTTGTGAGACTCGCATAACAAAATTATTTATACATTTTCAAATGTGATGTCCTTGACCGAAAGTGTGTAACACATTTTTCGACGCTATCAATATTTTATTAACTGTCGTAGTATATTTTTTTATTTAACATGTCCATTTGTGTAGTTTAATTTTTTAAGCAATTCATTATAATAACTTCAACTACTAATACGAGGAGTATGAGTGGTGCAGTTTTATTTTAAACCCAATGGGTTCATAAGCTTAAGTAAAAAGCAAATATTTAAATAATTTTAAAATATTTAAAAAAAATATTAACAAAAAAAATAAAGCGATTTATGAAAACAAAAAAAAAACCAATACATGCATGCTTAATATAAATGTAGTTCTAAAAACATACAGATTTCTATATTTCAAAAGAAAAGCACTAAAAATGTAATTAAAAGAAAAAATTCGCAAAATATACAATATATATATAACAATATATATATATATGTATGTATAAACATATATATTATAAAGAAAATTAAAAGTTAGCAACAAAATAAATTATTTAATTTAGATACTAAAAAAATATTATAAATAAAAGAAAAAGAAACCGAAAAAGTTAACATATTGTAATGATATATACTATATTATCTTATATTTGTAATTATAAACAAATTTATATAAATGTAAAACAAGAAACATAAAATCTATGTTTCATACATTTTTTTAATTACATAAATACAAACAAAGTTTACATTTTAAAATATTATTTCATTTATATCTTTTCTTTTTCTTTTGCAGTGTTGTTTATTTATTTATCTTTTATTCTAGTTTTTATTTTAGAATAAAATATCTTATTTCAAAGGTATTTTTAATTGGATTCTATAAAAAAAATGAGCTACACACCTGAATTAGCCCTGGTGCGTTCAAACTTTGATTTTAGGTATGATTAATAACTGGTTTTGACATTATTTAATTTTGTCTATATAATTTTGATTTCTTAATATATGATAAAAAAGGTAATTTTTAAGGGCAAGGTTTGTTCACCAAGGGTTATATTTAACCCATGATTATTCTTTAGTGAAAATACTAGGATGTTAACTACATTTTTCAGAGAATCCATAGATTGTGCCATTAATCCCAGATTTAAGTAATCAGTCGATTAGTGGCATTTAACGAGACCAAAAGAATTGGCAGAATAAACGCATCAGCCAACAACATCTTACTATTCGGGTTTGGCATCACAGCTCAAGTTTTTTCACTGTTGGTTGTACCCGCAATTTGATTATCATTAAAATTGATAGTCAACAAATCAAAGCTTTTCAACAAATCGTTCTATTTTCTAGATTATTTGTGAAAATTAATCAAGAATTAGCGAGTATTTTGTGACATCTTGAATTGCATTCGTGTATGAAAGAGCTTCAAAAAAATATTTTCCAAAAAAAATTTAGATTCAACGCTTTTAGACCGATTTTTTTTTTCAAAAAGAAAAAATTGTTTTCGAGAAATTTAGATAAAAAACTGGAATAAATTCTACTTCACCCCTTAAAATCAGGAGTCCAATCAGTACTTAAAAAATAGCTGCAGAAAAAAAATAAACCTACTTAACTTGAAACTGCAGAAACACAAGAAATTTCTTAAAATGTTTGGCCAAATTTCTAAGAGCCGAAGGGTTTATCTAAATTTCAAAAAAAAAACAGCAGTTAATCGTTATAATTCCATATAACATATAATAATACTGGGATACCCTGTGTGCCAGCTTAACCCAGAAGACCAGCAAAAATGGGGTAAAATGATAAAAATTTAATAAAATAAAAAAGTAGGTAGGTAGGTACATGCACGCTCAAATAAACGATAACTTTTTAGGAAAAATAAAAATTCTGGTAGAACATTTAGATACTCGGTGGGGAGAGAGGCGGGCGATAAAAAAATAACAATACTTAAACTGAAACAAAAATTATCTTAAAATAATAGCAGTACTTACAAAAACGAAACAGTTGTCTGGAAAAAAAACTTATTTCAAGCAGTGGAGCAATTCTAGGAAGCTATTTATTATTTGGTAAATTTATATTGGAATATCTTTCTATATTTTTGTTTTAACATCACTGCAAATGACTTATTTTGCCTGTAGTTTCTTATTGTTGCTTTATATTTTTTTGTTAGAAAACATACTGAACATACAAAAACATTCATCATAAACAAAAAATTCTAAAATTAACATATTTAAATAAAAAGCATACGCCTATATACTTTCCTTTTTTAAATAAAAACTAAAACTTAAATAAATATAATCTTAAATAAAACACACATTAAATGCCACTTTCCAAATGCCTTCATGTTCTCTATGTTATTGTTTTCAAGTTTAAATATTTTGAATAAAAAATTAAATAAAAAAACACGAAATTTAAATAAAAAAACACACACAATTAAGACGGAATAAAACATTAAACAAAAAAAAAAAAACAAAAGCAAAACAGAGGAAAAAGATAAGACACACTCGAACCACCTAAAACTTTTTTCATATATATATACTTGTAAACTAGCTATATATATATATATATATATATATATATTATATACATATACAATACATACATTCTATACATATTGATATAGATATTTAAACAAAATATTTTTAATTTGCATTTTTCCTTAAAAAGCAAACCAATCTAACATAAATTATACTATGACTATTATATTATATGGACACAAAGGCATAGCCACAAGTAAATGAGTAGTCTATAGTAAATTTAAGACAATTCTAAGTGTGAAAAAAAATCTACTAAAAATTAAAGCAATTTAAACAAAATAAAACAAATACAAATTAGAATTGAACCAATATTTTAAAAATTAAAAAAAAAAACAGTACCATGTATATTATTAAAATTAATAATTCGATGTTAGTTGCAAAAATAACTTCGTTCTAAGAATAACAATATGATCTTTGAATTATATATGACAAACTAGGACAAAATACTTACTATATTTCTATATTCTATCTGTCTCTGTAACTCAACGCATTTTATATGCTTTATGTGATTTTATTTCGCTTAAAGCTTATATCGTTATTATAATTTTCAAACATACATATATCCGATGAAAAAATAAGATTAATTGTTTAATACTTGTTTATAGATCTTATAACTCGACTTAAGGATTTGTGCTCTGATGGGTTTTAAAGCTTGAAAGTTGAAAATGTGTTCTGAATAAGATTCAAAAAGGAAAGCATATATCAATTTTTTTATTTATTTGCATTTTTTTTCCCAGAAAATAACCTATACTGAATTATTTCTAGAATGCTTTTATAACGTATCTGGAGGTGTTTGTCAAAAAATACCTATTTTTGCATTTTAAGGCTAAGTTTTAGATATCTCAGCGTTATTTATTTTGAAATTCAAACCAAATTAAAAGAAAATCGGTCCAGCTAAAGTCGGCGTAAGAAGTGTTTTTTTTTTTTTGAGGTAGCTATGTTTATACCACACACCACACACCACACATATAAAGCTTACAACATACATGTATATAATTACGTCATACATACATATCCATAAATACGTTTTGTGCTTTTTAAAACTTAATACTTAAAATTCAAATTACATACATTCGCATGGAATTTTATACTTTGAATCCAAAAAAGGGGGAAACATGAACAGTGCGCCAAAATGCTAGGGCGTGTAGGTTGTGTTGATACAAGAAAAAAACCTGTTGGAGGGGGTCTATTCCCCCCGTTTAGCCAGACGGGACAATTTTTGAAAAAATTGACTTAAAATTGAAAAACAAAATATTTAAAATCAACGGCGATACCTATTTGAAAAGCTAAAAACTTCTTCTTTCATTTTGTTTTTAAATAAATCTATTTTAAGGAATAGTTTTTTAAAAATTGGTTTTAAAAATCAAAATTTTGATAAAAAAAAAAATTCGAGATAATTTTTGAAAGTCTCAAAATTTTACGTAATTTAATTTCAAGACAAATTTTAATACAAAATCAGAAAACCGGATGCAAAAATTTTATGTCGTTTTCAAGAAATTAAAAAAAAAACCAAAACCACCATTTTCTAAGAAAAACCTTTATTTTTATTTTAACGAGGCTGGATTTTTATGTTAATTAAGTTATGAAGCATTTAACTTGGTTTTAATACTTTGTTTTTGAATTAGAGTTTTATGAGAACGCAATAAAATGAAACAGCGGTGGATTAACCCTGGATTAATATTTGTTTCATTGATAACGTCTGAAAAGTGGCCTGTTAATATTTTTGGCTTGGCCGGCCTGCAGTCGATGTGTTCTACCTGTTAGGGCCTTAAGCCAATAAAACCACAATTTTTCCTAAATAAAAATTTAAAACAATGTACAACCAAAAGGTAAGAAAATACCAAAAATAAGGAAAAGAATTCTAAAGGAAACCAGGAGAAATAAATTATTAATTAAAACCAAGAAAATGATGATTTGCTTTGATTGTTATTGTTTATTTTTCATTGAAGAAAAATTGCGGTTTCATTAATTACTTTAAATTTTGAAAAAAAAAAAATTCGAATTTTTTTCATTTTTTTTAAATCAAATTTTTGATTTTGAAAATTAATTTTTCAAAAACTATTCCTTAAAATAGATTTATTTAAAAATAAAATGAAAGAAGAAGTTTTTAGCTTTTCAAAAAGGTATCGCAAAACATTATGAATTAAGCCGTTGATTTTAAATATTTTGTTTTCCATTTTCAGTAATTTTTTTCGACCCTCCTGGCTAAACGGGAGGAAAAAGTGGTTGATGTCTACGTATTATTATTATTATTTAAAAAGTAAAAATCTTTCTTTATTTGCTGTGTTCATTTCATGAAATTAAACAGCTGTCGCAGCAAAAAAAACGACTTTTCGGGACTAAAAAAATAATTTCACTTAAATAATGAACAAAAATATATTTATGTATTAAATTTAAGCTCAGTTTTTGTCCATATTTTATCTTTCCTCGCAATTTAAAATATGAAAATTAATTTTCGTTCATAAAACAAAAGTGAAAAGGTTTTAATTTTATTAAATTAAAACCAATTGGTCAGTTTCCCGAACCGTCAAAATCTTAAATAAAAATCTAGATTTTTGCTCTGATAATTCGAAATTTTTCAAATTTTATTTTTTACTCTGGAAAGGGCAATTATGGGGCTTCGGGAAAACATTTGGAAAGAAATATTCTCTTGACATCAATTTAGCTTTTCTATTAACTGTAAAAATAAAATTAGACATTTGTTTCAAATCTATTGAACTATCAGATTTGTATGAGTTTTAGACGACAACCCTACTCTATGAACGCATTAATCGAGAGTCTTGAAAGCATCCATCTGGTACCACCGTCAAAAAATTAAACCGCCAAAAACGTGGTATCTTTTATCGCTGTTGTAAATGTTTTTCAAATAAAAGTTTTCCAAAAAACCACGCCTATTTTCTTTACAAGTTAGGTACATACTTGTATATACAAATATCTTGAGTATTTCTTTGGCACTCCGCATCGCCTTATAGAAAATTCCATGATTCTCAAAAAAAAGCCTATAACTTCTAAACACTTCAGAACACAAACATCTTTAAGCCCAGGTTATATATATAATTGTTTAAAAACTGTTAAAGACATTTCTTCAACCACATCTCGTGTATTTTGACTTTTATAAAATAACTATTTTTTAAAAATTTCACTTAAAATTAAATTTAACTATATCTACAGTAACAAAAGAAAATATTGATTTATCAACAAAAAAAAACAAAATTAATAATAATTTTAATCTTTCAACTTGTGATGTGAAATTTAGAGTTAACATTAACCATTCCCAGTTCCATGGGGATTGAAATAAAAAATAAAAGCATATAATAATTATATTATTACAAAAACAAAAGAATATATGTGCATGCAATACACATATACTATAGCTATACCCATAAACATTATCAAATTAAAAGAAAATATTATATATTACATAATTTGTGTAAATCATATAAATGTTATTTAAACAGTAAATATATAAAAAATTAATATAAAGAAAATGGTAAATAAAGTATCATAAATACAAATAAGAAAAAACAAAAAAAAATATATATATATATAAAACGTTTATGTACGTGGTCGATATATATGTATATATATATTATATATTTTAATGAAAAAATTAATGTGTGTTTGTTAATAAAAAAATAAAAAAAAAGAAAACAATACAAAAAAATTTAGGATCAAACCGATATATGGATATTTCATGTATTGTGTTATAATTTTTTTAAACTAAATATTCCAATGGTAATATATATAGTTGCTTGAAAAATCTTACAAAAGAACATAATATTTACAAAATGTCATTACATTAGTAGGTAAACATTTTTTTTTTGATTTTTTTTTTAATTTCCCAATTTATAGATACTTTTTTAAATTTCGTTCTTGATTTTTCTTTAACGTTATTTTAATTGCATATTGCTTCTTAAATTGCCAACTATCAAGTAATTTTTACTGCCTTATAAGGAGTACAACTACAAGTATTTTCACTTTCTTTAAACATTATTTGCTCCGTGAAAAAAAAAACAGTAAGTACATTACATACACAAAAACAACCATGTTTTATGTTATTTATATCGGAACGGGTTATAATTATATTGTTTGTAAAAAGTGTGAATAATTTTTTTTTTATAATCCTCATACCTAGTAGATTTCTCGATATTTTTCATCCATTTATTGAAATTTTGAGTAAACTGCACCAAAGGCTTCATACATTTTGTAAAAAAAAATCTGAAGTGCTCGGTAGGTAAATTCGAACATTTTCGATTTTACCCCCATTCCCATATTGGTATGTAGAATTTTACTTTACGCACATATATTCAGCATCATCGGAGGCCCTGATGACTACGAAAGAAATTAGTGCTACGAATCCTGAAAAAACAAGTTTCGTAACTTCTGTCGTACCAGATTTGCCTTCAAATGAGTTCTACTAAAACTATATTCGACCATTGTATATGAATTTGCATAGTACTCTCATGAACACGTTCCACACGTCGGCCACCTAGCGATCACACCCCTAACTAATTTTCTGGTTGCTGTTTCTGTGTATATACAAGTGCGCCCTCAAACGACCACACCCCACAACACAAAAACCATCGTGATGATAGTACTATAAGTTTTATATACAATGATTCGACCAAAAACATGTAGAAAATGTTGAAAAAAGAACCGAAGCCAACCGAATAAAATAATGAGATCTAAAAATGCGATAAGTTCTTATTTGATATTTAATTATCTCTGACTAAAGTATGGTAGGTTCACTTGAAAACTTTTTAAATTGTGTAATGTAATGATAAAATGAAAACCTGAAACCACTTGAAAAAAGGTCAATTTTTATATTTTTGCCTTTTTTTATGCAGTTTACATAAATACCGCAGCTGTATTATATTTTTATTAGTCTACAGTAACAAACAATTCTGAGGAAGTGTGTTATCCAAGTCCCCTAAAAGGAAAACCTCAATTTTTCCGTTGCATGCAACACAAAACCTACCGTTGTGCAAAATTTGTCCATAATTTTGCTAATCTATTAGGTAGGTACGGTTTTTGTGATTTTTGAAGCTGGCAAAACCCCTGCGTAAGCTTTTCCATCTATCCTATTCTTCTGGGCTTGTTCCGAGCAGTTGGAAAACAATACGGCAAAACGGCTTTCGCAGCAATAGCAATAGGTCCACTGTCAAGTCTGAAACCCACAACTAAAATGCTGGTGTGACACAGGGTTCTGTTTTTTCTCCGACCCTCTTTCCATTTCCATTAATGATCTCCTGTCTGCAACTACTTATCCATTAAATTGTTTCGCTGATGATAGCATAGCTTTTCATATTCGTTTCCAGATTCACATCCCTGCTCTTCGGACGTGGAACTGAAACGGCTAAATATGATAAGTACATTAAATTCTGTCCAAGTGACAGCATTGTACAATGGGGAAAATAGTGCTGTCTTCTGTCGTTAAAGCGAGACGTACCCCCCTGCTATTATCTATGAGTGGCACTTGCATCGAAGAAACTAATCAGCTTACGATTTTAGGTATGTGTATCACAAACCATCCTTTGTGGAATGATCACATACTTAACGTCGCCAAAAATGCCACAAGATGTTTAGGTTTCCTTTGGAGATGCAAGAAATTCGTTTCCCCTTCTGATCTGGCTATTATATATAAAAGTTATATACGTCCAAAGTTTGAGTATAACTGCCATCTCTGGACTGGTGCTCCAGTTGCATTACTCCCCTTAAACGATACAACCGTAATACTCCCGCTTCCAGGAATGCTCATCAGTTTACTCTTGAACCCAATTTCGGTCGTACTCTCAAGTACAGGGATTCGTTTTTTAGCCGTACTACGCGAATGTGGTATACCCTTACACGCTCCGTTTTTCCCTCTCATTGTGATGAACTGAAGTTCATAGTTCATAAGATGGGACTTTTAGTATCGTAGTTAAAACGCCTAAAACAAACAAACTTTTAGAACATGATATGAACTATCAGATTTTGTGTGAAAACTAAATTTACCATAACCTTTACAAATAAAATTTGTGAAGGTAAATGCATAAACTTTTAATAACTGTACTTTGCGTCATATTTAGCGAACAGTTGATTGGTTTACCAGATCATTTTTCACATTAAGAAAATTCGTTAAAAGAGACTTTGGTTAAACGTGCAACTGTCATACTCTACCATTTTACTAGATTATCAGTTTGCATGACTCCACTAAAACCTCTGTTATATTTTTATAATTGAATTTTCGGATTAAAAATTCATTTTAATTCAAGAAGGAATAATAGTGCGGTAACAGGAGTGGTATTTTTTTTGTTTTGAACTCAAAACCCAAATGGGTTAATAATATTTGAGATGGCTGCAAAAAAAATTGTTTTAATCCTTTTTATTCTTTGCCATACAAAACTTATGATTTGCCCCCATTTGATAACATAGCAGTTTCTATACTGTTAATTATTGTTTATTATCTTTATATTTTAAATTGGTATAATTGTTTCGTTCTTTTTTTTACTTGTTTTAATTTTGCTTATGACAACCGGTAATCTTTTGAAATTACGATTACTCAACCCATAGCAGTTATTTTATGGTTATGTTCTTTTGCTGCAGCGGATTATATTCGAATATTTTCCACTAGTAAAATTTTTATTAACTTAATTGTTGATCGGGCATATTGTAGTTACATATATTCATCGCTTTTATGTGATCACAATTAAAATCATTAATCAATTTCATTTATTACATTTATAACATTGCTCAATGTTTTTACCACAAGCTTAATCAACAAATGTATTTGTTTTAATTGTTGTTCTTCCCTTTCCGCTCAATTAATAGTCAACCGAATTTTCTTTGAAACCAATTTATGCAAATCTATTCCATTATTAATACTATGCCCAAATTTTTAAAATATCTCCATTATATGCACTATGTAGAGGTACATAATAAAACATAAAACAGTTCCTTATAAATGTGTAGCAAAAAAAAAAACTAAATAAAATATAAACTTAAAAATTTCAGATATAATGACGTATTCAACTGCTTTTGCATTAAAAAAAAATATATATATCAAGTTTTGAAAAAAAAGTAATTAAAAAATATAATATAAAAAAAATTACAAACAATAAACATGAACATTTAAACAAAACTCACACAAATACACAAGACAATCAAATGAATCCCGATTTTCAGACAAACATTTTATTAATAATAAAACAAAACACAATTTTATTGATAAATTGAACTCGATTCGACTCTATATGCAAATGTTTTTGTCCAAATCAAGCTTTCGACAAGCTTTTTTAATCAAATACAAAACACAATATTATTGACAACAATATATACATAGGTATGTACTATTAGTTGAGCAAAAAAAAATCTAATTTTGTTTATTGAATTTTTGTGTTTTAGAACAAAAAAAAAAGTAATAAATGAAAAACAAAACAAAAAAATATTTAAATAAATAAGTAAGAAAATAATCCCACTGAATAGTATATTATATATAAACAAATAAAATATTTATATACCTATTTATATAAAATATATTTATTTATATGAATGTTTAGATGCATTGCAATACTATGTGTAACTTAAAAGCAAAAAAAAAACTAAAATAAATAAATAAATTAATTAAAAACAAATAGTATGAATAATAAAAAAGTAAATAATGTATTTCTTGGCGATCTTAAAGATATAGAAAGATTTATTGTTTTTCAATTTCTATTCATAATGATTTTAATTGTTAAATGTCTGTGTGTTAAAACAAAACAAAAATTATTAAACAAAGTCAAACTTATTTTTAGAACAATTGGTGTCTATTTGAATACTAAATAAATTTTTAAACAAAAATTGAGATTCAATAAAAAAAAAATTATAGGAAAAATATCAAATTATGTATTTAATCGTACATAGGAAAATATTATGGCTATTTTTATTTTTTATTTATAAAATTGTTCAAAATCTTTTGATCAAACCGCATCAGTCAAACTAGAACAATATACAAATACATACTTAGTAAACAAATGAATGATAAATTTATTATTTACCTATATACATACCTACTTTAAACAAAAAAAAAATTAAAGAAGAAAACATCAAAACAAACAGCAACAAATTCAAAACTATATTATATATTCGCTAAACAAATACAAATAAACCAAGCAAAATAAATAAAATAAATAATATATTCATATATATCAAAATAAAACATGTTGCACATGTACAATTTAATTTCAACAAATTATTATACTGATTACATTAATCACGAAATTGTATTTATTGGTGGAAGTATATATTAATTAAATATACGTTAAGCATGTACAACACATGTATATTTGTTTTTTTCTGTTGTTTTTTAATTTGGTATTTCATTGATGTCTTCTTTTCGTCAATTGAATGTTTTTTAAGTATTGAATTTGAAATATATAAACCTTAAAGAAATCATAAAATAAATAAATAAATATATTTTTTTTGTTTTGGAACAAATTTGTGGTTATTAATTAAGGATTCAATAAAAGAAGGACCTTAGTTTTCTGGCGGTACTGATGTAAGAAAAAGCAATGCAAATATGGTAGGTACATTATTTCACCTTTTTCTTAAATAAGATAAAAAAAAATCTTCTGCATACTTTTTTCCATAATTTACCAAACATAAGTCGTCCTGTAAAATCACCTTGCCCTTCCCGCATAAACGGTACGGTGTTAAAAGACACTCTCCAATAGAGGTCTGCATGAATATATTCATTTGCCTTCTCTGACCAAGCACAGTACTTCAGTGTATTCTGTTCGTTGCATTCATAGAAAGTAGTGTACACTAAAAATGAATACACTATTCTTGAAAACAAATACTGCACACGATTCGATCTATTTATAACAGAACGAATACAGTATTTGGTTTCTATCCTGGGCTTGAATGCTTGAATCAAATAGAACAGAACAAGCCTAACATATTATAAACACATCGAATACACCGAATGTACCGAGTATAAAATCAAATACACTAGTTTTTTTTCTCTTCTAAGCTTTACTTCTTAAATGGTAGTTCGTCGCAGCGACGAACCGGGAAAAAATTTCTAATTCAATTCTAGTGTATAATTTAAACTTATTTTATGATTGTGACGCTTGTATGGCACGTAAAATTACAAATGAGATATCAAAAAATAGGATTTTTTACACAGATGCGATATATGAAAAATTTAACACACTACATTCAAGCAATAAAGAGTTGTGTGGTTTTTAATCGATTCTATGCAAATAACGGTACTTGGTGATTTTTTATAATTTTAATTATTTTTTTATTATTTTTTATAGAATAAATTACATGTTGTGTTAAAATTTCAGATTTTTATGTCAACACGTTTAGAAAATATTTAAAAAAAAAACTTGAAAAACAGTTTAAAAACATTAGAAAATTCAAAACGTTTAGCTTAATATCTTCGCTTAACGGTAACATAGAGTTTTGAATTTTTTACCAAAAAATTAGCTGTTAGAATTTCAAATTTTTCGTATAGCTAAGAAAATAAGAAAATAAAAAAATAAAAAAACAACAAAAAAATCAATGAAAACATTTACAAATATATAAATTCAAATTAAATTAATTTGTTGTATTTGATTCGGTGTATTCGATGTGTTCGATATAAACTCGCTGTATTCGATGCATTTGAGAAAAAAATCAAATGGTGTATTCGTTTCAAGTAAATACACGATTCTATTGTTTTGGTTTGAGTTGATGATTCATTTGATTTGTTTTGAAAAATGTGAATGCAGTGAATAGTGTATTTGAAAAAATATAGAACGGCTTGGAAGTGGTTTCAAGCCATTCGTTGCAGATGTTTACTCTCCAACATGAATTTTGTCTGTTTCTTCCAAATATGTATATGACGATTGCCATCGTTTTCCTTCGGCAAGTGAGTATACGCTGCAGGCTGCAGTGTTGTCGTAAATGCAATTTGATTGAGTAATTTATTTTGATAAAAATGCATTTACATATTTTTTTATGATGAATTTGAATCAGCAAAATAAACAAATAGATTTTTAACAAAAACTAATGGTTCAATTAAAAAATTTTAATGTCCTTAGTTTGTAGTCATTTAATTCCATTTTATAAATTAATAAACCCAAAAATAAAAAAAAATTAGACTGTTTTAGGTAAGGATTTATCAATTTGAAGGATTTTTACGTAACTTTTTTAATATATGTATTGTAATAACAACTTATTTTACATACATATGTATATGTTAATTATATATTAAAAAATAAAAAAGTTTTATTTATTTAAAGTTGAAATTTCCTTTGAGTTGCCAAAAATTGTAGTCCTTTCGCTATATTTTTAATTTTAAAATTCATAGATGCACATATCCTGATCAAATATGAAATTTTGTTGAATATGCCTTGCATTAAATGTCGGACACGACTTTCACATGTTTGTCTTTTCACTTTTTAAAACGATATTTTAACATCATATCAAAATGAAACAACTTTAGCTTTAAAAGAAACTGAACGCTGTGGGGTGCTTTTTAATTTTTTTTCAATCAAACCGTCGTACGTCACGAATTTTGTCAAACCGCAGAATAAATTAACTAGACAAATGACGACTATATAATTTTACAAGTTCTTAACTTGAAACGCATCCAAAGTCGTATTTTTTACCAGTCTTCGATCTATAAGTTGTAGTGACAAAGTAATAAATTAATCCCTGGCTTTCACCAACTAAAGAATAAAATTATGAAAAAGTTACAAAATGTTTGATCTATTTGAAGCCATTTTAAGGCCACTATTCATGTTCAATATTTATAAAATGTAGGAATAATATTTAACAAACTGTTTTTTTTTTAATGAATGTTTTATTTGCAAAATAGAGGCTTGGATTAATCTCATTTGCATCTATTTAACATTTTTACTACTACATTTGTATTTTAAAGTAGTAAGCTTTGTCGCTTCTTAACTTTATTCCCTTTAAGACGTTAATTTAACTGCTACAAACCTATAATATTTTATTTTAAATATTAATTTTAATTTAAAAAAAGCTTAGGAAAATATTCTTTTATTAAAATTTATCAAGGATATACATACATATATTTTTCTTATCTATGGAAGAAAATTCTTATCTAATTTTTTATTCACACATTTTTCTCTATTCTCTAATCTATGTCTTCAAAGATTTATCTGTTCCGTTTTCAGTATTTGAATTTTTTAGTTCATAACAAGAGTCCCAAAATTTTTTGAGCCGTTGATCTTGATTCGAACAGAATTCTCTGAAATCTTTTAACATCTTTAATTGGAAAAGCTCTCCATCTGGTGAACAATTTATGATTAATGATTTCCACTTCTTATTGGCAATCATATGATTCCAAGACCAAAGGAAGCCAACCTGATTGTATTTAAAGAGAAAAATGTATTAGAACAACTGACCATCAACGATAAATTTATTTTATTTTTTTAAATCACCTTCTTGGGAACATTTGTATGACTTGTATGGCCATAAACAAGTCTAGTTACATTTCCTTCCTGCCGACTTGGAGATTCAATTTGTTGGTTACCCTTGGAGCACCTGAGTAAGATAAAAATTTAAGGATGACTTTTTTGAGTTCTAGTTACAAAGATGTTACCTTATTAAAACAAACATATTCCCCGAACAGTGAACATATTGATATTCTTTTGGCAGCTAAAATGAGATTTATTTATTAATTGAGAATTTAATTAGTTTTTTTTAGCTACTTACGTCTTTGTGCAAGGATACATTGTTCTTCACTACACATGGCATAAATCCATATCTAGTTAGTATTGCTTCTTGAAACAAAAGCATTCTATCACCACGAGTTTCTTCTGAAAATTCTGTATTAAATATTTTCGATTAGTGGGTATTTAATGAAAATTAAAAAAAAAAAAAGTATTCCATCAATTTTAACCTTCAAACAAAGCTGCGTCTTTCCCAAGAAAGCAAGTATTGAGCGGAATAAACATAGGTCCTCTTAGTGGGTCTGATTTTTCAGTAAAAGGCTCTGCAAGTGGATCAGCCGGAACTGGCATAAGTTGAAAACCACATTGTTGAGCTTTTCGCTGCCATCCGTAAATCTTAAAAGAGAAAAATTTATAATGCTTAACATACATAAATGTTTAAAAATATTAGCTCAGAACAATTGCGTTATTATTGAATTTTTAAAATAAAATAAGGTTGCGATGGAAAAGTGCTCTTATTTCATTATAAAAATGAGATAAGACTGCGATTTTGCGCCATACAAAATCAACCGCGGCTTTATTTCACGAAAAACTTAAAATGGAAAAATAGTTGTTATAAAACAACAGAAAATGTCATGCTATAGCATTTTTTATTATTGTTTTTATTATTTTTATTTATTCAAAACTTTTTATGTTTTTTTTTTTTTAAGAATTAATAAATCTAAACCCCTGATGAAGCCGGAAAAAACCGGAGAAACGTTGGGAAAGAATGAATTAGTTTTTTAATTGATTGCATTGTTTGCACATCGATCATTAAGCCCAATTAATTAATCCATAAAAGTTAAAACATATGATCAAATTCCAATATATACAAATTATTAAGGTTACTTGACAAACGTGATTTAAAAAATTTCATCAAAATTGTTAGAGCCGTTTTCGAGATAAAAAAGTTTGGTCTAAACGGAACTTTGACAGGTACCGTTATTTTTGGAGCTAAAAAAAAATTCGATTTCCCCTCTATGCAATCTCCCCAAAGCCCAAAACCTTATGTCCAAAGTTTGAAGAAAATCGCTTCAGCAGTTTAGGCTGTACGTCGAGGTACAGACAGACAGACAGAATTGCGGGACCCACTTTTTTTCATCGTAACGTTAGGTCTGAGTAATATCTCGAGCTCAATTTTTTGCACGAATTCAAAACTTGCCCTACAGTACCTATAGTCGCTAGTAAAAATAATATAAAATATTGTTTACTGTGAGGCATGCATGTTTTTGGCATAAGGATGACGATATTAGGGTCTGTATTATTATACCTAAACTAGAGCCTTACCAAATCGTATACAATTGGACCAGAAGCTGTCACCCATTCAACAACCATTTCAAAGGCATGTCCAGGTTGCATAACACTATGATACTTCACATGTCCCCATTCCATACGATCACTTTTGTTATTCACATCGATTTCTAAATGTGAATGTTTATAAATATTTCCTACAAAAAAAGTTAAGACAAAATATTAAAATGTTATTTAATTTTACTAAGCAAGCGATGATAGTTACGTTGTCTTTGAATATTGCACCATGTCTGCGGTGGCGGTGTGCTCCGCAGAAAATTGGGAATTTTATTTTGTGCTTCTTGAGCTGCTGATTCGTTTGAAGATAATGGCTTATAGCCTTGTATCTCGACTTCGACCCATTCATTCTCGAATGCACACAAATCATTTAAAGGTGGAATAAATTCTGTGGGTATTATAGTAAAAATGGAATGTTTTAATTTTACAAAAAAAAAAATAATGACCTTTTTTTTCTTGTATGCCAATGTAGTATAAGTAAAAACCAGGTATTACTGGTTTATTCCAATCTCCAGATGCATGGCATATCATCCTTTCTCTGTAAAAAAAAAAGAAAGGCCAATGTTAAAAATGTGTAAGCCCAAAGATCCTTATTATGTAGCTTAATGTGGATATTTTGTATAATCTGGTTTCACGGGGGATTTATTACCCCCAAATAAATAGGGAGGGTTGATGTTCAAAAAAAAAAAAAAAAAACAGTGGCAGTATTAAAAATAATGAGTTCAACTTTTTCTTATTAAAAATTAAAAAAGTTATTACAGTCGATAACTTTTTTAGTTTTTTTTTTTTTTAATTTTCAAACTATAAAAACTTACTGTTGCTGAATTGGGCCCTACTTTAGTTTTTTCTCCTTTTAAAAACGAAGTTATTTAAGATATTTGATTATATTTTTTAAAGTATATTTAATAATTTAATTAACAATTTTATGAAGAGTACTAAAAGTAGAAAAAAATCATAAAAAATAACGGAAGTACTTACAATTAAGTTTAATACTTTTTTATACAGTCAGTATTTTGTACTATAAGCAACTTTTTAAATCAGGCAAAATGTATGCATAGTTTTCGAAAAAATGAGTTTCAAACACAAAACTCGGGAAAAAACACAAAAAAAAGTTTAAAGTGTAATTTTTCAAAACCATAAAATTTAAAATAATTTTTATTTTTGTTGGTTTTTACATAAGATTTCTTATTTATGTAGGCTTTTTACATGAAAACAATACTAGCACCTAGCATTACGGCGTATAAACAGTTAAGGTAACAGGGGGGCACCCTGTTTTTTTCCCGATTTTGTGTTTGAATATTTTGTTCAAAATGTCTTTCCAAAGCCTTCTAATGGACCTTTTCGTGGGAATTTTATACAGCAAGGTAAGATCCCAAAAAAAAAACTATTAGTTGTATTAAGTCTGACGGGTATATGGCTGTTTTGTAATATTTGAGAAAAAATAACGAATACTTGAAAATTAACACACAGTCCCCAGTTTGCAGAAAATCGCTTTAATATAGTTTAGATTGCAGGTAGAGGTACAGACATACAAACAGAATGACAGACAGAATTGCATTGAATATTATGTGGTTCAAACATTTCGAAAATAGATCATTGGATTTTGGAGATATTTGAGTTTGAAGTTAGTTGAAGCTAATTGAGAAAATGAATTTAACTTATGAAAGTTTTCTTTATTTCAAAAATATTAACAAATTCTAAAACTCTAAGGGCCATTTCATGAAACGAAACTCAAGTATAGAAGTGATAGTTTCCCATGAGGACAAAATAAAATAGAATAGTTTAAGTAAAACATAAGTATTTAAGTTACGTATCAGAAACCGCTATAAAAGGACAATATTTTTCATCAAATAAATAATTAAATCTTTTCCAAAACTTTGAATGCAATTTCTCCAGCATCCGCATAATTTTGGTACAGTGCTAATCCGGAAGCATCGCACATTTGAAGGGCAGAATCGATTCCTTGATCTATAGCTGATTCATCACCTCGAATTCCAATAATTGCGGTCCTCTCAGCTAGTTTCATATCTTCGTAAGCTGTTATTCTTCCATATTCAACAACAATGACTGAAGGAACTAGATTTTCAGCTGCTACTTTCCCCGCGATTTGTCCAGCAGCTCCCAATCCCAGGTACCCAGTCGCTGATCCTCTTACCAACATATTTTCGCCTTCCTTAATTCCCTTGCGTATAATAGCTTCTGCAGATTCAGGGTCTTGCCTTGAACGTTGTCGGACTTCTTCAAGTGCCTTCTTTGAAATGGATATAGCATTTGCAGTTTCTAGAATTGTTGATCTAAGTCCTTCAAACATGACCTTAGCTGCATCGGTTAAGGATTTTTTGGTTAAAACGCTTAAACGGCTTAATCTTTTACTGAGCTTTCCAATTGCTTTCAAAGCCGCAGAATTGTCCGTTTCAATTTGTGTTTTTAAACTTTCTATAACTCCAGGCACAATATTGATTTCTGAGATTGCTTTCGTAGAAGCCATTTTAAGTCCCTTTAAAGCATGAGTAGCGGCTTGCACAAGATGACCATATACAGCTTTTGAACCCGTTAATAAGACGCTATGGGCAGACTTTAATGCCACTTCAGCTGCTAGTCCACCTTCCTTTATTCCCGCCATCGTTATTTCTTCAGCTATTTTTAGAGCTTCAAATACTGAACTTCCCGCATTTTGGATAGAAATGTCTGTATTCTTTAATCCTGGTAGTGCTAACCCACCAGCAATAGCTAGAGCAGATCCTTGTGCTGTATGAGTTGGAACTCCAGCAATGAAGATCAATTCCCTGTCATGGTTAAATTCTTTTCTGACAACAGTAAAGGCTTCTTCAATTTTTTCAGTTTTTATCAGCCCCAAAGCAATATCAATTGCTTGATTAGCTTGACGTATCATTCCGTTTCTTAGTCTAACGGCATCAAGCACTCCTTCAATAGCTGTGTTAGCGGCCAACGGTGATGCTTCAGTGACGAGGTAGTTTTGGAGATCTTTTCGAATTTTTTCTATGGCAATTTTTGCAGCAATGCTGTCGTTATCTGTACCCTTCATAATTATTGCTTCTTGTGCATCCTGGAACCTCGGATCGACAACAATTTTTTCAATTTCAGTTGACTCACCTAAAGAAGCGAATGTAATTCCTTCTGATTGCTTGGCGAACAAAACAAAGAGAAAAACTGCTACAGCCAAAAATGTATAGTGTTCCATTGTAAAAAAAGGAAAATATAACCTCTTTGTCTTTACTAATTAGAAGAAAAAAAAATCAAAAAAGAAACACTACCTAGCCAAGCGAAGACAAATCTGACAAAACTTGATTAAAATATGTTCCTTTTTATACGAATTTTCAAAAATTCAAAAAACGTTTTAAAAATAAAATGCACGTCTGGAACGCACAAACTTGCTCTTTTCTATGTTAAAAAATAAACAACAAAACAAAAGAAATAAGTCAAAAAAAAGGTTTGAGCTCAAAACTGAAGAGGTCACTCAAAAAAAACAAATTTTCAGAAAAAAAACCTTTTTTTCAAAGAATAATTTTTATATATAAATTTTTTCTAACTATTTAAAAAAAAATGGGTATGCAAGTTTCTAGTATTTAATAATATCTATGCAGCTAAAAATGAATTTTCAAAAAAATATGTTGATCTGTTTTAAGATATGGGGCGCATTTCACGTGAAGCGGACTGCGAAAAAAGTGGTGGTGGAGTTATTGGTTTTTTGTTAAAGCTTCTGCATGCTGCAAGTAAGGATTTTTTTAAAAAATACCAATTAATTAAATTAAGCAATAATTCTAATGTTGGAATATATGGTAACATTAACATTAAAAAATGCCAATTTCCGCTCCAGGGAAGCTCCATAAAACCTTAAGACCAAGCAGTTTAGATCAAGGAACAGATTGACAGATCAACATATAGAAAGAATTATATCATCGTAATATCACCTCTGATTTTTTTTTACGAATCCAAAACTTGCCTTGTAGGGCCTATCATTGCAAAATCCACACTGTACCAATATTGACATATTTAGAATACGAAGTGAAGACTTATGCATAAAATAAAAATACATTTCTGCTTTTGATAAATGATAAGGGAAAGTTTTAAGGTTTAAACAGTTGGGGTATTTCGTATGTATGTATGTAATGTATATATATATCTGTTGTTTGTATAAATATTGGTCTATATAATACTGGTACGTAGAACATATTTTTGGGTGGTTCAATTGATACATTTTTTTTTAATATATTCTTTCATATATTTTTTTTAAAATAATTTGATTTAACAAATATGTAGCTAGTTGATGAAAAATAATTTTTTTTAATTTACATAATCTGATTTTTTTCAAAAAAGTATTTGAATAGTAGTCCTATAAATTGTATATTCGATTCTTAAGCCCAGATGTTTTTTGTGTTGAAAATTTTGTAATTTGTAATTGCAAAAGTACTTTATTTTAGATAATTGGAAGATCTCAAACAAAAAAAAAGTAACTTTAATGCCAAATCGTACTGTATATCATAGAAATTCTTTTAATTTTTTAAAAAAATTCTTATTTTTTCGATACTGCAGAAAGCATTTTCTGTATTTAGCTCACACGTCTTTTTTTACCAATTTCAATAGTTAAAATATTCAATTTTATGGTTTTTCATATTTTTATCTAATGGCACTCTTGTTTTAGTGATTTTGTTTTGTAAAAACATGGAATTCGTTCACTTGTAAAAACGTAAAGTAAGGAAAATAAAAACGCAGCGAACGACAAAATGCAGCCTTTTTCCTCGGCACTTAAAATTTCAGTACAAGTACCAGTAACTTGTACCTTTAAATTTCAAGTATCATAATAAGTACTTGTATTGGAATTAATAATTCCTTTAAGGAATTGAAAAAATATATTTATTTCTTAAGTACTCCTTTTTTAATTCTTATTCTTCTAGAATTTATAATTCTTAAGTACTGTTCAATTCTTTTAGTACTTAGTTCCTTAATTACTTATTATTCTTTTTAAGTACTTTTTAAAATTCTTTTTAAGTGCTTAAATACTTTGATAGGAACATAAAAGGAATTATAAAGACTGAAAGAATAAGATATTTGAGGAACTTAGAAGTATGTACTTATGAATTATGTATATATATTTTAAAAAAAGTACTAATTACTTTCAAATACTATTATAAGTACATGAAATTTTTTAGTATATATATACAAAGGAATTGTACTGGTACTTAAAATTATTGAGTACATGATACTTCTACTTAAGTACCAAAATACTTAAATACTTTCCAGGACGTTTTTTTAATTTTAAAAAATTTAAACACTAAATGTAACAAAGGAAATTTTTGTTTAAAGTTCAACATACTTGCGCATTGATTCTAAAATGTCGAGCGGATTTTTTGTCCCATCAAGTCGTGTCTTTAACCACATTAGCGCATCGAAACAAACAAATGTACACGAAGGTAAACCCTGTGTCGGTGCGATGAATTCAACTCCGGTAACTGGATGTTTCATAGCTTCAAATATTTCCACAAGTGTTGCATTTGGACGTAATTTTATCTCACCTAGAAATCTATTATATCGAAGGATAAAAAAAAAAATTATAATTAGTTTTTATTTTGCTTATGTATTTTTAAATTATATACGCATCGTCTCGATCTTCGTTGACATTGATTTCTGAATTCAAAGCAATAACTGCTGCGTCAGCAGCTGGTGAAATTCGTCCACGTTCGAGCGGTTTTGTTCCAGCTCTAGAAATGAAGCTGTAATGAAGTTTTTTTTTCAAAATAATATTGCATTCGATTAGTATTTATCTACAAAATTATTTTGTTAAGGCGTGCAAGTTCTGCAATATTTATATTTATGTATATTATTTAAAATAAATTAAAATTAAAAAAGAAAAAACTAACCTTGCTGCATTAATAAATTGCTTTTCAATTATTCTATTCGTTGCATGCTGAAAGCCAAAACCAAAAAAAACAGAACAAATGTAATGCCTAAGTATGTAAAAGTGCTTGTTTTTTTATTACTGAAAGTGTGGTAGTTTATGATATATCAGATTGGAAAATATGTGAAAAAAAGAAAATGGTTTAAGAAATAAAATAGATGATGAAAAATAATTAGGTAGTGAGGTTAAAATCAAACTTGGCATATTTAAAAAATCTAAAATTCGAGAAATAATACTAAATGAAATTTTATACATATGTATGTATGTATGTGTACGTTTATAACTATGAAAAAATAATTAATACATATTAAATTAAAAAAATATAATCAAGTTTAGAGGAACCTCTCCGATTTTAATGATTTTTTTTTTTTGTTAAATACATACTTTTTTTTGTATATTGTTTTAATTCCGAAACGTTTTTTCACAATATTGGTTGAAATTTTAATTAAAATAATTATTGATGAAAAAAAGAATGTTTTGTTCGGCAAAATCTATATTGTACTCGTAGTTTTAAGATTACAAAAAAATTCACAGTATTTAAAAACTTAATAAAATATATACATTTGTATAAAGATTTTAAACGCTGCGCTGGTTTAAAAAAAAAATTATTTACTTGAGGGTTTATTGAGAAATCGATTATAGCTTGTGCTGTATAAAAAAGTCGAAGCGTTTTCCACATTGGGTGAAAATGGTCGTAGTTAGTGCCGTGAATAAGGAGGCGAAAAAAAGGCACAGATCTTAGACTACGTGGAGCAATACCGCCGAGTCAATGGCTTCAGTGATAAGCTGATGAATGTATATTATGTCAACTATACGACGTCGAGAGATCTTCATGTGGGATGAGACCATGATAAATTGAACAAAGCGAATCTGAGAAATTTTTTCACCTTGAAAGAAAATATACACCCCTTCTAAACGTGGAAAATAGCTTTTTAGTTGATTTTTTTGTAGATACGTGGCCCCACTTTACCTTCACTAACAAAATATATATAGTGTAGTTCTAAAAATACAAGTAATTTTTTTCCTTTCGGATTTTGAGTTTATATAAAAACAAGTATTAATCCAAAAACTCGTCAAAATCGGAGCTGTTCCTCAAAAGTTCGAAGTTAAAGCGTTTTTTGAGCTTCATTTACTGGATTAGATATGCAACGATAAAAATATTGTTTTATTTTATATATTTGAGATATGTTAAAGCAGTCAATTTTATAATTACCTATTAATGTATCTTACATTTAGTTTATGAAATAAAAAATAAGATTTGTAGTTCGTAGAGAGCCAGTACCTATTAATAGTGATTTACAACTTTCAATTATTCCTGTGTACGTGTTTTTAGTCAGCAATTCTGTCAGTCTATATTTCTGTACCTTGACCTACAGCCTCAGTCACTGTTTACTGAAAGTTTTAAGGTAATTCCTTAAGGGCAAAATTCCAAATACTTTAATCTCCAAAAATAAGGGTACCTGTCATATAAATATGACAGTAATGTAATTATTTGATTTAAAAATACTTTTCAAAACCATTATTAACGGGATAGATTTTTGGTTTTTGATTTTCTCATAAACGATTGTCAGATTGCAATCAAGAAGTCCTACATAATTCTAATGCTAATATTGCAAATCAATTTCCAAATTTTTAGAAAAAAAGTCAAATACTAAATCAAATACTAATAACTTGAGAAGCAATTTTTTTCTAATAATACTTTAGAAGTTTTATAAAATTACTTTTTGAATAAAAAATTAAAAAAAAAAATAATTTTTTCATATAGATTTAGAAAGATACATATATTCATACAATTTCAAACTGACCAAATTCTAAGAAAAAAATTATTTAATCTACATGAACTTTAATTTTGTTTTTGATTTTAAAAAATAAATCCGTTTCAAGCAAAATAAGGTTATCTAATACTAGGAGATAATGAGATACTCGTATATTTAGCTGCCCTCGGAGTATTGCCACAGTATTGCCTGATGTCTTTTTTTCGGCATGGTTTTTGAACCATTTTTTTAGGCGAACATATTTTTATATATGTTTATATAGGTTATATTATGAAAAAATTTTATTCCCAAGTTTGTTCCCTGACAATTTTTTTTTTAATAAATTATTTTCGACCAATTTTTGTTTGACAGTCTTTGTTTTGGCATTTTTTTTCTTTGATAAAACTTTTTTTACAATTCAATTTTTTGAGCTAAATTTGTTCTTGCGAAGAATTTTTTTTTGTGACGATTTTTTTTGCGAATTTAGCACCACGGATTTTTTGTAATATTAAAATATATTTCTATTTGAAAATTCCTTGGAACCCGCAAAATACTTTTAATAAAATTTTTTCCAATAAAAATTGTATATTGTAAAATCTAATTATGCAAAATTTTCATTCATTTTTCGTATCAAGGTCAAGGTATACAGGTCTCTCTAACTAGTTAAAAATTTATTCTCACACCTTAATCGTTTTTTTTTTTTTTGGATATGAAACTTTTTGAAGTATTTGGAATATACTTTCAACTATACAAATATATACAATTACACATATGTATGGATTGATTATGCTTTAACAAACTCTTAGCAAATAACACAAACACTGACCGTTGTAAGCTTTTGATAAAATTTTAAATCGCTGAAAAAAGTGAAATGATAAATGAAATTCCAAAAATGAACGGCCCAGTGAACGTGTACATTGCAATTTTTATAAAGCTTAGTAACCAACACCTAATTCCAATTATATACATATATATTTACTCCAAAACCGCTTATAGAAAGCCAAAGCAATGAAATAATCAAATTATAAAAACAAAATATAAGCAATACAATAAGTACAATACAAAATATTGATAAAATAAATAAGTAGGTAATATATACAATTAAAAAAAAAAGTAATTCAACACAAACTGTTAAATATTTATCATTGCACACTCATTAGCAGCAGGAAGCTTTTAACTTTCAATAACAACCTGGGTCTTTTATCTGGTAAACGATTACTGCCGACACGCTCTCGGAACGGAGAATTCCCAAGTCCCTATAAATTGGTATATATAATACAATAATTCTTTAATAAATCTCATCAATGCTATTTTTTAAAATTTGTTAAAAAACCAAAAACAAAACCAATAAGTAGTGTTACATCAAAACAATTTTTTGATTTGATTTTTAATTAATGAAAATGATGCTATAACAAAAATTAAAATTAAATTGATGAACTCAAAATTAAATTAAAATTAAACTCGAGCGCAATCAATAAACCAATTGACAGTCAAAAAATGAATCGGTTTAAGTATATAGGTAATTATTATGTAATAAAGTTCAGAAACCTGATTGGGTGGAGCCCTCGAGATAATGCTCGTGCTATGTCGTCGTCGAGTTAGATGACTTGGCGCTGTTGGGCTGTCCTGCAAATGATTAACTTCAAACATAAAGCGGAAAGCATTCAATAGGTTGCTTTTCAAAAATGCAATATCGATAAAAACAAATAAATAAAAACCAATATATATATTATATACATAAAACACTGTTAAAATAATACAATTAGCTTAAAATATAGTTTTCGGGAACGCTTTCAATCTACGCGCACATGACATGTATATCTATCTATATATCCAAGGACGATTGTACATGTTGTGATGAGATGAAAGCTACAATATTTAAGTAATGGGTTTAAGAAGTAAGTTAAAATGTTTAAGAAAGTTCGCTAAACTAGCGAGAAAGCTGTAAAATCAAACATGTTTTTTTTTAGAGAAATCAAAGGAGTGAGAGTTGTTTTAATATTGAAAAATTCAGTTAGTTGGAAAACTAACGTATTCACGGGCGGACGCATTTGCCTTACCCTTGCTTTGCGGTTTTGCAGACGTTTTATTTTATTCAAATGAACTTCAACAAGCTTTAAAAAATCATCGATTTGTTGCTTGGAAGCTTCGGGACTCGGCTCGCTATAGATATCACATCTCGAGCATCCGTGCTCTAGAATTTTATTCATTGCAACGATATCCTTGGGCAGTAAATACATTCGATACCGCCAATATTTTAAGCTCTATAATCGTGAAACAAGTAGGATTAAATTGGTAAATATTATATATTATTATAATTTTAAAATATAGTTACATCAAGCAAGAGATAATCCGTATCACCACGAGTGCAAATATAGTGATCCATATAATTCCAATTGAAGTGTTCTAGCTTTTCTGTTGTGAAATTAACGCCTGAGATTTCATAAGTGTCATGTTGTGGAGCATGAAAGCGATAACGATAATCAACGTTGATGGGTGGATATGGATGCCTGGGAATTAAAAACAATCATTTATCATTTATTTGAAGACCCCGCTCCAAAACGGTTAAGCCTTTTGGCACCTTATGCAAATTAACCAGTCTATAAAACTTTGTATGTATGTATGCACATACTTTTAGATATACATACATATGTATTAGGGTAGGACTCCTTTTGAACGCTTTGGAAGGGGTGGGGAGGGGTTACCAAAAAAAAAAATTTAAATCTATTCAAATGCTTACCTTGGTTTATAGCCCGTTACAGTTATAACAGAATCCCTCAATGATATTTTGTGAAATATTCTTCCAATTGATAGTAAATATTCTTTTGTTATCTCTGAAGGGGGCTTCATTTTTAACACCGAAGACTGTTGAGTTTGATGTTTTTGCTTCAGACCACCACAACAAGGAGCCTGAGATGGACCTTGATTTTTATCTTCCAGCACTATCAATTGAAATCCTTGAGCTAAACGTTGCGATACAATTTCTTTAAAAACCTCCTGAGTAGTCAGAGGCTTGCGATAAATAGCTCGACTATTGGCATAGTCAGAGTTGACATCGTCCGGTAACAGTGTATAATCCGAAATTACATAATCGTTGTGAAGAGAACGCTTATCAGGAAAATAATCAGTTGTTATTGGAAGACATGCTGGTATAGTTAATGACTTCCAATCAACACCTAAAATTTTTTTTAAGACAAAATTAATTATTTTTAATTTTATATGATTTTGTTTTTGTAGAAGCCATCGCCATAAAAAATCGAAAAATAAAATAAATAAGTCGGTAAACCAAAGTGCTGAAAGATTGTTGTTCTCTAGCCGAATTAAAATTCTATTAAAAAAACGTGTGTGTACGTTTGTGCAGAGTATGAAAAAATACAAAATTATAAACAAAATGTAAGATTCGTGCAAATATACTACGAGTAAAATAAACAAATGAATAATGATATAATTTTGTGGATGCTTCTCAATAACTCAAGTAGGTCGTTATTTGTGTTTCAATGGTCAAAAGATCTACATATTTTAACTAATGTTTAAATGTATGAATAATGGCAATTGTCAATTTTCATGCGTTAGTGGTGCTTGAAATAGATGGAAACTATTTTTTTTTTTTTTTGATTTTGATTTTAAGTTATTTACTAAAGCTGTAAAAATCATAAATTATGTTTTATTTACTAAAATAAAACAGTGCTACTTACTTATATTATATATTTAATCTATTCTACATTTTTTTTTACTAATATTCGCCAATTTCTTTAGTTTTCAAAAAGAAAATGGAAACACCAATTCTTTTTTTATTTCAATGACCGATTTAAAAAAAAACAATAAGTAAGAATTTATAATGAAGCGTACAGGTACCAAATTACGTTTCTTCAAATCTTCTAATTTAATTTCAGTGGATTTAATCCAACCGTCGTTCTCGTAAATATTTCGATTCCTGAGTGGGACAAGGAAAAAGGATATAAATGGCATCAACAACTTAAAACTAACAAAAAAAATCTCCTTTTTTTAAACACGTACAATTAATTATTTGAGCTTGAAATAGATCGACTGTAAGTCCAGTGAACCTCAAAACTTCTTTTTCCTTTTTGAAAAATGACAGATTTTGTGTCGTTACAGTATAACTTATATAAAGGCTATTTTTCTTTGGATTATCAATATCAATATGTAATTGCAAAAAAGACCACACCTCTAAATTTGGCCCTAACATTCATTTTAATTTGATAACTGTTCTTCTATTAAGATAAGTTGATGACCTGGAATAAAGCCAAACGAATTAAGATTCAGTCCTAAAATTTTGGCGTTAATAACATTTGAAAAATGTGCACCGGACGGGTTGTATAATAAATCCTCTTAAAAAAGGGAATTCCTATCGATTGAGTCAAATACAGCTCTGGAATCTACGAATCACCCATGTAGTTTTTTCTTTTGTCCACAGATATGGCATGTCGTAAGTGAAAATATACTATCGAGCGTCAATTTAAGCAATATTTATTTAAACCCTCTTTGAAAAATCATTTCTTTAGTACATAGGTTGAGTCACAAAATTGAAGCGTGTTTTTTTTCAGAGAACGTTTTCTAGGAGTGGTGCCACATATAGTATCATCTAGTTCGTTTTTACTCAATTACAAACAAATTTTCAAAAAGCGCGTCTAATAAATTTAAATTTATTTTTTAATAGCAAAAAGAGTGTTGCCCAATCGCTAAATTTAAGCTCTTGAAGCTGAACAGATTTGGCAAGGATTGAGAAAATTTGCTAAGGTACTTTATTAAATAAATATTTGGGCCACAGAAAACAGCACCTTCATAACACAGTTGTCATAGATATTTGCTAATATATTTAAAAGTATTCATCGTAAAATTATCAGGTTTTTAGTGTCCGACTTAAAATAAATAGAGTATTAATTATTGAAAAGAATTAGCGTTAAAATTTGAAAAATAGCTGCTTGAAAAAATTTAGATTTTTTTAATTTTTTAGTTTGCAAATATTTTTTTCAAAAATTATTAACTAAAACAACTTTTAACTTAAAAAAGCGTAACATGGCAAATGTTCTTGTAGTTGTTTTTTATATCACATCCTAATTTTGAGAGACTTTCAAAGAAAAGTCCTCAAAGAGCAAAACCTCTAAACTTTATTCGATTTTCTTGAAATTTGTGTATGCATATATGTATGTTTTCAATAAGTTTTTCTGATTTAAATCAATGCGATTTCTCTACAAAAAAATATATAGAAAAACTATTGTTTTGTTGATTTTAAAAAGAAAACAGCTCAATATGACAATGTTAATATTTTAAAATAGTTTTGTTAACCGTTTTTAAAACTCTCTTTAAAACTAGAGAGAAGCTACTTTGCTTAAATTCTAAATTGTCCCGTGCTACAAGACATACGCATTGGGAAAAACGATCTTAACTTTGAACAATACTGCCGATTTTCTCCAATGTTAGGAGTGCATTGTTCTGTACAGTTATGTTAAATCTGCCCCTAGATATCACAATTACATCTTGAACGAAACTAATAATTATTCCTTGTTCATATTGCTCTATATAAACTTTTAATACAAATGTAAAATTTCAACAGTTCATTTTCCAATATTAAAATAAAATTCATTTCTTATAAAAAATATATTCAATTCTAGCTCATTCAAATTAAGCTTCAAAATTATTATAAAATGTATAAGACTGCGCTTTGGATTTTACTGTTCCCTTAATAATGTTTAAAAATCGCATATTTATATATTATCAGTTAAAAGTAAACAATAAAAATACTGTTTTACGAATTTCCTCAGTATTATTTTTTTAATTTAACCTAAATTAAATTTAAATTTAATAAAAATCAGATAATGATGTCCTCTTTCAACTAACCCTAAAAGAAATGCATATAGAGTTATCAGATCATTAGAAAAATATTCGGCTATGATTGAAAAAACTAAATTAGAATTATTTTTAAATTTATAACAAATGTTATCTAGTCAAATACTTATCGAAAAATAATCAAGTTACGGTAAAAACAAAGGCTTAAAACTCAAAACTTTACTGCTGAAAATAAAATAATTAAAAAATAATCTACTTATGGTATCTATAAGTAGCACTGCGAGCATATAAGCAAATGTTTTATATGTGTATTAAAAAAAAGTACAGAAAGTCACCAAACCAAAGTGTATATGTATATAAATAAAATAAGTACATAATTAATATCGCAAATATTTATGTATAAAGTTGTATTTTTAGGAACGTGAAATATAACGGAACAAAAATAATTAAAATCTTAAAAGAAACAAATTATTTAGCGTTTTGTTTTTTAACTATTAATTAAAATATTGCTTTTTGCAATTAATCAAACCTATGATTATTCTTGCTCTCCCTGTTGCATATCCAATTTTGGGTTCATCAAGCACACGATAATTCAAAATATATTCCAATGTTGTTCAAACACACAAGCATTTTATTTTCCGCACAAAATGTGTTTAATCGATTTTTTCCATTATTATAATTAACCGAGATGAAGTTAAAATTATGTTTAAAAAAATATGGAAGTAAACAAAACATTCAAATGAGTATTTCTAAATAAATATTATTTTTTTTTAATGATATTATTAAATTTTTTTTAGATCTCAAAATACATATTTGTTTTTGCAACCTATTGAATTTAATATATTGTTATTTGTTTTTATAAATATTTTAAATAAAAAGTATAATACAACGTACCAGATGTAAATGAAAATTTAATTAAAATGTGTTGAACAAGTTGATGTTCCATCTCCATAAGAGATGCTTTGCTTTGTTTCACGTTTCAAGTTACCTATTACACAAATATTTATTCATGCCGGCCGTCTCAGCCAGATTTTAAGACAAATGAAAGTTAGTTCAAATTATGTCATCTATGAATTGTTTTCCTATATATACCTTGCATAAAAAGTGTCTAAAAATATTAGCGCGTTGTCAATTTGCAAATTCAGTAGAAAGTAAGTAAAATCAGTAGTATTTACTTTTTAGGGAACAACTGGCCCAAGGTTCATATGCTTTTTATGTCATAAAAAAAGATTTTTGAATTTCAAAAATATATATACATAGGTACCTACTTATCCAACATACTTAATTCAAAATATAAGTAAAAAAAAAATAAAGAAGAAAAGTATAGTGATAACTTTGATGGCGAAAGTAGTGTTAGGTGTCGTCGAAATATGAATAAATTAAAACTTTAATTTTGTTTTCTCTTTTCTATATATTTTTAAACAAAAAAAAAATGGTATGAAACGTTGAAATGCTACGACATTCACTACAACGAAACTGTTAGTTTTCTTTAATCTACAATAAAATCACTCTACACAAGTCTATTGTATGAATGAATATTAGTGTGATCTATTTTTGAAATTTTTTGTATTCTATGAGAAAATTGTGCAGAAAATAATTTTATTTTCAAATACACTCCAAATTCCAAAATTCAAGTCCCTATCTTAGTTCTATAGGCTAGTGCGCTGCTGATGCGAAACGAAAAATTCCATATAATCCCATAAATAAGGTTTAACAAGTTTCGAAACACTAAGGCAATTTTCGTATTTTCAAACTTAAAAATAAGACCACACTAAAATGTGTATTTTATAAACAAAAGACCAAATTATGCATCTTTTTTTTATCTCCTTGTATATAATGAAATCATTTAATTAAAAAAAATGAATGTGTCAAAAAGTACCACCATAAGGTTGAGCATATGAGCGCGTTTGTCTTCATATTATGATAATGGCAACTTCCTATAATTTTCATTTTTCAAATTCAGATAGATGTTAAGTAATCTACCTTTAGATAGATAAGTGCCTATTATAATTTTTAATTTATTTTTATAGGAAAATTAGAAAATATAAAATCACTGCCGCAGATGCAAACCATGGTTCCTGAGGTAATTTTAAGTTTAAAACCAAAGATGTGATTTTCTTGATTTCGTTTCGTTTTCGAGTTATAACGGCTTTGATGATATTTGGTGATTTTCCATTTGACCTTCTTTATCGTTGCCAAATCTTAGCTGATTCTTATTTTTTTCTTTATTCGAACCACAAATAATTATTCAAATAATTTTTTTAGCGTAGTTAGTACTATCAAAATTTTTTTCATTTTCCATAAAAATAGCATACTTAAAGTTATTAACAAACGAAAACAAGAGCTGTGTTTTATTCTACACATGGTCTGATCTGAATTTACTTTTAACGCGTAACGCAAAAATAAAACAATGGTAAAATTCCAAAATTGTTTTTGCATTGATCTAGTTGAAATCATGATAATAATAAATATAAAAATAACAATAAAATACAGCTGTGAAATTCGATTTACACTTTAAAAACAAATCCATAGAAGATGAATTTTGGAGTTTTATTTATGTCTTTAATGTTGCCTACAAAAGAACTTTTAGTTTGGACCAAGGCTTTTGATTTTGAGGGATGCAGGGGGTTAAATTAAGCTTATTATAAATTTATCAAAAACTCACTATTTTTTGCTAAACAAAATAATGGGAAAACGTTTAGAAAATTCTTAAAAAAAGATTTAAATAGTTATTTTTTGTACGAAAAATATCGTTTCAGAAAGACGCCTGTAAACAAGTATCTTAAACCAGGCGGTGTTGCAACCAACCTCACGACAGGAACTGTTTAGTCTGTTTTTGTTTAGAATTTTCTTAGCTTCAATTTATTTATTATTTACAATTTACGCGAGCTCAAGGGGATGGTGTACCCTTTATATGTTTTTCAACACAGCGCGGGCGTGAATAAACTAGTTTTTTAAGCTAGTTTAAAAAAAATATGATTCAGCCAATATTTCGAGACCATATAGCCAAAGCACAAAATTCTCAAATACTATAAATACTGGTGTAACCTGAAAACAAATCAAAACCCGTTGAATGGAATGCATCTACCCTGAAAATTATTTTTTTTTCAAAAACCTTATATTTAAATTTTAATTTCGATCTGAAAATTGTATGAATAAAAATATTAAACTAAAATGGATTTTTATTTTTATAATTCTCATTAAAAATCACTGTCTTTTACCTGTTGTCAATGCAGGTGTCCATTCTTGTTCACCTGTTGCACCCCATAGGAATGTTAAGCTTTTTGCTGGTGCAGCCTTACTTGTTGGAGTGGCTGATGTACTTAGATGAGAATTTCGTTTTTTAAAATCTGTAATAAGGAGCAAATTAAATGAAGAAATACTACAATGATTTTAAATTTAATACATACAATCTATTGTAAAATCATCTCCATTGCTGGAAGTAAATGATCTGCTTAGCGAGGAACAGTTTGAAGTATGATCGTACTCGCTGGAATTGAAGCCTGATGAATAATTTTCGGTGTTGTTATTATCATTGCAGTTGATTCCATTCACAACATTGTGATGATTGTTTGAAATCTGTTTTGTGGGAACAGCCTGATAATGATGCTGTTGTATGAGTACTCCTTCTGGTCCCTATAAAAAAAAAAAAACAAATCAATATACTTATCAATATAATTTGTGTAAAATATACAACCTTAGGAAAAATATGTGTCCAACGGCGGCGATTCGAAGTCAGTTTAATTGTTACATGGGATGGATCGAATGGGTTTATTAAGGCTCTTCCAGGTCTTACAATGGGTGCAATTGATACAATGGAACGTCGAGCATTTTTCTCAGAAACTATAGACTCCGATAAATTGGGCGAACCAGTCTGAGAAGAAAAATATAAAAATACAATATATGTGTTTTATTTTTTAAGTAATAATTCTTATGTATTTTTACCAATGTTGAAAGAACACCAGAAGTGCCATGGTGAATGTCTGGATCAGACATTTTACGTCGCCTGTTTGTGGCTCTTAAAGGAGTGAAATTCTCAATATCACAATAATTATTATTAGTATAGGTTTCTAGACTTGGAACAGATGTTTTTTTCGCCCTTACTACACGCTGCAAGGAACTTTGTAAGATAAAACAGTTTTATTTATTAGGAAAAAATGTATATATACTAGTAAAATAATGTGTAGCTATGCTTTATAGATTATTTACCATGTTCCTTGAGCTGGAGGTAATTGAAAGATTTGTGCATCATAAGCATCATAGTCAAAAAGTGAATTATGAATGTATTCCGATTGATTGCAACTTAGGAATGTTCTAGTATTTTCCTTTAAAATCCAAAAAAGTTTTTTATTTAATTACAAGAAACACTTACAATTTACTAACAGGTGGAGTTGATGTGTATAGAACCAACATATAATAAGAAATTCACTTTGAGATTGCGACTTAAAATTATAAAGTCATCATTAATTTAACTTTGAAAACTGCAATAATTTTTTGAATTTAAATCCAAAAAGATTGGTTAAAAACAAGGTGGAAAATGATTACAATATTTTAAAGCTAAAACGAAGTGTGATTCCAGAATTTTAGATCGTATTCTCAAAAAAATTAATTCATTGAAGGGTCGATTAAAATCTTTTGCAACCTTGATTTAACTTGCAAAAAAACAGACACCTTAATGTGCTGCTCTTAGACTAAAAACTAACCTTTTTATTTTCATTTCCAGCAACAGTCGCTGCAACCAGTGGTGTCAATTTGATCCTAGGAATAAATGTGGAATATGCAACTTTTTTGTTAGTTGAATAAAAACTTAAATTTATCCAATGCGGCAATGAGTAGTCATCAGCTGATGTCAAAGATGTATCTTTATTATGAAACTTTAACAAAGGAACTGCATGCAGGGGTTGTTCACCCACACAAACTAAATCACTACCCACTCCATTATCTATGATCTAGAATACAATTATAAAAAAATATAGTCACAAAATAAAAGTTACATAAATTTCAATTTACCCTTTGTTTAGTTATATTCGTTAACTCACGATCAACTTCAAAAACACCTACTCCAGGTGTAACAACCACAGACAACTGACCAGTTCTATCGAAACTTCTGTCTAAATAGTGTTTTTCAAAAGTATTCAACGATATATTTAAAACTTCTAGGAAATTTCCTTGTGCGGCAGTGCTATTTGTTGCTGTTGGTATTCGAACATTTTCTCGTTCATGATAACGCAACACTGTCGACTGATACGATGTGAATAGCTTTCTTAACTGCATCAAGATCGAACACCAATCATCGTTACGTTCATTTTGTATAGCAACTCGATAAAAATCTTCATAGAATCGTCCTTTGTAATCCATTTGCAAGCAATCACGCATATGTACCGGGAACTCATCTAAACTTTTAGCCGCATAAAATGTTCTTGAGAACAAAACAATTGTTACCTCATGATTGCAACCTAATTTGTTCCATTTTGTAAACAGCTCTGTTAGAAATCCGTTGACAGCTTTTTCGAAATACAAATCACCATGAATATCAAAATCCCACATTTCTGAGGACATTTGAAGGAACAAATACACCATTGAGGTACTACTACGAAAAACTATTTTCGTGTCTTCAGTTATGACTCCGCAAGATACTCGATCTCCTTGTGACCACATTTCGTATACTTGGCATCTAATTGATTTATCGAAATAATCAATTTTTTTATTAATGTAAACACATGTGTTTGTCTGTAAGGGGAGTAATAATGCAAAAATATTTTAACAGTTCATTTTTTTTTTTTACAAAATAGATAGATTAATAATTCAATATTAATATTTTAACACAAAAATTTATTTTCCTATATCGTCTCTCTATGCTAGAAGCGTTTTTTGCCCATAACTCGAAAACTACAATGTAAAATATTTATCTGTTTTCTTTCTCACTATCATTTATAGTATTTAATTTTTTATGGTTAACTACGCGACAATCTAATAGGAAGCTCTGGAGCTCTGGAGAAATACAAGAATGATTCACTATAGAGACAAAATTTGGTCTTTTAAACCTCATGTAACGTTGGACCACAAAATTATGACGATAAAATAGTGGTAGACTTGGGGTATACGCACTTTTCTTTTTTTTTATTGAATTTTAGGCAATTGTTTTTCCATTTTATTCCTTTATATTTTTGCTTACATTGATTCATGTTAGTTGAAAAGTTGTTATTGCTACACAGGTGTATAAATACATTTTCTTCCATTCAACAAACACAAATCGAAGCAATCAATTTAATCACCCCGATTGCCGTATCTTTTGGATGAGAGGCCTTCTTGGAGCTCTATTTAAATATGCACAGAAGTTATTTATTTATTCTTTATTCTCACTAAAAGGGTGTAAATCACAAAAAAATTCGTGTCTGAAATCAAATATGAAAATACAAAGACTAGCAAAAGTAACATGAGACGGATGCTACAATAACAGAACAACAGAAATTAATTGAATTTTGATTTAAAGTCGAAATTTTAAAAAAACATTGACATGGTTATCATTAATTATTAGGGAACCTCAAGTGAAAAAAGCCAAAAGGACCGAAAACTGTGTCTTCTTCCGAATTCAATCGCAGAATCAACACCAAGCCAGGAAGCTTTTGAATGGTCAATCGAAAACTGTTCATTATATTTGTATTAACTTTATGAAGTTATAAAAAGTGAAACCAATAATAAACTTAACCATTAATTTCATAGATACTGTTATTTGCTCTCCGCAAATACAAATTATCAAATTACTTCGGCTTAAACTGCTCATAATAAATTATTAAAATATTCTCTTAAGTACGTAGATAGATGATGAATTACCAAATATGTCTTCAAACGCCACATTTCTGATCGACCCATGTATTGATCTTTGAACGTTATTTCAATCGAATCCAAGGCCACATCGGCAGCATTTACCAATCGCATAACAACAACAGAGTACGTTTTCAAATTGAATGTCGATGCAATACTCGATTCGATACTTATCACGTCCCGTCCTTTGAGGTCATTGAATTCGGTAATCTGAAGAAGCAGTTTGCAGTCTTCATCTTCAGAATGATATATTTCAACCACATCTCCTAGTTTTGCGTCGGGGTGTTCCTTTGGATTTAAAACTAAATCAGCAGCTGCAAAAATAATTAATTATGTTATTTATTTTTAGATTTTTATTAACTTTTGTTTGTTCCCTTTTTCTAGTAAAAAAAATTATACTAACTGTTAAAGGACTTCTGATGCGTGTAGAGTTTATAAATCTTCATACTTCTAAAACACTAATGTACCTTCTAAGGCATACTACAATATTGGAATAATTTTTATAAATATATCAAATAATAATATAATTTAGGAATAAAATGTAGAATATGTAAAAATTAATTACACAAAAGTGATAAGAAATGAACCAGAAATAAAAATAATGCTGCACAACAAATATAAAACAGACATATTATGTTTGTCAAAAACAGCTGTGTTGATGGGTTGAAGTTTAAGTTCAAATGGTATAAATGCTTTACCTAAATACATGAGTCTGCAACATATGTACAGGGCACCTTTCAAAGAAGAATTTTTGGTAGTTTGCTAGGTTTGCTTCACAAAACACAGACAAGAGAGTTTAGGCTTTAGGGCGGCCTTTACACTTCAAGTCAAAAAAATATCGGAATATCGTTTTATTCGATGCCGTTAACAGCACTTTCTGACGGACTTGTCTAATAGTTTTACGTGCTGTTAGATAAATTTTACAAACAAAAATATTGTTGAACATTGGCCAATTTGACAAAAAAAATTATTAAGTGCATACTTTACTCTGTTTTTGCTTTATTTCTTTTTGATGTTATTTTCTTTATATGTCACACTCTAAATTTATTATTGTGTTTGATTTAGCAATAAATGTTCCAATTTTATTATTTTAACTTCAAAACATTTTTCAACCAATTTGCGCCTTTTGATTTTGATTATTTTTCCAACAAGAAACCTGTCAAGTTTTTTTAACTGTCATCTGGGCCGGGAAAAACTGATAGGCGGGGCTCATAATATCTGTTTTTTATTATTTGCGGATCTATTATGTATGTGGATCTTGCCATGAAAATAAAACAATATGATTAAATGTGATGTAATGTACATTTGTCTCTTTTCAACTCTCTGTTTTGTTTTCATGAACTTGTTTGTTATGATATATACTGCCGACAGCCGTCTATAATCGTCGAATGTAAGCTAAAGTGGTCGTAAGGAACGAAGCGAATACGAGGAATTTATATGACGCGTCCATGATTGCGATTGGGTGCCTTTCGTTAGGCTTCGTTAACTTTCGCTATCGATAGTAAAGGTAGAACTATAATCGTCGAACGTCAGCTGAAGTGGTCGTAAGAAACGAAGCGAATACGAGGAATTTATATAACGTGCCCATTATTGCGATTAGGTGGCTTTCGTTAGGCTTCGTCAACTTTCGCTATCGATAGCAAGAGCGCTCATCGACCGCTCCTGCGAAAGTGAATTGAGAGATAGATACAAAAATCAAAATGGTGGAAACATATATATGGCTGACTTCTCCATTTGAGTGTTCGGAAAGCTAATTTTCGTCCGGTTTTGACATTGGCTTCCTACCACGTTCGACGATTATAGTTCTACCTTAAGAGCGCTCATCAACCGCTCCTGCGAAAGTGAAGTGACAGATAGATACAAAAATGAAAATACCGGAAGCACATAATATTGCCGACTTCTCCATTGTATGTATGTATGTATGTATTTTATTGAGACTTCTTTTTTTTACAAGTATTCTTTTTTTTTACATAGAGAACTTAACCTAAAGCCGACTTAGAATTGGTCAGGCTGTCACAGATGAGTTTATTAATTTCTAAGTTGATAAAACAAGAAAATAAATATCTTAAACTACACTGAGTTAAATAAGATGAGAACACATTCGCTCAACTTAAATGTGACATAAGGTATTTGACTTAAAACTAGGTAACAAAAGGGGATATAAAACTGGAGAGAAGGGGAAATTGTTCACCAGTCATACCAAGTCGATAAAAGGTGAGACAAAATATAAAATCGGAAAAGTATTTGATTTAAAGAAGATAAATAATATTCATTGACAGAAGATAATTAATCGAATAGAAAATACAAGAATTTGTTATGAGATAAGAGTTATTCAGACATGATTTATTATTATTAAGATAAATAAGAATTGAGGAAATTAAGTTTTGAGCTGTTTAAATAATAATATAATTCAAATTTACATTATTTTTGCACTAGGATTTTCGTTAGTGTTTTAACTAAGTGTATTTGATTTATTATTTGTACTTTTGTTTTAAATGTTAAGAACACATTTTGTGTTTTTGTAAATACAGCTATATAATTATATACATTTGTACTGTAAATATGTTTACATTTTCTTAAGAGTAATATTTGTATTTATCCATAGTTAATAACTTCTTCATTGTATGAATTTTCATTGGTTTATAACAGTCTTTGATCTTTTTTGTTTTTTTTTTTTTTTATTTTTTTTTTTTTTTTATTTAAGTATACATTTTGTGCTTTTGTAGATATATATGTATCTATAAATAAATATATATTTGTACTATAAGTTGAATATATTTTATGTTTTACAATTACGTTTGCATTTTGTAAATATATGTATAATGGTATTAAGAATATGTTCACATTTGTCTTTATTTAGTTTTTTTTTTAATGTATAGATCATTAGATATAATGATGGTAGGAGGTTGATTTACATTAATTTGCTAAAAGATTAGCCTCTATAGGTTGAATTGCCATTACTATTTTTATAAAAGTTTGACAAAAAATGACGATCGTCATCAAGCACAAACAGAGGCGTGGACCGGTCGTTGAGGATGCCAATCGGAGAGATGTAATAGTTATCCATCAAAGATGATCTTATGTTATTGTTAAAAGTGTTTTGCATAAAAGAATTCGGGTGGAGTCTTAGATTGGGAAGTCTTAGCTTGGCTAAGTCTGTTAAGTAATGTATTATAGGTTTGACTCCTGATGCTTCGTAAAGTACCTTATTCCTAAACCACTTGCCTGATCTTCTACGGTATTTGTTAGTGCATTTTCTTAAAATCGATCTTTCAAATTTTTGAATTTCATGGGCAACAGTCGAAGAGATTTGAAACCAAATCGAAAAACCATACATCAGAATTGGACGGATTAGGGTTTTGTATATTAAAAGTTTTGTTTTGAGCTCAACTTCAGGGGAGTTTAGAAGAACTTTAAGTTTAGCACCAGCAGCTTTGCACCTGTTAAGGGCAAGTCTTGCATGAATATTCATTTTCCATCTATTGTGCAAGTTCATTCCTAAGTATTTCACTTTAGTCTTTATTGGAATATTATGTCCCTCAATTAAAAGCCTGAGTTGTTTGCTTTCGCTGACAGCTAAATGGTGACCTCTGGGAGAAGCGTTCCGAAAACATATCATTTCACATTTTGAGAAATTAAGCTTAATACCCCACTTTTTGTAATATGGGATGGCTCTTTCGAGGTGTTCTTGAATTCCAAGGAGTGCAATGTGTGGTCTCTCGTGGGAGTCAAATATTATAGTATCGTCAGCGTATAGTATTGCTTTAGAAGATTGGAATTGGGAAGGGAAGTCATGCAAGAAGATGTTAAATAGAAGAGGCCCTAGGATGGAGCCCTGGGGGACCCCGGAATTTACAGAGACAGATGAAGAACAGTTACTACCAAGGTAAACGTTTAAATAGCGGTTTTTCAGGAAACTGAATATCATTTTAGTAAAGAAAGCTGGAAAGTTTAACGAAATTAATTTAGAAAGTAAACCATCATGCCAAACAAGATCAAAAGCTTTTGTAAGATCTAGCATACAGGCTACGGTACAGCATTTATTTCTGAGGTTGGTCAAAACTGTGTCTTGTAAATAAAGGAGGGCATGCTCGGTTGAATGACCTTTCTTAAAACCAAATTGTCTTTCAGGAATTATTTGGTTTTCAGATATAAAATCTTCAATTCTTATGTAAAGAACTCTTTCCAAGATCTTACCAAGGTTTGAAAGAAGAGATATAGGTCTAAAGTTTGTGATATCGTTTGAGTTTTCCTTTTTTTTAACAGGAATGAGTTTAGCTTTTTTCCATATGAGAGGGAAATACCCGTTATTAATGCAATTGTTTATTATTGGAGTTAAGAAAAGAGGGATAGAATTTTTACATTTTTTTAGAATAAAATTGGAAATTTGGTCTGGTCCTGAAGATTTTTTGGTATTAAGTTTGTGAATTATTGATTTGATAAGATCAGCAGAAGCAAAAGCTTCATTCGAACAGGAAAAAGAATTATCGTTATCTGAAAATTGCATCATTGTATTAAAAGAGTTCCAAGCCAAGAAAGAACTATTACGAGTTGAAACTTCTAGACAATTTTCTGGGCTATGTTGGGGTGTAGCGTGAGAGTACAGATCTGAATAAAATTTTTCAAAGGCAACTAGTTTCTCGTCAATGGATTGGTAGGAGACGTTTTCGTAAATAATCGGAGCGGAGGTGTGACTTGTCACTCGTTTCCTTCCTGTGATTCTATCGATTTCTTTAAAGACGGCTGGTGAGGGTCTTAGCTGTTCGAGTCTGTTTCTAAAATGCTGATTCATATGCAATCTGATTTGATCTTTTATTATCGTACTAAAGCAGGAAATTTGGGAAGAAAGCACTGAATACTCATGATTTAATCGATTACCCTCTCTATGGAAGCCGACTTCTCCATTTGAGTGTTCGGTTTTGACATTAGCTTCCTACCACGTCCGACTATTATAGTTTTATCTATGGTTAGCCTTCAAATGTCAGTTTTACTTGATGGAGACGCGCTCTTCACTCCCGAAAACAAGAATTATGGAAACCTAACGATAGGCATCAAGCAAGTGATAAAATGGGCCTACCATTGCTTCGTTCTCATTTTTGATCACAGTACACATATTACATAAATGTAATATTTTGCGAAACTTTTTTAAAATCATGCGTAGTGAAAGTTTCCGATGACCAAATTTCAAAATTTACAAGAACAAAGTTTGAATGTTTTTACTGTCAATTTTGTCATTTTGATCAATCTGACATTAATACTCTAGTAGTAGTAGTTACTTTATTGAGATTTTCCTTTCATTTACACGCATGTATAACACATTTTTACATAAATGTTTTATGGATATACATATATTTGATCCATTCTCTTTTTATTTTTGTTATTGCCGACTTAGGAGTTATTTGGCTATATTTTTTACATTTATTAATATTATTTTTTTTTCTAGACAATTACAGTATTAATTTAATTGTAGAAGTTATCAAGAATTATAGAAAATGCCCACTTAACCAAGACTTGAATTTATGACTGAGAATATTAAAAAAGATATTACATTTAGTTTTATATATAATTAGAAAATTTTTTAATTACTAAATCAAACCAATTCATTAATCTAAACTGTGAAATACAAAGATTGGAAAATTTACAAATGGAAATCCTCAAGTAAAAAATGTACAAACTGTTTATTATTTGACCGCTACTGTTGAACTTCTACTTTTGTCTGACGTCTTCTTAAATCCTCCATACATCACCTCCCCCTCGCTAAATTGTTTACTTCCAAATTGCATTTGTTTTTAAATCACGGACTTGTATTTTTATTCCTTATCCTATTAAAATTAATTTTAGATTCAAATCATATCGAAAAAAATGAGTGGATTTGTTGCTGTGCACACTGGTAAAAATAATATTATCCATAAAAATCACACCACACATGTCTCGCCGTGTATGTTTAATAAAATTATCTTGTTCCAAAATAGGTGCAGGCAACAGTATTGACGAAACTAAATATCAGCGAGTAATCAAAGAAGCTTGCATCCGGGCGAGCGAGATTCTTAAAAATGGAGGTTCATCGCTGGACGCTTGTGAGGCAGCTATCATTCGGTTGGAAAATTGTGGCAGTACAAATGCCGGCTTTGGGTCAAATCTAACATGGGATGGCAAGGTCCAATGCGAAGCATCCATAATGGATGGTTCCAATTTGCAATTTGGGGCATGTACCAATGTGTCCACTGTAAAGAACCCCATTCAATTGGCACGTGTCATTTGCGATAGACAATCCAAAATGCTATCAATGGACAGAATTCCACCTATGGTCCTCGCTGGGGATGGTGCTGCCGAATATGCATCCGAAGTCGGATGTACTATGATTGAAGCTGATAAAATGATCTCGTCCAAAGCAAAACTCTGCTTCAATCACTACAAAACAAAAGTATCCGATTGTGAGAATCGCTATAACATCAAAATAAACTCCTTAGACACGGTGGGGGCGATTTGCGTTGACGGAGATGGCAATTGTGCTGCTGGGTGTAGCTCTGGCGGACTGATTCTTAAAGTTTCGGGTCGAGTTGGACAAGCGGCCACTTATGGTGCCGGATGTTGGGCCACAAGCACGCCTGATATGTCGGTCGCCACTTGCACCACCGGTAATGGCGAGTATCTAATGAAGACACTTCTCGCCAAAGAAATCTGCACTGATCTTATGTCCTCCGAGTGTGGAGTGACTAGCCTTCATAAAGTATTTAAACAAAAGTTCATCGAATCTCCATTTCTGCCTGCTGACCAGGATCTATATGGTGGTGCATTGTCGCTGGTTTTTCATCCGCGGTCAAATTGCGGTGAAGTTATTTGGAGTCATACCACAAAATCATTCTGCCTTGGTTTTATGAGTACCGAGTACAAAGCTCCAAAGGTTTGTCAACTTAGATTTAACTTAAATCTATACTTATGTGTTTTTTTTCTCCAATCTTTAGTTTTTGCTATCACCGCTGCCAACTTATTGTATACCAGGTAAATCGATTGTTGTAAATGGACAACCGTTTAGTTTTAAAAACTAACTAGGTACTTGCATTTTTGAAATATTTATGTATTTTCTGGATGTGTTCTTGTACATATAATGTATTCACTCTTCCAACCTTCCTCCTCCTTCTGGAATTTGTGAGCAATCAATATTAATGTGTTCGTGACAACCCGCCTAATTCTTAAGTATTAAAATAATGTCTTTTTGTAGTAGAGAATTAATAATAATAATAATAATTATAATGCTATTATATGCCTATATACTTTTGTAAACTTGACCAAGATGTAAAAGTGCATTATTCATTTGATACACTTCTAATAAACTAATATTATTTATATGTTTACCTAATGACAGGATGTAACAATTCTTTGTTACCACGGTTAATACGAAATTTGTAGATGAACGCAAATTTTAAATGTGTTAGGGACGTATGTATACATCTAAAATACGTTTTCTCTGCCTCCTTGGATGGTTCTCTCTTTGTCCAGGTCTCAGGTTTGTGGAACGATTTAATTCACACTTGACTGAGACATTGAAATTCATAGACGTTACAAGAAATGAACTTCATAAAAGCCTCATTCAAATCAAACTATTGAATCGGTAATTTAGAAAAGGTCTGCAGCATATTAGGGCAAAAAATCCAAATCAGCAGTTGGTTCATTTTAATCTTATATTTGATTTTTGGTACTGATGACATTCGTTTTATAGAGAAGTATACATACCTTATAATAAACAAGTTTAAAAAGTGGGAAGTACGGCTTTGGAAAAATATACATAGTTTTGTTCGGATTTAAGTCTAGCAATTGTAAGATTTTTAAGACGCATATCTTACAAATGAACGAGGAATTAGGGCAAATGTGGAAGACTACATTTTTACTTTCAAAACTGATTCCGTAGCTACTTTCTTAAATGTATGCCCATTTTGAATGTTTGACCTGTGCCGAATAGTCAAATAGAATAACACTTTTTGTAAATGGCTTTTGAATTCAAACTAAAGAAAAAACGAACATTATTTTTTTTAAATTTGGTTTTATAGATTATGTCTTTCAAGAAATTGGGTTTTCCCCAAATCAGGAGTCAATAAGCCTAAATTTAATTTAACATTTCTTGTCCAGTTGCAAATGTCAGAAAATGATAGATACGGTTGCTAGAAACTATGATTTGAGGTTTCTTTACTCGTGGATTTTGGAGAAAGAGTGCATGAAGACAGACAAATGTTTAAAGACTATCAGCCTTATCACAGGCCCCAATGTTATTATTTTCAAGAGCGATATCTGAATTTTACTAATTTTAAAATTTGTGTAGTAAAATTTAATGCCAAGTCACGGTCTAACAAATATTAAAAAATTTAAACAGAACAAAACCTAGAAAATTATTTTAAATAGCGAATCGAATGTTTGGCCGAATTATAACGTTTTAGCAAGCTTTCGTATTTAAAGAATATAGCTGTAAACTTCACAATTTTAACAATACCGATATCCATAACTTCATATCCTCTTCAATCCTATTTTTCCTAACTTCTTTCAAGAGCTCGCTGAATATAGAAAAAAAGTTAAAATTCAATTTTAAAAGTATCATTGATATTCAGTATTATTGCTTCAAAATGGTACACATAGATTTACCCTTCACTGTAGTATCACAATTGTAGCGGGCTGATTTGCCTTGCGGTCCTAGATGCTGGCAATGTGAACCCCTAGCTCAGCTTGGTCGTGGTTCTTGGACCTAAAGCTCACTACAAAAAAAATTTATCTTGCCAGACTATTGCATCCTGGTGTTTTCGATGCGCGAGATATCGCCTCTACCCTCCCTCCTGGTTGCATCCCTCGCCAGAGCAACCCCTTAAAATGGCTTCTTCTCCTCCCTTCACATTACCTTCCCTACATCATCCTTCTCATCCTATTAAAAACAATTTATTCCATGTTCATCTTAGATGATTTCATTGTTTTATTATTCATTTAATAAAATTCATGGTTTTTAAAATATAAAATTGTATATAAAAAAAATTTATTATTTGTCGTAATTTAATTTAATATATTATTAACAAATGTATAGTTAATTTTGATTTAAAAGAAAATTAAATTTATAGAAATTTCAACAAAAAGGTTATTTTACTATTCGGCAACCCTGTTGCTGATAAAAGGAAATTTTATTTAAATTGAATTAAATCGTCTTCGATTTATTTACAAATTTGGGATATCAAATCCTCTTTTGACTTCTCTTTTATTTTTTTTTATGTTAATTTAATATTACATTAATCCCCGGTTCAAACCCTCCCCTCGATTCACGTACTATTTTATTTTATATATATATATATTTATTTTATCAAAGTGATAAGCAATATAGTTGGTAATAAAAAAAAAAACTCACCCTTAAACTCCTGTTGAAGTGGCCACTGCAATTTGGTTTAAAGATGGATACCCTTTGAATTTTTATTTTAACGTTGCCTTTTTGCAACACTGTTTCACTTTTGAAATATATATATTCAATACGCGAACTGAGTCTTTTTATTAGGTACGTTTCGCGATCTAATATTATGAAATAAATTTCTCTTTTTATCACATCAACGCGGGAAAACCGTTTGACAAAATTACCCTTTAAAAATGAAAATAATCGAATTTTAAAATAAAAAAAATTTACGTTGATAAAAAAAAGAACAAAAAAAAGTTAATTTTGATTTTTGGTTTAATTTTGTTGGTGGGATCGAACCGTTGAACCTTCGGTTAAGAAGCGACACCGCTACCTCCTAAGCTAACTCAGCTATATATTTGCGAAGGGCAAATAGGTCACAAGACTAGATCTAGGCGATCTATAGGATTTGTATGGCTTTCTTTGTATGGCGACTTCGTACAATCCTTGTGCTGGGAATGTATATAGGCCTTTTTTCCTGCTCGCCTGGTGATTTTAAATTTTCAAGCCTAGCTGGAGGTGGAATGAATGTTGGAGGCGGTTGGATTTTTCAACCGCCTTTAATTCCTTTAATCAAAAGAAACGCACTTAAAAAAAAAACCAATAAGACGAAAGATTTTTCACAAAATTACCTTAGCAATTTGCTTTAGCAAATTTAAATATTTTCAACCCAATGGGTTGTAAATTAGTAAGGTATTTTTTTACCTTTTAAAATTTCACTTAAAACTTTTTTTACTTTGGACGTTAAAATATTTTAATAGATATATGTATATCTACTATATATGCACAATTATGTTTCATATGACTTTAATATAAAAATTTAATGATCGTGAACTGAACAGCACCAGAGAAATTTGTTCTTTGATTCCGTAATTTTTAAATCTTCTGTCGCTAACCAGCATTGGAAAATCTGTAAAGTTAAAGCTTCCTCTTTCTTTTCTTAAATTCCAGGATCATTGACCTAATTAAATGAAAACTTTCACTCTCGAGTCAAAAATCCTAAAAGTTCTGCCTATCAGACCTTCTCTTAAAAGCTGCACCGAGAAAATCTGCATCCGAGTTTTCTCGCTTTGCAACTCTTTTCACACATTCCAAGCCTAGATCGTAAGGAATCTACTACCTTCTCACCTTAGCTAGTTTTTCCTATTTCTTCTTTCTCTAGTCTTTCTATCTTTCTTTTCTTTATCATTATTCCTTGTTTGTTTTCATTTGTCTATCCTGTCTCAGTCGTCATCCGGTCGTCGTCGAGTTGTCCTCGTCCGTTGTCGTCGTCGATGTTTAATGTTTTTTTGTTTGTTTATATTTTTGTAATTGCCTTGGATATTTTATTCAATTATAAAATATCATTTTTCGTAACAGGGCTTTGCTTTTTTCAGATATACCGATATCTGAAATATGCAAATGAACCCACGCAAGTATATATCGGTCGGAGTGCAAATAAAAGTGAAAACAAAAAAAAGTGCATTGAATATGGAATACCAGTGAGAGTGGAACAAAAAAAAAAATCAAATCCTTTATAGACTTCCTCGGATCTATGAAGTGGAAAGTGTTAAGTGTTTGTGCCGATGAAATTGAAAAATTATAAAGTTCGGTATCAAAGCCAAAAAAAAATAATCGAAAAATAAATAAAAAAAATCGAATAACAAAAATAAAAACATTGAAAATAATGTACCGTCGGTCGGTTATAAAAAAAAAGAGAAGGGTATATCGCAAATTCCCCTCTTTCTAAAGTTTTTATTGCGAAAGTGCGAGACACAAAATATTTCTTCAAACGGTGAGTGGTCCGTTAACTTATTTGTGCCGAAGACGAAAAATCAAAATAAATAATAAGAAAAAATTTAAACGGTAAGAAAAATAAAAACAAAAAAAATGTAAACAACTAAACGTAGTCCCATCCGAAGGGTATGTTTTGCCGTCGGCAAAACGAAGTCGGAAAAAATATTTAAATAAATTCAAAATAAATCGTTCGGAATTGTTTGTTTACGTTTTTTTCCTATTTTAATGTGTTTTGTGAATCGGTAAAAGAAAAGTGAATGGAAAATTAATTGCCAGCATAGTCAATACAAATTATCAAATATTCTCGCGTTCATCTTTAAACGTGGGTCGCGAACCCATATAACTAGCCGGGCTGTTTAAAACATCAGATAAGTTAAAACAACATTTTTTTAATTAAAAATCGATTCTTTGTGGTTTCCTTTTTTTTTCTTTGCAGGGTATTTACTGCCGTATGTCCTTAGCATGGAATATCCCTATGGGTTTACCAGCTCTAGTCTCCAGTTCATACATGCAGTTGCCTATGACTTTTCGCACACGGGATTTTAAAAATTTTGGCAGCAATTTAGCATTGACCCCTTGGACAAAATTGCTTTGTGCGAATTTTCAACCTCGTTTGCAGAATTACTCCCGTTCGACATGTTTGACGTTGAGTTCGAAACTATTGAATTTAAATTTTCGGAAAAACTAAAAGAATTATTCAAATCGAAGCGATCGATAGTATTTCGAAACCTTTGGTAAAATGCCTCGAATCTAGCCTCAGAATGTGCATAAATTACATTTAAGTCGTCGTGAAGCGAGATCCGGCGCCTACTCATGCCTTTTCAAAAAAAAAAAAAAACCGATCTCAAATTCTCCCCACACAACTTCCAAAAGAAAATCAAATACGTTAAAAATGTTAACCTTGACTCGAAAGCAAAAAATTTCCACCCAAAAAAATCAATGTCCGAAAAGAAGTTGTAACTCCGAATTTCCAATGCCAGCTGAAAACCCAAAAGAAAAGAAAATCCGGAAAGCAAAACCAAAAAAAAATCAACAAAATAATTGTAACTTGCAGTTAAAAGTTTTTCTTGTTGCGTACTTAAATCGGGATTTCTATCAAAAATCTTGTTCGAATCCAAAACCGTTAATTCCCAAACAATTGAAAACCAAATATCAAAATATATAAAACTTTGAAAAAAAATTAAAAAGCAAGTAACTTTAAAAAAGGTATAATTTTTTTCAAAAAAAATATAAAAATCACTTAAAATATTTTAAAATTTTCAAAATAAATTTCAAAACTTTCAAAAAAAAATATCATAAAATCATAAAGGATGAGAATTCTGATTTTTGAAGGATAAATAAAAATGATGAGGGAGAAGAAGCCGTAGTACTGCGAGCCGAAAAAGTGAGCAAAAAAAATTTAAAATATACTATATGGAATTTAACTATTGAAACTAGTAATTTGTGCAAATAAAATTTTCTCGTCATCTACAGGGCAACTACCGACGAACCATTCATCAGTGAAGACATCTGCAAATTTCGAGAAGTAATAAAAAAACTTTTTGGGAGGATCTCCAAAGACGCCTCTAGCATCAAAGAGTCTCTTCCAAAAATTTATTAAAAATAAAGTGTGGTTTGAGATGTCCTGCAATTTGAGTATCTGTACACCGATACTCAAAGACTCGAACACCAATTCACACTTTGTATATTTATATTTATGTTGCATGGTTTCATCTTTCCTGTGGCAACGCGGTACCAAGTGCTCTTCACCCAGTCACCGGGACTCACATGAAAGATGAAGCCAAAATCGATCTATTAAAATCAAAAAAAAATATAAATGTAAATGAATTTAAAATTGTTAAAAAAAATTACTGAAATAAAGATTTGTAAAAAAAAACTATTGAATAAAAGAAATTTGAATTGGCTCAAAAAAAATCTAAAGCCACACTATCTCTTAAGATAGTGGGCTCCACGTTGCGGGCGCCATTTTGTAGCGGGCTGATTTGCCTTGCGGTCCTAGATGCTGGCAATGTGAACCCCTAGCTCAGCTTGGTCGTGGTTCTTGGACCTAAAGCTCACTACAAAAAAAATTTATCTTGCCAGACTATTGCATCCTGGTGTTTTCGATGCGCGAGATATCGCCTCTACCCTCCCTCCTGGTTGCATCCCTCGCCAGAGCAACCCCTTAAAATGGCTTCTTCTCCTCCCTTCACATTACCTTCCCTACATCATCCTTCTCATCCTATTAAAAACAATTTATTCCATGTTCATCTTAGATGATTTCATTGTTTTATTATTCATTTAATAAAATTCATGGTTTTTAAAATATAAAATTGTATATAAAAAAAATTTATTATTTGTCGTAATTTAATTTAATATATTATTAACAAATGTATAGTTAATTTTGATTTAAAAGAAAATTAAATTTATAGAAATTTCAACAAAAAGGTTATTTTACTATTCGGCAACCCTGTTGCTGATAAAAGGAAATTTTATTTAAATTGAATTAAATCGTCTTCGATTTATTTACAAATTTGGGATATCAAATCCTCTTTTGACTTCTCTTTTATTTTTTTTTATGTTAATTTAATATTACATTAATCCCCGGTTCAAACCCTCCCCTCGATTCACGTACTATTTTATTTTATATATATATATATTTATTTTATCAAAGTGATAAGCAATATAGTTGGTAATAAAAAAAAAAACTCACCCTTAAACTCCTGTTGAAGTGGCCACTGCAATTTGGTTTAAAGATGGATACCCTTTGAATTTTTATTTTAACGTTGCCTTTTTGCAACACTGTTTCACTTTTGAAATATATATATTCAATACGCGAACTGAGTCTTTTTATTAGGTACGTTTCGCGATCTAATATTATGAAATAAATTTCTCTTTTTATCACATCAACGCGGGAAAACCGTTTGACAAAATTACCCTTTAAAAATGAAAATAATCGAATTTTAAAATAAAAAAAATTTACGTTGATAAAAAAAAGAACAAAAAAAAGTTAATTTTGATTTTTGGTTTAATTTTGTTGGTGGGATCGAACCGTTGAACCTTCGGTTAAGAAGCGACACCGCTACCTCCTAAGCTAACTCAGCTATATATTTGCGAAGGGCAAATAGGTCACAAGACTAGATCTAGGCGATCTATAGGATTTGTATGGCTTTCTTTGTATGGCGACTTCGTACAATCCTTGTGCTGGGAATGTATATAGGCCTTTTTTCCTGCTCGCCTGGTGATTTTAAATTTTCAAGCCTAGCTGGAGGTGGAATGAATGTTGGAGGCGGTTGGATTTTTCAACCGCCTTTAATTCCTTTAATCAAAAGAAACGCACTTAAAAAAAAAACCAATAAGACGAAAGATTTTTCACAAAATTACCTTAGCAATTTGCTTTAGCAAATTTAAATATTTTCAACCCAATGGGTTGTAAATTAGTAAGGTATTTTTTTACCTTTTAAAATTTCACTTAAAACTTTTTTTACTTTGGACGTTAAAATATTTTAATAGATATATGTATATCTACTATATATGCACAATTATGTTTCATATGACTTTAATATAAAAATTTAATGATCGTGAACTGAACAGCACCAGAGAAATTTGTTCTTTGATTCCGTAATTTTTAAATCTTCTGTCGCTAACCAGCATTGGAAAATCTGTAAAGTTAAAGCTTCCTCTTTCTTTTCTTAAATTCCAGGATCATTGACCTAATTAAATGAAAACTTTCACTCTCGAGTCAAAAATCCTAAAAGTTCTGCCTATCAGACCTTCTCTTAAAAGCTGCACCGAGAAAATCTGCATCCGAGTTTTCTCGCTTTGCAACTCTTTTCACACATTCCAAGCCTAGATCGTAAGGAATCTACTACCTTCTCACCTTAGCTAGTTTTTCCTATTTCTTCTTTCTCTAGTCTTTCTATCTTTCTTTTCTTTATCATTATTCCTTGTTTGTTTTCATTTGTCTATCCTGTCTCAGTCGTCATCCGGTCGTCGTCGAGTTGTCCTCGTCCGTTGTCGTCGTCGATGTTTAATGTTTTTTTGTTTGTTTATATTTTTGTAATTGCCTTGGATATTTTATTCAATTATAAAATATCATTTTTCGTAACACAATCATCTCATTATTGATCGCATTTAATATTCAAAATGTTTAAATTTTCCTTTAATTATGTGAAAATGACAAATTAAAAATAGAAACTACACAACGGACATTTGGCTCATTCTTTATTTAAAAAAAAAATAAAACAGAAAAAATAGATAAATGCATTTAAAGTTACTGGCGCTTTGCCAACAAAGAGGACTCCTCCACTATTATTATTATTTTTTTTTTAATAATGTTAATGATTTATTTGATTTGTAAAATTCGCAACTGGAACAAAGAATAAAACATTCTTTGTTTAAAAATAATATAATCATCATATTTATAAGCTATATCTTACAATTTTAAGCACTGCAAATTATTAAAACATAAATTCGGCAATATTGTGTGTACGAATATACTCTTATTCGAAATTCAACTTATAACTAGATGTCAGAAGTCTATAGCGTCACTGGATATGCTTCCAAAGATTTTTTTTTTCAAAGAATACAAGAATGGTTAAAGCTTAAGATTAGTTTAAATTTAAGGCAATTTCCGTAAGCGGGCACTTATACGGTATAGAAGGTAATAAATAGCTATCTGCAAGTATTTCAATGCAGATACAGGATTCTCATCATACACAACCGTATTCATACCAAATACTATTGCTTTTGTCTTCGGGTCTTTTTCGGGGCAGTAATTTATCTTCAGCGGTGGTATTTCCACTTTGAGAGCCACTAGGAGCGGCCCCGCTGCTGCTGCCGCATCCACCTGCAGTGGCACTGTCATTCGGTACACTATCGGTAGTCGGACCTATCATTGTGTTTATTCGATTATACATAAGAAATGTGGACGGATTATCGTTATTTGTTTGTGATGAATTAGCGTTGTTTGTTGGTGTTTGAGCTTCGGGTGTGTTAGGTGAAGGTGGTTGTGTGGAGTCAGCAATTTTTTGATTTTCATCAATCAGGTATACAGTTCTGCGACTCCCAGCAGTGCCTAGGGTTAAGCTGCTTCCGGTTACATCGGGTGCTTCAAGCCTATGTTAAATTAAAATGTCGAAGAGTGCATTAAAATTAATTTTAAGACAAATTTTTTTTTTGCGAAAACAAATAGAAATAAAAAATTCAAACCTAGGCAGGGATAATTACATCAAAAATGTGAGCATGGCTAAAGACTTGATTGTTTATAGAAATTGGAACGCCAAAGCCAATGCTTCAAAGAAGCATATCAATTCAAAATAACATTCTTGAAATTGAATACAAACTTTACTTGAGATAAGATTTTTTCAGAGCTCGACTTACTTTTAAAAACATCGGTCATATTTCGGTGATAAACAGGGCCAAATTGATTTATTGACTGATATAACCACACCATGTTGCAAATGAACAAAAAATTTAATTTAATGTCAACACAACGTGTGCATCGAAAATAATAGTACATTCGTTCGTACACTAGGGTGTCTGAGAACAAGTGAAAAAATTTACCCGGATCAATTTTCATTAGTGGGTCTTCATTAAGAAGCCTCATCAATTGCATATTTTGTACCAATTTTCAGTAATATGATAACAATTAGAGCAATTCAACTAAATAGCAGCAGAAGCAATAAAATTTAAATAAAGCAGCCTTCACTTGTAAAGACTCACTCTGCTTTTATGTCAGGCGTGTTTTCATAAGAAAATATAAAGCAAAAGCATTTCAAGAAAACGGACGCGGAGAAAACTGGATTATAAAGACCTTTTCGTACGTGAATTCCATTGATCCAAATGCAGATTTGACCGATAAAAATCAAGTTTTTCGCAGTAATTTATCATTGTTTATCTACGTGTTTTAGGTTTTATCTGATTTTTTTTTTTAATTATTGAGTATTCCGAAATCACGACTTTCATCATGTTCAGAGATGAAATTGTACTGCTAGGCAAAATAAAACCAAATTCCGATTTAAAAAATATTCAATGATAAATGAAAACCAGATTTTATGTCAAATATTTTAAGGGTCATCAAAAATTAAAAAGTAAGGTTATCCATCAGTCCAAATAATAACATCCTAAGGAAAAAAGAGTAAGTGTAATTTCAAATTTTGAGAGAAAATTTTCTGTTGCATCAATATCACGCAATCTTGTTAAAGTTTTAACTTATAAAACTTTTGTTTAAATTTTATTAACCAAAGCAGTTTAAATATTTGTTAAAATGATGCATAAAATACTGTTTTGAAAAATATTTTGAAATTTTTCACTCGTTGCCATTGTTAATAAAGCGGTAAATTAAAAATAAAATTGTAAAATAAATATAATTCAAAAGACAAAAATAAAAAATTATAAAATGTTAAAATGAATAATTAAAATAAACTTTACCCGTGTACACTATTTCTACGAGAACTACTCAAATCGCTCCGTTTTTGCGACTGTAAACTACTTCGGAATCCACCACGGGTTATTGAACTATCCATCAAATCACTGGGTTTTCTAAATTGTATTACAAGTTGGTTTTTATAAAATTAACAAAACATAATTTAAAAAAAGTAGTAACATATTTAACTTGTTTTGTCCAAAACCAATGTAACAAACAAAACAAAACATGTAAATAAACAACAACAAAAAAAAACCATTAAAGTAATTTACTTACCGTTGCAAACTTTGACGCATTGCTACATTTCGTTGTAATAGAGGCGTGTCGGATACAATAGAGCTCGGCTCTTCTATGCTGTTATCCGATTCATTGCCACCAGATTCAGAACCAATAGCAAACTGGGACTGCGTTAAACGGGTGTCATCAACCCATGACCTTCGATTCTACAAAATGAAATTGAAAAGACAAATATTATATCAGTGATTAAGTCTTACATAATGAAAACTTATTAATAATATGGCGCTCAGTGCTTTGTCAAAAGCGTTGAGTCCAAATATGTAATTAACCGTCCAAATCAATCGGATATTGATTTTGTGCAATTCTGTTGAGGATTTTATTTTGGTAATGGTGATGTACTAAGCTCTTGAAATATTTAAAATAAAAACTTTTTTTCATAAAAAAGTGAGCCCATCAAACTTAAGTTTTATACACATACATACATAGTTTTTTTCGATGTAAAGTTTTTATGTTATAATAGGTAAATATTCTTGTTGCATAGTATTTTAAATTAGCTTCTAATCGCTATTATTTCGTCTGTAACATATATGCCAAATAAGTGTATCACCAATCACATAACGGGTCCCATGACATGTCTATTATTAAAAATCTTCTTGCAAAGAGAATTCTTGTTTCGTTCAATTTCACAACAAAAATAAAAATATTTACTTACTCTGCTTGGAACGATATTCATTAGATCCGAGCTTGCTTTTTTAACTCTACGGACCAAGTTACTGGCAAATGCTTTTCTGCAAATATATTAGGTCATTAAGTTTTTAATTTTTTAAATAATAGAATAATAACTCACTTTTTTGGAACACAACTCTCTGATTTTTTATAATGTTCCATAATTTTTTCTTCAAGCTTTTCCTTTTGTCGATTTAAATTATTCACTTTGTCTGTGTAACTTTTTTCTTCTTCATGGAAATGTTGTTTGTCTTCCAGTGAATGCGTTAATAGCTCATGATATTGTGAAAGAAGTTGAGATACATTGTCCATTAGTGTTTTTCGATCGGTGTCTAAATCGGAATTCATCTGTAGTAGCATCTAAAAAAAAAAATAAAAATACAAGTAAACATTAGTGAAAAATAACCATTTTCTCTCATAATTTTGGAAATATTTCGATATTAAACTTCTTAAAATAATTGATATTAAACATTCATATATTAACAACTTGACGAAGTTTTAGATTTAAATACTTTTAACGGTCGACACATACCTGGACATTCACTACACTTGCAAAGATGTTTACTTGCGCCAACTAAGATTCTAAAATATTATAATGATGCATTTCGCGATTCTGTCTGTTAGTCACTGAAGCGATTTTCTCCAAAATTTGCAACAACGCGTTACATCTCGCAGATCAAAATCAAACGCTTCCCCCACAGAATCAGTTAAGCTTATCCACGATTGTACAAAACTCATCTTATTGGAAACTAGATGTCTTAAAGCTTCTACATTTATTGTTCAATTTTAATGAATTTGATCTTCAAATTTTTTTTATAAACATATATTTTATTTGACCATAAAGAAATATTTTTTATATTTTTTTTCTAAGTTACCAGATATAAGCTAGTGTTTAAAAAATAGATCAACGGATGTCTTAAGTGTTATTCTGCATCTTTTACCACTCGACCTTTTTATTAAATATATAGTTTCTTGCAGCGCGATAAGGCTAAAAGAATCTTACAGTTGGTTTTCAAAACCATACGGCCATAACAATATAACAAAATTCAAATTGATTCCTTCAGATATTATCTCGGCAAACACTGACTACTGCACTCCTACTTTGAGCATCAGTAAGGATTTTAAGGTTATTTTCCTATCCAGAAAGGATTGGGAGGATGACATGGTCACGGTATGCTTCGACAAAACCATTTTTACTGACGGCTCAAAGATGGAGTGTAGTGTTGGTTCAGAGATCTTTTCTGAGTCTTTAAATATCGCTAAATCCTTTCCGTTTCCTGACTTTTCTTGCGTTTTCAAGCTGAATTACTAGCAAAAAGGGAAGCATGTAAGCTACTTAAATTGGTCCAGCAATGTCGCGATGGGCTTGTGAGTTTGAACATTAACCTCGATGTCACTCTGGGTTCCGGGCCACAGTTTTGTCGAGGGAAATGAAGGGGCTGATGAGCTGACGAGGTTTACTTGCGGAAATGGTTGACATTCCTCTTGGTGCTATGAAGGCATATAATAAAACCCGTTCAAACGATCTTCTATGCAGGCCCAGGCAAGACATAGCCAGAGTTGTTGCGGTATGTACCGGACACTTGCCTATAGGAGATAGGCCAATAGCAGCGAAGTTGGGCATTCCTCACAAAACGTTTTGCCGTAGTTGTGGTGACCAACGGGAAAGGGAAACGGTAGTTCATTTCCTCTGCGAATGTCATGCTTTGGCAAGCATGAGAATAAAATCTTTTGGAAGGGTATTATTTAACGAACTTAACGAGCTATCTGAGATGAAGATCAGAGATCTGATCTTTTTTCTCAATGCGATCAAATGGCACTAGCAAATCCTGCTGTGAAGCTTCTCTATAAATCTTTCCCCTTCAATCTTAGGTCAAATGAGTTATGGCGCCATTTCTACCTATCTACCTAAGTACATAAGAAAATGTAACAATAAATAATTGGTGTGCGGAAGTTTTGCGTTTAGAAAAAATATTCACAAAATATTGTGTTTTTACTCCCTATATTCATAAATTCTTAGATTTTAAGCTTACCTCACAACGTTGCATGGCTTTTGTGTATTCAACTTCCATGCTCTTAATTTGATCACTTTTCGCATTTAATTCGCCAGTAGTTTCAGTGTTTTGTAATTTAAGACGACTATTTTCAGCTCGTATCATTTTATATTGTTCCTTAAATAAGATATTTTTTAATCTTTATAATTACCAACGAAAAATTGATTTTTACCTGAATATTTGTGTATTCCTTTTTAAACCGATCGCTGGTGGCAAACAAACTTCGAAAATCGTCTGTTAATTTTGAGTGCTCTGTGCGCAATATTCCCAAGTCATCGACACTTCCTTTCATTGTAGCATTTTGAACTTTCAATTCATCCAATTGTTTCTCTAGACTTTGGGAACGTTCTTTTAGCTCACGATTTTCGTTCCGCAGATCACGAACCGTTACTTTTATTTGTTCCTTGTCTTTGTTCAAAGATTCGTATTCTGCATTTAGTTGATCATGTAAGCACTGCAAAGTAACTTGATCGTTATGTAGATTTTTATGCTCATGTTTTAGAGTTTCCAATTGTTTCAGTAGCATATCCTTATCGGCAGCTAACTGGGAGTTTGCCAGTTGCAAGGCAACATGTTGCGTGTTAAGCGAAGTTATCTGAGAACCCAACGTAGCTACATCAACATTCAATCGTGCATTTTCCGCCTGCAAACCTTCATTTGTTACCTGCAGAGAAGAATTCAAAGTATTCAACTGCGTAATAGTCTCTTGAAGCTTTGATGCCTCTGGCAATGCCAGTTGTATAGAATGTTGTATACTGTAGGGTTCATCAAATTCCCCAGTTATTTCGATATTCTTCTCTACGGTGAATATCTCTTTTCTGTGACATAGTACACACATATCTGATTTGGAATTTTGTTGCCTTGTTACATTAAGCATTATTTCCCGTACAGTTTTGAAAGTTTCCGGGTTTCGCACCAGCTTTTCTACAACATTCTCCACATATAATTCAGTATTCTCGATTTCTGTATTATCGAGGCCTAGTTTTTCCAGATTATGTTTTACTTTATTTGTGGCTAGTGTTCCTGACACAAGATCATTGCGTAACGTATCTATGGTCTGTAAATCAATTTCACGTTGAGACACTAAGTCTTGATTTAGTTTTTCCAGCTCTAATATTTTCGTTTGTGCTTGAACCGATTCCTCAAGATCTCTGGTGAGCCTCTTTACTTCCTTTGATTGACATTCTTGTAGCAAGATTTTCTCATCCAATTGAACAGCCTTCTGTTCAAGATTTTCTTTTAACTTGGAGACTTCTTTAATCAAACTTGCATTTTCACGATCTAATGTAGAAACTTTAGATTCCATGTCGTACAATTGATTACGGGCTGACTCCAGTTCACTTGTTCTACTCTTTAATTGTTCCACTTCCTTTGATTTGCTTTCGATTAAACGTTCCATGTCATCAGCCCTTCTTTGTATGCTTTCGTTTAGTGTTTGAATTCTTTGCTTTTCTTTGTTGAGTGTTTCGACATGCTTTTCCAAGTCAACCATTTTACTACGATCAACGTCGCGTTCTTGACTTTGTTTCTCGTATGATCTTTGTCGTGAATCGATTGTATCTTGAAGCTTTTTATTTTCTTCCAAAGCATTCTTGAAAACATCTTCAAGCTCTTTGTTTTGTTGGGACAAACGGTTAATGTTTTCTTGCATTTGTTCTATTTTTAAGGATAATTTTTTTTTCTCTTTTTCCAGCTCAAGAATTTTATTTGTCGATTCATGGAAGGAAGATTCTTTAAGCTGATCGAGGGCAGCAAGCAGGCGTCGATTTTCCAGTTCCAATTTGAGTGCTCTTGTCTGCAGTAAAATTAAGATTTTAATTTAAGGACTTATGTTTATGGGATACTGGGTACTTACTTGAGCATTATTTGTTAACTGTTCAGAAAGACTGTTGTCTCCAGAATTGCAATCGTCTTCGTTTTCTGATAGTGATTTATCAATATCCTGACTTGTATTTAGATTTTTGGCTACCAATTGCAATTGTGTGTTCTCCTCGAGTAGTTCCTCTAGCTTGGTACGATCAACATCCCGTTCCAGAGCCATGTCGTTAAGTTTTTGTTTATATTTTATAATTTCCGATTCGAGGGTCATAACATGTTCACTACGTTTGCGTGAACGTTGCAATTGATCTTCAAGCATTTCCCTGTAAACAAAAAAGAAAATGTTTTTTATGTTTTAAATATGACTAAAAAATTAATTTTGTTTTGATATATTTTACTTTGTTTCTAAAAGCATTCGATTATCTTCTCGTAATTCTTCGACTCTAGTTTTATAAAACTCTGCATCGGTAAGTTTTTCTTTAAATTTCTGCACCTCTATTTCGAGTCGATCAGCTCGATCAGCACGTTCTCGCAAAACATCAACTTCATCCCTGTAAGCTGATGCTCTTTTGGCTTCGGAGTACCATTCTTGACTCTGTGTATTAATTAAAAATGTTATATCAGTTTAAAAATTATTGAAAATTGCGTGAAAATGAGTCAAATTTTATAATTCATTTGAGAAAAATCACAGTATTTGTCTTATTGACATTTTGTTTTGTAATAATTTAACATCAATTTATTTCGAATAATATTTTTTTAATATAGTGCATTTTACCTCCGTTCTAAGTTTTTCATGTTGTGCACTCTTGTGCTCTAGTTCCTCCTTCGCCTCGAGAAATGCTTCCGATTTTTCTTCTCTAAAAAAAAAGTAACCAATAAAGTGTTTGGATTTAAAAATGAATTTGTAACATACAATTCTTGACGTAATTTTCTTAATTTTGACTTAAGGTCGGCCAATTCAACAGCCATATGATTACTTTCTGAACTGGATGAAGGTGATGTTGTCATTCCACTTGCCGGTGATAAAGGTATATTCTGAGCATTATCCGTACCATTTGTCTCGGGTTCTGTTGCAACGGCAGTTATCCATTTCATATACATAGCATCACGTTCTTTTGTCAAGCGCAAAATATGGGTATACATGTCAGATGGTGTGAGCAAATCAATAGATTCCTCAGTTAGTACCAAACTATGGTTATCAGTAACCTAAAGGGAAGTTATTGATACAAACAAAATAATGAATTTAAAAAATAAAGATATAATAACCTGTTTAATAAGCTCAACAATTGCATGCTGGGTGTCTACATCGAGTTCCTTTATTCGACCAATAAATAGTTCTTTATTGGGACATTGAACTGCAGCTCCAAGCAGAAGTGTTAGTAAAACTTTCATTTGTTCTAAACCATGTCGCGTTTCTGTGAAAATCAAACAAAGTAATATATATTATTAAGGAGCAATTGTAGGTGTTTACAACTTACCAGGATTGAAACCTATAGTATAAGAATCAGGAAGCGCTAATATTGTCTGACCGAATTCTTCTTCGAAAAGAGATTTTAAATTTCGAACTATGCATTCAAAATTTCGCGCCCTTGCAATGCAAAGCGATGCACCATTCAAACCATTTAGCTCTGCTGGATGATTTTGGGGTTCAGGATCTATTTGAAGCCATACACTGTGTATAATGCTGCCATCCAAAAGAGAACCATATCCGGATAGAATTTCTGGTCTTGGCAAACATGATTCCAGCTGAAAGAGTGAATGTGTTTCAAATTAAAAATTAGTTTTTTTTTTTAAATTTAGATACATAAATAGTCGACAAATAACCGCAGTCTATTGGGGCAGCAGATTAAAAAATATTATGATAATATTAGCACCAGTTTCCAATAATATTTTTGTCCTAAAAAACTCCAAATAAAAATATAATTCTTTTTAATTGTTAAATAGAATACATGGATGCATGTTTGGTGATTAATCAAGCCAAAAAAAACTTGGACCAAAATTCGAAATTTCCATCTGATAATATTAATATGAAAAATATAAACCCTCTATTATTTTTTGAAAACAAAAATTAGTATCTACTTATGTATAGCAACAGAAGTGAAAAGTTTAATTTACTTTCATAACGTTTTTCCACGTTAAATATTTTTTTTTTGGGAGCGCCACATGTTTATCAAGTATATTTATAACCGTTCACGAGGTATGAACTAAAATTGAATGATCAAATACTTAGCAACGGCAACACCTACAATGTCATGCTGTAGCTTAATTTTAAGTCAAAAATCTTTTTTTAATGAAACATCTCAAACAAAATCCAAAACCAAATCATTTTTAAACACAGTTTACATTGAAAATATCTTAAGACTTATAATTACCTTCGAATTGATGAATTCATAATTCTTTTAATTATTATTTTACTATTATTATCTTGAGTGGTAAGCTATTGTAGCAAGTGCTAATAATATTAAATTTTTGCCATTATGCTTCTTATATAAAACATAAATAAATCTTATTGGAGGGGGTCCAATGCGATTTTTTGAGTTTGCAAGCATTTTGAAGCATTTTAGAATTTTGTTGGAATGAGGATTTTGACTCAAACTCAGATCCTATAGATATCTTAATATATTATTTACTTAATTCATAAAAGAATTATTCATACATTTATATAATTAAGGAGTTCTATAGTTTCCTCTTGTTAGAAAGTCACTGCCTTATCTTATCTCTCTCAAAACTAGTATCCACATCGATGACCCTACTTTGCAATTAGGGCTTGTTTCAATGCTCTCGTGGAGAGAACTTTCAGCTTGAAGGTACCGCATGATAACAGTCAAGGCAGGATAATATGAAATTTGACATACATATTATCTTTATCGGGGTTTTTTGTATGGCTTGTCATACTTGCAGCTTGCTGACTGTGAGATTAATTTATATTGAACCTTCAATATATATTATCTTTATATTTATACATATTGACCAAACTTTATCGTACACTCATCAAAAAAAAAAAAACTGTATCAATTAAATGCTTATTTCGAGTAGATGTGCAGAATATAGATTTTAAATTTTGAAGAAAATAAATATCGAATTTTGGCTATAGAGCGATACTATTAATAATAATTTCAGAAAATTAACTCATCTATGAAAACGACAGTCCTTACTGGAGGGGTTATACCTATGCGGATATCACTTGGGGTAAGAAAGAATATTCAAAATTTCAAGTAAATCTTTACTATTGTAATAAATTTCTTATAAGACTTTTAATTAAGTTGACAAAAACTGATGCATTTTAAACACATCATTCAAGAACCGCTGTTAGTAAACAATGCCCATTGCAAAAGTCCCAATTGATGTATGTATATAATAAACAAATCTAAAACAAAGATCCAAAAAACATTCTAACTAAATTTGCATACAAAAATATTTCTGTGTATATACGCTGTGTTGGACGAATCTGGACTTTCTCTTGTTCTGAGATACATTCGCTTATAATTATCTATTGTTAAGAAAAAAAAAATAAAACTGCGAAAGTCTGTCTTTGCATATTAAATGACCAAAATATGTAAATTATCGTTCTAGCCGCGAGACATGAATGATTATGATTGGGCCAATAATCCATAATGAAAGAAATAAAATTCAGATCCAACACCCCATATTACATGAACTTAAATTCATTTAATTTAATTTTTTTGCATTCCACATAATATGGAAATACATTTTTAGTCTTTTTAACTCACCCAAGATACGAGAGCCCCATTAAGGAATTCATCAATTTCAACTGGGGTAGCAGCCATTTCGTCTTCTTGCTAAAAATATGTAACACAAACCACAAGCTCCTCTGTCCTTTCCAAAATCAAAGTATTTAGTGGATATTCGAGGTGTATTTTAATATTTAAGATGTCTTTATTTAATCATTGTTTGAATGTATTTTGAAATTTCGGTTCTGAGCAAGTTATTTTTGGAATATAAACTCGAATTTTTGATAAAAATCACATCACGTCAAAGAAATTTACAAAGAATTCAGTACAAAATGTACACATTACAAATTTTACAAGAAAAGACAGAAGAAGACATCCATCCAGCAGCAAAACTTCTTTTTCGTTGCATTTCCACTTGCACACAAATATATTTTGTCCCGTCAGGTTGGCGTTATGTTAGCAAACATTTGACATTTCTGAATGTTCGAAAATTCGACTATGTATGCACAGACTTAGGGGTGAATAATGTTCTTTTTCTGTTTTTTTTTTTTATTTGCGCTGCTGAAATGGAATTTCTTTTGCTGTCACCACTAGGCATTGTATATTAAAACTTATAGTACTATCATCCCGATGGTTTTTGTGTTGTGGGGTGTGGTCGTCTGAGGGCGCACTTGTATATACACAGAAACAGCAACCAGAAAATTAGTTAGGGGTGTGATCGCTAGGTGGCCGACGTGTGGAACGTGTTCATGAGAGTACTATGCAAATTTATATACAATGCACTAGGTTAAATGCTAATGAAAACAGAAGGGAAAAATTGCAAGAAAAAGAGGACTAAAAACAAAAACTCCTAAAAATCAGGTGAGTTGTTGATTTTTTAGTTTTAGCGTTATGCAGAACGAAAAGCAGAGCTAAATGTTTCGATTGTGATTTCGTTGTCATTTTTGTGTAGGGTTTTTCATTTCGCATCAGCAGCGTACTCTAACCTTTTGCATTGTATATAAATTTGCATAGTACTCTCATGAACACGTTCCACACGTCGGCCACCTAGCGATCACACCACTTACTAATTTTTTGGTTGCTGTTTCTGTGTATATACTTTGTATATGAAAACTATAGTACTATCATGGTGGAAGTCGAATGGGGCGACATCTAATTTACCTATGCAACCCTTACTCTTTTTTTTTTGCGGAGAGCTTATGGAGGTTTTAAATGATATTTATTGATATTTTTTGGATGCAATAATCCAAAAAATAGTCTACTCTTGCCCCTACCACCAATTTTCGACGCTTAAAGACTCCCCAAATCGAATTTTACACCTCACATTTTGCAGCGCCACCACCAGGACCTCTGCAACCCTAAAAAAAACTCGCCATGATAGTACTATAGTTTTCATATACAAAGGTATGTACAAGTGCGCCCTCAAACGACCACACAACACAACGTTTGGAACATGTTCATGAGAGTACTATGCAAATTTATATACAATGACCATAGTACACATATAAAGGTCATTTTCAAAATAATTCAAATAATAAAAAATACCACAAGCTATATTTAAACATGGACAGACTGAGGGAATTGAGTCATACGATTTTTTTAGGACGCTTTTTCAAATATTGAAGTATAAAAATAATTGTGATCAAACTACATCTAGTAATTTTATAAAAATGGTGGACTAAAATAAAAATTATTTAAATGCACAAAAAGTCTTTTCACTGGTCAATGTTCTAGTGTAAGAATAAAAAATCAATTATGGAAGGCGTGAGTAAAACAGTGGTCCAAAGTAGGGGTTCGGGCAAATTAAAAAAAACAGCCGTTACTCGAAAACCGTTATGATTCGGGATAAAATAAACAAGTTACCAAATCCTGAAAGGTCATGAACTTGGCTATCACTATACTCAGTTTGGACCATCCTTTACGGGATGCCTGTATATGGCCAAGGCATTGAACCATTGGACTGGGCGTTTTGTCCGTTCAAATTGGTGTTGGAGAATATCCATTCGAAATTATCTTGGGAATCTGTGTTATCGTTTTTAATAAAGCAACATTCAATGTGATAAATTATGTTTTTTCAACATACTTTTGTACAAAGCTACATATGTAAAAAAATACATTTCTTCTAAATAAATACACTTTATTAAAAATATTCATCAATGTATATGTATATATATTTCTTTTTGTTTCTCTCTGTATATGATTAATCAATATCTTATTTGCACAATTGATATAAAATATTGCATTATATATAATTTTAAAAGTGTTTGGATTTACATTATTCATTAACTAGTATTTTTTTTTTCCAATATTGTTACTAAAATTATTCCTTTTTAAAACATATATGTTAACAAATAAACGTTAAGGATGATGCCACTATTGCACTCTTAGAGTCTCATATATGCAATTAAAATACTTTCCTTAAACACTAACAAAACACAATATTCCAATGCAAAACATAAATCTTAAAACATGTCCTTTAAGGAAGAATGGCTGCTTGCTGCGGTCACAGACTTTTGAATTGAGTTTTAGCTTTCCCATACTTCATCACGCTGTTTGGCGGCTAACAGTTTACGTTCTAGTAAGCAAAAAAAAAAAAAAACAACATCATTTCAAATTCAAAAGTTTCTTCAAAATTTATACATACCTTTGGCTTCACGAAGTACTCTTTTTTCGTTTTCTCTCTCTTGAGGGGCAGTTTTTAAGCGAACACCCAGTGCTCCAGTGACTAGGCGGCGAGCGAGAGCCGCGCAGGTTTCTGGTCGGGGTCTATAGGGCTGCAATGATGCAGAGCATTTCTTGGCCTTTAGGCGAGATTCTACTGTTGCTTCAGCCAACGGTTTTAAAACCACAAACGGATGGCCCATTGCTAGGACTTCAGCAGCTTTAAATTGAATTTAAAATTGATTATTACGTAGCTATATAAAAAGAAAAACTAACTAACCAATTTGAGAGCTACTAAACACAGCCAAGGCATGAGTATCATCAACCCATTTAATTTCGAATCCTGATTCTTTGTATTGCGAAAAGACCATTAATAAATCTTGATTTTTGAATTCCATCGGAAAATTTGAGACCTCCAATACATGAGGAAACTCCTCATCATTGAGAATCGATTGCTTCGTAAGATAGGCCTAGGCATAATTTGGTTAGTAAATGTTGATCAAAGTATATTATTTTTTCGAAATCATTACCGAATAGTCCATTTTTGGCAATTCGATCTTTACTTTACCCACAGATGCAGTTAGTTCTTGGATTATTTTTGGATCAAGACAGTCACCACTATCATCGTACATGGAATCCCAGTCGTCTTCTTCGTTGTCATCACTTCCACTTGTTATTGCACTAATATTCTTGCAATCATCTTTGGGAAATTTTTTACCAGCTCCAACATTTGGTTTAAAAACTGCTTTATCCGGAATTTCAAGAACATCCGAGTTAAAGGTCTGTTTAATTATACGCCGGTTACTGCGGTTTATTTCCTAAAATTATAAAGAAAATGTTTTAGAAATTTTTTTTATTTTTTAGTGATAGATTAGGTGTCATATATGTACATATGCATTGCATATAGATTTGCATAGTACTCTCATGAACACGTTCCACATGTCGGCCACCTAGCGATCACATCACTTACTAATTTTTTGGTTGCTGTTTCTGTGTATATACAAGTGCGCCCTCAAACGACCACATCACACAACGTTTGGAACGTGTTCATGAGAGTACTATGCAAATTCATATACAATGTACATAAATGTACATTTCGTAAGAAATATTTTTCAAAGCCTGTTTGAAGTATTGGATTAACAAAATTAACATCTTTATTGTAACCAGGGGCTTTGCATATCAAATCTATAGTACTTCTCATCAGCATGTTCCACACAGCTTTGTGATGTGGTCGTTTGAGGGCGCACTTGTTTATAAACAGAAACAGCAACCAAAAATTAGTAAGTGATGTGATCGCTAGGTGACCAACGTATGGAACGTGTTCATGAGATTACTATGCAAATTTATATTCAATGACCAGGGTTAGAATCGGCTAATTCAATTCATTCAATTTGACAAGTCAAATACAGTTTGAGAGTTTCTGATATGTACAAGGCGTTCTCAAATTGTAAACGATTGACGACACGACAGTGCATGAGTTACATGAAGCAAATAATGGACGATATCGTCGACGATTATCGTTTTGAAAATTACGGAATGACCCCCCAGGTTGAGTTTTTGGCAGCACTTACAGTGAGAAACGTCATTTTGGTTCTCTTATTTATGTATTTGCTTTTTTTTTGACAATATTCTACACACAATTTTTTTGCTTTAGAAATTGAATCTAAACTGACCGTTACTCACAAAAATGTATGAAAACGATACCTAAATAGCTGTCACTTGAAATACAAGGAAAAAAACGATTGTCGATTTGATAATCACCTTACGTGGAGCAAAAGTATCGTTTTTGATTATCAACTATCAACTATCGCTTTAGCCGATACCACCCCAGAAAACTGTGATCAGTTTTTGTTGAAGAGAAAGGACACAAAAAAAAATTAAAATATAATAAATGTGAACATTCATTTATGTGAAGTAGTTTTCATATAAAAAAATCTTTTTTTCCAAGTCTTGGAAAACTGTCAAAAACTTAAGAAGTTAAGAAGATAAATACTTTCAGAAAACTTATTAGATGAGTAACATACTTTCGGTTCTTTCGTTTTAATTTTAAATCAAATTAAAAAAAATTGCTAATTGAAATTCGTTTATTCTTATTTGTATTTAAAATTTTAAGAGTAGAATTAATTTTGTAAAAAATTCCCACCATTTTATTTATTTATTCAACAAAAAAATAATTACAATAAACTTTATAGGTATTATTATAAGAATTTAATAATAATTGATGGTGCAAAAACTATTCACTCTTAACTGCGCGTATGTAATTATGCATAACCCCATGCTACTCAGATATTTTTTCAAGTCACGCACTGCATGATTCAGAAAGAATATAGACATAACGCAACAATTCCCATTTTCAGCAAAACTCTGAATTGTCTATAAATTCAAAATATTGAACTTGTTTCCAGTTTTTTTCTGCGCAAAATTGTCGTTGAAAGACAAAAAAGTATTTTCATTTGTTCAGTTTTAATTGTTAACTTCCGGACCGACGAACGACGGCGACTGGAAGATATATTTTGATTAAACAGAAACAATTACTGAGAAAAGCATATGAACTTTTACGTTACTTCCGGAGTTTTATCAGCTAAAAAAGCACGTGCCACAGTTCAATTCCACCGAGCTTGCTCGTGTCAAACAATCTAATTCCAACAATAACGTACACTCGAAAAAGAAATAAATGGTATTTAACTGAAGAGCATTTTTTATTCAAAGCGTTTTTATAAAAAAAAAAGCAAAAACATTGTACTACCTATAGGACAAGTCTTGAATTCGTAAAAAAAAATTTAACTGGAAATTTCAATCAGGCACATTGCGAAAAAACTGGGTTCCGTAAATCTCGACCTATAGTCTAAAATAGTAAAGCGACTTCCTTTAAAGTTTAAACTTAAGGTTTTTTTGTGATTGTCAAGAAGTTAAATTGATTTTTTATTAATGTTCAAATTAAAGCTTAAAATACCGTTGACAACATTTTTTTTTCATTGGGCTATTACAATAAACTATCTGGTAAAAAAAACTTTATTAATAGTTAATAGTACCGGTTTTTTTTTAATTCAATATCTTGAAAGCGGACGATAATTTTAGTTAAAATTGTCCCAGTTGTCATAATTCTACCATTTATAATTAATTCATAAGATATGATTTCTATGAAGACTTTCCTGTGTTAAACGAAACTTTCAAACAAAGAATTTATATTCTGAAAATGAACTTACTTATCCAATGATGTTTGATTCATTTTTATTTGTTGCGTTTGAGTTAGGTGAAAAAATATAAATTCTTGAGGAGTTATTTTCAAGAAGGGAAGTGGTTTTACTCGTTTTTGAGAGGTCTCTTTAGGTGAAAACTACCCTATTTGTGAAATGTGTAGAATAAGCTACTCCTTTGCTTGCCGACATACATGTCAGTAAGTACTAATATATTAATTCATGTATGTAAACGGCGTCCTTGGGAAAAACATATTGAATACGATACAAACAATCATTTGTGTACTGTTTTTTTTTTTTTACTTTTCTTCGTCTAATAAACCTACATAATTTACAAATTAATTATGAAATCAAATTTCATTCTCAATTATATTTTCACCACCCAAAACGTTTATCTAATATCTTTTATAAAACAAAAAATAAAAAGCCGAAAACCTCTCGCTTTATATTAGTTTAAATTAGGTTTGACAAAAACAGAAATATTGTTTATATCAAAAAATTCCACTTGAACAATCATTATTTTTACCTGTGATCCCACGACCTTCTACCTAAAATTTATACACGCAAGCCATTTCTACATGAGTACTGCTTTGAGGAAAAAAACCTGTTTGACAACAAGCTATGATATTTTTAAATTCAACAATCTCCAAATTAACTAATTTTTATTAATTACATTATTTAAAGCAAAAATGTAATGATTTGACGAAAAATAAAAATATTATGTATTACAACACATACCTTTGATGCTCTTAGCAATTCTTCTGCATCGCGATCGCATTTTTTATTCGATCTTACTCCTTCACCCAGTAAAGCATCCTCTATTCGTAGATTACCCACATTTTCAGGTAAAACTACAGGCAGCTGCTGCACTGACACAGATGTTGTTGTATTATTCATTTTCTTTAGCACTTTTTTAATATCACTCGCGGCCGAGTTGTTTACAATTACACTTTTTTTGCAATTATTCATTCTACTATTATTTGTACTATCGGAAAATTCTTTTGGATTATTTGAAATATCACAGTCCTTAACTAGTAATGCATTTTTATCGTTACAATTCGATAAATCGTTTGAAAGCAAACTTCCACCGCCAGAAACAATTGCTGACTTGTCTACTCGATGATGTTGCTTCCGCTGATCACGAACCGTAAATGACGACGGCAACAAACACTCCTCTTCAGAATTGTGATAATTGTTATTATTGGAATAATTTTTTATTTTGTGAGAATTGTTTCGATCATCGATTGGTGAGATTCGATTCGATGAAGATAACAATTTTTCCTTGTTGCGACCGCTGTTCACACGATCCTTATTCGATCTGCGACTGTTGCTGCCTAAAGATTTTTCACCAGTTGGGCTCTTACAGGTACGCGCTGTAGCGATAGCAGCAGTCGTCGTCGTCGTCGAAGTAGTTGTGCCACCGCTTAATAATAATGACGGCGATGTCGATGAAGTCAGCTGGTTATTGCTTTCAGTCACTGGTAATGCTTCTTGGTGTTGTGGTTGTTGCTGAGTTGTGACGGCTGGGGGAGTTGTTTGACTGCGTCGTGCCCTTGGAACATATACTGCTCTATCTGGCCGCCTCTCTCTTCTTACTTGTCTGCTGAAGTTATAATAAAGCAATTGTTTATAATATATTCCATATTATTTGTATGTAAGTCAATAATAGCAAATGGCACACTTACCTTTGATTGCTGCATGCTGTTGTTGAATTAGTTGTTTCTGTATCTATGCCATTACAACCATTTTGAGCAGTTTGTATAGCTGCTGTTGGCAAAGTATTGGCCGAAATGCAATTTTTATCGTTTGGCTGGAGTGGTAGTAGTTGCGATTGTTCTTCTTGCTGGTTCTGCTGTTGCGATAGGTAATGGTTTTCGTTGTCAATTGATTCGTAGTTCCGACGTAGTGCCGGTGGACGATATATATCAACTGAATGTGACTTGTTTACTATACGCAATAAAATAATTTACAAAAAAAAAAGTTAAATATAATTTGATTTAGCAAACAAAAGAAAACACAAGCAATGTGCTTAAGAGTCTTTATGATGTAATTTTTGTTTTCAGCCACAAGCAACACTAGTCAAAGCAGTAGTCTTACCCTGCCTGATGGTGAGTAACTTCTTTTTCAGAGCAAAGCAAACAACAAAATATAAAACTACCTGGCAGCAATATACCAAAAAATTAAAATACAGTCAGTCACAACGATATTCATAAATTTTTTTGAAAGGGGATTTAACAAAAATATTTCTTTATTACAAGTTGTGTTTTATTTGTTTTCGTTTAAGCAAGAAGTTAATTTCCTTAATCTTATTGATACCTTAATACTTTTTTTTACAAGGAATTTTTTTTTCAACTTCTAAATATTTTCTTATTGAATAAATTTATTGATATCATACAATTAAGCTCAAGAAAATACCTTAAAATATAGAGACATTATTTATTTTATCCATTAATACAACTCATTTAAAAAAATGATTAAATGATTAATGGAACGCAGTTGAATTCGATTGACTGTATGAATACCGACCGAAGACTGAATTAATGAGTTTGACCTCAATTTATTGTATGACGTCGAATGTTGTGTGATTGCCAGCCAAAAATTAAATGAAAAATAAATGTAAATTTGGAATGCGATTGGCTAAATGATGGGCTCTTCTCTTATTTGTTTCACTCACGATTCTTCGCACTATGTATCTAGTTTTGTTGTTGTTTTTTTTTTTTTTCAAAATGATGTAATAAACGATTGTGAAGAAATAAATTGAAAAAAGAAATAAACATAAAGGTGAATGTAAAAGAAAAAAAAAATTGTGCAGTCGACCTTGAATTTTCGATTTTGTTTAGCCGGCTTTTTGTGTCAGATTCAAAATGTGTGATAATAGTTTTGTAAAATAAAAATACCAACATAGATTTATGTTACCAATAAAGAGTCAAATTGGACGTGAGAGGTTTTTATTAAATTAGTTGGTGTGGATGATTAAGCTTTAAAGTTCTTTGTATTATAGTGTTGAGCGACTTGGGTTAATCCAAGTTTTAAATAATATGTTGGTAGTAACATGTGTTAATTGATAGAAATGGGTTAACAACCTTTTCATGTTGACATTTTAATTTTTTTTTGTTGTTCAAATAGAAAAATAAATTTGTAATCTTTAATAGTTTCGATATATTTTTGCTCAATATTTTATTCATAAAATATCACACGCAACATTAATTGCAAATTTATTGAGCATTAAGCAAAAAAAGAATGCCATTAGCGTAATGACATTAGTGACTTTTAATATATTAAAGATTTTGGTGGGGATGTAATGACGAAGAGAAATTCACTGTTAGTTTTGCATACTGGAAGGTGTAATTAATAAAATATTATGTTTTTTTACCTTTTAAAGAAATAAAACAATTTCCTGTTACAACAACAACGTAAAGATCTACAAGCTTGATGATGAAAGAGTTTTCTTTGAATGGGTGACTTTTAAGCCGTGTACACAACATAATAGCTGGGAAGTAATATTGGCTGGCAAAAGAATTTTATCTTGATAACAACAAAAAGAAACTGAAAAATTTTCTTTAGCAACAATTTATGTTTTATTAAAGAGCAAAACGAAAATAAAACCAAAAGTGATCAAAAATCAATATTTCTTCTGTAAGGTCCAAAAACAAAATGTGGTTAAGAAATAAAAAAAAATGAGAAATTAAATATAGAAAGATCTCGATTTGGGTATCTATAAAGTCTTTGGACAGAATAATTTAAGCTGAAATCTGAGATTGGTGGAAAATTAGTTTGAAAGTCGAATCCAAAAATAATTCGACTATTAATTTTCCAGTACTCAACTTCGATATTTCATATTAAAGTAAAACATCATTTAAAAACAGAAACTGAACGAAGTATAGTTAAATCATGTCCCAGACTCTTAAAATTTCCGAAAAGGATTTAATACAAACGTTATATGTACATATGTACCTAGACAAAAAACTAGTTAAAACACAAAAAAAAAAAACAAGTAAAAAAATTAAAGAATCATATTTTAATCCCAACCAAATTCCCTATTTTCCAAATTTCTCCAAAATCTCATCACGTCATAATTCAATTTTTTAAAAATGTTTGAGGATTTTTTGACCAAAAAATGAAAAAAAGTAACGTAAAATTAAAAAAAATAAAAATATTTTGAGTTTATTATGTATTCATTTCTTTAAATTGTTGAAAATTCAGTTCATATTTTGAAAATGGTGCATATTTTTTTTTTGAAATGTTGGTTCGAAAAATGCATACCAATTTTTTTATATAAAAATAAATATCACATTTTATACATTTTTTTTTAAAGTGTGATAATTGCAATTTCTTTTTAAAATTATACAACAGTTTGCTAAAACTATGATTTGCATTTTGAATTGAATTATTTAATTGCAAAGTTATTACATGCCTAAACAGGGTTCGGGTTTTTTTTTCTTTATTTCTGTAACTGTTGCATGGATTTTTCATGTTTTCTTAAGAGCATTTATATCCTTAAATATTTTCTTTTACTAATAATAAAAAATAAAAACAAACAACACACTAAAAGTGAAAGCAAACAAAATGTATAAATTGCATTAATCAAGATGCAAGTGCATATAAAACAAACAACCTGCATTGCCTATTATAACCATCAAACATGAAGAGGAATATGATCTTTCTGATACAGCGACCCACTAACATCGCCACAAACCAACTGAATGAAACGAGTTACACAACACTATTTTTTTCTGTAGTCTACTTCATGGTAATGGTTCAAATACACTTACATCGTGCTGATGCGGAAGAAGATGAATCCAGATGCTTTTCAACTCCCATGCTGATGCTGCTGCTATTATTTAATGTGGTTGTTGTAGAGACGATGTCTCGTTTCGTTGTTTTCGTAGATGATGACGATGATGGTGGTGGTAAGGACCAAAATGATGGTGTTGCTGAACACTCAATTTTTTCGCCTCCACTTCTCCAACTTTTAATTCTAGCCGGTTTTTTGCTGAAAACAAAAAAAAAACATATAAAATGTTAGGAGAATAAGTTTTTAAGTTCACTGTTTAATAAAGACAAAACGGTCATAGATTATTTTAACTAATATGTCCACCTGCTAAATTATCTAATATCGCGGTAGGACAAGCAAGCCAGTTCTTAACAAAGCTAAAAAAACAAAAGAGTAGGAAGGGTTACTCTAGACATCTACTAGGATCTTGCCAGTTATGAATGTAGCTTTTAGCAAACAAAAAAGTTAAGTCGATTCACTTTAATCTCAGAGTATGCGCCTAACTAATCCCAAAACACTACCTCAAATATTGATCTAAATTTAGAAGTACAATGTTGAATATAAATAAGTTACCTTATTCGATAACAATCTGAAAATAAACCTATGAAAAATATTCAAATTTTTTTGTTTAATATTTACTACTTTTTGATAAAAGATTTTTTTATCTCCCAGTGATTTTTTGATTATCAGTTTCCTCAAAAAAAGTTTTACAATATTCAATACAAAAATTAAAAAAATATTTTTTTTAGAAAATTTAATACTTCGGCTTTCTGATTTTTGGCATGAAAGTTTTTCAACACTTTTTTGAATATTTTGGATAGCAAGATCTTAAATTTCTTGCAAACGCCTAGGTACAATAATTTCGATAAGAAATGTGTTAGGTTTGATTTCTATACTCTGGATTGCATCTGTGATTGATTTCTTTCCATTGATTGGGTATTTGGTTAACGCGGATTGAGACTCATAAGCCAAATAGACCCGATGTATTAAATGTTTGTCGAAAAAATAAGAGGGTTTTACTTTTTAGGTTAAACTTCTCCGAGGCGTGATTTTGAATCTATGTACATATGTTATGAGAGAGGCACATTGACAAACCTTTGAAAGCCATCTTTCTGCTAGTAATCAATTGCTTTGGCCTTATTCCACCACCATGTTTTTTTTTTTTGTTGTGTTGGTAGTCTCATCTGGCAGTTCATAGCATTGAATTAGATTACTGCAGGCAAGTTTCTTACAGAGAGTTCTACATTTTTTTCCTCACAACTCTGTAGATGTTTTCATGCTTTTATTAGAGACAAACGACTCGCCATTATCTTTATCCAGATTGCATATTTGAATTTTTAATGATTATAATCTTTCTGCAGACAAATCAGACTATAACAAGTCCCGAGCGAACTTCACCTGACATCATAAGTTCGCATTCTAATTTAAATGTGATATTTTATCTTCCACCTCAAATGAGATAGACGTGATTCAAGCAAAGATTTATATTAAAATCAGGTCATAAGTTTTATGTACATCAAAGCAACTGCGAGGAATATAACACACGTCTCTTCTGTCAGCCAACAAGAAAACCATCTACATAACTGGTCTTGACTTCATTGGGGATAACAAAGTGACTTTTTATTAGTTTTAAAGCACGAATTTTCTTACAAATAACCCCACATTCACTCCTTTGATGATTTTGAATTAAGCATTCAGAATAGTGTTATTTAAACATGGTGCACTAGGGTGGACCTGGATTTAATTTTTTTCGTTAGATTAAGCACTCCAATCATTTTTTTTGGCTATAAATTGTTCAATATTTGAAGATGTTTTGGATATCAAAAGAATCTACGCTAAACAGGAATAAACTTGTGCTTTCATTTTTTTTTTAAATAAATTAGGGATATTTTCAAATTTTGTAACTTATTTTAATTTTCAGAGGCTGCACAGATTATCGATTGGGTTTAGCTCCGGAATACACGACGGTCAGTCCAAAAGAGTGATGTAGTTGCCTGCGAACCATTTTTTAGTGTAACTGGCCTTGTGCTTTGGATCCCTGTCCTGCTCAAACTTCCATATTACGGGAAGGTTTTTACCCGCGCAAGGCAGCATATCATCTTTAAGGGTGCTACGATATGGACTTCTGACAATATGAACTTCAATTCTTTTAATTGGACCAACGCCACATATTACTCCTCAAATTATAACAATGTCACCGGTTATTTTAGCAGAGTTTTGGTTTTATTCATTTTTCATTTTTTTATAAATTTATATTGTTTTATTTTTTAATAAATTAAATATAAAAATTCATAATATGATGTGGACACAAAACAAGCTAGGAAATAATTACAAAAATGTTAATGAATAATGATGAACAATGCAAGATAAATAACAACGACTATGAGAAATCGTTTCTATTTATTTGTTCGCCACTGTATAATAATAAGTTGATAACTGAGAGCACCAAACAACTTTAAATCTGAATCAAGAAAATCCCGATTCACCGATTATTACTTTGAAAGAATAATCATTTTTACTCACAGCGCATTCATAATGAAGGAAGGTGATGAAATCGTTATTGCTATATTTGGGTGTTTTACAAAGAAAGGACTATAAATTCGGGGTGAATAAACTTTGCTCGGTCTTAAGGACGGTCTCAAGATTTGTAGAAATTTCAACGGGTCTCCATCGAACAACACACGTTCAAAAAAAAAACTTTTCATTTCTGCTAGAAAATACGTTGTAACGGGCTTAATTCATAATCAAAATTTTACATTTTTTTGTTTTAAATTCAAAACATTGTTTTTAATTTTAGCATTTTTTCATTCTATTAAAATTTTTCAGAAATTAATCGAATCGAGTCAAACCGTTTCAGGGAAAGATAAAAAAAACAGTAAAAATAAACACAAAAAGTGGTTCATACTTTTAAACTATTGAATAAACCGGAAAAAGAGAATCGTCACACCGGCCAGTTTAAAATATTTTTAGTAAAACTAGAAAACTAAGCCAACTTTGAGAATTTAACTTGATAGACTTTGAAGAGTTAGATTTCTACAAAAATTAATTTAAAAAAAATTATAAAGAAATCTAAAAATCGTACATTTTGATTTTATTTGACTAAATTGTTGATAACTTTAAAAAAAAGATAGGCATAAAACCTTTAATAGTATTATTGCTTTAACTATTTTTTTGATACAAATTGGCAGAAATTCAAACATAAACATTTTTTATTTTTTTTTTCTGCCTTTGATTGAAATCTCTTTTTATTAACATATTTGTTTTAAAAAAATGAAAAATAATATACATATGTATAAACTATTTTTTAAATTACACTTTAAACACAAACTAGAAAAAAATTATAATGTCAATACGTATTTTTTTTTCATTTTTTTTTATTAAAATTGACGATGCCGTTTTCGAGAAATTTGAAATTTTTGAAGACGTTTTTTTTTTTTAATTTCACATTTTTTTTTGGTATTCACTATATTATATGTATGTATTATAGAAATGTTAATAATAATAAAACCAACTTACGTTTCAAAGTTTGAAGCGGCTGTAAATTTGATAGGATCTAATAGTTGATTCTTAAAGCAAATTACAGTGCGTCTATGGGGTCCTTGGCCAACAGAAAATGTAAACAGATCGAAGTTTTCTCGATAGTTTTCACATGATTGATGTATGAGGAAACGGCGGTAGTTATTGACCGGTGGAAATAACAAAATACTGAAATTGTAATTAAAAAATAGAACATTATTTTAATAAAAATCATAAAATGAATATTTTTTTAATATTTGCAAATATTTTTTCAGCATTTAATGTAGTAGGATATCACACAACTCCATATGTACATAAATAGTTTTTTTTACAGTTTTATTGCAATTACTAGTCATCTTCGCAAAAACAACATACGCGGGCTGCGAAAATAACAAGAAAAAAAACGAAATGCACCCTAATTCACTTTATTTTTATCAGAAAAAATAGCACGATAAAAAATAAAAACAGGCGAGCTTAGTTGTAGGCAGGTTAACAGCCCTATTCTGCTATCCGATTCGATCGAATCTTTCGATTCACCATGAATATTTCACTCAATTGTTGACTCTTTATTTTCAAAAATCTTCTTTTTTTTTTAGTTCAAAGCTTAATCAATATTTGTTTTTAAGATTCTTAAGAGAATTTAACTTTTAAAATTTATTTTGGATCGAATTTATATGTTTTTTGGAACAATCCGTTTTTAAAGGCCGGATAGCAGAATACAAATATTTACGTGAACGTTTAACAGAATAGGAATGTAAGATTTGTTTTTTATTTCGCAGCCTGCATCTTAGAATATATTCAACAATTTAAATAACTCATTTAACTGGTGCAAGACAAATTTCTTAAAACATATTTTCTTATAATCTTTGAAGCAAGTGTTATTGGAAGCGATTCTGATGATGAGCCTTTTATAAGTATCTGAGATGGTTTTGAAAGTGACACCATTCAAGTGCTTATAGTAGCCAGATTAATTTGACGAGAAGTTATCTACAAAACAATGCACAAAGAAAAACTATTAAAAAAAAAAAAAAAAAAGATTCATATTATGTATATTACTACAAAATCATATAAAAAGATACAAAAAAAAATAATTCTAAAATATTTCGGTTGATTTGATTTCTAATGGCGAAATACCAAAGAGTTGGAAGGTTCCTTATAAATTGATACAAACCGTTCGCAGAATCTTCCTCTTATACCACGTTTATAACTTTGTTTCCATATAAATAGCAACTAATTTTGGTACATTTTAGATTTCGTCAACTCTCTATTTTTGGAATTCTATAGATAACGTCAAGCATGTATAAGTATGTGGCCTACCGACTAATTAAATTCTATCTGAAAAACAGTAAATGCGGTAATTAAAGGTCAATTATTTTAACAAGTAATAGGTCATCCATAAACTTTTTCGATGAATTTTTATTTCACGGCTTTTGGAGAATCTTAACTAATTCTTTTAAGCGGCTCATTTACGACATTAAGCAAACTATAGGGATTAAAATGTCAATAAATAGTGAAATATTTTCAGTAATTGATCAGAGATATAAATTTGATAATGATTTTTAAAGTTTTTTTTTCAAGATTTTTTTTTGAATTATCAAAACTCATAAAAAAAAATATCCAGGGTAATGTTGGGGTTTTTAATATTACATTAAAAAAAATCGAAGTATGACTTTTTAAAGATGGTCAAACACATAATAAAATTAATGGTCGCAGTATTACTAATTTTGATGCAAACGGTAATTTTATTTTAAATATTGCAACTATAAACAAAATCATACGTGGTTTAATTTTATTTGAAAAATTGGCAATAATTATTTTTAAAACAAATCTGAAACAATTTTTTTTTTAAGAATCTGTATGTACATGTACATAGCTTCTAATATTATCTTCATAAGTTCATTGATATTAAACAAATTATCTTAACAATACAATATGCATAAATATTACCTATATAAACTTTAATGCAATCGCGCACAACAAGCATAGCCGTTCTGCGTGAGTAATATTTCAGCATAAAACTTCTTGAAATGCATTTCCCTAAAAACATGGAAGCGCAAAAAAATGCAGTACTTGCGACACGCAAAGTAAAAACAAAACGCAGATTCATGATAATATTTCATTAATTTCAAATTTGAATTTTAAATACAAAACATATGCAAATAAGCTTTGAAAAAAAATTGCAATATTCTCTTCCAAAACAAGAAGATATGATCAGGGGGCAAAAAATAACTAAACGAAATTAAAATATACAAAAACATAATGGTGTAATCAGTTCGGAAAACAAAATACCTACAAGCATTAATAACAACACTGCGTGTCAATTGATTGAATACATTATGAAGATTTGTGAGCATTTTACGTAGTTATAATAAAAAGTATTCAATAGCATTAACATTTTTTTTTTACTTAATTTCTTTTTTGAAACTTTGTACCAAAACCCTTCAGAAGCCTTTTTGAAAATATCCTAAAAATTAAATACATTTGAGCGTTTTACTTAGTTATTATAGAAAACACAGAGTATTTTACCATCAAGAAAACATTTTATTTTCACTCGATTGCTTTTTTAAAATTATTTTTAAAAGAAACTAATTTTTTTAATATTTTGTGACCTTAAGCGGTATAAATGAAAGAGAATTTGAGAGCGTTAATTTTTGAATTATTAACTTTTTATATTTTCAATTTTCTAAATTAAAAAAAAAATGATCAAAGTTGAGGCAATTTCTGCGATTAGAGATTCTTTTGATAAAATAATGAAATTCCTCCACTACGATGTGAGGAATGTATTGGGCTTAAGATAGAAAACATTGAAAAGAAAAATTCAAAAATATATACATAATTCCACCGACTTCCTCTGCTATTGCACATCTATATTTTATTTTATTTTATTTTATTTTATTTTATTTTATTTTATTTTATTTTATTTTATTTTATTTTATTTTATTTTATTTTATTTTATTTTATTTTATTTTATTTTATTTTATTTTTAACACACTTGTATTAAACTTTTATTAAAATAAAAATTTAAAAACTAAATAATTATTCCAGTCAATGAATCCGAAAAAGTGTAAAAAATTTAAACTCAGGCGCCTAAGAAATCCTAACAACAGAATTACCATCAAAAGATTATATCGTAAGAAAACAATTTGATCCGAGGTCATTAACACGGGCCCCTAAGATCATACTGTTCCCAAAAATTTTGTATGGGAATATCCTTTTTTTTTTCTTATTTATAGTTATGTTTTTTTTTCACTTGCTAAAATAATATAATCATTTAAATATATTAAAATTATTTTTATAAAAAAAATTAGGTTTTTTTTCAAAAATTAAGGTTTTTTTTAATTATTAAATTTAAAAAAATATATTTTTTACAAAATTTTTATATGGGATATTATTAACATTGTATAGAAAATCTTTTGAATCGCTATCTGCCAAACCGTTTATGAGAAAATCGAAGCGCTAATAACGTTTTTTTTTAAATATTTTTTTGACTAAATAATTTTAATTTCTCACAAACCCCCGCCAATTTTTTTTCAAAATCGTAAGAGCCTTTTGTGAGTTAAGCTAGTTTTGTTTTAACTGTTATATACGGTACCGTTATTTTTTGAAGAAAATCTCTTCTATAGTTAAGGCTGTAGGTTGAGGTACAGACAAACAGAATTGCGAGACCCACACGATCAATATAATTTGAGAGGAAAAATTGTGTGGCAAAATTTGTGTGTCAAAAGTATAATCTAATGACCTAAGATCAAATTGTTTTTGGTAAGTATTTTTTTCTTACGATACCTACAATCTTTTGACTTACAGGGGAAATAACGGACAGTTTCAGACAGTTTATATCCAAAAATCAATCTTCTGAAAATTATTGTTTTTTGATTATGCAGTTTATAGAACATGGTCCCAAGGATATCAATTTACTTTTTTTTTAAATAATTAATTAAAGAAATGTATTATTTCAGATTTACTGAAGGCTGATGCTAAGCTCATGTTCCGCTTTTTAGTTTAGTATTTCAAAATTAAGAAATTGTTTTCGTAACAAAATCTTTACATTTACATTAATTGTGTTTTATTAAATTTATCTTTTTAGTACAATACAATAACTTGCCTATAAATTTTACACAAAATTTTACTTTCTTTTATTTATTTTTTTGTTTATAAAACTACTACCGAAACTCGCGTATTATGATAAGAGTTTATGGTTGTGGGACAACGAGACCTAAATCAAATCAAGCGGAGTGTAGGTATACGCGTTAATCGCTGCATGAACCACACCATACCGAAAACGACAGAGACACCGCTATACTCAACCGCATAAAATAACAGTAACAGTAATATTTCTTCAAATTATGTAATAAACTCTCCGCGTCTACGGTCACCGCCAGCGATAACGTAATACCTTTACCGAAGCCGATAGTGCAATCCAAGACGCTTAAGCTACAGTTTAAGATTGAGAATGGCAGTCGAATTCGAGTCGACGCGACGTCGGCGACGACTTGCTGGAGCTGCCAACCATGGCGGGGTCGGTACTTCAGCAGCAGCAGCACAAAAAAAAACCAGTCACTAACCAGACTCTAAGTAGAGCCCAAACTAACCGGTAGTCTGATGTTTTTGTTCAGCTTTTCTGCAAACACACTTCCTATAGAGCAAAGCACAGCAAAACCTAGCAACGTGATGTGAACCACTCACACTTCACTAAGTCGACGGAGTACTACACAACCAAGCAAGGTGCTATAGATTGAACAAGTTTGATAATTTATTTGTTTTTTTTCTTTCTTACTTTTTTTTTTGTTCGTTATCGAGACAACGACGACGAACAGCCATGGGGCTGTTATGGAATCAAAGAATGTGGATAATATAAATTTCAAAGGAAATACCAAAGTGCAATTTATTTGTTTATTTAAATTATATATTTTTTTTTTTTTTGATTTGAAGAACAATATCAAAAATAAATCTATCTAATCGGGAGAATGGGAGCAGGGACCTTTAAAATAAATGAGAAGAACAAAAAATGTAAAACAATTAAAAACCAAAAATAAAACGCACAATGTCCTTGAAATTATTTTCGTCTACGTACGAATTCGAATATGTATGTACCTATAGTGGAATTTTTTTTTTGCAAATCAATGTGCAAGCATTTTCTTACCAATTATTATTTCGACGTGGTTTTTGCAAAAATTCCTCAATATCACAATTCACATTATAAACAAATTCCTCGTCGGACAAACTGAGATTCGTTGCGATTTTTCTCTCCAGTTTAAAAAAAATTTGTTAACGAGAACGACGACGACTACGGCGAACCAATCAACCGACACACAGCTATTGGAGGGCGGGGGAAGGATTAAAATTTAATTAAATAGTTTAATTAAAAGCAAGTAATATAATGAAAATATATTATTATTACTTTTTTTTATTATTCGCAACAAAAAATAAAGAATAAACAACACGAATATTTTTTATTCTTCCACCATTCTAGATTCTAGTTAGAATTTTTTTTCTTTTTGTTCATTTCTTGGGTACCACTGAACTGAATTCTTAGTGAATTTTTGAGTTTGGTGAAGAAAAAAAAATACGCTTGGTTTTCTGTCAAATGAATGTCAAAATAGCATCATTGCCATATTAGAAAAATCTTAAGGCGGAAACACATTGTAGCGTGTATAAAAAGAAATTTAAGGGGGAACTACATGTACCAAAAAGCTTGTTTGTTAACTTAAAATTTTCATTAAGTTTCACAAACCTGAAACTGAGAACTTTCCAATGCTTTGGAAAATTTTGAAAGATGTCTGTCAAAAAAATAAAGAAAAGAATGACAACTTTTGCAATTTTAGCTTAAAAAATTTGCCAAAATTATGGCAAATGCCAGTCGTGTCCGGCCTTATCCTATGGGCATTGACAGCAAAATTATAACATTTATACGAACTCCCTCAAACATAAAAAATATCTTCATGGTAGAAAGTTTCAGCTGGGAAAATTAACATTAATTCCCGAAATTCAATTTTTTCTATTGTTTTAATTGTTTTAACAGACTGGGCATGTTTCGTTTTGTGATTCCATTTTTAACGAAGTATTATATTTGTGTCAAAATATTGTTAACTAACGGATGGTTACAATCTCAATGGATTGCAAGACCACTGAGCAATCCAGATTTTCTGCCTGAAAATTTGAAATTTTTCAAATGTTAAGAAACATTTGAATACGACAAAAAAGTATAGGGATAGACAATCAAAAAATTTTGTATGTGTACATGGGCACACATCGTCCCCCTGGCGATCACACAACTAACTAATTTTCTGGTTGCTGTTTCTGTGTATATACAAGTGCGCCCCCAGACGACCACAAAACACAACACAAAAATCATCGTGATGATAGTACTATAAGTTTTATATACAATGTACATGGGAGATGAGACACTCACTTTTTTTTGGATTCCGTGTGATTCTTGATTTTGCTTGAAGGAGATGTATGTATCAGCGAAACTGCACACCTCATGGAAGCTTTGTGGATCCGGCTTAAAAACAAAAATGATTCAAAACGTATGTTTGGGCCTTAAAACGATCATCTCCTTCAAAATTGATTATCTTTTTTGTGTATATTCTGTGGTACTTGAATGTTGACAGGAGACCCAGACAAAAGTAAACAACTTTAAACTTAATATTTAAATCTGCATTCAAAAACAGAAAATGCCTCAAGAAATTCGTGTTTTGTGCTGCTTCAAATGCAAAATGTACCAAGTAAGATAAAATTGAATGCAATAACTATTAAATTTTTAAATAAAGTTATTATTCAGGTCGATATAGTAAAAAAAGCCAAAAAGTGGCAATGTAAAATGTGCCAAGAAAAGCAAAGCGTTTTCAAAGAATTCTTTCGTGGCTCAGGTGCCCAATGCCGCTTGCAAGTACAGGAGCTTAATTTAAACGCAAACACTAAAAAAAGCGAGGTAGAAAATGAATTTTTAAGCCTCCTAGAAAGAGATGATCTAGATATCGATCTTGAATCTATTGTAAATGAGAACAATACGAAAGTTTGTAAAGGTCAGTTGAAAATAGAAGACAGTAAATGGACGAAATATGTTGAGACTGCGGAAAAGGAAGAAAATGTAGAGCTAATACAACCAGAGCCATCAAATAAGTTAAAAAGGAAGTCTAATAATACAAACCGAACTGCTGATTTTCACTGTGCCAAAAATCCAAGGTCATTACCGTCTACCAGTTCAAAATGGAATAAGTATTTATGAAAACACACAAAAGTTGTTTTTTTTTTTGCAAACAATAAATCATTTTAATATCTTATTAATTTGTAACACTGAATATTTGAAAGCATCCTTCGAAGATTCCAATTACGATCCATAATCTAAAAAGAAATTAGCTTATTGTCAATTTAGATTTTGTAATTTATAAAATAGATTTACCCATTGTCACTCAGCTTAATCATGTTGCCTTTTCCATGTAATGCACCTTTTATATTTGATTGGTTCCCATTATTGATCCTAGTAAGTTTAAGAGAGGTTGTTATAAGATAAAATTAGTTAAATCACGTCAAACTGTTTAGCAGAATTTTTAGATTAAGTTCGTAAATGGATAACAGCTGCTAAGACTAAAACAAGAAATCTTCTGCTTGATAAGGTATTTAAATTAATTATGTTTTCAAGATAAACGATTTTAAGGTTAGTAAAGAAGCTTAAAGAAATGTAAGGGATTAAGATAATCATCTGTACGCCTCGGTAGACGTTTTTGAAAGAAAATGACCTTTCTCCCAATGATCTTATTCTTGTTTTAATTTAACCTTCAAGCCCTAGATCTTTTTTATCTCTAATGCAAATTACCCTATATATTTTTTTAACTGGTCGAGCCGATAAGCAAATAAAAAAATCAAATGGAATGTTATTTTTAAATATAAAATTATTTTTTGTTCAAAATATTTAAGATAGTGTTTAGAAGTCAAAAAGGTATTTAACGTTAAATAAAAATTGCTAATTTTTTATTAAAAATTTGTGAAGCCGTTTGAAAATTTGTATTGCAGGTATTTCGTTATTTTTGGTGAAAAAAATATTGAGTTTAAACTGTTAAGAGTTTTGAATATTGAAAACAAGAATATAACTTTGAGAACGTAAAATTAAAAAAAAAATCAGTCAGTTGAGCAAAAAGCAATTTAAAGCGATATAACTCGATGGTTTTTGTTTTACATAACTATATCGTTTTAAAAGACAAAATAAATAAGAAATCTTCAGGTTTAAATAATGGTGATATAATGAGCGAGTTTTAAATACATGTAAACCTGAATTACACCTTGAGTAAATAATATAACAGTTTTGTATAAGAAACAACTTTTAAACTGTTCATTTTCAATCAAATTACAGAGTTAGTTGGAGGTGTCTTTTTTGATTAAATTGTACTTTTTACTCTCCTTTGTATATTTCTATAGAATGTACAAAATTCCAACACTCCCAACGCTCCAGAACCGCAAAACAAGTGCTAGTACTCCTAGAAACGGAAACGGCATGATTCATCTGTTTTCACTGCAGGATCCAGCCGATTAATTTTATCAGTACATATTATTAGTACATATTATTAATAAATAATAGCAAAAATTGACTGCAAATATTATAAATGTGTACCTAAGTCATTTGATTTTGCCAAATTACATAGCAACAAACTTGACTTTATTATTATTATTATAACTTTATTCACATGTAATTAATTACAAATTCAATAATTAATAGCACTAACTACTCGGAGTCTGCGGTCCGCATTTAACTATACTTGGAGGCTTAAAACTCTTAATTCTCAGGTTAACGGTGTTATACATTATTTACCTGTAAATATTCAAGGATCCATCAATTCCCGGACAAAATATTTGCTTTCCATCTTTAGAACAAGCAATATTGTTTTGAAATGGTAAAGGAATCTTCAAAACAGTTTTTCCATCATCCTATCGATTAAACAAAAAAAAAATTAAATGAAGAAACATCAAATAAAATTACATAATTAAATTACTTACATCTTCTGAGCTAAAAAGGTCATGGAAAAATACTTCTCCACTTAAATCACAACTTATCACTAAACGCCTTCCATAAATCTCTTTTTTAAATAAACTTGTAACTGCAAATTTATGATTTCTCATCGGAACAATTTCAATATCTGTTTGATGAGCTCTCATATTTGTGTTGTTGCAATGGTACAATGTACCATCAGCGCAACCAACAACAAAATCTGTCAATGAAATAGAAGCTATTGATGTAAGTTCCATCACACTGTGAGTCATATTTTTTACCAAGAACCTAGAATTAGAAATATAATATTGTACATAAATGCTATTAATTTTAAAATTCTTCTTTAATCTTACTCTCCTTCTTTAAGAAAATGTTTTCCAACAGACCATAAGCAAACCCACCCATTGGCATGACATGTTAGAATACGGTCAGTACTTGGCCAGTCGAAACCAACCACACTGCCGTGTTGAAGGTTTTCACAAAACAATTCTTCAACATCACCTTGGTCTCTATTTGAAATGTATTTCCAGATATACAAATCTCCAGAAACTGTACTTCCAGCAAAAATATCCTTATTAAAAGGATTTGTGGAAAGAGTTTCTAAACATGCTTTAGTGGGTATGCTTTTGAGCTCTTGGAATACGATAAAATGGCTTCCTGACATTCGCTTGGGAATATACACTTTAACACTTTGGTCAACATGTTCACACCAATCGTCATGTAAAGCGGAGGTTGTAAGAACCAATAGTGGAGTATTGTTTGTGTAAATTGAAAGCCACGTAGCTAATCCCTGTGAGTTTTCCTTTGATTGAATTGATATTTTTTGGTACGGCTGAATTGATAACTCATTGTCATTATCGTTTGTGTTTAAAATTTGTTCACTTGATAGTGGTGTAGGTCCTTTGAGCAGTTCGGCTTCAACTAATGGGTAAATTCTTTTTAACCACTGTCCCATTTTTTGAAAATCAACATCTAACTTAGTGAGATTGGTTGTTTGAGTTTGGGTCTGAAAAAATCATGTCATCATAATGCATTTCAGATAGAGAGAAATATAAACTAACCTCAGTATCGCGTTTTTTATTTGTTTCGATTGCTTTATCCAACAAAGATGGCAAAGGATCTGTTCCAGTTGAGGTGTCTCTAAGCTTCGTCTCTTCTTTCCCTTGACTGAATGGAAGAAATTCAGTAATTTCAGAAGAATACTCAGTAAAATCCTCCATTATTTTAATCTCCCTAAAATATTTTTTTATTTGTTGTGTGTAATGTAGGGCTTATTTATTTTTTGATACAAATACGTTGTTGATACAATTGCGTTGCTAGGTAACCCTTTCTCGATACGAATGCTATGTTCATTCTGCGACTCTCATTAAAAACAGCTCATTACTAGCAAAACAGCCTCAAATTTATTATTTTAAATTATAATTTACAATACAGAATATTTTTTTTTAATCAATTGTATGCAATTAACATTTATTAAAGATTCAATCTTCCAAATCACTCACGTCTTCTTGAGCGTGAACGATGAGCAGATTTTTTGGGACGGCGGCGACGACTCCGCCCAATAGATTGGCGGCGGGATTTTCTTCGGCGGAATCTGCTTTGTGGCCTGCCATGACAAGGATCTTCAGGCTTAAGTTTAATTAATTCTAATTAAAATAATGTAAAAGCATCTTAATCTGAGCACTTACCTCAGATTCAAATCCTTTATTGCTTCTTAAAGGAATAATGCTTCTGGTGGTTGAAGATGGAATCATTTCATCATCACTCAAAGAGCTATAATCATGATTTAAAATTGCATTCGATTTAGTTTTTCGCGACATTGCTTTTAGATAAAACTAAATGATTTAGATAATTTAATAAGAAAAATGTCTTCTGATGATATAAATATATTTACTCGTACATAAATGTAATTCTAGTTCTACTTTTTTTCTAAATTTCAAAAATTTAATAGTACGTATACTACTATTTAAAAAACGATAATTTTTTGGAGTGGATGATTAACAAAATATGAATGTGGGTTTATGTGTAGAATTAGATTGGGTTAATGGCATGGCATAATAATTATGTCGTTGTCTCCCAGAGCGATTATTATAATTGAAAACATATAAATATCTAGTAAGATTTTATATGAAAAACAAATACAACGTCGGTACAACAACATCTAATTCAATTACTAATTAATTATTTAAAGACAGTTTGAACTAAATTTCGACGTATAAAATATTTCGTTCCAATTGTTATCCCAAAATCCTATAATCGCACTTTACAGCATAATAAATTTCAAAAAGTTCGAATTTTAAGAGTAAAAATCAAGATATCTTTCGAGTTTTTTCTACTGCACATATTTTGAAGTTTGGGAGAACTGACCAATTTTAGTTAAGCCTACGAACGCACCCTTTCACCTCTGTTTTTGATTTTATGGCCGAAATTCAATTTTCACATTTTAAATTTGTTGGAAAGATAAATTATGGGCAAATAAATTTAAATTACATAAGTTATTTTTTACATGTTAGTTCAATGAAAGTCATTTTTTATTATTATTTTAGTGCATTTACCTTTTTAACCCGAAAAAAGTCAATTTTTTTCTTTTCCCATCAATTCAGGTGTACCATAGCTTGAAAAACAGGGTACTGTGAATCCGTTTTTGCAGTATTTAATACTGTACTATATATCCCAATAAAACACCACTTTTATATTGAATTTATACTCAGTAAAAAAAAATATATACCATTAAGGGTTAAAAAATTGACAAGCATTTTATTTTATATTATTAAAATTTTTGTGAGTTACAAACTTAAAAAATTGCTTCTGCGGTTTTTAACAAAAATATGAAAAATGGATGTTTTAAATTGTTTATGCCCAGAATGCTATTTACATAATTATATAGTTTAGCTGCATTCTCATTACCATTGAACCCTAACTTTTGATTTACGATGATAATTAAAAAAAAATTTGTTTTTGATTTTTGAAAAAAATGCATTTTTTTTTGCTAAATTTAATACATACTCGTAATTTAAAAATTGTTGGATAACTTAAATTTTATTTTGCATACCAATTCCTTGTAGAACATTCTTAAAGAAATTTAGCAGCAAAAATAAACATTAAACACCATTTAGAGGGAAATTCGACTAAGAAGAAGTTCGACTTAGAGGGAGTCGAATAAACTACTTATAAAATGTCATTTAGATTAAAGCTAATGTTAAAGAAAAAGTGATTCCTGTTGATATTAGTTATCATTATTAAGAAACACTACACGAATTACATATTACTTACAATTATTTTTAGTTGTTTATTTTATTTAGTAGGTTTATTCTTATTGAATGAAAATAATTACATTTTGTATTTACTTCCTAAAAATAGCTCCTCGAAATAATAAATTTATATTCTGACTTGAGAAAATTTCTTTGTTTTATCTTTTGGTTATATACGTCGAACCACACTTCGCAAAACACTTAATTGCAACAATTCCATGTTTTAAGAATCCACTAGATCAAATAAGAATATAATGTGCATAAAGAGAAAAGATTTTTGAAATTTATTTTAAAATAATTTATAAATTAAAATTCTTTGTTTTTAAGAATTTGGATTGACTAATTGAAAAATTAATTTTAAGCTTTTTGGCATTTTTTTTTTGTTAATTCCAAGTTCCTTAACAAGAAAATATTTAGATAGGTACATATAGTACATAATGTTTAAAAGACTCATGTATTTCATTTTGATTTAAGTGTAATTCAACCGGCTACCAACCAAAAAAAAACCATTCACCTCATTATTATTGTTTCCATTCAGCACTATTTCCTGTTAGTGGGTCTATCCTATCATCGTATCCGCTAGGATCGGAACAAAAATTTCTCTGATTTATACGAATTCATTCCGATTAAAGGGATAAATTTAAGTCAAATTTGTGCTTAGATGTTAAAGTTGGATTATCTTTTGTCGTCTTGCCAATCCATTCCAAAATCTTAGTTCATTGCTTTCATTCAGAATACAGTTGCTGTTTTTTCCGGAGCTACCAAAATATTAACTAAGCAATTTTCTTCAGGTACGAATATTATTACAATAGCTTTACATGAAACTCAATCAAGTTGATTTTAGAATCCGCAAAACTCGATCCGAAGTGATTCACAGAGTGCAGCTCTTTTCTTTTCAAGATACATAAATGAGTAGATGAGAAAGAAAGCCATACATTAAGGATTGATTTCGGTGAATTCTGTAATCAACTGAGAGTAGAATTTCAAGCTTTAACTTAAGAACAGCAACCATGTCACTCGCCAAAAGCGCGGAGCTGACCAAAATTAGATGCTTTATTTATTTTTACTCTTAAGGGATCGAGAGATGAGGAACGAAATTCCGAGAAAATGGATATACTCCTGATACAACCTGTAGAAAGTGCTATGATAAAAACCACCCAACATATATTTTGATTGTTATTTATTATTTAGAAACAAACAATAAAATATTCGGTTTTTTCGTGAATTTTGGAATTTTTTTATTTCATTAATTATTTTAAATAATGCATTGATGTTTTACACCCAAAATTTAATTAAATTTACTCCTCTTCATTAAGTGCAGTGTAATTTACTTTGCACGGGCGGCGAGGGCACTCAAATCGGCAATGCACTTGTTAAGGGTTTCCTTCTCTGATTGTGGTGTGATAGACTTAAGAACGTTCTTTACAACCCAGTCAACCATGTGTTTTTGATTGATACGTCTTTCAACGTGACGGCATTGAACTTGGTAGTCCAAGCGACGCTTGACCTAGATTTAATTTACAAAATCAGTTTGTCTGTTTAAAACAAAAAAATTAACGGATATACTTGTGTGTAGGCATTCATGGCACGTTCTCTGAATGCAGCTTCCAATTGGAGAGCAACGTTCTCCTTCTTGGCATCCATAAGCATAAGAGCACCTTCAGCACGCCATTGTTCCTTCTTCTCGTCTTCAATAGCGTCGGCGAGGGCCTTCAATTCGTTGACACGGCCGTCGTTCCATTCGGCTTCGATCCTCTACGAAAGACAGAAAAACGAATTTATAAAAAAAAATCGATGACCAAGATACATTAACTAGGGTTTGGAAACTTACGTCGATTTCCTTGTCGCAGTACTTAGCGGCTGCTGGACCAATTTTCTTAACAGCAATAATGCACATGATACCCAATGACAAACCACCATAGTATTCATGCTCCATGACGAGGATTTCCTTGGAGCATAAATAGGTGAGGAGACCTACACCGAATGTATATGGACCGGTGACACCAGTTTTGTTGTAGAAGAACTGGAACCATTCTTCTGGAATGAATCCCAAACGCACTTTGCCAGGGTGTTCTGGACGTGCTGGCCTTTTGAACTGTTCCGAAGTTCCAGTTGCAGCGGCCCTGGAAGCAACGAGAGCAGCTGGTCTTTGGACTGAAAAAAATATTATTAAAGAAAAAATAAAAATGATCCGCTTACTACACGTTTTCCAGGGGAAAAAAATTCTCAGTGATTACATAAACTATGGCTGAAGAGAAATACTTTTTTTTTCTGAATATATATGTATGTATTTTGTTCTTTTCTATTTCAAATTTGGTTATCACATTCAAAATTTTTAATAATTAATTAGTTACCTGAGAGTAATGCGGCCCTCGAAATCATTTTAAATAATTTTTATTTTTGGAAAAAAACTCGACGTCCGTAAAACTTCCCTTTTTGCTCTGCTCAAAGACACCGTGTTGCCTATTCACAATAGATCAATTTAATTTGACGAAGAATGAATTATGGTGAATTTATTGGACGAAACATTTTTGACAGCAAGGCATTGTTCGGAAATGTTTGCCGAGAAAGGTACGTTTGTCCTCCACAACACTAGGGCTAGTATTCACCATGCTTACGACGAATTAACTCCCTTGCATAACTAATCCCAGGCGCTCAATTCAAAAAATCCTTCTTGATTAATTCATACTTAATTCAGCCGACGTTCGGCGATTATACCTTTACGCAGTTTAACGCCTCAATACGTCAACAATTTCACATTTTGGCACGTCTTGTTCTTATGTTTTCTTTTCTTTCATACTCAAATACATTTGACAAACGCCGTTTGATAAAAATTTCATGGTTGATGGCCTTATACGGTATTCACACCAAGCCGAAAACACGGTTTTCGCCAAAACATCGGTTTTCGATGAAAACCTAATCGAAAACACAAGTTTTCGCATACATTTTTTGTAGCTTCAGGTTTTCATAAACTACATGTTTTATATAAAACCGGTCGAAAACGTGTGGAAACTCGTAGATGAACTAAATCAAACACACCTATGGAATGTTCAGCGCCCAAAAATCGACAAGAAAGAAATTGATGGAATGCTTTCAAAAGAAATTAAAAACAGCTGACTGTCGAGTTTTTAATTTGTTTTCTTGATAAACTTTTTGTGGTAAGTAATTTCTTTCTTCTGATTCTCATGTAAGAGTTTTCAGATAAGAAAAAGAAGTTTAACAAAATATTCATGTTTTCTTCAATTTTCTTTTTATGTATATAAATTAGTTTAATTTGTTTAGCATTCATTTATTGTTGCAAATATGTGAACACAAATAAGTTTTTAAATTTTCAATACAAAATTTGACAGTAGTGTTGTCAAAAAATTGAAATGACAGACGAAAACATGTAATATGCAGTGTGAACGCATTTCGTGTTTTCGAAAACTTTTAGCTGAAAACCGCGTTTTGAGTTTGGTGTGAAAAGGCTATACGTTCACATTTGTCAAACGTGCCATCAAACGTCAGTTCTATTTAGAATTCTAACCATGACAGACGTTTTAATTACGGCTCTCAATAGATCAATTTTTTGAAGATGAAGAGCAAAAAGAAAGGCAAAAAAATAAAAGGAAACGAATTTGGACTAAGGAATGGTTAAACTCCCAAAATTTTCTTGTTTCAATTTGTTGAAAAATTAAATATGCTCTGTTTTTTAATTTTTATATTCTTCAGTTTTATTTTCCCATGTCTCTGGTAAACTTCTATAAATTTCAAAAAAAAAAAAAAACTCCCTCAAAAATTCGCAATTTCTGCTTACAAAAGCCATTTATTTTTCTTTTGTTCTTTTTGATCCGAACAGGTTGAAAACGTTTTTAAATTATATTTCTTTCTGGTTTGAGAATGAGAATGTGAATGCCCCTTTTATGCCTCATGAGACCTCTCACCCCTTCCAAGAAATTAACGTGAATCCGTGTTCAATCTTCCCAGTCTAAACAGCTAGAACACGGCTGTTTCTAGTTCGGTATATTTAAAACGAACAGATCTTCAAAATCTGTGTTTCTAGTCTTACTGCTCTAGCCTCTTTTCTCGCTCTGGCACCTCCATCTGCCTCTCTTGTTGTGACTTGTGAACTCCAGAAACAAACATCATTTTAATTTTTCGATTTTGTTTCATTAAAATGTATAGAAATTTATACAATTTTAACTCTAAAATAAAATTATTTCATTGTAAGACAGGTATGTTATTTCATAAGCCAGTTGTCACTTCATTACATCGCTTGAAAATTGTTTGGCAAATTACTTAACCTTCAGAAACCGTCGAAATCCAAAAATGTTGCATACATTTTGACCTAAACAAAGTTTCCAATAAGAGTGTAATTTCTATTTACTTGCAGAAACTTGGAGAATCAATCAAAAAGCATCTCTCTGGAATTTTATAAACAGTAATTTTGTCCAAAATAATCTGAAGTCGGAGTCAATTCTAAATAATTACAATTGCAATCGACAAACAAACTTAAATTTTCCAAAATCCCTTGCAACACATCGTCACCATTCTTCTCTGGGAAACAATCCAATCAGATTCAACAAAGTTCGCGAAAATATTCCACCAGCAACACTTCCAGTTGCATTTGTTCCGTTAGAGAGAAGTGGTCGTTGCCTCGCTGTTCTGCTGTCACACACGGGTGTCAAAAAAATTTTCTATTCATTTCATCATAATTTTCGCCAGAATTTCTCGTCGGCCTCTCTCGTAAAATCATCGAAATACCAGGAAAATTCAATCGCATCTAATCAAGAAATTGAATATTCTGAGAATATGTCGAAAAAAGTGTTTGAACGTCTCCCAAAATCGGTTTTGCCGTCTCATTATGACTTGGAATTGAAACCGAATCTGGAGGCATTCACCTTCGAAGGCAATACAACTGTAAAAGTTAAGGTAAATAACAAAAAAAAAAAAAAAAAAAATCACATACGACACCGAGTAATAGAATTCTAAATATATAAACCATATTTCGCCACGTACATACCTAGCTGATAAAATTTTTTGATAAATCTACATGAGTGGAGCAGAGGCATTTGGTTCGGTTTTCGGTATTTTGCACGTCGCACTGGCGCTGGAGTTTTCGTCTGTCATGCAGGAGTGGGAATGGAAGACGAAAGCATTTGGCTGGCAGAGGGGCTGGCACTCGGCATCGGCATCGGCACTGGAAACTACTGCTGCGAAATAAATGTGGCAATGGCAACAAAACGAAAGAACAAAACTTTCGCTTTCACTTCTTGCCTGCGTTACTTTTTTATTTTTATTTTTATTTATTTTTTTGTTTGTTTTTGCTTGCAATCGTTTATACGCTTTGAGCACTTTTGGTGATTTGTCTGTGTTTCTTCATTCTGCTTCGACCGTTTTGGCTTGCCTTTCCTTTCCTTTATTTTCCTTTTCCATTGCCTTGCCTTGCTTCTGGCTTCTGCCAACCTGACCTGATTCCAACAACTGCTATGGCTATGGCAACGTGAACGTAAGTGAACAGCGATCGACAAAAGCTGGGATTGGGATTGTGTTTTGTTGTTAAGTTGTAGAGGCGAATAGCAGAATGGAGGGCGCTGCAGGAACAGAGTGCATTATTATTGTTACTTGCAGCTGGTACTGTGGCAGCAGAAGGCTGTTAGGAAGTAGGAGTGCAAAAGTGCAACCTTTCACCAAACGGCTTGCAAGTTTAAGAATGTTGTTGGGTTTGAGTTGTTGTTTACTGTTGTTTTGGTTAGGTGAGTTTTATTTTCTAGCAAGCAGGTGAGGCCATTGTGTCAACTGCTTAATAATGCAAAAGACTTACTTAAAACAAATTGCCAAAGATTGCTGCATTTTTTTTAAATATAAAGAAATGCAACATTTATTAAGTGTGTGCATTAGGACGGGTCAAATTAATTGATAATTCATACTTGGATTTTGCTTAATATAATACAAAATTTTTAATCTAATGGCAATTTTTTTGATTAAATAATAATAAAAAGAAACATGATCATTCAAATTCTGATATTAAATACATCCTACAAATATTTATAGATATTTTTTAAAAAGAAAAAAAGCGTTGTCGTATAGAGTTTTCACGTTTTGCAATTAGAGAATAAGTTGCTAGAGGTTGTTGAAATTCATTGTTCATTCAATCAACCCAAAAGTATTTACAAGATCATTTTTTGTGGTCAGTCGGATGACCGACGAGAGATTGAGTACTTTGACTATGTAATCTGCATGGGATTTCAATGTAGGTACTGTTTCTGTGGTAAGTGTGGCAAGTCCTGTTCCTGTTTCTTTGTCTCACTCCACTTTTTTATAGATCAGGGAAATGATCGACTTTTTGAATGAATCAGGGTTGGAATAGTCTAAGGTGATAGTTGATTGTTAATGATCAAAATAAATGAATTTGCTTATGTAAGTTGATTATCAACAATCAACCCTAGTCGATTCCGTACAAAGAATATTCTTATTTTGAAAAACTTTACTTAACACAAATTGTAGGGGAGTAGAAAGCTGGTTTTGCACCTGGTATCTACCCTTGGGGCCTTACTATTTTAGGCTTTGATAATAATTGCTTGTACTTTAGCAACACTGATTTCTTGGTTTAAAATCTAATCGGTAACAAAAAGATCTGCGAAGTAAATTTGATTCATTATAATTAAACGATAAGTTTGCAGTAGTTAGTAACCTCCATTTAGTTTTTTTTTTTTAAATTGCCACTCTTCACCTTGTGTATTCAGAGAAAGGTCAACTATTATTCTAATCTTTTGTAGTTCTGAATCAGAAATCGACATAATTAAGTGTTGTTGGTTTATTGGTAAAAAATTACCATGGCACATGTCAAAAGTACATTTTACAAGTTAATGTATATTACGAAATATTTTTGTACATTTCAGAAGTAGTTCGTCCTTTATAAGTTTGCATATAAAAATTAAAAAATAATAGAATAAAAAAATAACAAAAAATCCGACAAAAAAAAGTTTATAGGAGGAAATTAAAGTTATAATCTTAAGGAAATTATGTGTCTGTTGTTTTTTCAACTTCTTATGCTCTTCGTAATGACTCAAGCAACTTTTTTCTGAATTCCTAAGGTTTTTTCATTAATTTTTACAGTAAAATTTGCTTCGGGTGGCTTTGGGTTCATGTCCGTTATTGATCCAACCCCATTTTTGAAACACTTAATAGTAGTTTTCTTTTGAAAATTAGATTTCAAAGCGATACTATAATACCTCCCAGATCGTTACAGCAGCAAATATGATATATTTTTTTTTAATTCTTCATTTCTCTTTTTCCTTATTTTTTGTGGTTTTTTAGATCTTAAATTTTTTATTTTGTTATTTTCGTTGAAGACGACATTCTAAATTTTATTCCCAAAATAGAAATGTTTCAACCTAAAAAGATTAAGATAAACATTTCATTATTATATGCAATCCAATTCAAAAAACTCAATTTTGTTCATGCATTTTTGAGGGGTACACATTCTTTTAACGCTATCTGTATGTTGAAATCCAAAAAAACACAATTCCTTTGAAAAGTGGACAGAATGTTAGTAAGTCACCAAACAATTTTTATTCAATTTTTCTTGGTTTTTTAAAATTACCTAAAAAAATAATAAAAGTTTAAAAAATAAGAGAACCTTGAATCAACAATTTTTAATTTGAAAATCGAAGTTAATATTGAATAAATAAATAATTGTTACGTGGTTTACCACTTAATTACTTAATTTCTTATAAAATATTGTCAACAACGCAAATTGTCTATATATTTATAAACAGGCTTATATTTTATTGATTGATTTGATTTAAGCAAACCAATTAAGATTTTTTTTTTCTTGAGAAGTAAAGGCCATGAAAATTGTGTCAAAAATGTTAACGTGAGTTATCAATACATTTCATTTTTTTTAAGAACAATATATTGTCCTAAAGATTTTATTTTATCTTAGGACATACGAGTACATACATATGTAGATGAAACGTTTAACTCGCATAACAAATTTCTTTTGTATCGTTTTTAATAACATATTATGTGAACGGGTGATTATTAAAGCAATATAAGCAAGATTTTTATATTTTTGTTCAAACGAAGCAACAAGAACCTATTAGTTTATATGTATGTATATGTATATTAGAACTAAATGCCGATGTCAGGCTCGAATTTTTGTGTAACAGAAAATTGACCATCTAAACGTGTGTTTTATTTAGCCACAATATAATATGTATATCAATTTAAGCTAGTCACCAAAATCACTTTTTTCAAAAGAATATATAACTATAAAGAAAACTGCAATAAAAATTTATGATAAAAATTGAATTTGTATTCCAGATCAACACTTCTACGAATACCATAGTTTTGAATGCATTGGATCTCATCATAAGTAAGATTGTTGTTGAATCCAATTCTACAAACGAAAAATTCGAAACTAAGACGGTCAGCCATTCGCCTGAAAATGAAACGGTTTCGTTAGTTTTCAAAGAAGAACTACCCGTTGGCGATGCCACTTTGTATTTGGAATTCAAAGGCGAGTTAAATGACAAGATGAAGGGCTTCTATCGTAGCAAGTACTTTACACAATCAGGTGAAGAACGTTATGCCGGGGTTACTCAATTTGAAGCTACGGATGCTCGGCGATGCTTCCCTTGTTGGGATGAGCCAGCAATTAAAGCTACTTTTGATATAACGCTTGTTGTACCTGAAGATAAGGTTGCTTTATCGAATATGCCTGTTGTTAAGGAGGAATCAATTGGAACTAACCTGAGACGTATTCGTTTTGATCGAACACCCATAATGTCAACTTACTTGGTAGCAGTGGTTGTTGGTGAATACGATTACGTAGAAGGTAAGTCCGAAGATGGAATCATAGTGAGAGTTTTCACTCCAGTTGGCAGAAAGGAACAGGGTTTGTTTGCATTGGAAGTTGCCACTAAGGTGTTGCCATATTACAAGAGCTATTTTAATATCGCTTATCCATTGCCGAAGATGGACTTGATTGCGATATCGGACTTTTCTGCCGGTGCCATGGAAAATTGGGGCTTAGTGACCTATCGAGAGACTTTTGTGTTAGTCGATCCTGAAAATACATCGCTTATGCGCAAGCAGTCAATTGCTCTTACTGTGGGCCATGAAATCGCTCATCAATGGTTCGGCAACCTGGTTACCATGGAGTGGTGGACCCATTTGTGGCTAAACGAAGGTTATGCCTCATTTGTGGAGTTTTTATGTGTGAATCATCTCTTCCCCGAGTATGACATATGGACACAATTTGTAACTGATATGTATACACGTGCCTTGGAACTGGATTCTTTAAAGAACTCGCATCCAATTGAAGTACCTGTGGGTCATCCATCTGAGATCGATGAAATTTTTGATGAAATCAGCTATAATAAAGGTGCAAGTGTCATTCGAATGCTTCATCATTATATTGGTGATGAAGATTTCCGCAAGGGAATGAACATATATCTGACCAGGCATCAATATAAGAACACCAGCACTGAGGACTTGTGGACAGCCTTGCAGGAGGCGAGCAGTAAGCCAGTGGCTGAAGTGATGTCTTCGTGGATAAAACTTAAAGGATTCCCAGTTGTTAGTGTAGATTCAGTTCAGAAGGGCACTCAACGTGTGCTTAAGCTCACACAAAACAAATTCACTGCAGATGGTTCGAAACCTGATGGCGATTACAAATGGGTGATTCCGATCACTGTGTCTACATCAAAGGATCCTCTAAAAATTGCAAAGACATTTTTGTTAGATGACCAAGAAATGGAAGTTACACTAGATGATGTAGCCGAAAGCGATTGGATAAAAGTCAATCCAGGAACTGTTGGTTACTACAGAACTAGCTACTCGCCGAAAATGTTAGAGCAACTTATGCCAGCCGTTAAGAACATGGAACTGCCACCTCTAGATCGACTAGGCTTAATTGACGATATGTTTGCAATGGTTCAAGCTGGAAAAGCAAGCACTTCTATTGTAAGTAATTTATTTTGTATAAACGGCCTATGGCGCACAAATAAATATTAAATTCCCTCAGGTTCTTGCCCTTATTGACTCGTATAGAAATGAGACCAATTACACTGTTTGGACAGCCATATCGAATTCATTATGTAATTTGCAACTTTTGGTATCCCACACTGAACTAGCTGAAAACTTTAATCGTTTTGGCGTTAAATTGTATAAACCTGTGGCTGACCGATTGGGCTGGGATGCTAAAGAGGGAGAAAACCATTTGGATACACTACTTCGAAGCTTAGTACTGGCTCGCTTAGTCTCATTCCGGTGTAAAGAAACAATTGCTGACGGCAAGAAAAGGTGAGCACATTAAATAAATCTAGATTTTTGATTCCTATTAAATCGATTTAATTTCATTCCAGATTTAAGGACCATGTAGATGGAGTGGCAGCTCTTCCGGCTGATCTGAGATCGACATGCTACAAAGCTGTTCTCATGGAAGGTGATGAATCCACTTTCCAAGAAATGCTTAAAATGTATAGATCAACGGAGCTTCACGAAGAACAAGATCGCATTTCCCGAGCACTTGGTTCTATCGGAGATGTAGATATTCTTCGTAAAGTTGTCGATTTTGCTATGTCGGTAGGAAGAGAAAAATTGATTTGTATTTTAGTTTTATCTCTATTTAAACAAAAAATGGGTTTTCAGGGTGAAGTTCGGGCTCAGGACGCAGTTTTTGTTGTTGTTGCAGTTGCGATGAATCCTAAAGGACGTGACATGACCTGGGAGTACTTTAAGGAGAATTATCCCAAACTATTGGAACAGTATCAGGTATTTATTTGGTCGTTTTTTGTCGGTCAATTCTTATTTTCCTTCTCGTTTTCAGGGTGGATTTTTGCTTGTTCGTCTTATTAAGTACTTAATTGAAAATTTTGCCTCCGAAGAAAAAGCCCTTGAAGTAGAAGAATTCTTCAGGACCAGAGATTTCCCTGGCACTGAGAGGACAGTCTCACAATCTGTTGAAACAATCAGATTGAATGCCGCCTGGCTTAAACGTGACTTGCAATCACTGACAGAATATCTATCTAAACAATAAACTTCCCAAAAAAAGCCCATTCTAACCAACCATTTAAAAAAATATTTATACATATTATCAAATTAAAATTGTAATATTTATTCACAGCACTCACATATGAAGCCAAAGTAAAGATTCAAAAGCCGAACTTAGGAAAATCAAACCTTAGTGGAAAAAGAAATCACAAAGATTACAACATCAAATGATTTACACAATTTATTATGTTAAAAGCTTTAAAATACAACGTAAACAGCCATAAAAATTGTTTTGCAGTAAAAAAAAATAATCTAAAAACTTCAATACATAGTCTGAAAAAAATAAATATAAATAATTTGTGGGTAAAACTCATATTTGTAATTTGTACACCCCTCCCCACCCATTATGATTCATTGTTCAATCACATTATTGTGGCATTTAATGTTAGTTTTATATTATTATAGAAGAAATAAAATATTGATTTTAGTGAGATGTTACAATTGTTTGTTCTTCGAGGCTTTTGAACTTTTTCATTCGTTTAAACTTCATATATCAGTGCATTAATAACTTGTTTATAAGGGTGCCCTAGCCGCTAAGCAAGTTGTAACCCCGCCCATTTTTGTTTCTCATTAGAAGAATATATGCAATTATGCATATGTAATCATATGTAAAGCTGCATTTTTGAAATTGTGAAATTCACCTTTTGGCTGTCATCTTGGTTTGTAGTTTTTATGAAATGTCTCAGTTACGAAATCAATCGCCGCGCCGCCGCCGCCTTATTTCACTCACCACAGGGTATGGAGGCAGTTCGTATGACGTCATGAGGAGTGACAGTCGATTATGATACCATGAGAGTTATTCTTGTAGCATGGTCTTATACCAATATTTTTCATAAAAAAGTTTTTTTGTAAACTTTTTTATTTAACACTTCAAAAATTTAATTTTTTTCAAATTTGTAGGCTTGTAAGTTGTAACTTTACAACGTATTTCTTGGGACTTAGAGTAACTGATATAATTGAAACTAAAGTCCACGATGGCGACCAAATCGTGAATTTCACAGGTAAGAAAATTGAGTTACTGATTTCCGCTTCATGCTCCTTCTAATGAGTAAAAACAAAGTTTTTATGTACACCTGAAATGGTGGAGGTTTGGCGAAAGGAGTTGTTGCTCTATTGCGCTGAAGATCCGATTCCTTAACATTACGAAATCTTGGGTTTCCGAAACGTTCGCTTTGAGTCGAACGTTCGCTATAATATTCATTATGAGGGCCTTAATTTGTTTATTTCCATCAGATCAGTTAAACATTTTTCTGTGCGTATAACGGTTTCCCGCAATTTATTATCAAACTGCATTTTCCGTTGATCTGGACAATCTTTAGAACAGACTATAGAAATAAGCCATAAATGGCAAAATGAAATTTTGTCCTCGGCGTTCTTTGTAAATCTATACAAAGATCGCTAGACTACGCTCAGTTTGACATCTCCTTTAGCCCTTGATATAAGCACGCACAAACAGAACAAAAGGTGATTGTTTTTCACGGATAAACAAAACCGGAAGTCCAACTAGATTCTTAAATATCAACATCTAAATTTCTAAACATAACAAAGCGACATCTAGGAGTGAGGATATTTAGTACATGTTGTCATTTAGTATTAATAGGTTGGTGTACCTGTTTGTTATTGAAATGTCAAATTTCGACAAATCCCTCCTAGCTCAATAACAAATAACTATACCTAGGAAACATTTTACTTTTTGTATCAAACTTAAAATACGAGAAATACCGTCGAATTCTAGAAAAAATGAATAAAAGGCCAAGTCGAAATGATTCGGAAGATGATATTTTGGAAATGCAGCGTGCATTCTTAGCCGAAAAAGCTAAAAACACAGCATTTCAGCCCGCAGCTAGTATTGTTAAACCAGAAAAAGGTTACTATTAAAATGATAAATAAATATGCATTTTTAATCATTCAATAATTTTTATATTTTATTTAAGTCCCAAAAAAGTCTATATTTGCTAGGAGTAGAGAAAAACTCCAAATTCCAAATGCACAAACAAAAGAAACCTCATCAGTTCCCGGTGTGCAAGATAATCACAAAGTAGAAGTCAAGTTGGCAGATGAGAGAAAAACCACAAAGGTTTCAACCCTGATTATTGGTGATATCGTTGAGAAAACAGTTACTGCACCAAAACCAACACCTTCGATAGAAGCATACGGTTCGTTTCCAAAAGTCGAAAGAATTTCACTGAGAGTAAGATAATTAGATCAAAGATAATTAATTCCTAAACTAATATATCCATTTAGACGAAGGAAAATCAAAATCCCAAAGGTAAGAGCCTTTTTGCTCTTTCCCTCGAAACGAAAAAAAGGCAACATGATGAAATGATGATGAACATGGATTGTGAACCCAGTGAAAAAAATCCCAAAATCGGGTTTGGTGCTGAAAGTTTTATTGTAGAAGATAGAACAGCAGCCACAGCTATTCACGAAGAAAATCTAGAAATTCTTAGGAAAATGAAAGAGGAAGAAATTTTGGCAGAACAACAACAGATAATGGAATCAATTGGTAAGCTGTCCAAAAATACCTTTTATGAATTCCATTATTTATTCTTTCTATATAATGTTTGGGATTTGATCCTAATATAAAGAAATCTTCATCAAATCTTTTGATTCTCTTGTCCTTTTCGCCTTATCATTCATTTTGTATGTTTTTGTCGTTGGAATTATAACATTCCTTTAACAGACCCAGCTCTATTGGAGTTTCTGGCAAAAAAACGACAGAAAAAGTTAGCGGAGAAACAAATGCAACCTGTTGCTTCGCTTCCAACAACATTTGAAGAATCTTCAAGTAATAAAAGTAATCAATTGCCTGAAGGAAATCCAGCAATAGAATTGTTGAAACAAAGTTCATCCGAAAAATGGATTAACTTTGATGTTGTTGAGAAGGACAAGTTAGATTGGATGCGAGACATACCTGCAACGGTACCTAAACTAGAAGCTAACGAGCCATACGAAGCCAGATTTGATTGGAAAGGTGTACTCCTTCCGCACACGGAATTGTCCACTGATAATAAAGATAACAGGGAGTTGTATTTGCACGGAGAAGAGCCATCTCGACCAGGTTATACATTACAGGAGCTTTTTCGTTTAGCAAGGTTATTTGTGTCTTTAATTACTCATCATCACAATCATTTGAAATTTCTATTTTATGTAGATCCAATGTCATTCAGCAAAGAGTATCAGCTTTTTCTGCAATAGGTGGTATTCTCAACATATACAACCAAGGTTTTTATGACAATGTCCTTGAGCTCCCGATAGCAAAGATTTTTTTCCTCTTAAGATTTGGTTTGGACGAAAATACTCCGGTGATTCTAGAGGTTGTATCAAAAGCATTAGCTTTAATGTTTTACAATGAGACCGATGAGGTAAATAAGAATGATTATGACTTTGAAAACAATTTGATTTGTTGTTCTCTTTTTGTTCTTAAGACTCTTTTAGATTTTATATATGAAAATACGGGTTGCTACTGGCAGCCAAGTCTTGAAGTCAATTCAATGGATGTATCAGATGATCCAACTTCTGTTGAATCTCTTCAAAAACAAATGCAAAACTTGAAAGTAACATCGTCTATGAGAGCCAGCGTTGAAGAAACAGAAGAAGAAAGTAAAACATCGATGACTGATTTTCAATTGGCCGAAACGGATTTAATTGAATGCTTGTTAAGATCAAATATTATTCAAAGGATATAGTAAGTAATGTAATTATTATTAATACTATAATACTCATAGATTTAGGGACTCATTGTATGTTTCTTCCAAAAATCAAACTAGAGCCATGTATTTTTCCAGTGGATAATTTTTGCTGCTCAAAATATTTTTTTTGATATATTTTATTTTTCGATTTTTTTTCTGTTTTTTTTTTGTTTTTTTTTTCGGTAGTTAATTGAACTATTTAGTAATTTTTTTGTTGTTCCTAAAACCGTTAAAAAATTGTATAATAAACGGAAAGAAAAAAATCCAGTAATCTAGTTATTGCATAATATATGCGTATGTGACTAATTATAACTTGTCTGTGCCGAAAGCCATATTGGAATAAGCTATGCTTTGCTGGACTTTGATTTTTTCGGATTTCGCTGGTGATTATGATCAGCGTCCAGAGTCAATTTATTCTGAATTGCTTATATTCTGCTGATAATGCTCATAATTTTACATGAAACTATAACTCAGATCTTTATAATCTGTACCATATTCTAAAGAAGAATATTTTATATTGATAAAAATAAAAGATGTGAATGTTAGCACTTTTGAGCAACTTAAGAAAGCAAAACAAAAAATTAAAAGCTATTTTTAAAAAAATTTAATGAATTAATCAATAATTTAAGCGTATAACCTTACTAAACCTTTAAAACTACATTTTTAAGTGATATTTTTAGGTAACATAAAACATTGAAGAATCATTGATGATGAGATGAAAAATTATCCAACAATTAAATCTATGACTCAACATTTCAAAGCTGTGTTTTAAGCACTTATTTTATGTACTGCAAAAAAACTACCAAAGTCATTATGTTTCAACGAAATTTATGTTGATTTCATATTTTTAATGTTCTTAAGGTGTATGGTTTTGTACAAGTGTGTAGCCTTTTCAAATTCAGCGAATACTACGTTCTATAAGCTCAATTTAAACCTTTAAGCAATTCTTATTTCCATAATAAATGCAAGATCTTTTAAGACAAGTTTAATTAAATACCTTACATGCCTCACTCTCATAATCTGTTATTCGCGTTTATTGTTATAAAATCTGGTATAATTGATTATTATTTAAAAAGCTAGAATTATAGAAGTATGTCAAACCGATAGTCAACTTTTAAAGAAGTAAAGACATTCATTTCCTTATGAAACCCAGAGTACTAACTGTGACACATTGCAATTTTTTTTCAGCTTCATATTGAGCAGTGTAAAGCCCGACAACAGTACAGTTGTTTCATGTCTAAAAATATTAATTCGAATAGCACGAACAAACAAAGATTCAGCCATGCATATTTTCAGCTCGGAAGACTTACTAAAATGCTTATTTACAAATTTTCTACCTGGCCTTCAAATTGTTGGTAAAGTATAAAAAATTTGAATTATAATCAATCATGGAATATTTTTTTTTTTAAATTTTTAAAGATACATCTATATCAACTCCACCATTCTACAACTATCCACAGTATCTTGTTCTTAAACTTTGTCGAGTTTTAATCTCACAAAGTCTTTCATTTGCTCTAAAATTACTTTCAATGAACATTGTCGATCGCATACAAAATTATCTCTTCAATCAAGAAGATATAAAGGTAACACTTTAAAGTCAAAATTAAATTTATTTGCTGTTTTAATCACTTTATTATTTTTTTTAGCAAAATTTAATACTAGTTCAAATTGAATCATTGCGAGTTTTCCGTTGCTTTATGTTACTTCGGTCAGATAATGTTCTTTATAGGTAAGTCACACTTTTAGTACATATTTTATTTTATATTAACATTGAATTCTATAAAGAAATTCAAGTTAAAAATTATTAAAACTAACCAAAAAAAAATCTTGCCTCGGGATCGGCTTCGAAATAACATTTCACTGTTAGATATGCTGTTTCACAAGGATCTGCTCCATCTGAAATATGAACATTACAAAAATAATTTTAATTCATATTGGTTTCCAAATAAAATAATAAATATAATTTACGTTTTGTTCCACATGATGAAATTAATCTTTCGATAATCTCCTGCATTTCTGTTGGAAGTATCTCTATCATGTGCTCCAAATGAACAATATTGTTTTCATCAATCTATCAAAAATAATTATAAGTTATTACAAGCGTATTGATTTTCTATAAAAATAAGTTTTTGTTTCTAATAAACTAAAATTTACTCAAAATTGCATTCTTTTGCGCCCAATCCTGACTCGAATTGTCAGCTTAGCCCCAGTTCTTTAATGCGATATTATGTTAACGCGGTTTTAATTTCATTTTTTTTTTGTTTCCTTATCTTACGAGTGGAAAGTTTTTACATAGATAAATCCTTTACGACTTCAAGTGCAAGTACAAAAAATGTAAACTGTTAACGATATAGACGGTGTTCTGCACAAATCGAAATATTTTAATTTTTGATTTGAATTTTAGGAGTTGTTTATGTCCCTTATTTTTCTACCACTTAAAATACCTTGTAAAATTAGCTATCGAACATTTTATTTGCAAGATTAACTAGTTTTGGTTTAACTCAGCACTGAAAAACTGAGCCTTAGAGTCTTATGGCCATTTGCTGAAACGAATCTTAAATATTTATGTATGTTCAACCTAAGCGCTTATGTTCTACTTTTTCCTCTGCGTAAACTGTCACATAAGAGTTTATGTGGAACAAGTATTTATGTTCTGTATCAGCAAATGGGCCTTAGTCACCCTGGATATTTTAGAAATTAAAAATAAAAGTATTTTAAATGAGCCCTACGAATAATATTATTTATTTGTTGTAATTCCATCCAATTAAGTGTAAGGGAGTTCAATATGAAATCATTCTGTCCAAAAATAATAACATGAAACTTGCCTTCTTTTATGAAAAGCATTGCCATGCATTAACTACATATATTAGAGCTAAGCGATTTTTAACTAAAAAAGGAGTCTTTTTAAAAATTATACAGTTTGGGAATTTCTAGTGCTACAGTGTTTGGTTTTAATGTTCTAAAAAACGGTTTGTTGGTACTATACTTAAATATTTATGTTCTACCTAAACGATTATGAGCTACTTTTTCTTAAATTATTACAAATGCGTTTGTGTCCAAAGTTAAATATTTAAGTTTCATATTAGCAAATAGACCTTAATATTAAGTTGCTCTACGTATTAAGAAAATAAGCTATATTATAAATTATATAAAAAAAAAGGTTTTAACTCACCAATCCTGTCTTTTGGAACAAACAGTGAATGTAGCACTGTAAATTTCTATCATTCGGTAAGTTTCCGTTGGTGCTTTGAGCAATTAGAGCTAAAGAGAATAGTATTTCTTGTTAACATAAAAAGAGAACAATACCTACATCAAATGAACAATTTACCCTCATCAACACCAATTTCTTTCTGACATCTATCGTGTAATCTTCTAGCATGTGCCTTTAGGTGTTCCGGAATTTCAATCTAAATACATTTATTCATTATTTTATTGGTTTTTTATTTGTAAAATTTTAAAACAATACTCACTGCTTTATATAATGGAAGGTTTCCCAAAAGAAGAAACACAAATATCATAAATTTATTCTCCATTTTATTCGCACAAGAGGACAACAATATTAAAAGTAAAAATTTTCCACACAAACCACAAGCTATACCAGAACACAAATACCCTCTTGAACTTCGAGTTTCTCTATTTATGGGGCTGGTATTATTTTTAATTTATAAAAAAAATTCGTAAATTAACACTTTGCTCCCTACGATTAAATCCTCTAATCAACCCTTTCGTGTGCGTGCATTTTTATTTTTTTCCTTCTATCGGTGCGAAAAGTAATAATCAATTTTGTTTGTTTAGGAAATTCTTACCTGCCTTCCGTTACATGTTAGAATGGCATTATCATCATGTTGTTTATGAAAGGGGTGGTCCCTACCTTATAAGACAACATGCAGCAGCATTGCTATGCGCAATTTCCAGTGGGCCGAACGGCTATGAAGTGAGTTCTGTACTGGGATCTTCTTTAGTTGACTGCTGTTGTAACTGGTTTCATAAGGCAACCAAATGCGGAGTTGAGGGGGTAAATGGATATATTATTTTTTTTTTGAAAACAAAAATTCATTCATTCATTTTTTTTCAGTTCTCTCAATCGACATTGCTTACATCATGTCTACATGCTGTAACTTGGTTTACCAAAAACAACGACAATGAAATGTTTAAGGAATTTTTGGGAAAATATCTGAAGAATTTCATCGAATCTGAAGCTTTTTTACGATTCGAAAAATTTCTAAAGTGTGTAAATTGTATTGTGTGTTTTCAGTTGAAAACCTAATTTAATTCATTCATTTACAGTAGTACATCGATAGTTCTACGTTCACAAGGTGTTATTGATCGTCGGAATGTATATCCAGCTCTTCCGAATGCGGGAGCTATTTTAATGCAAAAACATGGTCCACATTTGGCAATACCACAGAGCTATTGCATTTACTTCCTAACGGCGCTTTGGCAATTTGTAGAACAAAACTTAAAGCAGGATGATACAACAATTCTTGTGAATTGTTTGGTCAAAGTTCGTATCGTTGATGCCGTGGTGGAATTTCTGAAGAACATTTCCAATAACATAAATGCTATTCTGAAAACGAACTTTTTTGCAAAATGTGAACTTAGACTGATTTTTAAATTACTATGCTTTGACGGCTTTAAAGAATTTTTAGGAAAACCAACAATGCTACGCGCAGTGTATAATTATTTATGTTGTCTGAGTGCCGAACATATTCCGGAAATTGAAAGCCTTTTTGAAAAAGTTGTATTCAATGGAGAATATTTGAGTTCTGTGGATCAAGAAACTTTGGACAAATGGCGAAATATGTATTTAGAAGTTGTTTATCCTCATTATATTGTGGTGGTAAGTTTAGAATGAATTCTGTTTCTTAATGCATTATGTGCAGTGATAAATTCTTGTCTTGTTTTCAATTCCTTTACTTGTGTTCAACACTATTATATCTGTAATTAATTTTTACTTATTTTTTTGTATTCTAGTCTCCTACAGAAATTTCGCTGTCTATACCATTTTCTTCAGTAGCAATATTGCCGAAAGATTGGCCTTATTTTCAATTGAAAACAATTCTAGAAGACTATGTGAAAAATGTTCACCAGAGGCCAGCAGTACTTGTTTCAGGTAAAATATTTGTTTTAACAAAATTCCGGTAATTAATGAGAAACATATATAATATTTGGGTACTTCAAATTCTTAGACCAAAAAAAATACATGCAATGCAAATAAAATATGCAAGTGCAGCGCCCTACGAACTGACTCTCAAATGAATGAACCTTCACCAACAAAAATGAAATAACTCACACCGAAATTTAGTTGGGACTTTAACTCATAAATTTGGAAGTTGGTTCACTTGAGACTTAGTTTATTATAAAATAAATTCCAATGAACTATATCCCAAGTGGGAGTAATATAATTTTTTAATAATTGGAAATGAGTTGAGATATATGAGATAAATTCAAATTTTCATAAATCCCAAATTAAAAAAATTGGAAGTTATTAAGTTTTTTAGTAATTAAATATAGATTAAGATATGGAATAAAATTCTTTATAAGTTTTTTTAAATCCAGATTCTCACTTCTGCAAAAGTGAGGTACGTAAGAATTATAATTGATTACCCCTCGTTTTAGAGGATTAGCAGAAAACTATCAAAAAAGTAACCGTTGAAACTCAATCATAATTTTTTTCTTTTAATCTTGTTTTGTGTTTTTATTTAATTGTGGTTTTTAGAAGGTGAAGTTGTCCGGATGACACTTACATTCACGAGTATCCTTGAAAATGAATCTTTTCAAATCACAACTCCAACTGAAAAATTAATGTATCTAATGATGGCATTCATGGGACCAGACTCTCAGTTTTTGGAACCAACAATCAAATCATTGCTGAAGGATCACCTCCTAAAATTTTTCCAATCTTGTAAAAACATTAGCTTTGAATTCGACAAAGTTTTTGAAGGTACGAACAAATTTCAAAACATTATAAGAACAACAGGCAAATATAAATATACATACATTTTTTTTAGGTAAATGTAAATTTCAAAATCTTTACGCTCTTTTTGTGGATCATTTTCAAGCAGCAAGTTATGGTGATGATTTATTTAGTGCAATGGTTCTTATACCCTTAGCACAAAAATATGATAATAAATGGCGTCGAATGATTTGGTCTGAACATGCTTCAGTTCTAAGATTTTTAAATTGTGATGAGAGTTTGGTAAGGAAAATTAGTTATATTTTTTTTTTTGGAAATTATTTTTATTTTTATTCATACCAACTAATTTAATTTTTATTTATATAGCTTATTGGAGGATTGGATGCTTACTTAAATCCACCTGAAGATGAAGAGTCGTTAATAAATTGTTATGCAAAAGCTTTGTATTCAAATGCAATACGCCCTAATACTATAGTACATAAAATAGCTCAGCATCATTGGGAAAAATATAATGAAACTCATAATAAATCTTAAAGTTATTTTTGTGCTGAACCATTCTGTTGTAGTTTATTTTTACAATGAAAAAAAAAATACATTTTTTTCTTCTGTTGATCCTGAAGAAATAATTTTTGAAAAAAATCAAAAAGAAATATACAGAACGATATGTTAACCATATTCCTAAGAATCATATGTACATTTTCTGGACGAGTTGAGGAAGTGACCGATGTTCATAGTTTTAGAGAAATCAATGCGCAAAATATAAAAAAAGTTAATTTCGGTTTTTCGAACATTTTTTTTTTTTACAGAGCTTTAAGTTATAGACCACAAAATTCCATACGATTTTTTTTCTTAGTAAACTTTCACGTTGTAATCTTTTGTCACAAATCATTTTGTGTTTACGAATTCCTAAATTCAAGGCTTTCTTTTAATGCATGACCATAACTTCAATATTATTCTACGAACAGCGCCTTGCAACGTTTACAACTTACCATGTACATCACAATCATGTTTTATAAAATCAACATTCCATGAATAAATAATAAAATTAACGTTTGCTTATAATTGAACTGTCTTTTCAAACTTAATTTTTAATTTAATTAATTCTAGCAAGATAAAAAAATTATAATTTTTCTTATTTCTAAACACAACCCGTTTCTTTTTGTTACTCAATTCCCTACTACATTTTTCTCATAACAAATGAACAAACGATGACATTCATTCACTTATTCAATGATGGAAAAAGAAGACAAAATGTACATATTATTAAATTAGAGCTATAGTATTCTTGTTATAATTAGAAATGTTTGACTGCATTTGTTATCTGAAGCAGTTGACCCACGTTGACATTTAAACTATAAAAGTATGCCCGCTTGATGGTCGATTTAAAAAAGTACTTAGCTACGAGTAATTTAGGTTGAATGAAATTGGAAAGTGGGGACAAAAGAGATAAACTATTCATTTGTGTTTCATATCGAGATGATGATTTAATTTGTTTTTCATTTGAAGGCCATGAAGGGTTCAATTATGTGATTGATTGCATATATTTTAGTTTCTTTTTGTACGTGCTTTCTTTCAATAAACTGAGTTTAAATTTTGATATACATATTATAAGAATGAAAACTTTTACATATTAAGTTTTAGAATTTAAGTATTTCATACCTTTCCATACCTAAACTAAACTGTAGACCTACTACAAAAAGCGAAGCGGATGGTTTTTACTGATGAATTCGTATTTGCCTGTTCTTAGAAATTTATTGATATTTCTGATACTGTAAAACCATAAAAAGCGGTATTTTTTTAGTTTTTGCTCATAGCTTTCTTCTTGTGCATTTTAACTGCAAAAAATATTTTTTGACACACCCTTACAATAAATATCGATTTTTGTTCAATTCCGCCTGAAATTATGATATGTAGAAAAAGGAATATAGAATAAGAAAAACCTATTATCAAAATCTATAGATCCAACAACAAAAAGTTACAATTTGTAGGCTAGTATTCACCGATGGTGTAGAAGCTCATGGCATAATCGGTAGTACGTTAAACTGTCATGTCGGATGTCTGCATTCAATTCTCAATTCCATCTAAAAAAAAAAACAAATATTTTTTCACGGACTGTTGCCTTCATTTGTCAAGAAAAAACTGCATCTGGTCCCAAAAGATCAAATCCGGCATAAAATTGTAAGTCCCCTCTATTCCTGCAATAATAGGCACACAGGAATGGTTGAGGAATGGTTAAGTGACATTACGTGTTTTGCAAGTTTCTTGGGAGTTATTCGAAATGTCTCACTGTTGGGCATGTTCCCCTACACCCAACAGCAAATAATTTATAAAATCAAAAGTACCTAAAGGTACTATAACGTAGTAAGGTACCATCCACATAAATCAATAATGATTTATATTAATTTAAATATGAAATTTCTATATCAATGACCATAATTATAACAGAATGCATAAATCAAAATGAAACCAACTTTGTGAGCTTCAATAACATGCATACAGTGTAATAGGTAGGTACCTATAATTAAGTATCAAGCAATATAATAATTAATATAAGCAAACTAACAATCAATTTGAAGAATGTCTGAAAATGATAGTATGGCAAAATTTATTTTCCACATCATTTGTAAGCCAGTCACCTTTAGTTAATTAAAATGTCAAGTACTTAATTCCATTTATAATAATGTGTGTAGTTAATAGACCTGAACTATTTCAACAAAAATCACCCACGCCCACACCAATTCTGGTGGTGTCAATTAAGTCAAACATCCATGTAAAAATGATCAATAAACTGTGTGTATATAATTAAGAGAAGAATTTACTCACAAAACCCAAGAAGACTTTAATTACACAATTGCACGCAAAGTACAAGTACATGTGTGGTTCTAGCTTTTGTCTTCTTACATACATATTTATTCTTCTAGGGCATGAAATTGATTCATGAATTATTTTATGAATTCAAATGGCGGCAATGTCTAACCAGAGAGATAAATATTCAAATTGAGGCCATGCGTGAAACCTTATCCGGAATATATGAGTGAAGAATGTTGTAAACATGTCTCTGTCTGACGAGTTAAATGTCAAGATTGGAGAAAGGATCATCATAATAATACTTAAGTCCTTATTAAATTATCGCATGTAAAGTTTTAACGAGGTGAAATATTCCACACAACACCAGTGACAATGAACTCTAGCTCCCACGAGACAACCCTAAAAATATTAACAACTTGAACTTATCTATTTTAAGCCTCTTTTAAAACAGCAGCACGCAACGCTTAAGTAAAATAACGTGTAAATATTTCGTGGTGAAAATGTGAATTTCATTGATAATGATAAGTATTCCAAAATTAAAATTAATTAGGGAGTTATTTCCGAAAATGGAATTTATCTTAATGCATCTAATTTCATATAATTTTTAGAGGACATTATTGACATTAATATGAATGTATTTATTTTTAACGATTTTTAAAGTTTAAACTTGAATGAAATGAATGAATGAATTGTAAAAAAGTTCAAAATCGAGATTTTGATAAAAAAAATGACATGACTTTCAAAAGGAAAAAGAAAAATTAGGTCTCGTAATTCTGTCTGTATGTTAAATGTGAATCCGTCTGCCTACCTTCCTCTTTGTCTGCCTGTCTGTTCGGGTATTTATTTGGGGGATTTAATTCAAACTTATAACTAGAGTTTTTGGGCTCCTCACACATCTCGGCTACTTAGCCACTCGCTAGGTTTTCCTCAAACTGGGTATGTATTGTTTCTGGAACACTGCCAAGGGTGTTTTTTTCCCTTAAGACCAAAGATAACGGTACATATATAAAATTTTATACCTTTTTCTCAAAGGCATCTTTTTGATTACTAACAATTTTTTGAATATCATCTAAAAATTATAAATAGAATTCAATACTGATTTTTAAAAGAATTTTTTTTGGATTTAAAAAGTAGATATTTTTAAATCGATTTCCTATATTGATTTCTTTGCATATAATATTTGTTTTTACCTGCCAAGGTAATAGCCCAGGTAATAGCAAGAATCGTCCTGCAGCGAATAAAAGACCATGTCTAAGACACGCACGACGACGCTGAAGAAGCAGGATTCCACATTAGGTCTTGCTGTGTGGACTAAATTAACACATTTTAGATCGTTTTCGAACAGTGCGTTGAATATCGATCGACACTTCACCTGCTGATTGGTTGCTGTTATTAAGACTTTTAGCTAACTCTAATGTTATTTTTTTCATTTTTAATTATTTCGAAAATTGCTGAAAAATACAAAAAGCTATCAAATTAAAAAAAATTATATTTATATTATAGTTATGAGGATGGATCCACACGATGTCACGTGCTCCATAGAAAAAAGGTTTTTAGAGAAGTTTGAAATCGGTTGGATTGAAACAAGAAAAAAATCGTATAGGAGCAGGACATATTCCCCCCGTTTGCCCAGGAAGGGCAATTTTCAAAAAAAATTTACTCAAAATGTAAAAAAAATATTTAAATTCAACGGCTTCATCCACATGCTGTGCGATACGTTTTTTGAAAAGAAGAAAAACTTCTTTCACTTCGTTTTTAAATAAATTTATTCTAAGGAATAGTTTTTCAAAAATTAATTTTCAAAGTCAAAATTTTGAAAAAAAAAAAATAAAAAAAAAATTCGAACTAATTTTTTTCAAAATTTTATGTAATTAAGTACTAATTTTAATTTCAAAATTCAATGCTTTTATTAATATTAAGTGAAAACCAGAAAACCGGATGCAATGTCGTTTTCAAGAAAAAAAAAAAACAAAACCACCTTTTTCTAAGAAAAACCTTTCTTTTTATGTTAACAATAACGAGGCTGGACTTTTAAGTTAATTAATTTATGAAGCATTAAACTTAGTTTTCTAATTTTTTTTGAATTGTAGTTTAATGAGACCGAAATGAAATGAAACAACAGTGGATTAATCCTGCATAATTATTTTTTCATTGATAACGTCTGAAATACAATTTTTAAATATCTGTCTCTACTGATGACGAAACCGAACTAGACATTAACAGTCGAATCGGAAAAGCAAGGGCTACTTTTGGAATGCTATCCAAATAATGGGGATGTGCAGACGAGCGGGTCGACCTTAAAGTAGATACATAGCTACTTGGCGAAGAACGTTTAAAGAGCAATCAGCACAATTGGGGAAGGGTTGGGTATATTTTAGAGCATTTTGTTTAGCATTCAAAAACGAAAAATACAAGTGGAAATAATCATGGAATAAACTTAACGCACTCTGAACAAACTAGCCCAAAGTTTTTTTTTGCACAGTCTCATTTATTTGAAATCTAGTGGTCAGATTTTCAATATTGAGGAGGTCTTATAATATAATGAGCATCTAATTTTGAAAAGAAAACGGTAAAATTGTAAGATAGCCATGAAGATAATTTGGCCTCGGTTTTAAGATAGTTCATACCGTCACAGTTAATACCAGTACACACCATACCAACTCAATTAATACCAAGGGACATTTCATAGCTAGGAACATTTTATAGCAAAGTAATTTTTCTTTAATGAAATAAGGTGATGTATGAATTGGGTTGGTATGGCGTACGATAACACGGTGTTACTCATATTTTATAATTTCCGGTTGGCCGATCTGGGGGAAGTTGAACCCTCCCATAAACGAAATTCTTAGAAATAAATCTGAAATCCGCTTTTATTTAACGGACTGCCATGAAGGAAGTTGTAAAAAAAGAGCTAAAATTGCGCGCATTCCCTCTCCTGTTCATTAGATTTGCCTATAATTTGAAGTCTAATTGATTTGGTTTCCGTAGTTTTTAGCTTCTGCCGATGTAATGACATTTATCGTAAGGGGTTTACCTTCTAAGGGTCGACATGTTAGCATGTAAGCACGGGTACTGTTGATCTCTATCTGATTTTTCTAGAAAAGTAATTTTTTTTAAACAACAATCAATGTTAAATCTTTAGCAATAACCCGCACCATCTCTCTTCATGAAATTTGAGCTTGAACCACTTTACCTTTAATTATACAAACAACAACATCATCTATCTCTTAATGGTTAACTTGTTTTGTAATTTTTCTAACTTCCAACAATCTTAGCAAAAATCAAATAAGTGCTTCATTTTCATTTGCTTTTTAATTAACGCATCAACTAACTCAATGTGGTTCTAATAGGTGAAAATGAGAAGCAATTAAAATATTTACTAAAGGCAATTCCTTTACATACTTACTCCAAATAGTGAAGTATCTATATCTACAGGTAATAAGCCTAGCCTAGTGGCGCTAAAAATATCTCAGAATTCACAGGTCTCATTGAAAACAAGGTGAGAAAAAAAATCAAAACTCTTTCCATTGGTGTACACTCAAGCATGTTTTGTTCAGTCAATATGTCTAGGTACCTACTTTAATATTGATGTAATAACGTTTGATGGATAAGAAAGATACCGCAGCTAGCAGCTAGCACCTGTGGTGGAAACAATTATAGGAAAATTCCATTGGAACGTGCCTATTTTGTGGACACGTTTGATTATTATTATTATTATTCACCATCATACTGAAGTGTGAAATGAATGAATGAAGAATGTTTGATTAATGGAAATATCTTTGCAACTTAATTGGCATGAGTTCTAATAAGAAGCTAATGATCTTGGTAAACAGAAACCATTTAGGTATTCTCATTTATTGCTTGACGTAACAATCAACTAGTTTAATTTAATTTCGAATCTAAAATTATAGAGCTGGTTGAATATATGAAAGTGGACAAAGTGTAACATGAGTCATTAAATTATTTCTAAAAGTAGTTGAAGCCTAACTTCAAGTTCCTAGCCTAATCGGGTGCGGAGAAACCGGTATGTACTACTTACTCGTACTTCACAGTGAAGTCGGGGTTAAAAAAATGATTTAAGACAAATTTCTAGCAAGTCTCCAGTTCAATAGAATGCTGATAAAATGGCATTTGCTACATTTATTATGAAGTTGGAGAACAAGTTTGATTTTTGTTAAATAACGACTTCATTGAATTCGAGCTTTTCTAAAAGAAGATGGAAAACAGAAAATTTAAGTTCATAACTCAATCTGTTGCTGAGCAATGGGTATGTACTTCTAGCTTAAAAGTGAAGTCGGGGGTAAATACCATTAAATAAAATAAATTTTTTTTCTAAAGAGGACTTCAAAATTTGAAATTTATATTTTATTGAACTGTAAATTAACAAATATTTCAGGTTCCCACCCTAAGTGGTTGTATCCATAGAGGCGAAGGGCGTTTGTGGTTGACATAAGAAGTCCCTCTTACTGGGTTGTAGGTAACATAATGTACCATATGTCTACTCACTTTCGATCTTCGTCAGAAAGTGAGTTTCGCATTGAAAAGCAGTCCCAAATACTTTTCAACTTTCTTACTTCTCAAAGATGAGTTGGAAGTTGTTTTACGTAGGGATCCTAAATGGAGTAGGCTATCGTAGGAGATGATCCAGAAGCTACATCTAACGTACATATAGATCTGTCCGCAAAATAAGGAGTGCGGGTCACTTTTGTCTTGCTCATAAGCACCAAGCGGCGCGTCTTCCAGGATTCCAGAGATTCCATCTTCCAGGCAGCTGTTACACATGTTCAGCAAAAGCTGAGGGCATATTCGGACAGTCAAATTCAGGAATTGCATTAGCATTCCCCTGCGACAGGGTTCTTATGGCTAGACTCAACTCGTTGAACCAATCAATGTGGTGTCGATTGGCCTGGAAAAATGTGTAATATGAGATCTACATATCTTTTCTCCATTGAGAGTAGAACAGATCCTCAGAGATAACAGCATGATAATTCTATATCCTATAAGCCTGTTGCCTTTTTTTTTTGAATTTAAGTGCAGCGAAACATTTAGAGAGGATTTGGTATGTATTTGCTATCGAAGGTTTGTATGGTAACTCCATTCTCTTTTTTTTTATGTCGAATATTTTTGTGATTAAAAAAATGGCTCAGTTTTAAGTTCTGCTACTGTTAGAAGAATTGGAATTTTTTGTTCAGTTTGATTTACTAATGAATTTTCGAAAACTGCGAAGTGCTTACTTCTGAGGTTAAAGTTCACAATTGATTCCACTTTTAGGTCATTGAATTAATTTATAATAAGTCACAGTTTTTTTTTTATAAAATCAATTGGATGGGATAAGTCATAAAAGCATGCTATCCAGTCAACTTCCTTACAGTCATCGTATATTTTTTATTTAATTATATTATTTCTGTTTCTGTTTTGTCGTTGTTGCAATCATCTTGCATAATAACTTAAATAGGTAGATATGAATGCACAGAGAACTTCTTATCAACGCTAGTTATTAGCTTTTTTTTGCTCTTTATAGTTTACCCAGTAAAATCATTGAATACAAATGTGAATAATGCTTGCTTTGTAAATTGACGAATTATCTTGCTTTCACATGCAATTCAATTGAAATCTATTTATCGGACCTGTCATTGAGGTTGAAGCTCATTAAGTTAGCAGAGAATCAAGAGTCTTTGTTGGTTTGTCTATCGAGATCGAAAAGTACTAAAGATTTGATCAGAGTCTTAAATTGATAAAATTTTCTTGTTTAGTTTTTTTAAAAATCGTTTAAAAAAAAATATTTTTTTTTATATACATACATATATATTTACAAAGGAAAAAGATTTGGTATTAGTTTTCACAATATATATTGTGTTTTCAAAAACAAGCTGATTTTTCCAAAAATCAAAAATATATTTTTTTTTTGAAATTTTGATATGCAATATTATTAGGATTATATGGGACCTCTTCCAAAGTATTTCTCAATCCCCAATCATTCCATCATGCAAGATATTATGGTGCCGTTAATTTATATTGGTAGGTACCGTTATTTTTAGAAAAAAATTCGTCAAAATCATTGAAGACGTTTTCGAGATAAATCTGTTTTGTCGTAGCGGTGATATCACAGGTTGGTACCTGGTACCTTCAGGTATTTTTGGAACTTAAAAAAAAAATTAAATTTGGGTGGTCAACTTAAAACTTTAAGTTGGAAGTTAAAATTCAAAAACCGGTTGAAGTTTTCCAAAGTAGGTATAAGATGCAGTCAAATGAAACAAGACTAAGGCGAATAAGAAAAAATAACCTTTTAATTTGTTCGGCTAAAATTGAAACGTTCAGGACTGTAGCGGAAGAAAAGCAGGCGCAAAAACTCCTGGATTGGAAAAAGGGGAAAAGAAATCTGCAATGAGCTCAATTTTGCTAGTAAGCTACTTTTTGTTGGTTTTTGATTTTAGCTTCCGGAAGGTGAAGCATTATGTGAAGCAATTTCGAAGAAGATTCAATATTTTATCAACATTTTGACTACTTGTTTTTTTTTGTTGATTCCACCAATGATATAGTAAATATCTATTTACATCTACCTGCACATTGTCACTCAAGAATCCCTACTAGTATTTCTTTCTATATCCGTTCCGTGAATGACAGCACGTGTTTCTATAATTCATACTGAATACCAAATACCACTCTTGTTTTTTCCGCGAAAACATAAATTCATTCAACGCAACTTCCTCCATAACGAGTATAGAAATGAATAGCTATGTAGTGTGGCTCCTCACGTTCTTCTATCTTCTCCCTTTCCAACCATAATTTATAGTTTATACTGTTAGGTAGCCGAAAGGTATATCGTTTAACCGGCTTTTTGAGTAGGTTTTTCAATGTGCAATCTGCATTTCAATTACTTACACTTGATTCCCCTTGTTAAAATTCACTCACAAGTCAACATATTATATGTTATTCTTAAGCGTATCGAATTTAGAATACCTTACCTATAGCTTCAAAACAAGTTTGAGCAAGTTTTATTATTTCACTCGAACATGTATTTTGTTTGACAATATTAAAGTGTATCTACGAACCTGTATGATGAATAGATTGAAGGATCTGGATACTGGATGGGGTTGGGGTAAGGAAACAAGTGATAGAATAAAGGTGGAGTACTACAATTGAATGTAACATGTTTGATTTTTGAGATCAATAATTTTGAATATTTACTTCGTAACTGTCGATTGTGATCAGAAAATTGAAACATGGCTACGCTTCATGAACATATCTAGTTTCCGGAACCTCTTGTGCCCTTTTTTAAAAAAAAATTCTCTTTATAATATCAATAGATGACTATTATTACTTTCAAAGTGTCACATACTCGTAGTGGACTGCATGCCAACTATCATCTGTCAAATTTCAGGTGTTCTAATTTGCATGAAACAGGGGGAAGCCTAGTTTAGGTATTAAATAAAGAGAACATTTTTTATGAATGGTACATATTTTTTTTGCTGCATTTAATTCAAACAAAATGTTGCACAACAGTAAGTCCCCAACATTGGCCTTTATCATTTGCCAGTGAAAATAAAAATATACATGTACGTACAATGTGCGTGCATAAGGAGAGTATCAACAGAGCCCCATCATCAGCAACCCCTGTTTTATAAAATTGGTATGTATCTGTCATTCTGTTATCAACAACTTACTGGTCTTATGTCAGACCTGTTCGAGACATTGACAGTGTGTTTCCCATCCCAAAGTGCAAGTGCTTCTCCAGCGTGTTCTCTGATAATGATCACCCCGCACAGTGCACATTGTATAATTGACAGGCACTGCGCTCGTAGTCTTCATGGTCGTAGTCGTCGTTGGTCGTCTGTGCGCCACACGATCAGTGGATATATTTGTTGTTGTTGTGTTGTTATTGTATTTTTTGTTATTATTTCACTTCGTATTCGGGTTTTCTACAATGAGAAACTATTACAATAGTTACAAGTTTTGTTTGAGTCGAGTCATTTTTATTCCCCCAGTTTTGTTTTTAGTTTGTTACGTTTCTATTTAGAATTGAGATTTTTTTTTTTCAAAAGATAGCCGCACCGCGCTTCATTGCTGATTCGACTTTAAAGATAGTCTTTCGGGAACCTCCGAATCGATTAGTTGAGGTTGCTTCTTTCCGTTTATCATCGGTGTTGCTTCGTTTGTTATTTTGTCGTTTAAATGTTCTTTCATTGTTGAAATTCTTTTATTTTTTTTTAAACAATCTTTGTGGAAATAATTGTGTACCTACTTCAATTTAGTTTTAATGTGGAAAAGAGCATTTGTGCAGCATTATTTCATCTTTTTTGATCATTTTCGTGCGTTTTCGAGTGTCTTAATTTTCAAGTTCGAATCTTATTCGAACAAAAGTGTATTGTGGTGTGTTTTCTGTAAAGTAAAATATCAAACCAAAATTTGTGGCAAATACAAGAAAAAGTGCGAAGTTGGTACTTCCAACAACAACAAAAAAGAAGTAACAACGTAAAGTTAATATAGCCCTTGGATATTTTTACAATACAACAGACTATAGATACTATAGTATCTTTATACAGCTGAAACAACAGGACTTTTTTGTTTGAAGATCAATTTTAATCATTTATTTCCGTAATCTTTAATAATAATAATATCTTATTTATACGATCTGTGCTGCCCTGCTGCTACTGCTGCTGTTGCTGCTGAATACTTAAGGTGATAAATATTTGCATAGCTTTCAAGATCTTATACCTATGTACCAAGTCTGGAGAACATGTTTATAATTGAGAAATGGAGAGATCAGCTAAGGAGCTCACTTACTATTTTTTTTTTGTCAATTGAATTGCCAGCAATATATGTGGATCGCATGGTTAAAAATAAATATAAACAATGATCTTTAGTTGGAGATAGATTTAAAATATCTAAAAAGAAAGATTAACGCAATACCTACATTATTATTCTCAAAATGTCTGGAGAATTCATCCTGGGTGGTTTTGTTTTTAAATTGGACAAAGAGACCATGTGTTTTTTTTTTAAGCTGAATGATCTCGGTTTTTGGAATCATGGATCTGTTTCTTTCAGGGATGTAAATGGTCGTCGCCTGCCAGAGCGTAGAAGTATTCTTACAGATTCTGCGTTTGTCAAGAAATCGAAATTGAGAACAAATAATGCGACTTTACTTATTTGCGTCAAATCAAATACATAACTAATTTTTTCTTAATTGTAGTTTTCCTGATAGTTGTAAATTTTGGCTCAATAAGAAATGACCCTTCGATACTTTTTTGTCAGATAAGTTATCAAAACTTTATACTTGTTGAGAAAAATGTGGAACAAGCCCTTTTATCTGGGAAATTCAAAGTCACTTCAATAAAATTAGATAAGGTTTCAATTTCTGTTTATGTTTTTTTTTTTACTCTAATACCTAAATAATTATTATTTTGTAAATATCTGCAATATTCCTAGCCCTATTTATTAAATTTTAATTGACGATTTTATAGGTATAATAGTCAACAATTTTTGATGCTCATTAGGTAGGTATTAGGTATTTCATCGGGTCCAGTTAGGGTCAAACCAATGAATGCAAGAAAACCCGGTATTTTTCATATTGTTCAGAAATCCTAATAATATACAAAATTATGGCAGTTAATTTAGTTAAAAATAATAACCAGACAAAAGGTTAATATAAAACTGATTTTTAAATCATTAGTCAAGCTGTCAAAGAAATAATTTCTTTAGCAACAGGAACAAATTGTTTCCTGTATACTGACAAAAAAAAGGAAAACACAATAAATTTAAATTAATTGTCCTTATTGCTAAATGTCTAGTAGCTAGTAGCACATGGCATAATGGTTACTACGTAGGATTGCCATGTGAAGAGTCTGGGGTTCGATCTCAGCCTACTAAGAAGTTGCAGCAACTATTTAACCAAACATAACACCACCTTAAAAAGGAAATGTTTTTCTCCACGGGTTGCTGCATCTTCTCTTGCGAGAATTGACAAAGTATCACTTGTGCTGCGTACATTAGCCGTTCGGATTCGGTATAAGTGTAGTAGGTTCCTCTCATTTCTGAATTAACACGCTCATTATATGGTTGAGGTTTTTAAGTTATTTAGGCTTTGGTTTTTCATGTACTGTCGCTACAACAAATACACTTATTTATTTATCATTTAATTTAAAAAAAAAATTATAAACACCTCACTACACAAAATAGGAAAGAATTCTATATGTATCTGAATTCAAGTTTTTGACCTCGAATGCCGAACGCAATATCAATTATCAAAATTCCAAAAGAATTATGTTAGTCTTGTTATTGCAAACGTTTTTGAGAAAATTGAAAAAAAGTTTTCCTATGGGAGATGCACTTCGGTTTTTTTTTGAAAAAAAAAAATCATCAAAATCACGTAGCCGGTATTCAAAATTTTTTTTTTGAAAATATCCGTATTTTGGATATAAAAAAAATAATAAAACCGCACGGAGTCATCCACCACCCCAAAAAAAACATTATACATAGGTATCAAATTTGAAGTAGATCGGTCCACCTTTTATCTAGCTCGATCAAGAGTGTTCATGATTTTTTTATGGAACAAAACAGATTGTTTTTGAGAAACACTTCTAGGAAGAGCGCTAAAAACCCATCTAATTAACGTATTCAATTAAATACAGAGAATCAATTGTGTAACCATTGCGCATTAAAATTGTGATGCATATTGAATCTTACAATCCTCTCACCCAATGGCAATCTAGTTTTCTTTAAAAATGGCCGATCGAGTGATAGGCGGATAGAGATTCTTTTGCTAATGAGGTTGTCTTCAGCAGCTGTTCAAAAATCAGTTGATGCAACAACATTTCAGAGGTATCCGAGAAATTTTTAGATTTTAGATATTTACATATACGACACTCACTCGAAAGCGAAGAATGATTATTTTGTAATTCTTCGTATTATGCTGATCATACAATCGTTGAACGAAGTTTGAATTCCAGATTGGTTTTTTAGGTTAGGTGTATCTCTTGTCAGTGGGTTCTTATCTAAACTTACTCAATGTGTTTGAATAAGAGGTATATTTTCTAACAACAGCTTGTTGCTTTCCAAAGGTGTTCCCCAGGGATCAATATAAGGACCTCTGTTATTTGCCCTCTTTATCAATGACTTGGCTGTAATCCATTAAAGATAAATATTTGGGCACTGAAAATAAGCTTCTTCTTAATTCAGATATGTACTTCTACAAGAATCTTGAGATTAAAATTTAAAAAATAAGGGTGTATTCATAAACTTTGTCTAACTAAAGTCAACTGTTCAAGTTTTGGAAAATGACTATTTAAAAATAGTCAGACAGTGTTAAAGTAGACAAAAATCTAATTATGACGACTGTAAATATATAAATAAAATTTAATTATTAATCGTTTTAACAACCTTGAACAGGCAATATCTCTTAAAAATGAAATTAAATTATAATATTACAATTATTTTCTATAAATAATATCTACTTCTGGTCCAGACTTTTCTTAAAAAAAAATATTTTACAATATAAAACGTTTTCCATACAGTAAAATGAAATGAAACAGTACCAGTGTATGTCTATATTGTCTATCTATTACGACAACGGATAGATACTCCATTACTTTCCCAAAAATTCAGCCTCTGGTGCTAATAGCACCAGAAGTGAGAAGTTGTGTTTTATTTTATTTTTCTGAGAATGCGAGTTTTTCAGAAATATCAACTGAGGGCTGAATACAATATTTAATTTATTAATCATCATAATTATAATCTACATCTTAAAATTCTAAGAAGTCATTTTATAAATTATTTACTTAAATTTTGCTATGTACCTACAATGTACAAGTGAGGTAATTTTATTACTTGACAAGGTATATTATTTCGATGTTTTTTACTTTTAAATCACTTAGGATTTTATAATTCCATCGCATTTAACTTTCTGAAAACAAAAACATTTAAATTGGATTGTACCTAATTAAAGTGAATATTTATTTAATACAAAACAAAAACACAAAATCTACCAAAACAAAAATATAAGGTATCTGAACTACCAAACTAACAGTTAATTTACTTAAAGTTTTTTTTAGCTCTGTTTTTGTTTATGTTATCGAACAACTGGTACCGGCTACAAACCTACAAAATTTAGATGTATCTAATGTATGAGCAATTGGATAAATCCGAAGACGATTTTGAAAAACATTCCAACCAAAATACGATATTCCAATGAGGGAAATAGAATTCGTAAGACTTCGTACGTAAATCTAATTCACTGATATAAGAACAAGTACATATTTGTGACTCATTTGTGCATTTATTTCTCAAACAGCTGCCGTTTTTTTTTTTGAATGAAGAGAATAAGTGGTATTAAAGGGTTGCTTTGAGTTCCAGTTTTTCTGGTGTTGGATGCGTTAATAGGTATTCAAGTACAATACCTACCATCTGAAATATACTTGGTTAAAAAGGGGTGAAATGTCAAACACTGTTTCAAAAGCATTTTTATGTTTTCTCTTTAAGTAAACTTCCGATAAGATCGTTTTTCGTAATGAGGGAGTCTCCCCGGAAGTTTTTTTTTTTTCGTTTTATATTGTCACAAGGTCATTCAAAAAAGTATATCTTGTAATGTTTTTCTGATTTCAATAGAATTTTATATTTGGTTTGAATGTTTATATGATATCGAAAACAGATTGAATATAATGTCAGATACAAAGTTTCACATTTAAATTCATTTTGTATTTTTAATTTAAGATAAATAAACAGCATAATGTTTGTAGTTCACACAAATTAAATTTATTTCTTATTAATATTAGAAATTATGTTTACATATTGATATTTGTAACAAGTCTCGTGTGGTTGCATTGAATTAATTTGTTTATAAAATTTATAATGTTTAATAAATGATAAATATGTACATATATACGAGTACACTTGTCAGGTTCATTTTTTGTTAGTTAAATAAAATGCTAAAAAATATTGTTAACGGCGGAAGTAAATGGTATGAATACATACATAATGTATTAGGGTGGGGCTTAATTTGGAAATGTTCGAATTTCTTTCGCCCCCTCTAGAAATTGTCTTTTGTTAATAAAAAAATCTTTGCTTACTTAAAATTACAAAAAAAGTTTAAAAGTGGATTTTCAAATTTGATACATTTATTTGGTACTATAAATATTGAAAATACTATTTAAATCGTTATTAATAACATTTAATATCGTTGCTTTTATTTATTTACTGTCATTTTCAACGGTTTTAATATTGTTTCCTAAGAATGGAAATATTGCTTTTTTACACTCCTTATACTAAGTATTGGGTGCTTAGCAAAAGACACTCCGACTTCTTAGCCGCGTTCGAGAGAAAAGTCTTAAGGAGAATTGTTGGCCCCATATGTGAGGAAGGACGTTTCCGGAGACGGTACAATCATGAATTGTACGCAATCTACCTTGAAGCAGACATAGTGACAAAAATTAAGCTCGGCAGACTCCGGTGGGCAGGGTACCTAGCTCGCATGATTGAAGAGGAACCGGTCCGGAAAGTCCTTTGTGGTACATTCTATGGTAGACGGCAGCGTGGTAGACCATGCTTGCGCTGGAGAAATGGCGTAGACCAGAACGCCCGAAGCCTTGGGGTGCGCAACTGGATGGAGTCGGCTCGAGACCGGGATAGGTGGAGAGACTTGTTGAAGGAGGCCAGGACTAGACCCCGGTTGTTGAGCCGATGATGATGATGATACATAGTATCTACCTATGCATGTTCAAAATTTGAAAATTTTCCATCGGATTTTAAACTTTTTTTTTTTCCAAAAATTGGCAAATCCAAAATAATCCCTACCCTTTCATTTGAAATTATAAAGATCTAACTGCATAATAAGTAATTTGTGAATGCAAGAGTTACAATAACGTTGAATGAAAATCGTACCTATTCGGTGTGAACAAGTACTAAATTCTTAGAAGTCAGGGCCTGGCCTATCACTATGTATATTCGTTTTGGAATATGAGCTTAGCTTCTTTTTTCTATCATACCTGCATGCATTGTGTTCAAGAGGTTTAAATTTGTAATAATTGAGATCTTTTAATGTGCCATTTAACAAAAATAAAACGTGTAAATGAATTGAGATTATATTATAAAGTACATATAGCTAAACGTAAACATTACCGGAACATTAGGATTTTCAACAAAAAAAGATAAACACACAATAATTTTGTAAATAAACTAAAAAAAAAAATCAAACCTTCAAAAACTGACTTAATTTTTTCGATTAACTTAAAGATTATACAGTTTTAATTAAAACTTTCACTATGCTCCATATTTTCTATACATATTATATTTAACATTTATCAACTTAAATTTGATCTTTCTCATAATTTTTCAATTTGCAATTTGCATTTTTTTTTTCTTTTTTAACAAAACTTCGAAAATAGTTTTGAAAACAGAGTGGGCACTTAATTCAATTGATTAAAAATATTTGAGTTCGAAGAATAAGTCAATTTAAATTTTATTTTCAAAATTATTAATTGTTTTTTTTTTTAAATTTAAATTTGTGATTTTCATTCCATCAAAATAATTTCAATAGATTTCACATTTAAATATTTCAAAAATAGATATTTTGTTCTAGCTAAAGTGTGAATAAATGTGCAAAAATAATTCAACAAAAATACTCATATACCCCGTGGGTTATTTGAGTAAACGAGTAACCAACAACAGCTATCAAACGTCTACCTAATTTTATGAACTAGGGCCTTTTTCACAGAAATTTCATTGTGTTAAGTCATTTCGGGCTTTTTTATTGATAAGTTCGTTTGATGAGACGAAATTGCAATATTAAATCAATCGTTTAGCACTGCAACTCTCATGTTTGCTGTAGGCTGAACTTTCTTAAAATTAGCGCCACAAATGTGATGATTTGAAACAAATAATTATTTCATCAGCAGCAGTCGATCTTAGAATGATTACGGAAGTGTGTGGCGGAAATCTCCAGATTGTAAAATCATTGCACCTCCGAAACATCTTGCAAATCTTTCAGTGTGTGGTGAAGTTCTTCGAATGTGCGTTTGTGCGCCATTATGCATTCGTCGAAGATGATGATTTGCTACTAAGACTTAGGTCATTGCGGTGTGTTTCGCAATGTTACACATATCGGTTATTCAGTAGTTTCTAACAATGTGGTTGCCATTCGAGAAGAAACCACTTCTACCGCAATGTTGGCTCTTGAACGAACAGTACCCAAAATCAATGACAGAATTTGGTTTAGTTTCAACAAGGTAGTCTAATTTATTTATGTCGATCATTTTCTCGTTACAATTCTCGATTAAATGCCTTAATTAAATTGCATAACAAACTGCCGCACATAAGGCATCATTTGATCGACCAAGATCAAAGCCTGGTTATTCATCTCCTCATTCATTCATCTCAAGAATTCGATGTAAAATGTCTCCTTTGACGTGTTATCTTTTTGTATTTGTTCCACAAATCACGTCGATTAGATGGTACACATGTCGAAATTGTGAGTTAAAGATGCAGAAATAATTGCTTCAATTCAATTTTATATATTTTGATGCATCACGAAATGCTTGACGTAATTTACCATTAACAGTTAGGTAGTAGTGATTCAAATGGTTTTGGCCCACGAACATTGTCAAAATTTATGAATATAAATCATTAACAAATGATCGACCTGTCATTTTTTCATTATATTTCTGTTTATATTTCAATTCAATTATTTCATATGTATCAACAGTTACACTTTTCTACATAATTTGTTTTCTTGGATTTTTCCGATATTCTAATAGCTATTCGGGTCGGCGATATATTCATGAAATAAGATATTATTAAAATGCATGCAGCAAATAAAATAGCATCAAACATCTGTTGTAATTACGTTGTATGATAAAATTTCGTGGAACTTAAATCTCACTGGAAATATTTCAGTGTCTATGGTATGATAGCCAAATTGATGTTAAACACATTGATGTATGATGTTAAATCTGTGAAATAGGCCCCAGGTAAGCAAGAAGAGTGTTATTCTTGGAAACGTCCGTGGGCGAAAATAAATTATTTCTTTTATATTAAAAAAATAAGTTACGCAGCCACTTCCGAGAAATCTTTGAAATTTCCAGATTCAACGTAAGGCCAATTGCTTAATGTTTCAACTGATTCCAAAACATTTTTAATTCATTTCTTAATTAACTTGAAAACAATACTTGAATTTAAGATTTTTTTAAATAATAAAACAGTTGTTATTTTGTTCTTTCTTTTAATTTTTAACCAACGAGGATTTGCATGCAATGGCAAATTATTTAGTTCCATCAACTGTCAATTTGTTTCTCGTTTATTTTTTCCAAAACCATTTTATTTACAAAATAATTTTGAAACTATGAATCGTGTACTCAAGCAAACCACCTTGTATGTCGTCCATAAAAAATAGTTTGTTCATTTCGTTCTTTATCCTCCCATTCGTCGCGAGATGCAAGCTGATTATGAAATGATCAAAAAAAATTAAAAAAGTAAAATCACGGAACAAAATATAAGATAAGTCTTACAAGCATATGCACGGGCACACATTCAATTTAAGAGCCAAGGGCACTGTATCATTAGGCCACTTATTTACATGCCATACGGGACAGCCAGTAAATGGCTGGTCGGTCAATCTGTCCAACAATCCAAAGATGATGCTTTGCATTAGAACAAAACAAAAATACAAAAAAAAAAAAAAAAAACACCACAAAACTATATAGCGAGAGGAGTGACTGGAACTGGGAACCTAAGAGGAAGCTATCCATCTATATGTACCTAATTCTACTTTTATATATACGAGTATAAAGTTTATAGTGTTTTGTCTTAACGGAGCATGAAATTGAACGTAAACTCATCTCTAGTTATCTAAGTTTATACATAGGTAGGTACGAGTAGGTTTACAAGTTTAGATTCATGTTTAGCATTTCGTAAACTTTAGTGCATCCGACAAAAAATTTTGTTTTTATTGTTGCCGCGCACTGTGTCGCATAGATTTTAGTTTATTTTTGGTTTGAGCGGTATGTATGCATAATTTTCTGGAGTTTATTTAATGCAAAATGATAATGGAAATACTATGTATAAGATTAAGTGCAGGTTAGGAAGTCGTGAAAAAAGTGAATCTTTATCTTTATTATATATTAATATACATTTCATGAATATTTATATTTAGATTTCTACTCTAAGTAATCCTCAATACCGAGAGTTTGTTGTTTTCGAGAACGATTTTTTTTATTAACTTGGCTACTTGCAGGGTGCAGTAGCACACTTGGTATTGTTGGCACTGCTCTTAAGGACTCTGCGGGTTGAACCGTCAAGTCCAACCGCTTTGTTGGTTTTCATTACTTTGTTTGTGGTAAATATTTATTTTCTAGTGGAGGGTACAGTGCGTATTTGGGAAATTGTTACTTCGGAAGGTTTACTGACGAAAAAGCGCTCCTTCCAACTTTTAAGCTGATTCTTAGCTGAAATTAACAGTGATCCGTCTGTGTCTTTTACCAGGTGTTGTCTAGAAGTATGGTTACCTGTGAAATCTTTGAAAATTCTGCAGACGGTTCTTTTGTCACATGTACCTCTGTTGCTTCTGATGTGGTTGTGTGGACCTTAGTCTATTGGTATTAAACAAAGGCATTCTGGGAATTTATTGGTATCTCCGAACTTCAGCTGAACGTAATTTTATAGTTGCAACCATCAGATCAGATGGTGGTTCCGAAATATTTCATTCGTAGCCTGTCCTAGAATTCTTGGTTTTTCGCACTTGACATTTTAGCCTATTTACGAAAATAGGGATACGCAAATAGTTGCCCGGGAACCACTACGAGGAGATAAAAAAACACTTGTTGCGCTCCTGAAATGTCACATTTAAACAATTCATTGAATTAGATAAACTAACTAGTTAATAAGTTTCTAAGACATTCATGCTAACAAATTTTAGGCAAAAGAAAACAAATGCTCGAGCTTATAATGAATGTCTTACTATTAGGTTAGGGCTAAGGTGTTACCCTTGTTGCTATCTGTGAAACACATTATTGAGCATTTTAATGGATTCAAGTTAAGCTCGAGTAAAGATATAGAAATAAAAATTTTATCAAATTCGCTAAAAAAATTGATGTACTTTCATAAATTCTCGTCGCCTAATAAAACGCGTTTTGTCAAAAATATTTACATAAATATATCTTTACTTTAATCCATCTTATAAGTGGTAAAGTTTTAACTATCTTACTTTATATAAGTAGGTTCATACGACTCAGCCACATGCTCTTAACTTTTTTTTTGTTCTGTTCAGCTTACTTGAACATTTAAATCTTCTACTTTCTGAGCATCTTTGATATTATCTAGAAAATAAGCTCTATGATTGTACCTACCTAATTATCGTGTTTGTATTTCGATACAAAAAAAAAGTAATTAAAAAATGACGAAGTCATTAATTTTACACCACTGAGCGAGCACCTTCAACTTAAGTAACTTTGTTAAAATGTAAGCTCATGAACTGAAGCGTACGAGTATTTTGTGGTTTGTTCATTTAAATATTTATAAGTTTTCTTGTTGTGATAGTAACAGCTGCATCAAGAATTTTTCATTGAGGATTTTGTTTAACTTTAAATTCAAAACTTGTCGGCTGCTTCTCTCTGCAAATGGGTTGCTGGAAACAATATAATCTTATAAACAGTTTAGTATATGAAAAACATAGTATCATACTCGTAGTGGCAGTCGAATGGAGCGACATCTAAAGTGTGATTTTTATTGATGTTGATTGGTTACGGGAATCGAAATAATATTCTCCTCTTGCTCCTACTCCCAATTCCCGATGCTTTAAAGATTCTTCAAATCAAATTCTACATCTAAGAAATGAGCTGATATCAGCTCCACCACAAGGGTCGGGGCAACATGAAAAAATGCTTGCTATGATAGTACGTTATTGCTGAATCAGTTTTTACTATTCCAAAATGAAAACCAAGTAGAAAATTATGTGTATTCGTTACTAAAAAAATTCAAAAATATTTCAATATATATTGCAGTCTTTTTACAACTTTAAATAGACTATACATTACTAAAGACTTGAAACAGATTGAGAATTAAATTTTTGAAAATAGAAATACTTCAAAAAGAATTATGTATATATTATATTGCAATCGCAATGACCTCAGTAAAATTATTGAGACTTGAAAGAATGAAGTACCAAAATTACAAATCTGATTCGTATAGAATCTCACACAAATTTTGTAAATTTCTTATTGTTAATCAATCGAATTTTTAATACAGGTTAAAGAAATCAGGGTTTTGTACATTAATTAGTTTTGAAAATCACTATATTGATTTACTTTGAAACTCCATCTTTAATTTGTGGTTATTGTTATCATTACATTTTGTTGATTAAGACATTAATCGATACGTTGCCTAGTCAATCTATCATTCTATTCCATCCACCTACGAACCTAATAAATATTCAACGTGAGTAACAATCAAGCTTCATGTTCAAACAAAAGTCTTTATAGGCATGAGTTCATAAAGGCAGACTCGTACGTAGTATATGAATATCAAAAGCTTAAAGTTAAATCGACCCATAAATCAACAGCACCTATATTAATATCGTAATAGGCACCTTGAATCTATTTCCATTGAGAACAGTATATGTATCTATCAGAGGCGGACATCCAAACACGTCTAGACTCGAGACATTAAACAGGCTATATATATCTTAGAGCTTAAGTCGGTTCCAGGGTTTGTTTCAAAAAAAAAAAAAAAAAAAAAATAATAAGTTAATAAATATTTATATTGTTCTCTGTTATGCCGCTAACATTAAAAGAACATTATTGTAAATCGTAAAATATTCACTATACGAAAAATGTTAAATGAATTAGAATCATCATTCGTAAATAGATTCCTTAACATTTTTTTTATGACAATTCCTAAAACACTTTTTTGTTGTGCATGTTTTATACTAAAGATGGGAATGTGAAACCAAAATAATAAAAAGAACAAAAATATAACTAGTGTACAGCAGTCATGGATATCAATGTGATGTTTTTTTTTTGCATAAAAGATTATTATTTTATTTCCCTCGGTACTATATACTCGTAGAAATATTTTATCGAAAATGTAATATAAAAACATAAAAAATTATTTCTGGAATGGAGTGACTCTTATACCTACGCTTGGAAATATAAAAATAGCTTGTTGAAGAGAAAGAGAATTACATTTTGATTCGATGAATGAATGGTTGTGACAAATCCTTCGAGGTTTGTGGCTGTTTCATGATGGATTTTTTTTAAATTCAAAATCTTAAATATATACATACCTACATAAATATGTAGGTACGTAGTTCAATGGAATCAACTTTTGTCTACATCTCTGGTATTAATCACTTAGTTACCTACATATTTACATAGACTAAAGGTGTATATAGAAAAGTGTAATTCTATAAAATAGATTGGATTAACGATTCAAATTGAACATTGAATAAATCGAAGCAAATGGTGGATTATACAGGGTGATATGAATAAGGTGTGACAAAAGGTTAGGTGTGCTCTCACCTGCAAACAAAAAAAATAATCATATGGGAGTGTTTTTAATTTAGTTTCGAGGGGGAATTCTTAAAAAAAAAAATTGAAAACAGAAAAGAAATATTGAAAAACAACTAAATACTAACTAAGTTATTCAGTAGCTTTTAAGTCTTAGCTCCATATTCTTTATTTGAATTTTTTAATCTAGGAATTTTAGCAAATAGTTTTTAATAAATAAATTCAGAATTGTGAAAAAATTTATTTATTTTGTTCAAGTTAAAATTGATTTCCTTCTTATCAATTTAAAGGCATACCTACACTTAAAACCGAATGGTTTTAAGACGCGACGGCGACGTCTACTTTTCAAATCATTAACAAATATCTAAAACAATTTCAGTTTAAAAAAAAAAGAAAAATCGAATTGATATGGGTAGCCAGCCTTTGAAAAAGTGGACAAAATGTTTTTTTTTCTTTTAATAAAAAAGTAAATTATTCTATAAAATGTTTTGAATCAATAATTCAAGTGTTTCCGTTGCTTTTTGATATTTTTTTTCAGTTTTAAGTAATTTTTTATATCATTTCTCCCCCACTTAAACGCGGGGTAAACAGAGCCCTCTCTACACTTTTTCCACTTTTCCATGTGGACACATGTTTCCCCAAGAAAAAAGCCGGTAACTACTGACAAACGTCATTTTCTATTATTTTCGCACTTTCCACATAAAACAAATTAAGATGAAGCAGTGAAATAGGAAAATTGTGGCCCCAGTGGAGATGTCATAAAAATAGCCACGTCAGTGAAGGAAGAAGAAAACAGTTAGGTACACTATTGAGTTTAGCCAGTAGATGGTAGATATGAAATTCCCTCATGAGAATTTGAGACAAAGACTACATTTGAAAAGAATAACTTCGGAACGATTGATTATGATAGCTTTCCGCAACTCACTTGAACTACTCACTTTACAAAATCCACTTAAAATAATCCAATACATCAAAATTGGACACAATTGATGATATACTCGTACTCATATTTTTTCTGTCACAAAAAATGACATATTAATTCTTCCAGTTTTATCTTTGAAAAACTCTTTTTTTTCAGAAGCACTATATCATAACATTGGATTTTTGCGTTAGTATCACATTATCACGTTTAAAGTTGATTGACAAGGATAGAAAGTTTAACAAAAAAAAAAAAAAAAATCAGATTACTCTGCCAAATATACTTTAGAATTATTTAAATGTTTGATATCAATCTCTATCTAAAAAATGAAAGAAAAAAAACACAACAAAAAGTTCTTATTTGTTTTATCCGCTTTTAAATTTACAGACACCAGAATGTGTAGATTGGAAGAACCCAAAGAAGCAAAAACAAAAAGTTTATCTTTGTAGGTATCACGCATAAGATATTGATGAGGGTATCTGGAATTTGGGAGAAAAGAAAATTGATTGAATAATTCGTCCTTAGCCTATAAAAGTGTCTGCCAAAGTTATTCTGCATTTTAATTTAAAACATGAGGGTACACTTAAAGAAAATACACTGTAAGAAAAAGTGAAAATCGTCGATATAATTGTAAATGTAAATGTATGTATTTCTCAAACTTTCATTTTGCGAAATAATAGGTAAATGGTTTGCTGGGATGAAAAATTATTGCAATTGCGTTTGTCATCAAGCCAACGTTTTCTTATGTATTTTCAAAACTCATCCATATGTATTTTCACCTTTTCAATTGACTTACTTTAACCTATATCATTTCAAAAACACTTTCTTTTAAATTTTCAATTTATTTCAATTTAACTGTAATTACATTTTTAATATTATCTATTATAAAAAATAAAAAAAATAATTGTTCTACAGCAAAAATATCAAATTTAAGATTTTTTTGGGGGTTTTCAGGTTTGCCAGTCCACATATTGAAAGAAAAGTCGCTTCCAGTGGTATTGTATAATTTTATTTTTCCAACCCTAATCATTTATGGTTAGAGAAAACGATAAAGTTTGTGCCATAGATAAAAGCATAAAAGTTTTTAATAGCATAGTAAATTCTTAATTATTTTAATTAATATACAAATGTAAGAGTTTATTCTGTTCAGATTTTGAATAAGCCCGCGAAAAAATTTAATTGTTAAATTTTTCCATTGTGAATTCGCCAGGATACAAATATTTCGTTTTTCTACTTTTTATGTTTCTTTTTTTTTAAATTGTAATTGTGGATATCTATAAAATGTATGTACAAGCATTAGGAGGTCCAAATTTTCTGAACTGCTGCAACCATAAGAATTTTTTTTTTTTCAGAATTGTATATGAAATTAATGAAGAAATTTACGAAAAAAAACAATTTTCATTAAATATAAGATTTTTTTTGAGTGTTAGACAAAAACCGTGTTATATATATGTATAATAGTTTTACTTGGGGTGTTGTGACATTCGTATCTGTTAAGCTCTATAGTCCTCTGTTCAGTATCTATTTATCACAAAAGGGTTTTCGATCCTTTCTATAATACCCAAAACACATATATATTTTATAAGTGAGAGAAAAGTCTTAATAGAAAATTACCATTTCCCTTAAACATTATTATACACCAAAAAAAGCTATTGTCCTTTGCAAAACAGTTTATCGAAAGTTCATTCATTTGGGTTTTAAGAGAGTTTGCAGATTATTTTTGTGTTTTTTTTTTTTTGTAAGTATATTTTGAAATGCAATACAAATATATCCAATTCTTTCGAATGTCGTTGATATCATGTAAATAAAAGAAAAAAGGGTATTGAAGATACAGTAAAGGTAATTTATAATTCTGCCTTTAATTGAAGACGAATTGGCTTTAGAAAATGGTGATAATATCCTTTAATCTAACTTTTTTTAATTATTGGATTTCCCTAATTCAACAAAATTAACTACCTTATTTATGTTATTCCTTGTTTACGAGCAAACACAGCCGTGGATTTTGTAGTCGTAAATATAAATCAAATTTTGAATTTAGGATGATCAGTGATAACTTATAAAACTATTCTAATAATTTTTTTGGAAATGCCATAAATAAACTTTCAATTTTGCTACCATTACATCATTTTTAAAGTTTTCTAAAGCAGAAAGCAACTGCTAATCAAAATATATAATCAGCTGTTTAAATCAAAGATTTTATTAGTTTAGCTTCTTAAATTTCGACCCAGCCTGTTTTAAGCTACAGATGAATAATTTTCTGCAATTCTGAAATCTGCAGTAGTAAAACTACATTTCTACAATTGTTATTTTTAACTTCCCATAGGGAGTTATTGTAATCGGTCCGATTTGTCAAATTGAAATTTTTGACATTTCTCGACGTGACAAGGTCCCTAGAGCCTATATCAATCATTTTTAGAGAGATGTCTGTGTGTGCGTGTGTACGTACGTTCGTACGTCCGTACGTCTGTACGTCCGTACGTCCGTACGTTCTGGTACCATTTTCGTCGTCGATATCTCAATAACGAGTAAAGATATCGACTTGAAATAAATTTTGTTTTACAGATAATAACTTCGAAAGAAGCTGAAAGGGCGTTTATTAATATTCAATCAGTCGTTTTTTTACTATAGCAGTTTAAAAAAGAAATGAAAATTTTGGTTGGGCTCAAATATCTCACGAACAAATAATGCTATTGACTTGCAATAAATTTTATTCGACACATTATGACGGCATACAAATTTGATAAGAATTTGGAAAAAAATCAATATACTGTTATTTTTTAAAATCAAAAAAAACTAAAAAAAAAGATGGAAAAACGATATTAACTTTAAAATAATTTTATTTTACGAAAAATGTTGTTTTTGACTACTGGTGAAAATTTCAAAAAAATTCAATGGACAGTTTTTTTCCAAAAAATTAAAAACTACAAAAAATTCTCCCAAAAATTGGTATAAATTGTCTTTCGACTCAAATTTCTCAAAAACGGGTAACGATATTGATTTCTTTTTTATTTTATTTTCTACATAACATAATTGTTAGCAACTGATAAAATTTTGACAAATATTGAATGGGCAGTTTTTTAACAAAAAATCAAAAACTGTTAAAAATTCTAAAGAAAAGTAGTTACAATTGTATTTCAGCTCGAATATCCTGAGAACGAACAACGATTGTGCCTTCTAAAATATTTTATTTTATACATAGTACCTACAATTTTTTATGAAAGGTTTAATTTTGACAAATATCTAATTGACAGTTTTTGACGAAAAATATAAGAAAAAAATGAACTAAAAAGTGGTAAAATTGGTTTTTCGACTCGAATATCTTGTTCTCAGAAAATTTGGTTATTTGAAAAAAACTAAATATAAAGTGTTCAAGATCACAAATGGGAAGTTATCAGTGTGGGTCGCACCCAGCTTCTTTTTGAGGAATAAAATCATCCTAAAAAAGTTTTCGAGGCTCGAAAAAATTAACAATAACGATGTTTATATTAAAAACAAAAACCGTGATTGTTCAGAATCTATCGATCATCTACTGAAATGTATGTGTGAATTCTTTGAACCCAACAGTTGTTACAGACAGTTTCTCCGTTAGTAAATTTCAACAAAAGTAACTATTGCTATTGCTATTGAAAAAAAATCTGCTGTTCTAATTTTTTTTCTAAAACAGACCTAGTTCAACCCAATGAGACACTTTTGTCACACCTCATGCAAATCACCCTTTTTATATCCATTTTTTTCTCCCAATGTTAAATTATTTAGTAAGCGTTCAGAAATTCTAAAAAAGACATTTCTGCTTTCAAACTAAAACTAAACCAGATAAAAAGCAGGATCCCAAGTCGAAGTCATGTTTGTATTATGTGTTAAAAAATAACCCAGATAAGAAAATCCAAGAGGGATGTTGTGAAATGGAGCTAATTTCATCAGCATTTATGCTCACAAAGGCTTAATAGTATCATTGGTGTCGCTTTGCGATTTTCATTCAGCTACTTTAAGAACGATATTAAAATAAATTATGTATATAAAAAAAACATCTTCACCTGACTGGAAAGGTTGTAAAGTTGAATGTTGTTGAATACATTCAGCAATTAAAATAAATAACTTACATTACAACTCAGTTAAGTGCCATTGCCGAATCATCATTGGTCAGTGTTTTGATGTATTTTTCTGGTAAAGGCAACTACAAAAGAAATCCACTTAAGCCATCCAATTTTTCAGTGAAACTTCATACAAGTTTCGAATGCACACTTCAATCACACACTGAAAAACTTTACTTGTTAAATTATTGCAATTGGCACGGATAAGGTTTTGTGAAACTTTCGAGTTTTTTTTTTTTTAATTTTTGTTGGAAAACGACTTCAACAATTAATTCTTAAAATAAATTGAATTGCTTGGCAGTGAGACCGACTGTTTAATTCTACAGGTTCTTATAGGTATGGTGGCTCTTAAATATTTTTTAATAAACCTTTTAAGAACCTTTTGTGAACTACTACACATGATATTAATGAATAAAATCCTCTTGCCCATCGTGGCATTACTCCATTTTTTGGATATTTAGATAAAAATAGTTTTCATATTTGCGTTGTAAACAATTTTTTTTTTCTCACTTTTTTTCAACTGTTTTTAAGAGTAGGGTATCTATATCTATTACTCTTTGTTTATCAATAGTTATGCTCCTTATCACCCAAAAAAAAAACTCACCAAAGCTTTGTAAGCATTGAAAATAGGAAAATATAAAAATCATAAAAAAAATAAATAAATAAAGCTCAATGCCACAAGCACCCGAAAAAAAATTAAATCAACGAAAACCCTTTTTAAAATTAATACCAACTTGACGGGCTATACAGGACACGACGACGCGACGTACAGTGGGATGTTCAATCTGAAAACATGGATTTAATTTCTTACTTTTTTTGGAGCTAATAAAAAAAAGAAGCATTTATTATGGTGGTTGGGTTATAACTTCTCCCATTTAGGAGAAAAGGCAATTTAGAAAAAAGTACTTAGAATGTAAAAAAAATTATTTAAAATACTGGTATCTATTCTATTAGCTTGTTTTTAAATTAAATGAATTCTATACAAGGTTTAAAGGTTTAAAACCCAAAACTTGGGCAAAATATGTGACATAAAAAGTTTAAAGTGTAAAAACTTTATTTATAATTATTTTTTCCAAGTAAAAAACTGAAAATTAGATGAAATTCATATCTTTTTGTTTTTGAGAAAAAATGTCAAAAATATTATTAAAAGTAGTTTGTATTTAATTTTTTCAAAAAACCAGAAAACAGGTAATACCATTCGTTTTTTGTGTTCGTTTTAGAACCGACTTTACAATTGAAAATTTGTCTAAGATTTTATTTTTCATTTTTTTATCAATATTTGAGTTTGCGTGGGATTTTCTTAAAACTGTTGGCAAAAATAATTTAATTAAAATTTAGGATTAAAGAACAGAGGTCAAACCAGTGGAATGTTAACTTTGTTTTTAATATTTTTCTCCATTTAAGATTTAAGTCATTTTTTCTCCAAAGTTTGGCATTATTTATTATCTAGTGCTTAATTCTTTGATATACTTTTATAAAAAGTTGTTTTTGGAAGTAGTTTTTGAGAAATATTTTTTCAAATTAAAAATATATGTCTCTTTTTTATGATTGTTTTTAAAAATAAAAAAAAATTGTTTCCAATGTTTTTTCCCATGTTTTGGGGTTGCATACCCCACTTTACGATACCGACAGTCTTTACCCAGTAGAACAGGAAGCAAACAAAACTTTTCCTCATTCAATCACGTGCGCATTTTCAATTGGTGTATAAAGAACAAATAAGTCCCAAAAAGGTCACCACAAGGGTTATTTATGCTCCCTTCAATATGCTTCAAAGCCCTTCAACACACAGCCGCATCAATATTGAATCCGTTATTTGGATCATCAATGGAAAAAAAAAATATATGTGGTCCTGTCAAACTTGGGATTCCTTGCTGAAACTACAATAATAAACAAACAGGGTTGAATTTAGATGAAACGGACGAAAACGAAACCCGTTGTGTGTTTTTATGTGAAAAAAAAGAAACACAATTTTATGTTTTGGTAGTATGTCTGTAAACAGTTTGAAACTTAGTTTTTTTTTGGTTGGTTTTAACAAGATAATTTTACGTTCGATAACTTTTTAAAAGAGAATATTTTTTGAGTTTTCTTTTTAATTAAATTATAGCTAAATACTAGTGAATGTAACAGGCCTTATAATGGCGGATTATTTAAAAAATAGATACTTACAGTCATATTATTCGGTCACTTAAAGTCAGATTAAGTATTAAATCCAGGGATGTATCTACTGGATATCCCATTTGGTATAACGTGATTTATGTTTAAATTTTGATGAAGTAACTAGCGACAGAATAATATGGCGCTAAGTCGAATTTTTAATTTTGAAGTCAACATTAACTCACAATTTTATTTTACTGAAATCGAAACGTTAATTATAGTGATTTGATCCATCATCACTCATTTTCAACCACTACAAGTAAAAAAAATGATTTGTAGTATCTACGACAAGGATCTGTTGATTCTTAAAAAAAAAAATAATCAATATTATGCTATTTTTAAAAAGATTTGTAATTTTTTAATAGAAACAAACAATAAAAATCAAATTACTTAAAAAAATAATGCAATTAAGTAGTTTTACAAAACAAATTAACGGTTTAAAATTTTAATTTTTTACTTTAACGTGGTGCTACATCTACGAGTAAATCCAGTTTTTGACACTCTTTGGCACAAAAAGATTCCCAAATATTTGTGGTTCAAGCTCACAGTTCTTGAGGAGTTTTTCTTGTTTTCTTGCTCGAGCCAGTCAAAGAAACAGGAGCACCTGCGTGAAATAGTCCATTGCCATAAGCTATAACCACGGCCTTAAACTTCATAACCTTTAATGGTGCAAAAATAAAACATCTTTTATATTTTTTTAAACTTTGATCAGAAGGGGAGAAAATACAGCCTAGCTTAAATCAGAAAGGGGAACAAAAACCCATTTTAGGAGACCCATAATAGTGGGTCATTGTTTTTATTACGACGATAATTTCTGGGCACATGAAAAGTTAATTTTCGAAAATTGTAATGCTAACTTTATCATCGTAATGTTATGTAGAGTAGGTCTTATTTAAATCAATAACAATTGACAATTGTAGGAAATTCTTCAAATATTTTCAATTTATTTATGTGACAGAAGTCTTACAGTAATTTTAAGTTTCCGCCATTAAATTTTTTTATGAAATAGGGCCCCCTAACAAACGTTCCTGATTTTAAATTGCCTAAATGTCGGCGCCCTGTTAAAATGTTACCCTCAGATCGGCATTGTAAATATATTTATGTAGCTATAACGAAAACAAACCTTTGACACAAAAGCATTAGCCATATAAACCACATTGTGTTATGGTGACCACACACTATACTCACCACCTACCTAGGTATACATTCTCGGCAGTTATCATACAAAGATACCATTTTGCTGACCAACATTTTCACTAACGTTTCGAACGTCCAATCATTATTATTAGGTATCGTAGGCCAAACAAAAAAAAATGGTTTCGTTGAGGCGGAAAAAGGTCTAAAAACGTATATTTCCATTTAATAATATTTACAAAAAGCATTTGCATACCAATTATCTTGTGTATGGATGGATACCTTAAGCTTTGTGCTATGATATCTCTTCTGCTTTAATATCTTAATAAATGCCTGCGGAAAGTACATATGTATATAATGTTCAAAGGGAATTTCTCTATATCTTTAACTTTGTTAGTGATGACACTTTATGAAAAATTTAGTAAACATGGCTACATTTATTAACCAAATGTATCAAAGCATTTTTGGATTCGAGCAATGGGAGTAACGTAATTTTTCCACACCACTTTTTCCAACTTATAACTTGCACATAAATTATAACAAGGGATAAAAAAAAGTTTAGCTACTAATCTGTTATCTGATTAAAGTGTCATCTCTGAATGAACCTTGTTAAAAAAATATTATTTTAAGATTTTTGTTAACTTATTTATTGATTAAAATGCCGACTCTGTACTGTAAATCTGAGTGTTTTTTTTTGTCGGAGGGTTTAATAGCTTGGCTTATAAGCTCCAATCAACATTGTTTTGGGGATTTGAATTTTAAAAAGTTAGTATAGCTTATCATGTAAACATTAACAAGGTCAAGCAAACTTACTTTAATATTGAAACCATTGTAAGAATATCAAAGTGATGTAAATGAAAATAAATTAATTTGTTTTTATGGATTATATTCTTATTTTTAAACCGCTTAACTTATAGCTAACGAACCAAATTTTTCGTATTACGTATTAGATAACTTGGTTATTCGGATGGATTAAGTCGTTGTATCTACCAAACTTAATAATTTCGAAAGAAATTATTGCTAGCACAATATGTTGAACTAGTGAAAACAATTACATATTTCGGTGCATATTATTAAATTTAGTTTTAAACAAATTCTCATGTGATTTACTGTTGCGTACACTTACTAGCCTTTTGTCACATCTTCTATGAATCACTTTGTATATACATACATAAACAAGACTGTTAATATCGGTTTATTGGAAAATATTTTTTGGCCAAATAGTTTTTTTTATTAATTATAATACCGAAAGAAGAAATTTCATGGTTTAGTGTCAGGTACCGTTACTTTTTGGAGTTAACAAAAAGTTAAATTTCGGATAAGTTATAACTTATAAGTTTGAAGATAGCCGATTCAATAGCTTAGGTTGTAGATCGAGGTATAGGTAGACAGACCGACGGACAGAATTTCGAATTAAAGGTAGCAGAACATTGAAAAAATTAATTCAAAAATAATTTTTAAATTTTTCAATTTTTTTTATTCATAGAGCATTTAAATAGCTTAATGCTAATGTGGTTTGAATGCTGTTGCCTCCTATTTTATTCAACGAAGTTAATTTAATTTTCTATTCAAAACAAATGTTATTGATTTTTTGTTGTGTTATTCTACATTTAAACCGACACGAACGTTGTTGTAATTTTTTTTTTTTTAAGTTAAATTAAGCCATGACTGTGTTTTGATATTATGCATATCCCTTAAGTCTAAAGTGCCGTCTAACCACAGAGCTACTTTTTTCTTCAATGATGGATGTTTTTGTATTTCGTTAAGTTTATATTTTATTTTTATACCAGAAGTTCTTCAAGTCTGAAGAAATTTAATTTATACATACACAGCCCTTAAATAAATGAATTCCTAAATTAAGTCAAAGTTTTTGAAAGATTTTTGAAAACTGAAATAGAGAGCGAGTGACAAAGCATGATGGGAAATTTATGTGATGATGCCAAGGACGTAGACAGGAGGAAAATTTAAGTGGGTGAGGGGAATTTAAGCATTCATAAAATAATAATATTTCTCTAGCTATTTCGCACAGAAAGAAAAAAATGAGGCTTTTTTGTGCAGTGCAATAAGGACCCGAACTTAACATAGCGCGTGCTAGCCCCCCCCCCAACAAAAAGGAAGTAACTTCCGCGGGGGCCAATTAATTAATTTAAATTGGCAATAATAGTCGCGCGGCTTAGTTCCCGAAAATAGTATTAAAGATTTTATATTACTGGTTTTATATATATGATTAATACAAGTTTTTATTACTTACTCGTATGTTAACACAACAATGATTTATTTGATAATTTTAAAATATTTAAATACATATAAATATAACATCAAATTACATTGATTAACAAACATTTAAAAAACAAATAAACGTAAAATAATCGAGCCACGCGTTTCGGAATCAAGTTCCATCATCAGGCTGATAATAATCAACCACTGGTTTTCTTTTTCTTGGGAGAAAGGGCTTAAAAAAATCTTTCGACTTCCTAAACTTTTTACAACTTAGCCATTTGGCTTAGACTTTATCTTAAGCGTGGTTAGCTGCCATTTTAAGCATTCTTTATTTAATATGGTCTCTTGATTGTTATGTCAGTGAGTTTCCAATGGGACATTTTAGCATTCCTGGAGATGCGCTGATTCGTCATATAACGTTCTCCGCCAAGTAAGTACCTACAATCACTTCCACTTCCTTTTACGTCTTGGTATGATAGAGTCAATAGCCAGCTCTCGTACGCAAGTCAAGAGTGGGTGCAATAGCTCACTCGATGTTGTTGGCTCTGCTCGTGATATCTCTGCAGAAATACCGTCAGGTCCATCTGCTTTGTGGTAATTCAGTGCTTTGATTGCGGTTAAGATTTCTTCTCCATTTTCATCTTTTTAACTCATTAATGTAGTTGAAATAAAATTGAAAATATAAAATTATTTCTGGCTACGCCCTTGGGAAGGCCTTTTTATTTTTAACTCAATTATATCTACCGACTTCAAAAGTTTTTAAAGTTGTACATTATTTTGAGGTATAAATGCAAACAAACAAACAACAACCAAATCCTTTGTGTCTTTTATTGACATTAGTTTAGATGAAAAGTTTAACTTAATGAGGATGACCCACTTAAAAGTTCTTCTTTATCTAGTTTCTTGAAAAATCTTAAAAACAAATATATAAACAAAATTGCCAAAAACTGTCTTCATATTTTTATGAATAATTGAAGTTTATAGCTATTTTCATCTTCATTTTATTCAGTTACTCGTAACTTTGAATAAATTCGTTGGAATTAGGTCATCGCTATATGAATATTGGCTTCATAAAAAAAAAATAAAATACTGAAAATCTTGGTGTTTACAATTTACAAACCAATATTAAATTTTGGTCTTTAAAGAGAATCAGAGGTATCACTACCTACTTGTGGTTCATAAATACGAATGTTAGACTTTTTCATGTTTATCATCATTGGAAAAAATGGCTGCATTGTCACAGAAAAGCACAAATGTTTCAAATCCTTGTTGGGCAATGTTTTCCAGATCAGAGATCATAGTTTAATTAGATAATAATCATACGCTGTTGTTTTAGTTTAACACCCGTACTATCAGCAAAACAATTTATTGGATAAGAAGTTTCAGACAAAAGATCATTGATGAAAATAAGGAAGAGAGTCGGAGACAAAACGGAGCGCTGGGGCACACCAACATTTTTTGTATGAATATCAGACTTAAAACCATTCAATAGAATCAATAATACAATATAATAATCACCGATGCACGCTTTTGAAATATCGAGCGCAATAATCTTACTTTCTTCTTACTTATGAAAGATTGTTTACACTGTCCGGTAAGATATCTATCACTAAAAACTTTTTGTTCCTCTAGATATTTTTTGAGATGATAAAAAAAAAAAAATAGAGTAAGATCGCAGATATGTGCACAATCTTCTACTCGAGAGTCTAAGTTCGGGTGTAAAATACACCTACCAGAAATGCCTGGTTTAAATGAATCCACACAAATGTCGTTGAGGAGTTTTTAATGGGTTTAACTACAGATTTAGTTCTTCTAGGACCTTTTACCCAATAAGCTAAGCTATAAAATGAATGGGTTTCTGACTACCAAGAATTGGCGAGGGGAATGATTTTGTACCAAAATTAAACAAAGAAACGGACCAGTTAGGCCGTGGCAGAGTTAGCACGCAAATCTACGTCGAAATATTTACTTTTGGTGGGAATATTATTGAGCCTAATAATGATGACTTTATTTCTCAGTAAATTGAAGCAAATAAATTACCAAAATACAACTCTTACTACCAGACAGTTACTTTGTGTTGTTGCATTAATTAAAAAAAAAATACTGACTTAAATAATCATTTACATCATTCCATGATGAATTTACTTCTATCATCGTTGTCACTGTCTCGGAACACTCAGACATAAAATAGTATACTTCAAATGTGGCCATTACTGTCAGCATTACAACTCATTCAATAAAATGAGAACAATAGATGAATACCAATTGAATTGGACACCAAAATATATGAGATCTTCTATCAATAGGCCGTTTGCATTAATCAGATGACCACTTACCAACAACTGTCATTTATCTGTCAAATTAACATATGAGAACACCTGAAAGGAAGTTGTCCATAAATTTCGTTCAACAAATTTACATCATTCAGTCGCATCATACTGTTGGCTAGTAAGTAATTTTCAATCCGTGTTTTAGTTCATAAGCGGATAATATTCTTTAAAGTTATTGTGATATTCAATTTTTTAGTGGTACGCGATATAGTGCAGACGAGCAAAATAAGTAATTCATTTAACTCCTGGTCACGAGTTTCTGTTAGGAACTTTTACCTTTTCCTTTTTTAACGTCTGTTAAACGTTACTAAACTTCAGTAAAGAAGTTTGATTTATCGCCTCGTCAAGGTTTGTAAATGCTATATTTTTGATTTATTTTGTTTACACTTTTATACGATACATAAATGGCAAATTCATTAAGAAGTCAGTTGGTCCTGAAAATACTATTAAGAAGGGAAAGAAGGGAGGGAACCTTGCCAGACGCTCTGGAAAGGCCTTTTCAAACTTTCGTCGAACCATGCAACAGGAAACGTCACGAAATGATAATAAAAACAAAACTTTGCAATATGAAATCCAGCTCACGTATCCTGTCCTGCAAGAAAAAAAAAAAAAAACACAAAAAACGGAAGCAAACACAAAAAAAAATATTTATATACGAAGCAACAGAGTCCTTAATGGTTGTGTTCTTATACATCGACCAATTTTACGACGCATAAAAATATCATTTTTACGACTTTCTATTTTTCGATATAAAACCAAATTTCCCAAATCAAAATTCCTAGGCGCAGTAAAAATAGAAGAATACCTTCTTATAAGAAAATACCAAAGAGCGGCATCTAAACTCTAGGGTATAGCCATTTGGGTGCGTCTTTTACCGCAACGCAATGGGGATGCATATCGAGTGGAAAATCATTAATTTCTATAATTTTCAATTTTTATGGTGACCGTATCTAAATGATTTGTTAACAGAACAAAAAAAAATATTGCAGGTGAATGAAATTTTGCCTTACCAATGATCTTGATGATCAATGACTTAAATATTTTAGTGAAACTATTTCGCTGAGACTTTTTTTTTTGAAAATTCACTTATAACTATCTTCAAGCTAGACAAAAACTCATGAAAACCTATGCTAATTATCAACAACTTGCTGGCCCTTTGCGGGCGCTCCAAATTATGTCACGAACATTTGAAATTTTGTACAAGATAAAATTTTTTAATTTTATAGCGATTATGTATTTTTTGTCATCCTTATCACTTTGTAATAAATGCTTATCTAAAAAAAAACTATTTTTAATTTTCTTTATTTTTAGACGTGGATTTTTTTTTAGTTTGAATATCTCTGTTTTAATTCAATAAAACTTGTCAACAAATTTACATTCGGTTTTTATTAAATTTAAAATTTACTTTTCGAAAATTAAAAAATATTTTTCGAAAATACATAGGTCTAAGAATATTCTATAAAAAAAAAACTGTGAATTTTTTTGAGCCCTGAAAAAAAGTCAAAAATGTAAATTGTGGAAAAACATTCTGTGAAAAAAGACCAAAATTAATATTGTAGCACTTACCATGAGTCCATCATCCTTTAAGTCTTGTGCGTAATTAAACTAAACATTATTGATTGGTTCAATACAAGCCAAATATGAAGAGAAGTTTTGAAAAAAAAAAAACATTTTTGCTTTCTTGACAATTCATAAAAAAAATTAATTTTATCTGAGATTTAAGAAAAAAATGAAACATGACTTCGCTTTTTATAAAAAAAGATACATGGTCACCATTAGTATAATGCGAATTTAAGAATATACGTTCATTTCGTATATTTATCGACGAAATTAATGATCTGAAGTTGTTTTTATTTTCCCTACCACAAACTGAAACGACATTTTTTTTAAGGAATTTTGTAGAAATTTAGTAGGCCTGTTAGCAAATGGTCTTCGGTGGTAATGGTGACAGTTGTGTTTGGTTTAGGGACAAGTTAAATGAAGGATGTTTATGTGGTGGTGTGAGGTCATTTTGAAAATCATGAATTAAATTGACATTCTTTGGAATAGGTAAAAAGAAGAATGGTATTCTAAATGAGATGGAGTGCAAAAGAATGCTTATTATATATTTTTTTAATTTTTGGAAATGGTTCGTTTACTAATTCCTTTTCGTATTGAATGCTGGTTATGGAAAGAATTTTTTTTTGAAGTTGGGTATTTTATAATGGCTTTTGACTTTTGGCTCTTAAATGTATAAGAACTGTCATAAAAAAGAATGTATGTTGCTTCAGCAATAAATATTTATTCAGTTTCAAAAATTCTTATTGACAAGGATTATTAATGAGATAAGTTGAAGTCCAGTTATTTAATAAAATGATTAAAGTAAAAACAAAATATTTAAAATTATATATAAAATTATTATATAAAATTTAATGCATTTTGTTGAGCAAATACTTCCATATTTGTATTTGAATCTTCATGAACAAATATAGATTGCATAGCACGTTGCTCTTTATTCAACACATTGCTTGCTGTGTTGAGTAAATACTTCTACTTAAATATTGAGTGAATACTAGTTACATGTATTTATCGCATAACTTAATTACTTATATAACTGGATTTAAATGCCAAAAATGCTCTTGCAGGAGCAAAAAAAAGTATACAATTCATCCATTTTTGCTGCTCCGGTTCAAGCATTCCGTCGCTTTTTACGGCTAGTTAAATGAGATTTGTCATTATGCGGGGCTTAGGGCACTTAAAAAAACAACTTAAACTTACTCAAGTCCAAAAGTAGGAAGTGAGCATTTTTGAATTAAATCAAAATTTGTATTGAGTTTTTTTTTTAATTAAAAAAAAAGAAATTTGAAAATTATTGTGTTGAACACTATTATGATTTTTAGATTCTTCTGCGTCTTCTCATTTGAATTCAATTTATTAAGATTAAATAAAAATTTTCGATCTTTTTAAAAACAATAATTCTGTGTTGCCATTTTTGAGTAAATTAAGATTTTCCAAAAGACCCAACAAACTTGTGTGGCAGGTACCTTTATTTATATTAAAAACGCAATATACCATGTTTAAAGAAAATTCAGCTTACCATTTACGTCATAGTTTCGGTGACAGGCATATAGACGGACATAACTTCGAGACCCACTTCGTTCGGCTTTCCCTATAGTTTCTATAGTCGCAAGTAAAAAAGCTTATCCAATGAATGAATTTTTATTTTGTTAGTTTTGTATCCCTTTGTAGAAATTTTAATAAATTGTAGAAAAATTAAATGCAGTAAAGTTTCCAATCTGTGAAATTTTGCTGACATGTAGAACTTATTTTATTTTACGCACCCTACTGATACTCATACTGCTATACCGTTAATATCAAACTCTTAACACATTTGTATTCAATAATTTGACTTTATAGATTTTTTTTTAACTGTACATCTTGTTTTGAATACAAAATTTGTTGTTTTTATTTTAAATTTTCCATTCACAAAAATTCTGCAGACAGGTAAAACCCGGATATTGAATGTTTTTGTTCAATTAACAATAACGGATGCTGAAGCATGATATTGAACGAAATACGTGCAAGTCAGACATTCCGCAGATTAAGGGAATTTTCAAAAAGATATTTAGGTATACAAAAATATATTTTATGATAAGTGTGTCGTGAGTAGGTATATCTTTTAGATAATTGCATTCATTCATTTGGAAGTGATTTATATAGAATTTATGGAATGTCATCACTCTTGACACAGATATAGCACGTTCTTGCGCAAATCCGTTGCGTGACTGAAACAAATATTTCCGCAAAAACCTATTTCAAAGTAGGTTATGTATACATATAATATTTGAAAAGTAGATATATTATGTAGGTATGTATATGAATATGCTTTGAATATACGCATAAGTATTTATATGAACATTTATCAATATTCCATTTCCATAAAATGTGAGGATAAAAACCAGACACTGGATATAAATATTTTTGTTTAAATTGCTTCAAACGAAAAAAAAAGAAACTTTAATGTTCAATGCAACAAGAGATAATGTCAATATTGAAGTCCAAAGTCTTTAGTGTTTGTCTTACTCGCATTTATAGTATGTTTTTGTTGTTTGTTCTTTGTAAATGAACACAATTTATAATAATTAATACTTTTTTTCTATGGAAATCACTTCGTGGGAACAATATTTCCGTAACATTTTTCTTGGATGCAATTCTACTGGACGAATCAAGAAGGAAAATTAAAAATATAACAAAAGTATAAAATTTATTAAAATCCATGGTTTTTAAAATAATACTGATTCATTTTTTTGGTTTGCCTTTAGAAGAAAAAAAATTACGTTGCGAAAAATTGCGTTTCGAATAATTCTTATTCTAAAAAAAATATATACATAAACCGCCGAATGTTTGCCACAATCAATTCGTCCAATATGTATTTCTTTCAGTGTTACAGTCGATGATGAAAAGAATGATGTGCGTTGTCGTTTATTAAGCTTTTTGAAAAAGACATGTTGAACTGCACATTTAGTGAACCACTTGTTTCCTAGATAAATAATCGTAGTTTTCGGCGTCTCCGGCGTCTTGAGCGTATTTGACATCTTGGAAGCCTTAGGGATTTGCAGCGTTGCCCAGGGCTGCCGCTGGGTGTTTTGGCGCCTGCGTGCCAGAGCCCAAAGTGCCGCCCTACGTTTTGTGAGGGAGGAGTACACAGACTAGAATTCGATGCAACACAATGACGGAGCAAAGATATGGCAAAGATGTGGTTTGACAGTTTTAGAGCCGTTATGAGCGCTCATAAAGCTATGAGCGCTTGGTGAATACTTTACTTAGAGACACAAAACATTTTATTTCTCCTTTCATCTGCACCCTTGTCAGTGATTTTCTCAACTGTGTATTTTTGCTGTTCTTTTCCGTTGTAAAGGTGGTATGTTTACGTTTTTCATCGATAAGATAAGTAATGTTGAACAAAATATACAGATTTTTAGTTGATTGTGTGTGAGCTACGTAGTGAACGATCAAATGTAAACACGTTGGATTAGGTTAAAGAAAAAAAAATTTTTTTTCCGTAGACTTGGAGCATGCTCTATAAATTAAGTTAGATCGATCTCTTAATTTTCCGCCCCTAGGCGGTTGGCGCCGCACATTTCGCACATATGGTAGCGTCGGCCTTGCGTTGCCGTTGGTGTCTTGAGTGTCTTTCGTGTCTTCGTCTTGCCCGTCTTGGGTGGGAGCTCTTAGATTACTTTCCTATGCTCAAATATTGTTGGCATCTTAAGCGTGTTGGATGTCTTCGGTGTCTTGGGCGTTTTTGGTGTCTTTGACTTTTTTTCCGTCTTGAGCGTCTTGGTCATCTTTGACGCCTTCTTGGGTCTTTTGTGTCTTGAGTGTCTTTGACACCTTGGTAATTAAAAAATAAAATCTTGATAAACTTTTTTGAGAACCATATTCAAAAAAAAAAGTGTAAATGTCACCTTTTTCTGTTTCTTAGCTCCTAATTTGCAACCAGTTCTATTTTTTTTGAATATAAGTTAAATAGGATATCTTCTTTAAAATATGCGTGTAAAATTTTCAATAAAATATTTTAATTAATTTGAAATGACTTTTTTCTTGAACGGTTCTCATTTGCTCTCGATATACCAACATTAAATTTGGCTATATTTATTTTATAGGTCTACCTTGGAATATGTTCTTTTAATGATATGGCATGATTTGCTTATTTGATTTCATATATTTCTATTCTAAATAATGCCATTTTTCTAAATGATTATCTAAACAAAATTTAAAAAAAACGCTCAAATTTTCAACATTTTGGTATTATCCATGATCAACACTAGACTACTGTAATTATTGAAATTCTTACGATAACTACACACTAATGGAGACCTGAGTGTACGATGCTTTCTTTATTATTTAGGTGAAAGCAAAAAGACTTACCCCATTCTTACCCTTTTAAATAATAATAAGAACTTATTTCGTTGAATAGGCCTGAGAAGGTTTCACTGATACTGTTTATTTTTAAACTTTAAGTGGAATTAAAAAAAAAGAAACAAAATTTAATGCCACATTTTATAATCCAAACAATACACAAATACTCATCATGCGTCATGCCAAACAATCTATGTTCCCAGAATGTTATTTGTCTGAAAAAAATTTAAGTCAACTGACTTATAAATTATTCTACTACACAAAACACATTCCGGTTGACAAAGCTGAACTGGAATTAAAAGTTAATTCAAAAAAGAAATAAATTATCTCACATCAGCCGCTTACCAACAAACAACCTAACCCACTGTCATCCCAAAAAAACCAACAACACACTTTGAAAACCAAAAACAAACTTATGTGTAAAAACCAAAGCTATTTAATATCCTTTCGCAGACATCTCAATTCTCAAGGATTTTATTATTTAAATTAAATCCCAAAAACACACAGAAAATTTGTTTGCCTCATTGAGACGATAAACAGCTCTCAGTGGCTTAACCTTACATGGTTTCAATAAAAGGGTATAATAGAACGAGAAGGCTCCACACTGTGTCCAGATGGAGTTCAAGTATCACATCACAACAACAATGAGTCCATTAACAGATTCCACTTCACCACACAAAGCCACTCATCTGTACTCATGCTTATAATAAAATCCAGTCGGGATTCTCTTATCTAACCTGCTAATGGATACAATAAATCCGTTAGATAGACCCTTTTTGACGGGAAAAATGGAAATTTCGTATTAAACTTTTGGTTGACCCGTAGTGAAAATTAGAAAAAATATAAGAGAAAGGGAAAAAATCGGCAGCTGGGGTTAATGGATTTTTTTTTGGATGATTACTTACAATATTTTTAATGAGATCAAACATAATGTCCAATATAGTTTCATCTTGAAACATTCGGTTCTGGAAGAGGACGTTTTGTATTCTAATTATGGTTTTGAAAAGAACTATGCGTTTCAGCTGTTATGGGCAGGAGGCAGAGGCTTAGAGATATGTATAACATTTCATAGTAACAAAAGTAGGTACCCCAAGAATCAGAGAAAAAAATCACTTAATTAGAATTAAGATTTTACTAGCAGGTTCATAGCGTGTATTGATTTGTCTGAGAAAAAGAAATTGTTTTTAAGTGATTCCCACAGTTTTAACTTTAAATAGTAATATTTCAATTGATTTAGTTACATAGTAATGCACATGATGGACACAAGTCAATTAAAAAATTCGATACAATTAAAAATAGTTCGTATACGCCTAAGTGTACTTTAGTGTTTCATCGTTTTAATTATGTAGTAAGTCTTTTCATTAAGTTTATCTAACAAGTTTTTTTTAGAAAACAAAGAAGTGATGTATTGTGGGAGTTTTTTTTATTGCACACGTACACAAAGTTTAAACAAAATTAAAGGTGGAACACCAAAAAATTTGAGGTAAATGTTTTTTTTTTTACTTTATTTTATTTAAGTTTCTTTAAACTTAGGTTGATATATAATTTTGGCTCCTAGTGAATGTATTTTAAAATTGGCGCTTTCAAAAGGCAATTTTTTGAAAATAGAAAAAAAGTTTAATTTATAAAATAATTATAAATAAATAAGTAATTCTTCAAAATTAAAAAAAATTAAATTTTAATAATACAAGGTGTCTCAAAAGAAAGTTTATATTTAGTTGATCGATTAAAAAAGTAAGCCGTATATCGGACAAATATTAATTAATTATTATTAAAGTACGCAATTTGAAATTAATTTTAAAAAATATAAGCCTAAACCTTGTATAATAATTTTGAAATGTACAGTAAAACCAACTTGTAGTCACAAAATAAATTAACTACACTTTTAAAATAATTTTAAACAAATAAATTATACCCCAAATTTTTTTTTTTAATGTCTTCCATATTTCTTTTAAATACATAAATATATCTACAATAAATAAATAAATAAAAAAAGAAGAGCAAATTTTATTTCTTTTCTATTTAAAAAAAATATACGGTTGGTGAGACGTCGCGTCGGTGGCACCACTGAAAATGATTGAAATACATCTTTGACACAAAGCGCGTTTATTTCGAGCCACGCATTTAAGATCCAGACTTGAACACAATTTTTTTGAAAATTCTAAAAAAAATTTTTTATTACATTTTACTATTTCAAAAAAAAGTTCATAGAAACGTGGTAATACTGAAAATTATCCAGGCCTATCTCTTGAAATATAACACGTCAACTTTGAGCCACGTTTTAAACGGAGGTGGTTTATTAAAAGTTGATACCAATTTTTGTGATTTTTTAAATTTATGAAATTGAAATTAAAAAAAATGTAACAACATACTTAAAAATGAATAACTTTGGCGGTCATTGTTAGACACTCTGTATGTTATTTGCTGTGTTTTATTATAATCATCAATTTTTAATACGTAAATAAAAAAAAAAACAATTTTGGAAATTTCCCAATATTTTGTTTTTGTATTACCAGCTAATAATATGTGAAGCTTTTCGTTGCATTTCAAAATTCAATTTTTGATATAGAATCCTTCTGCCGCCACTGCCGCCTAAATTGATATTGACCATCTTCCTATTTTTTGCTTGTTTTTTTCGCATCAACTATTTACATAATCATAATTTTGATTTGCCTTTGGTAGTTCTGTTAAGGTCAAGATTTCTGTTCTTTTATATATATTGTCATAAAACTAAGCTTTAAGCAAAGTATACATACATATGTATATATATACATATATATATAAGTATATGTAAATGTTTTCAAATAAATCATAACTTGTGAACGGAAAAGTGGTTTCTCTTGATAAACATATATGTTGGTAAAATGATTTTTTATTTGCATGATTTATGGAAATCAAAAAAACAACCATCGAATCAAATACGAAGAGAAGGGTTCTAACATCAAAAAGGAAAATATACAATTGTGTCTTTTTCGTTGTCGTCGCCAAAACCTCCCGATTTTTTTATATACATACATATGCATATATTAGATATTTTTATGCATTATGGGATAGGTATGTACATATGTACATCTACAATCTAAATATATGTCAAATACGTTTGTTAAATTTAAAGGGTTCATAAAATCTTGAAAAACTTTACGATCATGCACAGAAAAAAAACTATGAAGTCTTATTTAAATGAACAAAACAAATAGTTTTTTTTTTAATATTTCTAAAGAGAAATAGGATTGATTTAATAAAGAGAAAATAATTGAAGTATAAAAAGATTTTCGTATTATTTTAAGAAGACTACCACTTAAATTTGGGGGTAAATAATACGAATAAATTATTGTTACAAATAGTTTTCTTTTTAAAATTCAGGTACAGACAAAGAAATTTTTTTTATGTGTGGTTTCAAGTGATCTAACTATAAACATTGGAATTGGAAAGTCCCAGGTTTAAGACCAAAAAATAAAAGAAACTTGCACTTGAAAAACATAATAAAACTAAATTTCAAACAAATAAATTAATAAATAAAAAATTAAATAGATTTTTTTTTTTATTTTTGCTGGCTACCATTTTTATTTCGCCAATATGGTTTTCTAGATAGTTTTTGATACGACCTTATTCTTGGATGAAAACTATACCGAAATCTTACGGTTTTTCTTCTATTTTATGTGGTTCTTTTTTCTGCGTATTTTTTTTTTAAATGTTTATAAAATGTTAAAAAAAAATTCGATTTAGATTTATCCAAAATCAGGTTCTGACTATTCAAATGAGCTCTAGTCTTTAGTTTTTTAACAACTATTTTCCTCTTTCTGAAATTAAATATTTTTGCGAAAACCTGGATATGCAACATTAGTTGACCATTTTAAAATCTTCTGTATTCAAAACTATCAAAATCGCTTAAACCGATAAAAAGAAAAATTAAACAAACTGTTCTACGTCTGTGCAAAAAGTTTAAGACAGTATTGAAAAAATGTCAAATATCAAAAAAAAAGTTGTTTTTTATCGAATATTATTTATAATTTTTACATGATTTTCTAAAAAAAATCATCAAAATAAAAGAAACAGTTTTTGGGAAAAGCAAAAAGAAATTTTTTATTAAAATTTTTATTTTTATATACATAAGAAGTGTTTTTGAGAAAAGATCCAAAAAAATTGTATGGCAGATTTTTATGTCTTCCCCATCTCATAGTAATGCCAAGTTTGATCAAAATCTTATTCTTAACTTTCAAAATGTAGAAGAGATTTAGAATAGTGCACACATAGTAGTATTTTCTGAGAGGTGTCGACATTTTGAATTGGGTCATAATACTGCTTTCAAAATTTTGCAAAAAAAAAAATAGAATTTTGAATCCGAACTGCATGGCATTAAAAACTTTTAAATCAAGACAAGATTAGACCATAATCTAACTTTTAAATCAAGACAAGATTAGACCATAATCTAAGTTCTGGTATTGAATAGTATTTTTGAAATGAAATGAATCAAAACTTAACAACACATTACATGTCCAACGTACCACATCAATTACCGAATTAATAAAGAAAATTTATCGGAAGCAGAAAAATAGAATAAACAGCAACAAACCGACTCGACTGTTCCTTGTTTATTATAGCTGTCAATATGGAAATTATTATGGGAACTCACATCCTCGTTGTAACCGTGACCCTTGACTCTGCCATGGACATTTTTGTAGCTACCCAAAGCTAAAGAGCTTTAATTACTTTTAAGCAGTTGTCTTGTTGATGAATTTGCATACATGCTCTTCCCGATTGGTAGGTAACCATAAACAAATAATAGCTTCTGCCAGCTTGTCTCATGCATGAGAGTGTAGTTTTTAATCGATTGTTTGAGTTGACAACTAGTGCAGTGATTCAGTCAGAAACAGTCATGTAACAGTCATGACTTTAGTTCGTATACCTACGCTTATCGGCCTGCATCAAGCAAAGTGTTTCCATGTAAATAATGTATATATATAAAGATACGGTAGATATTTATATACTTGTACGAAATTACAAACCAACAAGTAGTGTGTACATATATCGTTGGAAATAATTTGCTGAATATTTAAAAATAGAACTGCAGCAACAACTGCCCTGTCTCGCATAACTAAATATGGCAAAAGTTGAAATGACAATTATTCAAACCAAGTACTCGCTATACTTAGGTATACCTACAGACTCAGGTCAGTATTTTAGGATGCCAACTAATCACTCTGCGGAAAGATGAATGGAGAATTGAAAACCTCGCTTTCCACTTTGGATGGAAATTTCCTTGGTTTTTGACAGTATAACAGTAGCTTATGCAAGTAAGGTAAAGATGTTATTATTCATTATTCACCATCTTCCATAGCTTGTTATTTGATTTTTATAAAAAAATATTGATGACTTATTCTTCAATTTTCTATTAGTAAAAAAGTTTGCAAGTAAAAATACAACAAAGATTTTTTGTTATTTTTTTTTATTGCTAAAATCTTTTTTTACATTGTTTAAACTCCGAAAGGGTGAACCAATGATTTGTGTTTTTAAAACTAAAATATAGATTTTGATCAACATAATTATTTTTTCTATATTTTATTCTTGTATTGTTGGGTTTTTATTTAAGATTTAAAATTACTTTTTTTGTTTTGCTTCTTTAAGTTCATAAGTAAAACGCGATCAAGAAATAAAAAAGGTAATAAAAATAAAAATCTTATAATATTGCGTTTTACTTATGAACTTAAAGAACCAAAATAAAAAGGTAATGTAATTTTTTAAATGATTGGTACTCAATGTAATTATTGGTACTTAAAGCATTGTTTTTAGTTAAGGAATTAAAAAATAAATATACACGACAAGATCCCACGAATTTGCTAGTATATTGAAGTATTTTAGAATAAGTAAAAAAAAACAAGAATATCGATTAGAGAAAATTATGACCAGCATACAATTAATTCTTAGAATTGTTAAAATTAGGCGTTTGGTTCTATCAATCTAACTTAACCTTCTGTTAATAATTGTTTTTGTTTTAAACAGTTTAAATTGCTTACAAAACCCTTATAAAAATTTAATTAAAATTCTTAGAGCCGTTTTTGAGATAAATACATTTTTTCTTGATAGTTTTGGATTTATCAAAAATTTAATTTCACTTCTAAGGAAAACCTTTACCTTTGAAAAAAAAATCACTTCAGTGACTAGGTCAAGGTACAGAATGACTGAGAACATCTGGACCGATAGATAAACCAACAGACACACCGACAGAGAGATCGTTCTTATTTATTCGATTTTCTTACGAAATACGAATCCAAAACTTTCCACTATACAGGAAACGATATATTTCCTTTCGTTTTGACGAGAGGGGACGAATTGTTTTTAAGAATATTGAAAAATATCCAAAATACTGTTTTATAAAATACAAGTAATGTGAAAAAACATTTAGTTTTATTTTTAAGTGTCATCGTTTTCTTTTTCTCTGAATTTCGAATGTCGAACGTCAGATACCCAACCAAGTAATATGCTTTTGTGCCAAATCACAATAGAAAATTCCAATTTTAAAAGTTTATCACATTAAACTACACACAAAAGAAACATTTCTCCGCGCCTGAGTTTTACAGTTGCATTTTTAACGTTTAAATTTGAATAAAAACAAAAAAAAAAACTTTTTGGTTGAACGGATATCATCTTGTTATTCTCTGGTGCTTTTTTAACAAATTTTTCTTTTTCAATATTTAGACAAAACTTTTGTTCCACACTTGGTTGTTCCCTGACAGTTAAATTTTTTTTTTTAACAAAATTGATTTTGAAAATATTTACCAACAATATTTTGTTTTCCCAACACATTTCTTGAAATTTGAAAAACAAAAAAAAAATACATTTCTGTTTTAAAAATTTATTGGAACATATGCTTTTAACATACCATAGGCGAAAAAACTGATATGCGTGAGCACTTGAGAAGAGTAGTTCCCCCAAAAAGAGAGTTAACGGTAAAATAAACTGGCACCCTATACAATGAATTACCCATAAATATATTAACACAAAACTTGGGCTAAATGGCGAGGCATTTATTTTTCGACAAAACTGTTTTCACAATTTAATTTTTGGATAACTTTTTTCTCGTGGTTTAAAAAAAAATTCGAATTTTTTTTGGATTATTTTTTATCAGTTTTTTGTTTCAATTTTTGACCAAATTTTTTTGGTGTACTTTACCACAAAATTTAAAAAAAAAAAAATTTTTGTTGACAAAAATTTTTATCGACACAATTTTTAGTACCTACCTATTAAAATACAACTGCTTGCCACGTATCAATCATAAAACATTACCTACAAAAAAAAAATACCCTAAAAAAAATTCTAAAAACTCCTCCAACTTAAGTCACCGAGTCGCTGCACTCTGGGTCGCAGACACCCTAATGTATAGCTGCAACAGTATAGCTGCATTGAAACTTTTGAAAACTTTGTTGTTTTTAAATTCTTTAGTCATTATTTTAACTTTTAATTTTAACGTAAAGCTGAAAATGCAAATGATTAAAGCCACTTTGGAATAACAAAAACAATTTTGTTAGTATTCAATAAAAACGAAATATCAGATGCAAAAATTTACATATCACCTTTTATAATAATCTCCATGTGTTTAAGTTTTTTCCGTATGCAATATAAAGCTACATTTTACGCCTGATTTAATTCCAGGTAAATTATATAAGTTCATCCTGTTAAAGAGTTGCATTTAAAACTTCCCATTTGCAACAATTTTCATTTCGTGGAACTACGGGTTTTAATGACATTTATTTTGCTGGCACGGCGGCGGCGGCGACGCCGACGACGGGCACGTACGACGTGCAGCAGATTGCTAGTTTAATATGATGTCGTTTAATAAGACTTACAGTGCAGGCATGCAGGTAGGCTGAATTCTCATCTAAATATTATATTACTGTCTGTTTACAGTTGAATTAAAAAAAAAATTATTGTAGAGTATTAGCACATCAGGACCTGCAGGCATATATATTTTTTTTTGCCAAAGCTAATTTGTTTTTCAGATGAATGAGGCAATAAATGGATATTGAGACATTTTGAAACGGTGCTATAAGAAAAATTGTCTTAAACGTTAATATTTATGTTTAATTATATCACAACACGTCTAAGAACGAAAAAAAAAAATACAACAGCTTTTTTCTTCAGTAAATGTTCTCAGATAAATATCTGAGAGGGAGATTCCAGTGTAAAATTGTACTGCAGGAGTCAAAAGTTATTTCTTAATAGATTTCTTGCTGTTGTCTTAAACTGCCCCCGTAGTAAACTGCCCCCCTCTCCACTACTAATAATTACTTAAGTATAAAAAAAAACAGTCCAGGTTTTTTCAAAGAGACATAGAAAATTAAAACAGATATTGGAATACCAAGCAAAAAGTTAGTTGGTAGATACCAATATTTAAACCTTTGTTTTAAAATGAATCCAAAAAGAAAATTTAAATATTTCATTTTGTGTGAGAAATGGGGTGAGGTTGTGGTTTCTCAAACGAAAAAAATTTCATTAACCACTTGTTTCTATTTCTTATGAATTAAATTATTACAAAACCAAATACAAGTAAAATCTGTTGCGGTGAAAGCAGTTCTAGTCATTTAAATGCAAGGATAATTTCCTACATATGTATATTTTCAGTATAAAAGGTAAATAATTTTATCAAATATTCAAATTAGCGGTCGCTTGATTAAACTTGGAAACAAATTTTCATTTACCTACTACGAAATTCGATAATCAGAGTATGTAACAATATCTACAAAATTTACTAAAAATGTTTGATTATAAACGAAACTAAAACTAACTGATTTTAAGTGAAATTTAAAAAATTAATATAAAATGATGCAATAATGATTATATTATTTGGGAGAAAGACGAATAATAGATAGAATTTATATATGTACACTGACTGTCAGAAGACATGTTTTCATTTTTATTTTGTATTATTAAAGGTACAAAATTTAAAATTTACCTTAAATTTTTTTTTCAATAAAATATTAATTTATATGTTATTGAAAAAACTTATGTAGTATCTAGGTCGATTATACCTTCCTATATATGTGTCAAGTGTTTTTTTTTATAGAATATATTTCAGGCTATACAATACACAGTTCCTCAATGAAAAAAAATTACATATGTCCATGTATTCTTTCCATCTTTAAAAATTCTTTTTTAAAACTAATTTGTATTTATAAGAAAATAATTAAACTTCACATGCATTTTTTACTTGCGACTATGTATAGGGCGAGTCATGGCAAAAGTCGAACTCGAGATATTATTAATCAATATTTGATAAAAATTGTATGCATAAAAGCTAATTTTTTAAAATAACACCTCTAAGCATTTAAATTTCTTTTTTTTTTTCAAAAATTCGTATATTTATGATACATAAGATAGCATCTCTGAAGGTAGATAAATCGATTAGTATATTGATAAATCAGATGCTGATAAGCAGGATTATAAAATCAAAACTGGGCGATTTTACTACACAAAAGAGTGTCAGCAGAGGTACGCCGCAAGGCAGTGTCCTATATCCTTTCTTCTAGAACTTTGTAATAAATGAACTACTAAACACTCTATAAAGAGCCTAGTAGTCTATGCGGACGATGTTGCTATTGCAGTAACGGAAAAACATCCTACCTGCGTTATATGTAGGTGTCCTGATTGAACTTAATAGATAGACATGCACTTCGAGTTGGAGCCCCTGAAAATGATTTTTGCAGGAGTTGCAGGGAAGAAGAGGAAGAAGAGACAGTCTCTCATTTTCCATGCACCTGTCCTGCCCTATCACAAAGACAAAGACTCCACCTTGGAGAATTCTACGACAATGACTCCAGCGATCTAGCAAACTCCTACATCACTTGTCTTCTACGCTTCATCCGAAGCTCCAACTGGTGCAACGAGTAAGGTTTATCAACTGATCCATGTGGTATCACAACGGAATATACTTTGGTCCAAGTGTGTTGGATTTCCCAACGAACAGCTACTTTAACCTAACCTAACCTAACCTAATCTAACCTAATTACCTCATTAGGAGCTAGGAAAAGGATGTTAAATCACAATTTTTTGAAAAATTTGATTTGTTATTTCTTAGGATGTACTAACTTTCTAACATAATTATAATGTCATGACTTGATTGTCAATAAACGCAACACAACAATATTCAAAACTGCTATTATGTATATTTGTATTTTTTTTTAAGGAAATTTATTAAAAAAAAATACAGTATTGGAAATACAGTATTTTGATGTACAGAATTTTACAAAACAGTATTATGACCGCAGTACCCTATTGAAATACATTTCTGTTTGAAAATTCCTTGAAACCCGCTTGTAATAAAAATAAAATGCCATTTCTGTGAACAACAACAACAACTTAAAAGTGCTAACACCAATTGTTTTTACCTCTAAATTGTCGTCGTTTACAGAAATTGCAATATAATTGATGGAATAAAAGAATGGTCAAAACTGACATTCTGAAGTATGAATAATAACGCAAAAAGTGAGTTAACAGAAACAAAAAAACATGGGCAACAAACTATAATCTGTAATGATTCCAAGTATGTTGCTTATTATAAAAATTAAAATAATAAATTTAACGTGTGTTATTATATTTATGTAATGGCATCCTTGTTTTATATACTTTATTTTGATTATAAGCTACTTTAACATTAGACCTATTATGTATGATAATTATGTGATCCATTCGTGCATTTTAATTTCAATTCTAATTTGAGTTTAATAGAAAGCATTTGCTTTAAAATTACTAGCCCTTAAGTTTCAAAAGTTCCTTGAACTTTCATACTTTAATATTTTGCATTTTTTTCAAAAACACTCAACCACATTGCTCTCACCTTTTATTGCTTCCATGAAAGTGTATACTTTAACAATGAAACATAATATTTCTCGTGAAATAACGTCTTCTAAATATATGAAGAAAAAATTAAATCGCAAAAATTTAATATAGGTATCAAACTTTTTCAACTTTTATTTACTTCATTATCAGTCAAATAGAAAAATCCGTTTCCAAAGTATATGATAAACGATTTAAAAATAAAAAAAATAAGAAAAACAAGAACGTGTGCAGGTGGAACATCTCATTTAACTTTTTAACTATTGTTTTTATGGCCGTCATTTAACGGTTCTGTGCCGTTAAAAGTGAAGTATACAAAGTTGAAAAACACACACAAAAAAAAAATAAAGTAAGTAAACGTTCTTGAGTTGAGTAGGCAGGTTATTCAGTTTATGTTTTCGTTAAATCAACAACCTACGTACTTATTTAACTCTGCTTGCCATTGTGTTCCTGGCTTCCTGAAGGAAACGACCGACAAGGACGACGAAGATATATAAAATGCTTTAATAACTCAAAAATATGTGGTTTCTCCTGATGTTAAGATTTCAGATGAAAAAGTTTGAGGTAACAGGGGAGTTTTTTTATTTTTGTTGTTTTCTTAAATAATTTTGTGTTTATTTTTATATTCATCAAGGCAGACAAAAATAAAACAATAAAAATATCAACAATAAAGGAAGAGAGGTTTAATACACTCAGAAAAATATCAATGGTAGTATACTTCCTCTGAGACGAATTTTCACGGGATATCCAAATTAATTTTACTCAGAGGGATTTGAGAAACCACATGTTATACTCGAATGTATAAGTAAATTAAATTGAGCGAAATATTTAAATAATGCAAACAAAAATTGAATTTGACTTCAAAGATGTTTAACTTGAACAATTTGAACCTGCCGACGGTTAAAAGTCAAAACTAGTAGTAAATAAATTCTTCTTTATCTTTTGAAAGTAGTAATTTTTCTTGAAGTAAAATGTTTCCTTAATTGATTAATTTAAATATACATTTATTTGTATTTATTATTGGTTTGGAAAAGTTCTAAGGAAATACCTTTTCTGCTTTCTTGCAAAATTAAGCACAGTTTGTGAAATATTGTCAATGTTTTAACATGGCTTAGTTCAATAAATGCTTAAAATTTCTGCAATTTTTTAAGTTGTTTTTTAAGTCGGTTGAACCGTATTTCGTTCACGAATTTGCAAAGTTGTTACACTTTCAAAATGACAATTAAATTTTTCAATTTTTCATAATTTAAAATTTTGTTTAAAAAAAATATATTTATTCGAGATTTTATTCACGTAATTGATTTTTAGCTCAAAATTTCAGAAAAATCCAAAATTTCAAAAAAATCAATTTTCTGAAAATTTTGAAATTTTTTTTTTCCAATCTGATTATTTTTTAAAAATATAATGTTAGTAAGAAAGTTTGATTTTAAATACTCTTATATTTTTAAGGTAAAAAATTCGACGTAATATTTACGAAACTATTACGTTTTATTGTTTCTTAAACTGTTTTTCTTTGAAAAAAAAAAAAAATATATTTAAAACATTTTAAGTAAATGTACCTATATCATATTTTCTAAATATCTAAAAAAATTCTCACAATTTTTGAGGTAGGTGAAATATTGTATGTATTTCAGCGAAAGATTCTGAAGCGCCCTGCTAATATTTATTCCTAAAATTAAAAAGAAAATGTAACCTTAGAAATTTCCTTCAATCTGAAAAAAGATTAAGATACCTTTATTCGTTTAAGAGCCCTGATTTTTATAACGAAAAAAAAATAAGTGTTAAGAAACTTTTTAAACTGTGTCTATATATTTTAAATACATTCACAAAAAAATATTTAAAGATGGGACAGACTGCGATGAAATGGAATATATCCTTTCTAACGCATGTTGCACAACACACAAAGAATAGGAAGGAGCTCCCCTCGCAGAGTTAAAGTATTCATTTCCTTCTAGATTAAAATTTTACTGTCGGTGGGAATTTCGACGAACTTTTCTCTCACTTTTAAATTCACATCTTTCAAAATTTTGTACAATAATTCCCTCCAACCATATGCATGAAAAATGAGCTATTGATACTTATTGTAAATTGAAACATTTTTTTCGGCAGACGAGTTGGTATTTATGGAAGGTAGTCAAAATGAAACTAAACCGTTGCTTTATGCAACGGAGACAACCCCGTTTCTAATTGTTGCATATATTTTTGTGGAAGATGAAATCATCGATAAAAAAGCGTATAAGTTTTTGAACTTCTTCGTATTTATAATTTCCACAAACTCGTGCAGTGTTGCGCTACTCCATGTTGATTTCAGTGTGGTATGGTTCTTCATGCTCACATTCAATCTTATAAATACACGCAGATATTTGTATTCCCTGATAATATAATGTCTTCACCATTAAAATCCATTTTTCTAAATGACAGATCAATTCAAAATCACATTAGCAAGATTGGCCGGAGAATTCGCCATTCCAACTAATTAAATTTATCAATAACTAGTATACTTGTAGAAATTAGAGCACTCAATATACAACCCTGTCCAACTCTCAGCTTATGTACTAGGCTTTAAAACCACGCTATGAAAAGACTACTGAAAAATGTCTGCCTCGCCTGAAAGTGGTCAACTCTACTCAATGATCTTCTTCTTCTTTATTTGTTAATTGGCATGATATCGAGTGGCACCACAACGCTCCGACTCCACTTCCTGTAACCATTTGTTCGCCGGGTTGATCTCAGTAAACTTCGACAGGCCTCCCGGCTTGGGATTGTTCCATGTCTGATGTCAATTAAATGCAGGTGTCGTTGCACCCAAGAGTTTTTGTGCCGTGTTTTTGCCGCCATTGTGTTGGATCCTATTTTTTTTTGAACTGGGTTCACACTCTATTCAATGGTCACTTAATACATTTTTATACCATGAGATGTAAAATTGTTTCAAAACCATTTTCTCTCAGTGTATATTTAAATGATTTCCTTCATTCTACTATACGATATTGCTCTTCCTGTAAGTATTTCTAATTCATTTATTGTTTTCCCAACGTAAATTTAAATTACGTTATAAATTTAACTTTCTTCTAAGTTAAATCTTAAATCTCCAGATTTGAATATTGTGAAACTACACGAATTTACATCGTTTTCAAATCGTAAAAAAAAGTTTTGACAATCCCCTTAGGCAATGTAAATTTGCATTTCCTTCCATTTTGGTGAGACTATGTGGATTTGTTGTGACTATGAAAAGAAATGCCACCGCCGCCGCCCGGCACCGACTCTACTGTCACCGTCTTCATGTCTCTTTTTTCATTCTCAATCTCCAGCTTAACTTATCTAAATGTCTGCTTTTTTTTTAAGTAGGTACAAGAGTATTTCAGATACATTTTGATTAATCGTTTACATCCGAAAGTAGTCACTATCAGACCCGTAGCTGAAGCAAGTTTCTTGGAACCATTCAGAAAGTCGTTTTGGATAACAAATTTAAATTGGGCGTTTTAGACATGTACATTAAAGCAATCTCAAAGATTATTTAGATAACAATATCAACTGTCGATAAATTGATTTTACATCACTTTCTACTTATTTTACTGATGGTGTTTTTTAATTAAAATTCCTCTATAGAACCTTTGGCAAGTCATCAATTAAGTGGGCGTCTTGAATATTTGTCTGCTGAAATATTCTCCACAACCTGTCGCGCCACCAAATGTCTATATTTTTGTTTAATAAATAAAGCGTTAAGTGCAGACTAAAGAACCCCTATAACTATCCATGGACGCTACGGGCTCCCCTTAAAGTTTCTATTGTCGTTATTTATTTTAATTTTGTATGTTGTGGCTAACTTTTCGTTGATTTTCGGCTTTGTTTGCTTAATTTGATAAATTAAATAGGGAAACCACTAATTTATTTGTATATAATACGAAGAATATAGCTTGGTCTATTCTCTATTCACTTTAATTAATTATTTAACTATTTTACTTTAGTTCTGAATAAAATGTTGTCAAAACTTTGTGCATCCAATTAAATGCTGGTTATTTTAACTTCTAGTCTTTTGATATGTAAAACCCAAATGGGATAAGAAGATATATGTAGAATTCCAGGTACCATACTCGTATATCACTTTTATAGTTTTTCTCTTGAGGAAACCTTTTTTGATAACTTTACTTTTATAGTTAAGCTAAAATATTAAAGTTTTCAAAGTTGACACAGAAGCATCTTTTTTTTGGAGTTGAATTAAATTTCGAAATGAATTTGTTTTATACTGTGTAGTTATAGAACTTTTATTTTTAATTGTATGCCCCCATTTAAGGGAATTCAATTTTCATTGTAAGCATAATGAATTTGTGTTACGGTTTGTTTATAATGAACTTAAGGAAGTATGAAAATGTCCAACATAAAAAATAATTTGTTTTATTCGTTGAAATGTCACCACTATTACAAAGTACTATTTTATTTATTAAACTAAGCAAAAAAACATTGTTGACAGGATATAACAAAGTTTTAACAGGATAAACCGAAATACATTAGATTTAATTTTAAGTTCTGGGAATTAAAATGATGAAAGGGAAAGGAAATCCAACAAGTTTGTTAAGTTCATAGGTTTGTAGAACTTGAGGCGTATTATGAAGAGGATTTGAAATTGGAAAGTTATTTAGGTTTTTTGTTTTGAAAACCAAGTTCCTTAGATATACAAATTGTTTAAAATAGTTTTTAATAATTACCCTGATTTGTTTGGAATTTCATTTGGATAATAGATGGCACCACCAGCTTTATCCCTATCGCTATGCACAGTATACTCATATGTGTTATGATAAACTACATTTCACCTGATAAGTTTTTGAAAGGTTTCTACTTTTCCAATACAATTAAGGAATGCCGTCAACCTATTCAGTTTGAGACATTGGAGCGCTTAAGCCAGTCAACCGGCGACTTCTTACTGTCAAAAAAAGAGACATAATTTCTAACATTTGACATTTTTTTTTGACTGTACTGAGCTACCCATATCCTTCTACTCCTAAACTGAAGACATATCATACAAAATGCCCATCGAAAAATTAATTTCATTTGAAACCATCTTCTTCGCTTCCATCTCAATGCTGGCATACTCTGTAGTTCCAATTATATTATATTCAAGTAATTGAAAGGATGTTTGAAAAATTGGGCTACAGTGATGACATGGGACTTTAAAACTTTCTTTTCGTCTTCTAAGAAACGATGTTGAATAAAACCCATCATTGGATCGTACGAACTTGCACCTATCTTAGAGTACTTTAGAATTTAAAAAAAAAACAATAATGTAAAAAAATATGTGAAAAAGCTTTAAATTCAATTTTTGAATTTCTAAAATAAAACAAAACTGAAAACAAGCTCAAAACTGAGAATGATTTCTTATGTATCATTAAAATACAAATTTTTGAAAAAAAAAAAATTCGGAAATTGTCAGAGTTGTTTTCTTATATAGAATTTATTTCTTTTTGTAACTTTGGTATGCAAGTTCTTATTATTTAAAAATATATACTTGAAATTTAATTTAAAAAAAATATTTAACTGTTTTCAAAATATTTAGTTTAAAAAAAAAAAATGATTTTTTACCTAATCCAAAAAATAATTTTTGAAAATTTTTATATGGAATATTATTGAAATAAAATCTCTTTCAAAAAAAAATTGTATCGCAATCCTTCAATCAAAAAACGGGTACCATTAATAATAATGGTTTTGTTGACGAAAACATTTTAATTATGTACTTACAAAACTCCACAGAAAAATTTTCAATTTCAATCGTAAAATTTGAGATGGCTTTTCATTAACATATCTAAGACAATAAATTAATTGCATAAATTAAAACCTTTAGCAGCATTTACTCCACTTTATAGCCTTGACCCATATACATACATACATATGTAGAAAAGTATGTCTACGGAAAGATATTTAAATATTGTTCATCATAGAGTAAACAATGCAGACATTTTCGAATCATAAGTTGCTATTTCTGATTTTTACCTTCAGTATGTGCTGATGTGTTGTGTTAATATCCATTATCCAAATGTCTGGCAGCCACAATGCAGTCCTTGAATACACCAGCAATGTCAGGGATGACTAAATACATAAAAAAAAAAATATCGAAATTCATTCATGGCAAAAGGTAAAATTCCGGTTTTAGGTATCCTTATCTCTGATATACCAATCAACAGGTTTATTAAATATTCCACATCTATTCTGGTTAGTCCTATCTCATAAATATTAATGTTTTTTTTTTTTGCTCATTTAATATTCAGTATGTAAGTTAGGTACCTATTCATTTTATTTACAAATGAAAATCGTGTAGGCAAATAAATATCCAGGATAATTGTTAATGGTGTTATCTGAAATATAATAATAATAATATGAATAAATATACATTTATGAATTTTACGATATCGATACATGAAAATATTTTTGTCTTCTGAAGAAAGTTGGAATAGGTAACTAGGTAGGTACTCAAGTACCTACAACACAGATAGAATTTAATTTTTGTTTTGACAGCTTTCTTTCTTTCTTTGAATGACGATGAAAAATGATAATTTCATTATTGGAAGATAAAATAAGAATTGAAAATCATTGGACTCAAAAATTCTTAATATCAGTAAAATATGTAATTTGTGAGAGAAATTTTTTTTTTCTAATGTAAGAGTTTGTCGTGTTAGAATAATGTAGATAGCTAACCCTGTTCTGATTTCCGATCGTAAACAAATTCTTTCGTTTTCAAACATTCGGTTTTTTGAAATTCTTTTCTTTTCAATAATTGCGAAATGAGGTTTTTAGAAATAATTTTTAATGAAAATGTGCTTGAAACTTTTCAACTTGCGTTTCAGGGAGTGAAAAACATTGTTTTTTTTTTTATTGATGTAAATATCTATAACTTAACTGGACTTCGAAAGAAAAGTCGGTTTGAATACAGACTACAGTGAAAGTAAAATTTTAGACACGGAAATCAATACGGCATTCGGATTTGTGCCAAACGGAAACTAAAACCGGATTTAATTTCAAAAATCGGTTTTGGCATAAATTTTATACAAATATAATACACTAGTCGAAAAAAATAAGTCTTTTTAAAAGAGCTGTATTCTTGTAAAAAAAAAAATGGTAGTTGATCTAAACCAGCAGAGTATCGAGTAACATTTTTGATGTTTAATTCCAGTTTGCTGAAGATCCATCTGTGTGCAAATAGTGTGACTTAAAAATAACACTCAATAAATAGAAAAGAGTTTTTAGTATTTTATTCCAATTTACATAATATTTGAATTATAATTTCGTTGACTGATTGATTTTTTGTTTTTGCTGTCTTAGCGACTTTTCTCAAATAAAAAAAAAATGTAAAAATTGCGTTCCGGTGGTGAGATTTCCGTATTTTTTTCCACGAATACTGTATTTAGTAGAATCAAAAACGACCAAAAAACTTTGAGTTAAAATTTGTCCCACTAAAAGCCACTTCGATGCTATAACATAAACTGCAGTATTGTAGTTCCCATGTTAGTTTTTTTTTTGGCTTAGAAGTGGATTTTTTTCAGTGTTATTTTGAGAATTAAGTTCTTTAAAATAATAATTATATGGAATATTTAAAAACACAAGTGTACTGAAGCTCGAACTGTCCGATTGTTTGTTTTTAATTTTGAAATTTTAATTATTTTTATTTCAAAAATTGCACAGATAGAACGATAATTAAAATTAACAAAAAAAATATAAAATAAACACTCAAAACTAATTTCACCGGTGTCACTATAGGTACATATACATAGGTAATTAAAATTAGGACAGACGAAAGTTATTTGTAAATAAAGGGCATCGCTGTTCCTACAAAAAACAAAATGTATTTAACATTTGCACAATAGCGTTCATTTCGCTTGGTAGAGGAAGAACCATTTTTATTTGAGCTTTTTTAGGGCAATAAGTCATGACTAGCAATTTTGGTGTTTAAATTTAAACACGCCAGAGGGCAGAAAAAATTTCTAAATACAAATAAAAACTTTTAACAACGTTCCTGAAAAATTACACAATTTTTTTTTTGCCGTATAAAATGTGTGTATAAAGATTTTATATTAGAATAAATAAATAAAAATAAAAACATATTCCAACTGTCAATACTCCTCATAACATTATAGAACTTTAATTCATAAGAGAGTAATTATAAAATCAAATCATCAAACTTTGCCATATATGCCATAAGCCATTAAAAACTTTTTCGTACGCTTTGATTTAATTTTCTGGTTATGCCACCATGGATTTTTCGTTGGTTTTCGAAGGTAAACAAATATCCCTCATTTCGAAGCCTTTTGAATAATTTCTGAATTGTAAGTTAAGAAGATTGTGTATAGGTAACCAAACTCTATAGCAAGCTTTATGCTAAAAATGAACCCTTCCCCCATTTGGACTCATTTTCTATTCCTTTTAACTTCAAATAATTTTGAGCTACCATCATGAGTGTTGATGCTTAAAGTTTCGAAACTTTTAAATTGAATTAATTTATGTATAACACTAAAAGTGAAGTTGGAAAACTTTTAAAAACTTAACAGTGATAATAATAATTTAATTATTTCGTGTAGAAATTATTTATTGCGAATTAAAAAGAAATATCTATTAAATATGTTAATGAATGTAAAAATTAGAAATACATACATAGATAATAAAAATTAAGAATGGAAATTCAATTCTTAAATTTAATTAATATCATCATTTTATAGGGATGTTGAAAAAGGTTAAAAACTGAAATTAGAAAAGTCGACTTTGAAGGTAGGTTTTTCTATAATTATCTGCCAAGGTTTCTGTCGGTTATAAGATCAAAAGACACTATTGTAACGTTCCTGATCCTGATTGAAACTAAGTTGAAGGTCATGGCACCTGACCGTCAGCGATAATTTTACCAATAAAAATAATATGATGACACGCTTCATTATATGGTTTTATTTTTGCACATGAAAATTTTAAACGGATGTCTATTGTTGTGTTTGGTTTTCAAAATGAATGCAACTTGTCAGTCAAAATGAAAACATGAGCGAAGTTAGCGAAGAGGTTTTGATCCTGTGAAATAAAATCCCGTGTAACGAAATCGCGCGAAATCGTGTAACGAAATCCCGGAGAACAAAATCCCCTGTAACGAAATCCCGTGGAATCCTACCTTTTGCAGTTCAAAGCGACATCACTGCATTAATTTTCATTTTTCATAGGTTTGGTGACTCGAATTAATGAGAATTAACGAGAACAAAGTTTGTACACTTGTACTTGAAAATTCATTATGTAGAAGACCTCTCTGACATTTAAAATTACAATGAGCTCTGATTAACGGGTCTACCACGATATCTAGAAATCAATTATCTACAGAGTAAGAATCTCGAATATGAAAATCTCGAAAACAAAAATCTGGAATGGAAAAAATCTCGAAAACAAAAATCTAGAAAATAAAATCTCGAAATGCCAAAATCTAGAAAAAAAAAAATCTCGAATGCAAAAAACTAGAATTTTAAACATTGTCTCAAATATTCAATGGGAGGTCGTTGGTTGGATATTTTTGTTGATGGTTTGGCTGGTTGTTGGTAGATGGTTTCGTTGATTTCGATACATCGATTGAAAGGTGGCACTCTCTAGATCACGAAAATCCAATTTTTATTTCTGTCGGATGCATACTTTAGCCAAAAATCACTTTTGAAGATGGCAAGTTTAGGAGGTCTAAGACGCTTAGTTTAGCCACAAATCGCATTTAAAGATAAATGTTGGTTTTTCGCTGAAAAGTTGTCTAAAAAAGATGTAAAAAAATAAGATTTTTTTGTTTAAAAGCACATTGGGTGGCCCGCTTCGCGGGAACTCAGGATTTTAACTCCCTCTTTCGGGGACACACCCGCTCACGCGACTCCGTCGCTCCGCTAAGGGTATGTAAAGTCGCCAGGCAGGCTCCAATATCAACAATATTTTTGATGTATTTGGGTTTTATTGAGTTTTAACTGTTAAAAATACAAAATAAAAAAAATCTCGAATTTTTATTTTTTTTCGAGATTTTCTTCTAGATAGAGTCTTTCGAGATTTTTGTTAATTCTGGAAGATTTTTGCGTTCTAGATAATTTTTTTTTTGTTTTCGAGATTTTCGGCATTCGAGATATTTGGCATTCTAGATTTCGTCATGATCCTTTGATTAACTGAAGCCTGTAACGAACATCCAAAAAATGTATAAATATGAGTTTTATTCCAAAAATTATACCAGTTCTTCTTCTTATTTGACCTCGAAAAAAGTATGTAGTAAAGGGATATAATTTGATTTTCAATGAAAGGTTTTTGGTTGGATTATTTAGTTAGTTGGTATATTTTTTTGGTTGGTTGGGGACACACCTGCTTCTGCTTACGTAACTTCGTCGCTCCGCTTAGGGTATGGAAAGACGCCAGGCAAGCGCCAAAATATTTCAATTCTATTAAAACTATATTAGGTCACATCAAATCATGAGAATCAACAAGTACCGTCCTAAAAGCAAAATGATATCCAACTTTTTGAATAAAATTACGTTTGAAATAAAAATCCATATCTTCTTTACAATATTTTTTAGCCCTCAAAAGGACTCTGTAAATGAAAATCAATTTTGCCGAAATGCCATTTTCCATTTTCTTCCTCTTCTTCACTTAAAAAAATCAAGTATATTCTCGCGGGATTTCGTTATACGAGTTTGGTTTCATAGGATTTCGTAACTTGCCCGAATATTACAAATTTCACTTAAAATTTTTTAAAGTTTCAGGACAAAAATATAAGTAAGCGAAGCGCCAAACGAATAAAACATTTTCGATCAAATAAGAATCTCATTAAAAATATGCATTTCGTACTACAGCAAGAACATTATTTCCATTTTAATTGTTTTTCTATCAGCTTTTATGTTTTCAACAACCCAAACTTCACACGTAATAAAGGTTTCTATTATTTTATGACGAGACATTTTCTTCTTTCTTGTTACGAGCTCATTTACACTTAGCTGCCTGAATTTCATTCGATATATTCTTATCACTAAAAAAAAAAAATATTGCTTCACCTTCAGTTCAGTTTAAAGGTATCAACATTAAAAACAACCCCTTCTTCTCATCAACACGACACGACAACATGGGCGTTCTTCAAAATTACACTGAAAGAATATTTATGAGGGATTAAATTTAATGCGGTTATTCATTCAGAGAGATATTCTATGACCAATAAAAAGGCTACGGGATCTTAACAATGAATTTTTGGGATACTCGCAAAGAAAAATATACTATATCTTAGGTCAGCAAAAGGTAAACAGATTCAGAAATTGGTTAGCTAATGCCATAGATTTTCCAAGGTCATATTTTTGGGATGTTCGACAAAAATGCAATTTATTTGAAAGATTACTAAACATTCATAAATGGTCAACTATTTAGAGTTATTGGTAAGCCATAGCTTTGTTATTATTTGAAAAGTTACTAAGTACTTAAAAAGTTAAAGGCCATTAATATAGTAATAACATAGAAAGCATTGTATGCATTTTTAAAGTGGTGCCAAATTTGTTGGGAAAAGATTTTCATACAAATTTTGCACATTAAAAAAAAAAATATATATCCTTTTTTGTAAAAAAACACTTCGCTAATTTACTTTACTTGACTAATGGAACATTAGAACTGTTTGCTCAAATAATAAATGCCGTCCTGTCATTAACTGCAAGCATTTTTCGACGTCAAAGATGGGCTATTTTGTAAATTGCTACCCGTAAGAACATATAAATCAAATTAATCAATTTTTTTCTATAACAAAAAAAAAATTAAAAGATACAAAATTAACGACATGAAAGCATTTTTGTGCTATCAGCATCTTGACGTTTCTAGATGTCAAAAAAGGGCACGTGTTCGGTTTGATTTTACTAAATTTACATACAATTAATCATTGCTAAACCTCTTTATTTAAATAATAATTAAAAATGGATTTCTGGGCTTAAGAAATGTTATAAAGCATGTCATTTTAAGTGTTACCGTTGTGTAAGTAATACATATTTGCTTAAGACCATAGGTACTATACAGCAAGTTTTGGATTTGACTCAAGATTATGATCAAATTTGACATTTCTATGACGGGAAAGTCCAACAAAGTGGGTCTCGAAATTCTATCTGTTGAGCTACAGCCTAAACTGGTATTTGCATTTTCTTGAAACTGGGCGTTTAAAGTGTTTTTTGCACCGTATTTCCACACGTTTTTTAATATTTTTTTAAGAACAAAAATAACGTTACCTGCCATACATTTTTTGCCTTTTTGGAAAATCAGATTTTCTCGAAAACTACTCCGAGAATTGAAAAAAATTCAACAAGCATACATAAATCTATATCTGCTCTTCACTTCTAATGAAAAAAAAAAAACAACATAATAATATGTGGGAGGTAGCGTTACCTCCCATAGAATGATTTGTTTGATTTTCGAATTTATAAAACAAACGTGGGAGATTAATTAAGACGAGTTACTGCGCTTTAGAGTCAAAATGTATGTATGATTTTAAAATTAATTATTAATACAAATTTAATCTATAAAAGTTATTATCATTTTAAATTAGGAAGTGACTTTTGGCCCACCCTGTAAAAGCGAAAGATCCACACAAAATACCTAGCCTAAAAGAGTTCTACCATAAATCCTCAACTAAACATGTTTGATCCATGCCATGAAATCAAAGTTAACATTTTTAATTTAAGTGAAATTATTGATTCGAAAACAAAAACAATGTGATCACACAAAGGAGCAAGTTCCTTCAACTTCAACTTTTAACCTTCCCTGGCTTTGTAAACATTTTTTTAAATGCTACAAAAAAAAAAAAAAAAAAAAACAAATCAGTGCATGTTTTCCGTCACTTAGATACATTGTGTATTTTTTCTGAGTGTATACTTTATAAAAAGAACCAAAAGTTCTAGTGTGTGGTTAAAGTTACATTATTATAGGCACTGGGAACATTTTAGTTTATAGTAGCAAGGTTTGCCGAAGATTAGCACGTTCGTCGCGTTATTTCAATTTACTGTTATTGTACCCTTAATCCTAAAGGGAATTCCTTTTGGTTTCCCACATGAGTTTCATTTGAAAATTTTATTACACCGTAAATTCCCACCGCACGCGTTCTGTACAAGGATTCTATATGAGAATAATAAAGATAAATATCAAAAATCGAAAGGTTCTTGCTTGATTATAAATTTTAATTTTTCTCTCAATATTTAGTTTTATTTTTAACATTTTGTTTATGATGTGTTTTTTTTTTGTTCTACATTGCAGGCCTATAACAAAAAGCTAATGCTTGCAACTTATTTGAATGACAACGCGGACGAACTAAGGGTGTTTTCGGGAAGAGGAAGTGTGTTAATTGAGTACAGTACCTATAGTGCTTTTTCGATTTTCTTAGCAAAGCTTTTTTAATTGACTAAGTCGACGCGACGGTCGGTCGTAGTAAACATACATAATATAAACAATGTCAGAATCCACATCGTTGGAATTGAGTTCGGTAGATAGGCCTACTCGTTTTCAAGTTAACCCAGTCAATCATAAGAAAAATGATAAGGAAAGTGGAAACGGCAAGGATGATGTTCCACATGAAGTATACAGACGGTTGACAAACATTGATGGAGAACCCTTAGAGGATGACCAATTTAATGAAGACGCCTCGCAAATGCCTCAACAACCAAGAACTCAAAGGTAAGTTTAGTGGTGTATTTACATAATTATTTTGACGTTTGTATTATAACTGTTTTAATTTTTGGTAGCAAAGCAAACATCCAGGGTTGTTATGTAAATAATAACGAAACATAATTCTGATGGGGAGCGGTTAGAATTTTGTTGATCTTAAAATCATGCCAAAGAATTTATTTTGCCTTTTGTCTTGTTTGTGAACCTTAATCAGTAAATGCGAGCATACAAAAAACAATTAGTCAGTTAAATAGCCGCAAGAAACGAGCGCTATTTAGTTTCAAGTTTCAAGATTGGACTGGATCTTACAATTGACGTACATAACTAATGTTTGCATAAAGTGCTTCATAGTTACAACAACAGCATCAATTATGGCTTAAATTGTGGGGTCTAAGGAGCTTTAGTTAAAATAGTAATGAATAAACTTTTGGTAAAGAATTGCTCTTAGGAAGTTATTATCTGTACCAGCACTGAGTCATCAAGCAAATAATAAAATATAAGCTAAAGTAACGAAGATGAAGTTTACAACGACAATTTTTTAGTTTTGTGAACTTTAAAAATAATATAAATTATTATATAATAATAATATATTGCATAATTCGAGGGCTCACAGCTATACCAAACCAAGTCACATTTTTAAAAAACTGTGCTACGCTAAGTGCAAAATTAAAGTTTGTTTTTAATAACTTCGAGTTTGAAAATTAATTTTTCTAAAACTATTAGTTAAAATAATTTGGTGGGAGAAATGAAACAAAACAGAGTTTTGACTTTAAGAAGATCTGTTGTATGACATTGTATAGGTGGAAAATCACTTTGTATTTATATAGTATTTTGTTTTATAAGGAAATCACCGTAAGTGACATCCAGGATTGTGGATAGAGGGTGCCAAAAGAGGACTTGATGATTTAGATGATATTGTTAAACACTAAATTCCTATGCTGAAGAAAAATATTAGAAAATAGTTTTGGTAGCGTCCGACTACTGCCGCGTTCTAACGATTTTTTGACATTTTAATTAAAAGAAAAAAAAGAAAATTAGTCTCTATAAGACCGGTGATTTAAGTTTAATCCACCACTGCCATGTCTAGTGCGCTCCTTATTTTCTCGGGCACGAATACGGCTCCACTTCCCGGTAACGACTTAACTCTTAACTCTTATCATGCAAGAAAAAAAAAAGTAAATAAAAATAATTTTACTAAAATTTTTCAAAGTTTAGAGTAATTCAGGGTCATAGACCATCAGGATCGTTAAAATTATCTGGACAGGTTTCATCTTTGGATGTAGAAAGAGATAAGGCAAAAAAGACACACTTATTCCACAATGTCTTTTACGATTTTGATAAATATTTTTAGTTATGCTAAGGCCAGTAGATAGGGGGTGTTTAGTGCTCCTAGGTTTTTAATGATTTATATGAAATTTAGTTCTTTGGAAATATTTTTCTAATCAAGTAAAACTATTTACTGCTGAGTGCCACAACGGGCGGCTAAACGGCGGTAAATAAGTCTTCTTCTCTAATTATTTGGATGATATTTTGCATTTAGAGAACACAGTGGATACTTTGAAAATAAAGTAAGAAAATTGGACAAAAAATTAAAATTTTGTCAAAAAGAAAAGTTGAAAATTAACAAAATTGGTATACAAATTGGTGAAAATATAAATTGTGGAAACAAGTTTTGTCAAAACAAAAATTTCGTTCCAAAAAAAATTGTTTAATAAAAATTTTGCCAGAATCGCCCACAGAAAGATAATCTTTTGGCATTATATAATTTAAATATGACCTGGCTCGGACGTAATTCAATCTGGAGTCCAATTGTCGATCACTTTTTCCAACATTTGCGTCAATAACCCAACGAATGTTGTCCTCCAAATGGTCGATCGATTGCGGCTTATCGGCGTAGACTATCGATTTAGGAAGCCAATTCACGGGTCCGAAACGTCAAAATATGCTGTTAACAAACGTTTCCGTTGTTAAGATCAAATGTGGCATGAGGGGAGGGGTGTGCCATGTTGCGCCATCTTGTTGAAGCCAAAGCTTCTGCACATCTTAGTTGTTTAATTGAGGAACGAAAAACTCAGCAATCATCGCTTTATAGCGTTCTGTCACAAAGCACCCAAAACAATCAGTTTTTCTGGATGTAACTGCGTCTCAAAATTTGAAAAAGTTGTTCAGTTGCTAACCAAACTAAACACAAATAACTTAACAGCTGTTATAATGGCCGTCGCCGGACAAAAAAAGTGTTGCCAATTTAAAGTTTCATACCTCATATTTTAATATATTTGTTATAAACCAGACAAAAAATGATAAAAAATAAAAGGTACTCATTCCTCTAAATTCTATTTCTATCACAGCCCTTGTCAAGGAACGATACACCCTGTATACTTAAGATTAAAGTTTAATTTTCAAACATTCTACAGGTTTTCGCATAGGTGTTAACCAAAAAAGAAATCAATTTTGATTTGCAAAGGACATTAAAGAACTTGTTGAGTTGCTACAAATGCAAATAAGGAATAAAAATTTAAGAAAAAAATGAAATTAAACAAACCATTTATCATTCGCTTATCCACAGGTTCTTAAGCCTCTTTTAAAATAAATGGAATACCCTTAGGGATAAGGATAAAAATAACTGTGTTGCTTTAGAAGTTCAAGCAATTTATTTTCAGTGCCAGATGAGATATGTATTCGTCATGTGATATCAGGATCAGGCAAGAGGGAAGTTATAAAACATTTTGTATCAAACAGCAGGACACATTGTTCGTTTAAAAGCAAAAGAAGAGATGAAGGTACATATATAGGTATAAAAAATAAGGAAAGACAAATTGAGTTTAAGTAACATTGTTCATAGTGTGCCATTTTATATTTTACTTGCAATAAGGATCAAGTTAAGCATTTATAGAAACAACGAGAAAAAAGCGAATAAAACTTAAACTGGCATTATTAAAGGGTTATTGTTTGAGTAAAAGTTCCAAAGCAATATTTTGAGAATATTTTGCGAAATTAAAATTTATCACAATTTATTTTTTGACCAATTGTTATTCTCGGTATATCTCCACTTTTTTGTTGCCCAACAAATTTGTTTGACCAATTTTATTTGAGAATTGTTTTGTTTCACCAAATTTTGTTAAATTTTTTTTTTGAAGCAATTTTTTGACCAAAACATTTCCACTTAGTTGTTCCCTGGAAGTTTTATTTGACGGTTTTTTTTTTAACAATTTTTAAACAATTTCGGTATTTTTTTGACTTCCACAACTTTTTTTTTTGAGAAACAATTTATTTATAGACAATTTTGTTTTCCCAACCTGTTTTTTTTTAATATTTTTATTTCCACATTTAGTACCTGGGCGTTATTAGGTATTAAAATAAACAAAAAATACTAGGTACCCGCAAAATACTTTTAATCAAGTAAAATGTTTATAATGGCACCTGCCTGGCCACTGCACATACTCTAAGCGGTGCAACGGAGTTGCCGCTAACGCAGTTCCCCTAAAAAAAATGCATGGACATTTTAGGTGCCCTGCCATGAACTTTTTATTTTCAGCAAATTTTAAGAACAATTTAGTTCGCCACATTGATACACTTTATTTTGTAATATATCTAGCTACACATTAAATAGGTACATCACCAAATTGTATGGGAGAGGTATACATTATTCGATTTTGATTTTTGTGGTCGTTGTATACTTTTTGAACGAAACAACTTTTTAAGCGCTGAAGCTGATTTGATTCGATTTAAAAATTGATTTGATTTCAAAGACAACAAAAAAAAATATGGAGAAGAGAAAGGTGCTTTTTGTTAAATTGGATAAAAGTTTTATCGGTTTATTCAACATTAAACGAATTTGATTTTTTTTTGTTTTGCGTTGTTGCTTGCTGTTTTTAAATGTTGAATATGGGTAGTAGGTTGAAAATCAGGAGTAATGACTAGTTAAATGTTAGCCTGTCACTCAATCCAATTTCTATTTAACTTTGCCAATAATTTTGTGGGACTTGATTCAGCGGATTTGTTAATTAAATATGCCTACCGTTCTCAAAATAACTTTCGATGACTTTTGCAATGGGTAAAACTATTCGCAGATTGGAAGTGTTATCCTATACCGACCAATTTACAACCTAAGAAAATCTTATTATAATGAAATAAATCTAGTGTACAATTAGGGTGGGTCAAATTATACGAAGTGGTTATTTGGGTTTTCAAGTACTTCAAGGACAGATGTTGACAAATGTGAAGGAAAAGGGACAGATAAATACCTTAAAAATAATCTCTTATACAATAATAGAAAAATGAGACGGGTGGATTGAACTGTAGACATAGGTTGTTTGGTTAGGATAGACCAAGATTTTATTTGTTCATTTGAATAAGCACTTCACTAGGAATTAGATTTTGTTTGTTCCTAACACCACTACCAGAAGTTTATTCAGATGTTTAAATTGACATTCAGAGGCGAGTATAATTTTATACAAACGATTGTAGAATAGAATTCGTTACTTCACTCCACAGAGAAAAAATCCAAAAAAGCTAAAAAAAAAATAATTTCATTAAAATATTTCTATGGAGATATGGAGAAACGCTTATTGAAATTCAAAAAGATTTTCGTGTTATTGAAATATACTTACATATATGTATGTATGTATATCAGAAATAGTACCTACATACTTAAAAAATTATTTTTAAAAAAACTTTACTTAATAAAAATTCATTCTCATTAACTTTTAACATTACAATTTTCTATTGCGAATCGGCACAAAAAAATAGTGCTCAGCTGGTAAATAGAAATCGACACCTGGAAAAAGTAATGAGACTAAATATCAAACTACAAAATTGAAAAAAAATGTTTATAGGTCGGTCATTTTTATAAAATGGTCAATAAGATTTCCTGGATTGTTTTAATCAACCTTCTCCTTGATGCAAAGCATTCTTAAATTGCATTTGTTTTTTTTTGTTTTTGTGTAATTTTAACTGATTAAGAGCTGACATTTTAATAGTCAGTTAAATCTTCTTCAGTCAACACAAATATTTGTTCCACTTGCTATAAGTATTTATTTATCTGATATAGTAGATATAAAATCCAATGATGCAATAGTTAGTTGCTAATTAGTTGCTGCAATATTGGCCGAGAAACTAATTCCCCTCCCCCTCCCTTTTTGAAAAGGACTCTTTAGTTTGGTACCACTTACATCACCGTATGGTAATTTTTAGGTGGAATCGGTTTTTGTTAGAGTGCAAGGCAATTTGTTGCTCAGCTTATTTTTCGGCAACTAATTACCAACAAATATCGTCGTTATTTCTGGATCATCACATTTCTTTATTTCTTTTGTGGCGGTGCTAACTTGCAGCAACTAATTAGCAATAAATTATTGCATCATTAGATTTTGGAATTTCTGTTGTGGTGGCGCTATCTGGACGGACCTGAAAAATCAGCTCTAAGAGGCAATAAGGGTTAGGGTTACACTTGTGGTGGTCACGGGTAGTTTTTCTGTTAAACGAAGTAAGTTACTCCTATTGCTCCTATTGTAGAGTGAAATTTCTTAAAAGACTAGCTACCTTTCAGACAGACGTATCATGTGCCGTTTGCACTGCGACAGTGCAAGTGACTGTCTTAAAATCTTCTTCAAAACCTTCTATTTTAAACACAGACAACGGTCTGAAACAGCTATTTGAAGAATACGCCTTCCCTATACAGCTATTAAACATGTTCATGCGGTCACTTTCAGCTCTTTCCCTCGGCATTTCGTTTTATCCAAGAGATCTTTTTCTCCAGTATTTTTCACTGAACGACGGCATATCCTTTCGTTCGGCTGATATGGAGTTTAGAAAAGTGTATAGGTATAATGTGCATCATTCGTGCTCCAAGTTTCCCTATGCCTAACCTACGAATGTGGCTGTTGACGTCAGGGTGTAATTTGTTTTTATGTTTGCTCAAAATTAAGTGATGCACATTTTTCAAACCGAGTTGACTATGTCTGGTTTATTTTTTTGGAATGCATCGGCCTGAAAAATACCAAAACGAGCTAATACGAAGAAAAATTGGAACTTTTCTGTCTTTTTAATGCTCCAGAAAAATGTGTTTTTGGTATGAAACCGAAACTAATGTACTTTTACACATTAATACTCAAATTGATGGCTCAGATTACTTGATTCTGACCTACGATAACTCATCCTCTGTTGGTTCAGCGTTTCTTCTTCTTAATGTTGTACATAGGCATCTTCTTTGAAAATGTGATCAATATTGCTAGTATGTCTGCTCATTGAAACATCATATTTATGGCGAAAAAATGAGTTGCATCGAAACTTGCACTTTCGATTTCCGCAGATACCTTTACTTACAGCGGCTTTTTCATTTTCTATAACCCACTTGAAGGTCTCTTATTACAACTTCCCAATATTCCACCAACAGGCTTGTCTGTTCTAAACCAAAAATCAAACATAAATTTTCAAAAAATACTAAATGCAACTTTTAATTATTTGTGTGACTGCAAAATGCATAAATCAAAACTACGAGTATGTAATTTCCATTGAGCGTCATTAATGTCATTAATGAAATGTGCTTATACCTGTCTTTTTAGTAAGACAGTTAATTTCTCTCGTTTAAAAAAGTCTCTTGCTATAAATTGTGGGCTTTCATAATGTATTAAATTTTTCTCCTTTTGGGATTCCTAAGTTGTTAATATTCTTATTTGTGGTGACATTAAATCACACAGCAACACCACTAAACAACACCCATAATTTATATAAGCTCGTTAAATTACTCCTGATGTCACTAAATCCATTTAAACATGTAATATTTTTCACATAAATATTTATATACATAACATCTATATACATACATACATAATATGGTTTTAATAATATCAACCAAAAAAAAAAGGTAATAAAAAAGATGTTCCCAATAGTATGAAGATTTGGTTCCTTTTTTAATATCTAATACAAATCTAAGCTAATAAAACAGTAACTTTTTTTTTTTGTTAAGATGTACGATGTTAAGATGTATGATGAAGAAAGAAGCCATTTCCAACCATAATAATAACAATAATTTCCCTTATTTAATATCCTTCCCGAAAAGTCAGAAAATCAAACCAAAAAAAAAAAAGGTCATAATGCTTCACAAGCACCTACAGTAAAGACTTTGTAGCTAGTCGTCGCTCCTTGAATGTGTATAACAACGTAATCCCTGAATAATGTGGAATTTTGCTGTGTTATTTATGGCTTTTAATGGAACCCAATAATTAGTTTTCCTTCATTGCGAATGCGAAAATTCAGTAATGTAATGTTTTTTGGCTTTTGGTGTAATTTGTCACCACATAGTAAAAATGTGTTGCCATTACACTTATAAAGATTTTTCTTTCTTACACAAAAATAAATGACATTACTTTGACATTTTCACATGTTTGTTCATCAACATTTAGGATTTATCAATAGAGAAAGGTTGATTTAAAGATGTAGATACATATATGTATAAGGAGGTCAGAAAGTTGCATATAAAAGATCCTAGAACAAATCGTGAACCTAGGAAAGCAGACAAATTGGGGTATAAATTAGGTCATCATTTCGTTAGGTTCGCATCAGTAACAGCTAACAGCATCAACTTAATCTTTTATGTTGAAACTCTTCTTCCTTCTTGGAGGCACAAATAATGTACAAAATGGAAACACCATATTATACAAAAAGGATATACATACATAAGTAACAAACAGCAAAAGAAGTGACCTTTACTCACTTAGTTAGATTTATAGAAGTAATTTGACAAAGTTAGCGGAGAAGAACGACTTAGATTAGTAATTTTTTTTTCTTGCTCTGTTGTACCGTGACCCTTGCCTACAAACTAGCACATGTGTTACATTTGTTATGTATTACTTAAATAAACCTTGACAAGGCAAACTTATTTAGGTTTATTAATCCCTTTTAAAAATGCAAAATTAAATACGAGTATTAATATTTTTGCATCACATTAAATTATAGGTATTGGGCTTTAAGCAACATATTGCTTATGAATTTCATGTGACAAAAATATTGTGCCTATAAATTAAGCGTTTAAAATTTAAGTGTGGTTTGACAAGGCTGCATCCTGTTTAAACCTTATATATTGGTACCTGCATGTCCACCCATTATTTGTTATAGCTATAGTTTCTTTGTACATATTTTACGATCACTTTTATTGAGAGATTTAAATACCAAAAAAAAAACAATATAAAATCAATATGGTTTATTCAGATACCTCCCTTTGAAATGACAACAATACTGAATATTAAATGGGTGAAAAAAAAACAATAATGTTAAAATAATATTCAATATTAAAAAGATATTATTTCTGATTCAATTATTTAAAAGTATTGTTGTCATTTCAAAGTGAGGTATATGAATAAACCATTTTGATTTTTTTTGTTTTTTTTTTGTATTTTAATAACAGAATAAAAGTTGAAATTAAAGTTCGGGCACAAAAAATCACTATTGGCAGGAATCCAATTGTGTGCCTAGCTTTAATTTCAACTTAATTTTTAATTTTCACGGGAACTGCTATGTATCATTGCTTGTGTCCTACTGTTAATTCACAAAATGGGGAAATTCTAGAATTTGCTGGAAAGACATTGAATTTTTTTGTAACATTGGTAAAAGTTAGAAACATTTTGTTTTCTTAATTCTCTTTGAAATAGCCCTCAACATGCATTCTTAAATTTAAATTTAAAGAAATACTTTTTGTTGGAAAGTTCGTTGGAAGCCGTGAAATGTTAAGAAAGGCATTTTTAATCGAAAAAAAAAACTGTTTACTGCAACGGAGTTGCGTGAGCAGTGTAGTGCCTCTACTACACTGTGCGAAATAAATAATAATAATACAAAATAAATTTACCAAATCCTGTATTGAATTTTTTATTTAAATTTACAGTAGATTTCATATGGATTAAAATATAAAAAAAAATTAAATTTCAGTAAATATCGTTGAATGTCTGTTGAATGTCCGTTTCATGTTTTTTTTTCCAATTCCATCAACGATTGTCTGAAAGTTCGTTGGAATAGACGAAACGTTAGACAAGGTGTTTTAAGCAAAAATAAAAAAGAATGCTTTAATTGGTGCCTTTCTACCGACTGGAAAATATAATATGCAGAGCAAGAGCAAGGGAGTTTCGTGAGTGGGGAAAGTGCCTCCAATAAGGACGTTTAAATTCTTGGAAACAGCAAAGCGTGCCAGACAATAAATAATAAAAAATGCTGTTGAAATATTATAGTTCTCATCGGTAAAATATATTCCAAATGCCAATACATCCTGTTGATTGTTATTTTCATGTTTTTCCAATTGAATCGTGAATTGTAAGAATAATGACGGCATCCAATTGAAAATTTAACAATAACATATACATAATATGTATACAACATACAGTTACTCTATTAACTATTAACTTTTAAATATCTGAATTTTCATTTCGCAAGTGTATGCTCATTTTTAGGAGTAACTCTTTGTATATGAAAACTATAGTACTATCATGGTGGAAGTCGAATGGGGCGACATCTAATTTACCTATGCAACCCTTACTTTTTTTTTTTGCGGAGAGCTTATGGAGGTTTTAAATGATATTTATTATTATTTTTTGGATGCAATAATCCAAAAAATAGTCTACTCTTGCCCCTACCACCAATTTTCGACGCTTAAAGACTCCCCAAATCGAATTTTACACCTCACATTTTGCAGCGCCACCACCAGGACCTCTGCAACCCTAAAAAAAACTCGCCATGATAGTACTATAGTTTTCATATACATACAAAGAGTAACTGTACCGTCGTGTCGCTTCTGGGTTACACTGTTGTATCTCGAATTTAAAAATCAAGATTTTGATATTGAATAAGTATTATTTAGCATCAAATTATTTTTGTAACCATGTATATGTACATAATGGCAGAAAAAATGCGGAAAAAGATTTTTCATTCTGAATTGAAAAAATGGCTCAATACATATTTTTGAAATTTGAAACAAAACGGTTTTTTAATACTTAAATATTTTGAACAAAAATACATTTTGCTTTCAAAAATAACGGTACCTTCCATACAAACGTTACAAAACGCGATGTGATTGCACAAAGGAGCAAGTACGTGCGACCCGGTCGTGAAATCTATTTTATTTTCTTAATATCTCAAATTCTTGTTTTTTTGTCAGGTACGACCTTGTAATTATCAAGCTACCTCACCTAATTTCCATCAGAAAAAATAAATTTTTTGTTCGGTAATAATATATTGTTCTTTGCCAAAAAAAAAAAATTAATATATAAATATTAATTCAAGAAATTTTTATACAGTTTGATTTTCTGCTTAAAAGTAAAACGCTTGTGCTTCTTTTTTGAGTGATTAATGTTTAACTTATAAAAATCTTCAGCAATGATGTGGGCACCTATACGCCTCCAGGGCTAAGGGGCACCACCCTTATCAACCTTTGGGTTAGAATCCCAAACTGCTTAGGCAATTTCATGTTATAACATTAATTTTCTTGGATTTAAATATAATTCATTTATCATTTTAAGAAATTGCTAAGGATCATTATTTTGCTGAAATCTCCATTTCTGGAGAAGATATTTTGGATGATGTTTTGCATACATAACAGTTTCACGTAATTCATTTTACTGGTCCATTCCATCTCATTTCTAAAATGGCGGTGATACCAATATATGTATGTACATAGGTACATATGTGTATGCTTTTAAGCACAGTTTTTTTTTTTTTGTTATATTTACAATAAATAATTAAGAACAAATGAACTGGTAATCAAATTTTTGTTTCCGAACTCCTCCTTCTTATGTTATATTTTCCTTAGCCTAAATACGAAAATATACAAAAAAAAATTAAGAAAGAAAAAGATAATACGAGACATGTTATAATGATAAAATCTCAAAAACATAACTGCCTGTCAGTTTCATTCAACTCTTGTCATCATTTATCACTTTTCCGTAAAATATATGTACCTATGTACCTAGTATGTATGTTTATGTACATAGGCACCTATGTATATGTTTACAAAACAAAAAAGTTTCTCATCAAATGTATAATCAAACCAACATACAAAAAAAAAAAATAATTGCACATGTCAGAAGTAATACATGTTTTTTGTCTCCGTGCACACTTTTGAACTTCATAACTTTTCCAACTCCCAATGGCGCATGTTTAAAACAAAATATTTTATTTATCTTGTATGAAAAAAGCATCGAAAAAATTAATTTGTAGGCTTTAATTATTCTCCCCAGACAGACAATAATCTGGGGACTAGAGTTATAAATTCAAGTGATAAAATACATTTCACACATAAAAGTTTTTTAAATATAAATTTGACACATATTATATTGTACACGTATACTTAGGTCCTATGAAATAAATAAGCCAATCAAATTTTAAACATTTAAAAGCTCTAAAATTGGGACTCCTCTAATTTTTTTTCCTCTAAAACTTCTTCAGAAATTTTGATAAAATTTGATATAATGACATTTGTTGACTTTAAAAGTTGATCTAGGCAGTTGTCATCCAGGGTCGTAGCCCAGGGGCTGATTTTTCTCGAAAACGGTCCTGACAATATTTTTGAAAAAAAATCAGGCAAAAAAAAAATTCAACGCAAAATACTGAACATATTTCTTCCGTGTCATGAAATAAAGGATTTTTTTTTGAATAGTTTTCTCTGTTGATTCGGTGGGAGCGGGAGGGGGTGTGTATGGGATCCTTAATCTTTCTTTTTTTGCGAAAAATTCTAGTTTTTCATGGTTATTAAGACAAAATGCAGTTCATTTTATATTTATAAATGCTGAGAGTCAATCTTATGTTCTCTTCTTTCCATCATATTCAATATTTTCAAAACATCATCTGCAGATCTCTCATAATTTATTGTGCTTACCTCTTCGTTAATTGTTTCAGTCAATCTTACACAGCGATGGTGGTAAATGAACATCACCTTGAATAAATTTAAGTTTCCTTTTCAGAAACACAAGTTTGGTCTATGAAAAGATTATCATTATTATTAACTATATTTCCCACTTTGGTTTTTGTAAAGTAAATACACTTTAAGAAAAACATCTCGCAATTTTTTAAACTCAACATACAATGTTAGAGTTGGCCAGGAAATGGAGACCAGTCTCGAACAAGCCACGAGAAACTAACGAAACCGAATCGGTATGTTTTTGGGCAATTTTATCTGATGTTTTCTCTGAGTGTTGTTTTCTTGTTTTAAGGAAAAACTCATTTATCTTCCCAATCCACAAAAAAGGTCGTAAGAATGAGAAATCTCAAATTATTATCCGATGACTAAACTCTTTACAATCCCCAAACTCTATGAAAGCATTGTATTGTCTACGACGATTCTCTTTTGTTTTTCACTTTAAATCAATAGTTTTATCACTGCAGGGGTATGGTTTCTTGAAGAGAATTATTATATTATATAAAGGTTGAGGAGTATCATAGACCTAACTCAATTTGTTTTCTTACACAACCTTATCTGTTATGGATACCTAGACTAGACAGTTAAAAAAAGGGAGGTTAAGTCACTGAATATTTTTATTAAATTATTGAAGTGAAAGGAAAGTCTTTAAATTTTGCTATAAATTTGAAACTTCTTGATGATATTATGAGATGAGCTGATGATGTTTTTTTTTATATTATTTTAACTATTTTATTTAATTTTGAAATCAAGTTATACAAATCTATGAAGGTTTTTGAGAAAATGACTTTTAAAAGGATTGGGGTCAAAATTCTGCTTTCAAAATGCTGGCTTGCAATATTTAATTCTGTTTAACGATTCTGGAAACATGAAAGAAAAGCTTTGAAAATTAAAAAAAAAATCAAGAGTAAATAAACATAGAATTATTTCGAAACAAATCTTAAATAATTTCAATAGAAAAACATAAATAAATAAAAGTAAGAATTTTTGTCATATAATAATACCATTTATTTATTTTTATTTACAGAATACAGTCCATCAAAAGTAGTTTTCGTGATAAAGACAAACCATCTAGGTTTAAGGATTTACAGACGACGCGCTTTCAAGTGGACCCACAAGACTCAGACGATTCAAACGAATCAAATGAAGATCGTGCCGAATTACTTGAAAATGAGTACGACACGAAATATGGTAAAAGTTTTCGGTAAGTTAATTTAAACTCTCCAGAAAATTGTTTTCATCATAATTCTCATTATTTTAAGTATGTACGAGTGTTTTTTTTAAAGAAAACGAAAATAATATTTTTTATTAAAATTTATGTTGATGTTTTACAAATTCTTATGGTATAATTATTTTACAGGCACTTTACCCGTGAGGCACTTCCAAGGCTGGATAACTATCGAAATATTATGTCAATACAAGCTGCCTACCGTCCCACATTAGATGAATTGCACAATGCAACTCTTACCGGAAAGGTAAGTCTAAGACAACTTTTATTTTTGACTTTTTTAGGGTACTAACTCAAGGACTTGAAAGTTTATTAATAAACCAGTGCCAAATCGGGATTTAGAGTCAAAAATCGGAAAAATTTGCTGGCGGTATATGGGTAATAGGAAATTTGGGGATTAATGATAAGTACATACATATATAAAAAGGGAAAAATCGACCGCAAAAGATGACAGGAAGTTAAATGCGTGAAGAAGTGGATTGTAGGTGCTAAAAAATTAATCGCATATCGAAAAAAAAAATTCAAAGGAAAGTTGTAGGTAATTGTGAGACCTATAAATTTTATTTCGATAAGTTTTTTTAAATGTTGAGAAAATGCAAAAAAAATTTTTTTTTTATTCTTTCGAAGAAAATAACTTGTTCATGGACTTTGATAAAAAAGTACTCTTTATGTTTCAAATCAGTTGTAATTTTTAGAATAAAATATAGTTCTTTTAATTTTTTTAAATTGAAGTAAAAAAAAAATTGACGAAAAAGTTTTTGGTTTTTTGGAAATTTTAAGACACCATTTTGTTTTTGTTTAAGAGTCTTTTAGGTGGTGGAAAAACAATACGTTCTTTTTGTGGCAAAACATTGTCAGAAAAAAAAAAATACTTATTTTTCAGCTCCGATTTTTGCGTAAATGCCAATAAATTTTTATTTTTATTATTTCAGTAAGGGTAAACAGTAATTAAAATGTAATTATAATAATAAATAATGTAAAATAAAAGGTTATAACTGCTGAAATTTTGAGAGTTTAAGCAACAAAATAATTTTATCACTAAAAATCAAAACAAAAAGTCACAAGAACAAAAAATAATGTAAACAAAAAAGAAAGATAATTAAATCTTATATAAAAATACTTCTTACATACATATATCTTTTACGATGATTCGTTCTAAAGATTACGATTAAGATGGATTTTTCGAAATGGCGGCCAACGCACAATGGCGATTTCAAAGAAAACGAAAATATGAATTTCTAAATTGTTTTTTTTTTTTTTTTTCTCTGAATATTTGGTTTTATAAAACCCATTATTGGCATTTTACTAATTGGTCAATTGTTGACATAAATAGTAGGTATTTTAACTTTTAAATTTAAATTAATTTTCTGCAAAAAATGGACTTTTTGAAACTAAACATATTGATATATGTAACAAATAAATGTGAAATGTTATTTTGAAATAAAATCACTCATTATTTTTATCCCACTGCAAATACATATATTTTGTTCTGCACTCTTTTTTCTTAAGCTTTTATTACGGTTATATTTGAAAAAATCTATTAAATGCATACAAATCAAATTAGAATATAGAATTTTAGTAGAGCTGGCTACAAGACCGAGACCAGTCTGACCAGTTATGACGAATAAAGTTAGGCCTACCGTTCGAAAAAGCAATAGAGTCCAAAATTGTTAAAAGTTTTGACACTTGCTTATAAAATTCGTATAGAGATTGCAGCACTTTTTCCTTAATTGCATATTTTTTACGATCTTTGTATCTACTTAAACTGTGATATTCAAATTTGTTTGTTCTTCAAATCTCATTCTGTCTACAAAAAAAACCCGACTAATACAAGTTTTAAGATAAAAACATTTTTTAAGCTTGTCCAACCACCGCAATCGTTCAATATGTCTTTATTTTTGTATTTGACTTACAAATATCTACTTCCGGTAATAAAAGTTTAATTTACCTAATGAGCCTTTTAATGCTAAACAAAACATAAGCAAAATCATTATTATGATTCAGCAAATAATCTCAAAGTTAAAAGTCGCAGGCAAGGCAATGGCGACAACAGGCGACACGCCGGAAATAACTTTTTTGCTTACGAAATTTAAAAACCCGAATAAAAGTATACAGCCGGAAAACCCCTGGTTTTAATTGCGAAGATGGCTCCTTAAAGTCTTCATTTCATTGACGTCGAAGCTGAAACCATCTTTTATTATATTATAACAGATTTCAACTTTTTTTTTTTTTGCAATTTGTGTGTTGCCACTTAACTGTAAACAATGGACCTTTCCTTGTAACTTTTGTCGAGTATTGGCAAAGTTCAGAGAGAATAAAAATCTTACATTTCCTTTTTTTTTCTCAACATTAAAAAAATGTTACACGATTATGGGTGCAAGGAAAATATTAAGAGGCTTTTATTGTGTTTTTTTTTTCTTTTGCTTTCCCATTAAAAAATCTTGTTTCCTGTCAGTTATATTTTTTTTCCAGTACTTCCGACCAAAAACGCACCATTAATTTTTTGTTGTGTTCATGTCAAAATCCTGGTGGAGTGAAACATCATTATTCATTTAATCGCAGGCTAAAGAAATGAAATTTTTATAATGTGGTAGGTTTTAATTTAATTTCCTCATTTTTAATGAATAATAATATTTTCTTTAGCAGATATGTAGAGTGCTATGATGGTGGACGAATATATAATTGTATAGGTACTATAGGATAGTTGTAATATGGTTTGAAATCGAAATTCTGTATTCAAAAGTATGGTTTCAAAATTCTGCATGTAAAAATTCGTTTTTTTTTTTTAAATTCTGCAATAGTTTAATTTGCAATGTTTGTATCGGTTTAGCTATACATTTTGAAAATTAATTTTGGTTTTTCAAATTGCAATGTTGATATGAAATATTACTTGCATTAGGTATGATATTTTATCTGTTGGGTGTTAAGTTCACTGTGAATTATAATTTTCAATTTCTTTAAAGAAATCTTCAATAAAATGATAAAAAAAAAATTGTTTATGCCAAAGGAAATTTTTCTAAGACATAATTTTAGTTTTTATAAAAATAATTTTGGAAAACAGAATAAACAATTTTGAAATAAGATTTCTTTTCAAATTCATCATCATTGGATCGACAAATGGGATCCGGTCCTGGCGTCCTTCAACAAGTCTCCCCACCTATCCCGGTCTCGAGCCGACGCCATCCAGTTGCGTAACCCAAGGCTTCGGGTGTCCTGGCAAAGGACTTTCTGAGCCGGTTCCTCTTCGCTCATAAGAGCTAGGTGTCCTGCCCACCGCTGTCTTTCGAGATTAATTTTTGTGACTATGTCTGCTTCAAGGTAGATTCCGTACAATTCATGATTGGAACGTCTCCGGAATCGTCCTTCCTCACATATGGGGCCAACAATTCTCCATACGTGAGTACTGGCAGAACTATGGTCCTGTACAGCAGCAGTTTAAAAGTTTTGGTGAGATTTCTGGATTTGAAGGACTTTGACAGACAATAGTAGGCTCTGTTGGAATTGAGCAGCCGCCAGCGTATTTCTTTTTCTATATTTTTATCGGCTGCTACTATTGACCCAAGGTTCTTTTTAATTACCGACTTTAAAATTTGAATTGAAGTTGTTTTAAAAACAGATGAAAAAATTGAAATTTTGAAGCTTAATTTCAAGTTTTTAGTTCAAGCGGTTGCTGAGAAAAGGGCATGTACTACTAACTTCACAGTGCAGTTAATAGTACAGGTGATTACACCCACTTTTAATGAACTGCAATATTGGGAATATAAATTAAAAAAAAAAATTGGGTGAAAAATGTTCTGCCAACTTCACAGAATTGAATAGCTTCTTCGTCATTGCGTGGAATAATTCCTTCATCCAGCAGTGCTGGCATATCTAGGTATCGTGGCCCGGGATACATATCTCTCAATGTTGATGGGGTTTGGATGGTTGCTTATTTTGCTCATCAGTTATCATGTAGTTGCTTAGTGATATAATAAAGTCTGCTCACGAGTTTCGGTCCACAGGATTTTCCTCTCAAATGTGTCTGACCATAAGAGGGCGGATGAGATAAAAAGCATAATTCCCCCTCTCGAGGACGACCGGTTTGTGAGGGTTGTATGTTTTATCTGTGGTCACCTCTACCATTAAAAAAAAAAATTAGAAGAGCGCTATTTTTTTGCATTTATTTTGTCATCGTTAATTGAACTACCTTCTAATACATACAGTGCCAACATCGATGTAGCTTTATCTTAATATTCTTCAAAAAAAAAAAAAAACAATAAGTGCATTTACACTATCAATAACTGATTCGATATTGGTCCTAGCATTGTTTGTTTGCCTACACTATGGTGTGCATCAAGCTTGGGTTAGTAATATATCTACTACTATCTATTTGTATTCATTGATTAAATGACCATATTATTTAATGAATTTTCAAAAACACTTGTTCTTCTTCCCCATACCCCAAATAACTTTATAATAAATTATTCAAACAAAAATCACCACACGGAATTTCCAATCAATTAATTGATGTAATTTTTTGTTATTTATAGATTTGTATAAAACTATTACTCGTACAATAACGTAGTTATGTGAAAATAATTCTACTGTTTAATTAAAAACTATTATGAGAAGTAATTACTAAACTATAACCATTTCAGTAAGTCACATTCAAACAATATAAACCGAATTGTATTGATAAATTAAAATTACCAATTAAGGTCAGTAATGAGTTTAATTAGACACCAATTAGGATCCCAGGGGTGTTGCTTAGTTTAATACCATGTTTTTAGTGCCATAACAATATAAAATAACTTACTGGCACACATTAAATGACCGTACTTGTGTGGGCTGGATGCCTTTGCCTACTTATTATACGAAGTTTTTTTTTTTTTTTTAAGTTGATTTTGAATGGGCATTCGTTCAATAACATATATTTTTATTTAGGTATTTTCGTTTCGGATTCGGTACTCGAGAATGTAATATAGAATAGCAATGAGAGGGAGAACTTGTAGACATATTTTTTGTGTAGATAGAACTAAAAGTTTGAGATAGTGTTGAAAATATTAATTACCTGTTATTCTTGTCATTCATTAAATATACTGGCTATTTTTCAGAAGAATAAAAAATAAACAATTTTCCTTTCTTATTTCAAAATTCATCACGTGAAAAAAGCACACATTTCAACTGACAATTTTACTCCTATATTGATCCAGAGAAGCTTCACATTTCTCGCAATCATAAAAGCATTGTATAATACTTCATTTAAAATTCTATTGAACTTTTATTAGGTAAATTCCATTGTTCTGGAAAATACTTACTGGACCCAATTAAAGAGATCTTATAGGAGTATGTAAATATAATTAAAAAATATCAGTGTTTACTCCAATAACGATGTCTCAGAACAATGTTATATCAGCGTTTACTCCAATAACAATAGATTTTGAAATTCCTTATATAAGCATTTACTCCAATAAAGATAACTAAGGACTGAGGAATCATTATATGAGCGTATACTCCAACAAGAATGTCTGAGGGCATTGATATATCAGCGTCCAATAAAGATTTTCTAAAACCGACGGAATGTGTAATGTAACACAATCCTCAGGCATCGTTGACAACGATGCCTGAGGATTGTGTTACATCAGCATTTAATCGAATAACGATTTTCTTATTGGAGCAAATATTTATCGCTTCTTCAATATTGCAACAAATATTCCAAAATCAGATTTTGCTTTCATTCGGAAGTACAATAGAGAAGTTTTGAAGTCAGAATAAAATTCAACCAACTACTTAGCAAATGACTGTTTGATTGGCTTTTTGAAACGATCACATTTCCACTTTTATACACAAAATCGGAAAATAACTTTAATTTTCCCGTTAACTATGTACTACAGCAAAAATATACATTATTCGCTGTATATTGTTTTTATACTACCTACATAATTTGCCAACCAATAAGTTAAACCTCCACAAAATGGGCAATGAAAATCAATCATGATGGTCTCATTATTCTCGCAATAAAATGTCCTAATTCATTGTTTACTAAAGCAATAAAAAATAAAATAAAACCAATTTCACTTCTTGCCAAAGGCCTCTGAAAACAATATACGCCTTGAAGGGAGCAGCGAATTTATTTGTTTTTCTTTTGCATTGTATATTGTAGTAGGTTTACGAAAACAATAAAAAAAAAAGGATTTTGATTTCTGGATTACGATAAATTTCACTGCGTATAATATTCAGATATCAAATTCAATAACATACGCTTACGAAATACTGCAGAACCTTATGTACATTTTACGCACAAGGACGTGGGAACTTTTTTTTTTTTTTTTGTATACCTAGCATTTCCACTTACTTACCTTACCAACATAAATGTGATTGTCAAAATGAGCGAAAGGACGAAATTGCTCAACATCTGCTGCGGGTTATATGAAAATCACTCAAACAAACCTAAGTGCTTATACCTGTTTAGCAGATTACAATAAATTTGACCATTATAATGGACTTCAAAAGCCCAAAAGCAATAAACCGAATAGGAAGACCTTGGGAATTATATTTAATAAATCATGTTGATGTTTATTTCACAAATATTTTAGTTATATTTATGTACAATGGACCACCGCAACCACCAGTAGAGTTTAGTACTAAATTTATACTAAATAGGCCCCTAAATCTAACGACTTTATGTGGTTGTGCTCAGTGGTGTATTTAAAGATTTGCCGCCCTAAAAATTAAAAAAAAAACTAATTCTTAATAATGAAAACCATTTATAAGGGGTTTTTGTGTGATGATAACACAATTGCCAAGCTTTCGCACCATCTTATTATTATCGAAGGTTTTGAATGAAACAACAAGACTTTGGTGAGCCACCACCATGATTTTATAGGCTGGATTTAAAGCTACTCCACGAATGCCAGGCCGATCATCAGACTCAGAATCCATTCAAGGGTGCGTGCTCTTAAATTGGTCAATTTTAATTATGAAACTTCTTGCTCAGCGGGTCTTGGACCTAGGCCAAGCACTTGGAGATCACGTGATCGACTTAAAAGCCAACAATTCATTGAACATATTATAATATTATAATGAGGAGTATGAAAGATTTCACTCGGATGAAGAATTTCAAATGTGATTGTTAAACAATATACCATTATGAATAAAATTTCCCAAGGATTTTCTTCCATCTTTCATTATTACTTGTAGGGTCGAATTGGAATATTCAAAATGGCAGCCCAGTTGCCATAGAACACTCATTTTCAAGGCCAATAAATTCCAAGAGAAACTGCGACCATAATTATTATCGTTCCTAATTTACGATGATAGGAAAATTTCCTCGGACGTTTTAAGTAGATAAGTTTAAGGAATATTGGAAGAATATATGTATGTATATACGACAATTATATAAGATTTTACTCGAAAAACCACATAACGAGAAATCTCCGCATTTACTTCAATAATGATGTCTGAGGAATGTGTTACATAGCATTTACTGAAAAGAAGAATCTGAGCAGTGATTATATCAAAGTTTATCCAGTAACGATATCAGCGGAATGAGTGATTTATATCAGTGATATAACGGATCTAAGGAATCAATAATCTTCATTTACTCGCGAACGACCTGGTGCTCTTAATTTTTTTTTTTATTTTTTCTTCAGACAAATTTCATTTCACGTGCAAAATAGTAAGCTTTCAGGAAAATAGAAACACAAAAAAATTTAATCATAAAATATATAAAATCTTTGTTAAAAATGACGAAATGAGAAATACATCTGAATTTCGAAATTCTTTTCACTCAAACACCATGATTTTCTTTCTCGTTCTGTCGATGGTGGTTGATAAGGTATATTTCTCTTCTTTTTATGAAATTAAAAAAAAAAAAATTCGGTTAAAAAATGGCGGAGTTCTAGACTTCTATATTGACTAGGCCAGGGGGGACAGCTTCAGCTCGAGTGGGTTGCTGTAAGATGTAAAAGCATACATTCACTAATAAAAATGAGAAAACTGCGCTTCGTTTGTAGTTTTTTTTAAATGAATTTATTTAATAACTCATCCAAATTTAGATTTTCCGTGAAGGCGGAATAAACATGCAAAAAAGCATAACCTATTGTTAAGCCGATCCTGCAGCATTATTGACCTAAGGTATGATTTTAAACGACGAAGAACGGAGAAAATTCGTTTATTTGAGCAATGTGATCCTGAATAATCCTTCGACTCAGGTCGTATTTTTGCAAAAAATCAACTCCTTATCTCAAATATATTGCTTGCTGGATCTGTTTTTTCAAAAGAAAAAGGAATATTATTCCGAATTTGATGAACCTTTAGGTGGGAAGCGAAATTTAAAGAAAAAACTTTCTTTAATGACAACCCTTAGAGGGTATTGCTCCAGCTTTTTTCAAGGCCAAATCTTCAATCCTGAATTACTATTTTAATCAAGTTATAGTTTTTGAAAAAATAATTTTCAAACTCACAATTTTTATTTTATGTAAGTAATTAAGTACCATCTTTGTGTCTTTTATTCAATTTATACTTGCCGACCAGACTATTGATAAAATGTACATTATGTTAAACGTAAAAACCTTTACAACTTTCACTGAAATAAAAGCTTGTCGCCCCACCCGGGCAATGCCTCTCATGACCTCAAATCAAATACGTCCCTGGTGTGTTTCTGAACGAACGACTTTTAACAACGTCAACCTGTTGAAATAATTCAAATAAATTGTTATCCATTATTTTTTGGATGGAGGCAATAAAATTCCTTCCATTCTCAGTCTACATCAACTATTATCCTAGAAAATAGAACACAAAGTAAATTCAATACAAATTGACTTCAAGAAGCAATTGTTTTTATTTAAATATATGTAGATATTTTAATGATTTTATAAGACAGGATCCTTTTTTGTGATAAAGTTCCATCTGGAACTATGATTTATTTGTTGGAATTATTGAGAACGTACTGTGACAAAAGAATTCAAAATATCACAGACATAAAAAGCTTAAAGTTGTAACCTCTTGTTGACAGTTCTTTTCGATATGAATTTAATTTAACAACTTTAAATATCAAAATTCCAACCCTCATCTCATTGTAAAAGCATTCGTAAAAGGATGAAATGTCTTAGACAATAAGTAAGAGAATATTATATTCAGTATAATATGTATACCTATTTCGGTTGACCTTTAAGATTATAAGTAATTGGTCATAAAGAGGTCTCACATTTCAGAACTAGACTTAACTGCTTACCATAACTATGAATATAACATTATAATCGGATATACCTTCAATACATAGCTACATTGAAATTCCCTTATTTAACATTCTCATTTGTAATGCAAGAGTTCAAAGCCATAGCCTGATGTCAAAGATTAAGAGAGTGTTTATTTTGGTAATTAAAGATTGTTTTTATAATGCGGGGGCATGCAATCAATAAAATTTGAAAGCCTTCTTCCATTAAAGAAAAACAAAAATTAACGAGAAGAGTCCTTTCGACGCGTTGCTATCTTTCTATGTCAATATCTCAAGATGGATAAGATGAGCAACGACGACAACCCGATTCCCGATTGAATGATCCCTTTTATACATATAAAACATAATACACAATCAAATTCACATTCGAAGTAGTAAAAGAAGCAGACGCAGTGTAAGCGGGTGCGTGTGTTTGTTCAAGTAAAATATGCCATCATCAACGGGACTACGATTTTAAACGATATTGGATTAATGGTTTACGAAAAATAAAAACAAACACACGTTCTGTTCTGATTTAATTAGAATGTATATTGAGCTGCTGTAATATTGACATTTTTTAACGAGCTTTCGAATCGATAGCGATGTCTGAAAGAAAAATTGTTTTTTTTTCTGTGTAAAGCTTGAAGCTGCAAAGTTTATGTTATGAATGAATATATACATAACATATATAATTATTTTTTGTTGATAATTGTTATTTATGAGCGAAGTCCTTTTATGTATATAAGTACTTTAATTGAGCCGCAAGTTCGATGAACTATTAATAGGAATAGGTCTACTATTATGTATATTAAAGTGCAGAATCTTTCTTTTGAATATTGTATGTCCAAATTAAACCTTCACAGGTAATTTAGTGTTGATTTCTATATAATTTTGGTTTCAGAAATAGTCCTTTCATATATTTTATACAAATTTAAAATTCTGTTTTGGCAAAAAATTTGGGTTTGTCAGGGAACAACAAATTGATTTCTTTTTTGAACCTGAGAATAAGAATAATGAAAAGAAAATTTTTGGAAAAATTATTTCGTCCAAAAAAATGTTACGTCTTTGGCAAAAAAAATTCTCAAAAACAAAAAAAAAATTGAAGTTTTCAATTTTAGAACAATAACTTGTACTACCACAAAGGCTAGAGTTACAGGTCTCACAAGTGCCATCATCGGTTCGACAACCGGGATCCGGTCCTGGCGTCCTTCAACAAGTCTCTCCGCCTATCCCGTTCTCGAACCGACACGCCATCCAGTTGCGCTATCCAAGGCTTCGGGCTACGCCATCTCTGTATCATCTCCGGAATAGTCCTTCCTCACCTATGGGGCCAACAATTTTCCGTAAGACTTTTCTTTCGAACGCGGCTAAGAGGTCGGAGTGTCTTTTGCTAAGCACCCAAGTCTCAGATCCATACGTGAGTACTGGCAGGTCCATGGTCCTGTACAGCAGCAGTTTTGAAGTTGTGGTGAGATTTGTGGATTTGAAGAGCTTTGACAGACTTAGTATAGGCTTATAGTAGGCTCTGTTGGAATTGAGCAGCCGCCCGCGTATTTCTTCTTCTACATATTATCTTCTTCTTCTGTATATTATTATCGGCTGCTAATATTGACCCAATGTATTCAAAGGATTGCACCAATTCAAATTCGTGCTCTACTACCCTGATTGTTTGACCAATTGTTCTTGTCGCATTCGACGTCACCATGTACTTTACTCTTTTATTCGTATTAATTGAAAAACATTTGCTCGCAAGGATTCAAACTAATAAAAATGCCATTGTGATTGATAAACAGAGAAACTTGAATTAGGATGGCAACGAGCGTAGGGCAACGAGTTAGTCTGTAGCTCCGTATGCCGCTTGGTCTCGGCTCGAATCCTGGTGACGAAAAATTTTTCAATTAATATGAATAAAATAAAGATAAAGACTAAACACTTCCTAAATGATTAAAATTACCGATGGGATTATGGAATAATTAACTCAATGTCCTGTAAATAGTTGAAACAAATTTGCGATTTCATTGTTGATTTTTTTTTGGACAAATTTTGTGTTGTTAAATTTGTTTTGAAAAAAATGTTTTTTCATGAAATGAACATTATGTATTTTTAAATTTTATTTTTTTTTTTCATTTTTATTTATTTATTTATTTATCTAAATAATTTACAAATTAATTTATAAACCATTTATAGTAAAGACTTCAACGTAACAAGACCATTTGAAGTCGTTCTTTTTTTCATTTTTTATTTTTGCTGTTAAAAAAATGTCCATATGGTTCTTCCGTGACAAACATTTTTTTGATGAATTTTTTTGTTTTGTTTTGTTCTTATTTTTTTAAATTTGTGTTTCGACATATACGTACATTTTTTTAGCATTAAAACACTTGTTTGAAAATTCCTTAGAACCCGCCAGGTATTTTAAATCAAAATAGTATAATTTAAATGTTAATATAACGGTTAAAAGGATATTTAAATAATATCCAGCTCTTATTTTATTTATTAATTTTTTATTTAATTTTATTTTATTTTATTATATGTATTTTATTTTATTTTATTTTATTTTATTTTATTTTATTTTATTTTATTTTATTTTATTTTATTTTATTTTATTTTATTTTATTTTATTTTATTTTATTTTATTTTATTTTATTTTATTTTATTTTATTTTATTTTATTTTATTTTATTTTATTTTATTTTATTTTATTTTATTTTATTTTATTTTATTTTATTTTATTTTATTTTATTTTATTTTATTTTATTTTATTTTATTTTATTTTATTTTATTTTATTTTATTTTATTTTATTTTATTTTATTTTATTTTATTTTATTTTATTTTATTTTATTTTAGTTTTTTGTTTTACTAAGTGTGATACACTAGAGCGTATACGCAATAAAAATTTATTTCGGCTTCAAGATAAATTTTAAATTTAACTGTCTATATATTATGTTGAAAATGTATGTTTAATAAAAGTTTTGAAAAGTCTCCTTTTTTCATAAAGCTGAATATCGCTGCTAGCGATAGTACAGGAAAATTTTAAACACCAAAATATAGGGCACACATTTTCCAGGTGCGATGTCCTGGTCTTTAAGCTTTGAAAATTTTTCAAGACGTGCAACTAGACCAAACTAACTATTTTTTTAAGCAAAATAAAAATTGTACTCTAGAGCGGATGCTCAACAGTTTTTTTTTATTTTTTTCTTAAATTCCTGTTTTCAAGTTATTTATTTTGGTCTAACAACAAATTATCACCAAAAATAATAAGTATTTTTATTTCTTAGGTGATGTTCATTACTTAGTTTAAAAGCTAGCACGCTGTAGATTTATGATTTTGACCCTAATTGTAAGAAAAGTATGGCTCAGCAACAAAAAACTTAAATTAAGTGACATAACCGTTTTCTACCAAGCACCAAAAATATTTATCCTAACTCTTTCAGTTCAATCCCAATTTTAAAAATCTCTTCTTTTTTATGATCTATTTTATAGGATTGTTTCCACTTCTTCAAAAAACCGTTAGTAACGGTAGGTACCATAGACAGGACACGAATTATTGAATTTAACAAAAAAATCAATTTTCTTTTTGAAAACAGGTGGACAATTTTTTTTAATTTTCTTTAAAAGTCTATTATTAAATATTAAAGTAAATGCTTTCATGTTCAAAATGTTAAAAAAAAAATAATTTTCCAGTAAAAACACTCATTGTTTTATCCATCTGGCCCCTTATTCTTTTTCTTTATGAAAACCTTCTTTCGCGAGTCAACAGTCATGTAATGCAATTTTAAACACGTCGGGCAATGATTTAGGTTGAATTGAACTCGTACCAGCTGATGATTTCAAAGATTTTGCTTTAATGGATTTCAAGTAAATTTAATCAAACCAAATGGATTGTGCAAATCGAGTCTGTGTGCAATTTGAGGTAAAAGCCACTATGAGAAAGAAAACTTTATTACGTTGGAATTAATTCTTACAGCTATGAAAATAATTTCTCCTTTTTGTTTGCACTTTCTTTATATCAACTTGTGTAAAAAGTTTAAGAAGTGAAAATCATTTAAAAGCGACGATAATTAAATTTGAGGCAAATGTAAAGTAAATGTTTGCCTTGGAGGTGAAAAATTACCTCTATTCATTTGAAAATTAAAATTATAAAGTAGTAGTTATAACTGAAGTTACTCGAGCTTTCAAATAAGTTTTTTTTTAATTTTTTTATTTTTGAAATTGGATACAAAACGGGTTTTTAATACTTTTCTTTTATAATTTCAACAAAAATCAATTTTATTTGTCGAATGTACCGGTAATTCCCATACAAATGTTGTAAAAAATTTTTAAAATTCTCGAAAACGGCACCTAAAATTTTGATTAATTTTTTGGAAGCATTTGTTTCAGTACGGTCTATTATAAAACAATAAAAAAAACACTATTATCGGTACCTGCTATACAAATGTTAAGAGAAATTACTACACAAAATCTCAAATTAAAAAAAAAAAAATATTTTTTATGTTTTTTCTTTAAACTTATTATTGGTTTAAAGGAAAATTACTTTTCTTGCCTTTTTGCTAAATTTATTACAGGTAATGTTATCAATATTTGATGGTACGATTTTTAGTTTCTTTTAATTTTGAAGTTGTCAATTGTGCAGTTTCCCGCAACCGAGTCTTTAAATTTTTATTCAAATTAAAGGATCCTGTTATATGTTTAAGAAACTTGAATTAATAATAATTAATTTAGATAAAATTGTGTTTTCGTTATTTTTCTGGCGCTTTGTGTTGTTCTCGAAAATCACAGGAAGGGGATTTAATTGATTTCACTTACATTTTATGCAAACGTATAAATTTGGAAAAGGAGGTAGTTACCTTTCCCCAGATATTTTCCAAATAACAGTCTAGTGTCTATGATAGACTAAGAGTAGATAGTATGACCGAGACCATGTTTGTGAGTCAGTTCGTCCAACTTAAAGACAGTTGTCCTTCAGAACTATTTATAAACCTTTTTATCGATTTCTTAAAGAGGGAATGTAAAATTGAATTTAACTGTAACTGTACTACAACAACTGCCTGAAATATTTATTCAAAAAGTTCACTTAAATTCAGAAATAATTTAAGTTTTAGCGCACGTCAGTAAAAGAACATGAGCAGAACATGATAAACAAGACACCCAAAATAATTTTCCGAGGAATTGCAATAAATTCGGCAGTTATAAGAAACAGAAAATGCAAAATCGTTTTCAATTATCGCAATCAAAAAGTGTTTTTTTTTTAATTTAAATTTGCTTAATAAATGGGATGGAAAAATAAATTTCTACTCCCTGTCTGGGCGTTAAAAGGACAATTAATTATTCATTTAAGCCACACATAGTATAATTTCTTGATTGAATGTTGCGTCGTATCTCGCTTCGTGCATTTAATCTTAATTAAAAAAAAATAGACAAGAAAATCATTAAATTTTATCCTTGAAACCCACAAACGTATGCATACTCCTCAAAATAATAACCTGGTTTGAACCCAAAAGTCTACGTGAAAAAGTTATGGTTGACATATTGACATAAAAACTCAACTTGAATAAAACAATATTCACGCAAGTTTAATAATGGTTACCATTTTGTTGTTATTTGAAGCCACGTCACAAAACAAAAAGAAACAACGCAGGCACCTACAAAATAACCATTTTTTGAGTTACACATTGGGTGTTGGTGTTGGGTGTTCGCGTTTGATTATTATTTCAGATGATTTTTTTTTAATTTTAATATATAATTCTTGAATAAAGAATTTAATAATCATTGTTTCATTGGCATGACTTAAATACATTATTGGGCATGAAGTAGAAAAAAAGTAATTTTTTCAATTTGGACAATTTTTTAGTTAGTCTTTCCAACTCGAAAAAAAAAACAAAATGTATGTAAGTGGTTAGTAGTTGATTTACAATACAATATATATTTTTTTTATTTAAAACAATAAAAGGTTATGCGATCGGTATAAGATGCTTGTGCGAGTAGGTTGGGGTAAGACAAAAAAATCGTTACGTATCTATTTCGTATCTATTAGACGGGAGGCGCATTTTTTTTAAATTGAAAACATAGAAAAGCCAAAAATCTCGTCTTTAATTTACATTTTAAATTAAGTTTTGTAAGTAAATAATTTTTGAAAACTGAATTATCAATCTTGAAATTTTTAAAACAAATTTTTTTTTAATTTCAAACTAATTTTTAAAAGAAATTTATGCATTTAAGTATAATTTTTGTTTTCAAAATTCAATGCTCTTTTTAGTTTCCAATGAAGAACGGAAAACCGTATGATAAAATGTACCTCAGTTTTTGACTTATTGAAAAAAAAAATTAATAAAAAAGTAAAATCGAGTTAATCGAGTTTTTTTTTATTATTTGCTAAGAACAGGATGGTATTGAATGAAAATTAAAAGTTCCGTAATCCGCTCATTTAATAATTGACCTGACTAGGTCAAACGTGAGAAAACAAATAAGGTTTCTTGGAAAAATTACTTTCTTAAGAACTTTGAATATCTCAAAACTATAAAAATGTCACTTAACCCCTTCTTCATACTACTTCTTTATGCTTCACCTCTTCAATTATAATTAAGCACCTAAAATTGTGAAAAAAATTACATAAGTTAGAACTGTTTTTTTTTCTTCAAAATTTCTAGTTCGAAAATTTATTTTTCAAAAACTATTCATAAACGCAATTTAAACAAAAATAAAAATTAAGAGGAGATTTCTGGCTTTTCAAAAAGGAGTGACAAAATGTACAGGTACACTCATATATTTTAATATTGGTTTGTCAAACAATATATTTTAATATTGTTAGCTTGATGCAATTTAAATTTAAAAGGTACTTAAAAAAGAGACGGTACAAATAGTAGGGGAGCCCAAGAGGGGATTTCGGGAGTTACTAAAGCGCGGCAGATTAACATACAGGGAGATATCTTGTACCCGACTAAATACCTCCACCAAATATTAGCCCCGTATATGTGGCCGCCCGTCAAGGATAAAGGATCAGACTAGTAAAAAAAAATTGATCATCAGAAATTCTCGAGCGCGTCAGATTAAGGTAGAGTGAGTTAGTTACATGCTAAAAAGTGTATATTCCACTATTCTGACAATTTTTGATTGACGTTAAGAAGTAGGTGAGTTACAAACTTGTAAAAAAAACGACATCTCGATTTTTTTTTCATTTTAAAGGAAATAATTCAACGTTCACGAAAAATATAATAATCTGACGATTTCCATAAGCCGAAGTAAGAAAAACTAATCGATAAAGTTTAATGCATGCAGCTATGTACGTGATGTCTGTATTCCCCTCTCCGCGTTTCTATTCTTTTCTCACTTCTTCTCTATCTATGACTCTCTCACTCCGTGCCTACCCTGGTTACTGTGTAGTAGGGATGACGCCATGACAGCTGACCGCCTAAATAGTATTGTTTACAACGTATTTTTAACGTCTTAATTTATTTTGTGATTTCTATATAAATTATGTGAATTAAAATTAATAAAAAAATGACTATGAGTGACTTTAACAAAAAAAAAAAACTGTCAGATTAGGCGAATCCCTTCAGATAATCGTCAGATTATGAGACAGTACGTTTAGGGTATATAAATGAACCGTATATATCTTAATCTGACGCGCTCGAGTATTTCAAAATGGCGAATTTTTTTGCACATTCTAATAATGGCCGCGAGTTTGGGTCACATCCAAATCGTCAGATTATTATGTAAGAGCTTTTTTTAAGATTCACTTAAGAAAATCTGACGCGCTCGATTACATTTTTTTTTTCATTTTTCAACCCTTACGTACGACCACCCCCATCATGGAAACAATCAGATTAACATTCATACATTTTCAAAAATACGTAAAACATGGATGCTATCGATATCTGACACGCTCGAGTATATCCGTGCAACAGTTTTTTTTTACATTTTTGAAAATTTATAGCCGCTCCTCCCACTAATAAAAGTGTATACATGATATAACATTTTTTTCTTCCTAGTATCTAAGCTTCGCAATCCAGTAGGTCTTAATGACGCTACTTTCAAGTTCAAATTATATAAATTTTTGTATTAACAAAAGAATACAATCAAATGAACCGTAGTGTTGTTCGTAAAATAACTGGTTAATTTTTAAAGCTGTTTAAAGATTTTTTAGGCAATATTATTCTTAACACAACGCGACCTTTAAATAATATAAAATATTAATTATGATATAATTTCAGATGTCTCACAGTTTGAACCGAAATCAAGACCCAGAGACGGCCATGCTAAATGGAATGCTCAAATTTGGCTGGATTAAGGGTGTTCTAATCCGATGTCTGCTCAACATCTGGGGGGTAATGTTGTTTCTCCGACTCAGCTGGGTCGTTGGCCAAGCGGGAATAGTGGAGGGTTTCTTATTAATACTGACAACAACTGCTGTCACAACAATAACGGCTCTCTCAATGTCTGCCATTAGCACGAATGGAGTAATTAAAGGAGGTAAGTGAAAGTGCGATGCGAACCGCAAACACACAAAACTATCAACAAAAAGAGAGCGAGAGTGAGGGAAAAACAGATAATTATCACTAAATTTCCATTTCCATTGACCGCAAAAGGTGGGACATACTATATGATATCACGTTCCTTGGGACCGGAATTTGGTGGCTCTATTGGGTTAATCTTTTCCCTAGCTAATGCCGTTGCATGCGCCATGTACGTTGTTGGATTCTGTGAATCAATGATGGATTTGCTTCGTTCGTTTGGAGCAAAAATCGTGGACGGAGCAGTTCAGGACGTTAGGATTATTGGCAGCATTACAATCCTAATTCTATTAGTTATTGTAGTCGTCGGAATGGAATGGGAGGCAAAGGTATGTGTAAATTTGTTATTTTGTTTAATTCACTCGAATATATTGATTAATTCATAAAATTGTATTTAGGCGCAAATAGGATTATTGATAATCCTGTTAATTGCTATTGGGGATTTCATGATTGGTACTCTAATTGGTCCGAAATCGGATGAGGAGAAAGCAAAGGGTTTCATTGGATATAATTGTAAATAAGAAAATTATCTAATATTTCAGAGTCTCCAATGAAGGACTTTAATTTGTGTTATTTTTTTCTTTTTCTATTCTTTTTTGTTCGTTTAGCTACTTTATTTCAACAAAACTTATTTGCGGACTACAGAAGAGAAAAAAATGTCCAACATGATTTCTTTTCGGTGTTTGCAATATTTTTCCCGGCTGCCACTGGGATTTTGGCTGGAGCTAATATCTCTGGAGACTTAAAGGTATACAAATATTAAAAATATTTAATTATTTTTTTTTCCCTTGAAATTTTATGCGATGGCATTAGTGTGGCGTTGTGTTCTGTTATAAATTAATTAAAGGCTTCAGTAAATCCCTTGTTGCACGTTTAATAGAAGTCCTGAAAAAAAGCAAATTAATAAATTTCTGTGTTTTTTAATTTTTCAAGCACAAGATGGCCGTCTATTGTTTGTACTTGACTCTTTTTTAAAACATTAATCAAGGGACTGATTAAAAAGTACCCACACAAATTATCTTAGTGCAATGATATTTGAAACGAACCTAGCTAATTTATGGCATAAAAAGGATGGGTCCAAAGTTTAAAAAAATGTCGGGACATTTTTGTTTATTTCATCAATATCATAATATTGATTGTAAAATGATCAGGCGTCTTTTTTCATGTGTACTAAAATACTGCGTCCCAGATTGTAAACCCAGTAAAATGCAAGGAGACAACTTAATTTGCGTAGACAAAGAAGTTTTTGGTGCGGAATTTTGTTTATTTGGGAATGATAAACTTTGAATACTAAATTTTGATAAATTTTTGGGAAATGTGTTTATGAGATCCCTTCTAAAGAAGGAAAAGAAAAGTTTTGTTTTTTAATCGAAAGTGAAAGTTCGTACGCATCATGTATCATGTACTTTAAGATGGTGATAAAATCATAATTCTAAAAATTGTCATTTTGGTTTTGGAAATTGAAAGTTCCAAGAAATATGCAATGCATTTTTAAAAACTAAGTAAATCGACTATTAGTCTTTTAAATTATTTCACAGCAGAGTGCCTATGTATAGAAAATTGGAATAAATAACCTATCGAATAATCTAGATTGCCAAATTTTTATTTCTTAAGCTTTAAATCACTGGACTGGAGAACTACACTTCAGCGGAATTATACGCTTCACAATGTATTCGAAGGAAGAAGGATATTATTGTATGTAGTGCATACATCATTAGCCGCATGCGAATAAATTCTAGCACTGCCATGAAATGTAGTCCTGCTAAAGTTTAACTAGTTCCGTTGGGTGCTGTTTTACATTAAATCAAAAAATTCATCGAAAAAGATAATCAAAAAATGTTTATCTATTCAACATTAAAATAATTAAACAAAAATTCTGGGAAATTGACTAAGATATCAATATTTTTCTGGGAAATAAAATAAATAACCGCAAAAAATAATTTTCAATAACTGACTAAAACATAATTCCTGGAATATTAATTCTTTTCATAAACGTAATTGAGTTTATATAATTCACCTCACTCCTATTACAATTATTGACTTAATGAACTGATAAATTTACAGACATGTTTACTTTACTTTTACCTAATTAAAAATGCAATAACTTGTAATGAGAATGTCTCAAAGATGTGCAATTCTGTAAATATGGAAGAACATAGTTATCGATAACTCAAATATAAACTTGATTTTTTTTTTGTATATAATCAATAGATTTTGAGGGAAATGGGCGGAAACCTGGTGTTATGAATTGTGATACATTTAGTCAAAGAAAATTAATTATAATAAATTTAACGAAATAATTTTAAATATTGCAAAAGAAGGGAAGACACATTGCATATAAACTTTATTGATTTGATTTTTTTTTGTTATGTCGAGAGTAGGACCCAAGACACAAAATGTTGAATATTCGTTGCCGGACCATTTTTTGCTCCGACCAACAGGAATGGAAATATGTCGATAAAAATAAATGTGTCAAAATTATGGGAAGTGCTTGTTTTTGTGATTTTAAGTAAATGATAAAGTTCAAAGTGCAGGCTGTTACAAATTTTTACTCCCTGGTTTTCACCTGGATTGAGTGTTCTACTCATATTCAAAGGAAAATATTCGAGCTCGAGATCTTAAAAAAAATTGCTTCCGCCATTTCAGTACAATTTTCATAACTGATAATTCGAGTTAACACAAAAACAAGTTGTTATTTTAAAATTCTAAATATATTATTCAAATTATATGAAATGTGTTATTAAATTCAAAAAACCCTCACACAATTTGGTAAAAGGAAGATAAAAGTTTATGTTTTTAAAAAGAAGAATTTTATTTTCAAAAACTTCAAGTAAATCTTAAATTCGTCAAAAAAATTATGTAAAAATTAAAAAAAAAAGTTTTTGAGAGTAAATTGAAATTTCTAAGTTAGTTTTTTAAAAATTGTTCTCAGGCTATAACTATTTTTAGATTTTTTTCCAGTTTTAAAAATTTACAACACTTTTAAATTTAAAGTTAAGTTACATTTTTTGTGTTAGAATTTTTTTTTTGATCAATTTTTTTGACAGATTTCTTGAACTATTTTTTATTTGCTGCAATTTTCTTTGTTTTTCGAACCATTTTATTTTTGAGAGCGAAGATTATTTTCGCCAAAATTTTGTTTTACAGTTCATTTTTTGATCACGCGGTTCACTTGGTTGTATTTTTTTGATGAAATGTTTTTTCCCAATTTTTAGAAATTGTTGATATTTGCGTTTTCGATTTTTTCGACAATTCTGTTTTTGATTTTTTTTTCGGCAGTTTTTTTAAACATTTTTTCTGTAAATTTGTTTTACAATTTATTTCTTTTTTTATTATTTTCAAAAAATGTCCACTTTTGTGGTTAGAAGTTGCTTTATATAATATATAATTGCTAAGAGCTCAATTTTGGATGGAACTTACAATATAAATAGAGACCTTAAATGTATGGATGTATAAACTGAAAACCAAAAGAATTCTCTAAAGTCAAGGAAATGACTTTAAACACAAACTGGGGACATGAACATGACAATAAGCAAGTGTCAGAACACATTATAAAAATATTTCATCTTCAAAGCACAAGCGACTTCTGGTGTTACGCGGGTGGCAAGTATTGTGCTCTGACCGGCCGGCACTTCAACTGTTTCCCCTACTTACTAGTAGGTGCATTATAATTTTTTATATCAATAAGACATTATTTGTCTTTTTATCTATTTGTTCACTTTTCGATTCCCTCGATTATTACTGTCAGGCATGTCAGTAAACCCTTATTGTGAATTAAAAGCAAACGAATGGCAGAAAAGTCCTTACCTAACATTAACATTTACCACACGTTTTTCCATTTAAGGATCCACAAAAATCGATTCCTAAAGGCACCATTTTAGCTATAGTTATAACAACAGCTACATACTTGGTGATGGTCTTAATGGTTGGTGCGACTGTTGCACGTGATGCTACTGGTAATGCCACAGATGCCATTAATGGTTCTTTTGCTTTTTTGGATTGTATTCCAGGTATGTATATAATACGTACTATACATACATATGTAGTATGTATGTACGTACTATAGTTTTGATATTTTTTTTCATCTCCGCATTTGTCTCATTTTTATTTCCACAGGTAATTGCAGTTATGGTCTGGAGAATTCTTTTCAAGTTATTGAGCTTGTTTCCGGATTTGGACCATTAATCTATGCTGGATGTTTTGCGGCAACATTATCGTCAGCACTTGCAAGTTTGGTATCTGCACCAAAAGTATTTCAGGTAAGGTTAGGTTCCTGCCTATTAAATATAAACATATATTTTATTTGTTTGAATATAATCTTCGTTAGGATGTACTTGTACATTATGTAAGTACAAGTTCTATTTCTAAAAAAAATATTAGACTCTTTGTGTAGGTACGAGTAAATACATAATATTTTAGAAATAAATTTAGAACAGCTTGAAAGTTCATATGAACAGAATATTGAAATTTGCATTTGAAAGCATATTTTAATTCAACAAAAATAAATAATTTGAATTTTTCAAACCTTCATTTTTTTTTGGTTGCTTAAGCGAAATAAAATACTACATTTATTATTAAAATACTGTGTAATACGTTCACATATTTTTTCCTTATGATAAAGCTTTTAATTTATTTCGATTTAAAGCTTGAGTATAATTTTATGAAAAAAAAAATGATTTCATTAGTGCGGTGTTCTTTGGGAGTTTATATAAATTATTGCAGTATAAAAATCCCAAAACACGGATCCGCAGAATAGTGTTTTCTTTTATTTGAACTATGTTACAAAGGTTTGAACAAAGGTACTGTCACTAAAATAAATAGACTTTTTGGGGAAATGCACCAAAATTATAAACAAAAACTGATTTTCATTGAACTAAAATGAAAAACATATGTATTTATTTAAACATTATATAATTGAAGTTTAGTTGTTGCCCAAATTTATCTTTCTTCGCAATTTAATATACGAAAATTGATTTTCGATAGTAAAGAAAAGTGAAAGGGTGTGTAGATCTAACTTAAATTGGTCAGTTCTTCCAAACTTCATTTTCTAATTTTTTTTTTCAAATCGATATTTAACTCTGGAAAAGGGCGATTATATGGCTTTGGGATAACAGTTATAAAGAAATATTCTATTAGCAAAGTTATGAACAGTCAAATTCCTATGAATAATTAATTAGTAATTAAATTAGATAAGTGAAATTTATTGAAATATTTTAGACTACAACGGTGTCACAATCTTTTACAAGATGACACTACTCTATGAACATAGAAATCGAGACTCCTGAAAATATCTAACTATTACCAACATTTAAAAATGAAACCCCAAAAATGTCAAATAGCAAAAACCTTATGTAACCCACAAGAATTTACAATATATGTACATATGTAAGTTCACTCTTGCACAATTAGCGCTCATGTCGCTTAGGTGAGGGGGAACAATATTTAGTGCTTATAAACGTCAATTTTTTTGGAATTTAAAATTTAAAAAGTTTAACGGTTTTTTAAAACATTTTCACCCTTTTTGACTTTATGGTTAGGTTAAAAAAAATTTGATATCCTCTCTAAGCTCAACAAAAATTCACATAGAACTTCAACTGCAATTATTTTCAACCCTTTTGCCAGAGTTTTTTGATTGGAGTAAGTCATAGAATATGTAAGTGGTTGAAAACAAGGAACAAAATAATGAAAGACGTCGTGTCTGTATTTCCCATTTTTAGGCGTAAATAAAATGTTCGTTAAAAAAATTACGAAAAATCAGAAAAGAAAATACAAAAAGAACAGCATCACAAAAAGCGTCATGCTGTAGCTTTGTTTAAAGTAAAACATCGACTTTTGGTTCGCTTTTTATGTAAATCAAATCGTCACAACTATTTCGCATTGGAAGACTTAACAGTCCTATATTCTTGTAAACCATATAAAAAAGGTCGATTAAATAATTCAATAAGCTCTCAAATTCAATTTATAGTTTAATTAAATTATCATTGGTCATATTCCAGACGTTCTAACTTATAACATTGCATTTCCGCAATGGGAAGAATGCTTTTTTATTATCAAACAATATCTCACCATTTTCAATTCAGTTCTTTTTATATAAATTGTTTAAAACCACAAACTCCTACTTAAAACTTTGTTTAATAGGAATAGGACACATAATATTAAATGACCTCATAAAATTAAATAGAGCAAAGAGTCAGCAAATCGGCATACCAAACCAAATGTCATAGACCAATAGAAAATGAAAACAAATTAAGCTATTTAGTCAAATTGTCAAACAATCCAATAAAAATCCCTTTTCTTGCTTCGAATAAAAGTTAATGCATTCACCTCATACCAATTCACATATTTAATTTATATTTATGTTATTATTCTCTCGCACACTTCCACCAAATAGGCTCTCTGTAAGGACGAACTTTATCCAAAAATTGTTTGGTTTGCAAAAGGATTTGGCAAAAATAACGAACCAGTTCGTGGTTACGTTCTAACTTTTTTTATTGCTATTGGGTAAGTTTAACGCTGAATATATTTTGACTACTTTTTTTTTTTTTTGTTGTTCTTTTATATTTTTGATAACGCCTTATCGTCATCTATACTTTACAGATTCATCTTGATTGGAGAACTTAATTTGATAGCCCCTTTAATCTCGAATTTTTTCCTTGCTGCTTACATGTTAATTAATTTTAGTACGTTCCATGCAAGTTTGGCACAACCCGTCGGATGGAGACCAACTTTTAAGGTTAGTTTTTTAATCCTAAATCGTATAGGAGGATATTTTCAGAATACGTCCTGTATTGTTTCCTATAAAATGTTGAATTGAATTCTAAACTATCACTTCTTTATGTTCATTTCTAGTATTACAACATGTGGCTTAGTTTGATTGGTGCAGTTTTATGTGTTGCTGTTATGTTCCTGATATCCTGGTGGACTGCACTTATTACATTCGTTGCTGTTCTTGCATTGTACTTAATCGTGTCATATCGCAAGCCGGATGTTAACTGGGGCTCAACAACGCAAGCTCAGACTTATAAAAATGCTTTGTTATCGGTGCAGCAGCTTAATAATGTCGAAGAACACGTCAAGAATTACAGACCACAGGTAAATCTTTCAGCTGCTGGATTGTTTGAGGCGAGAGTTTTGTAAGTCTCGCTTCAGTCTTGGGAAAATTATAAAACTGAGTCTCGTCTCCGTCTTGAGAAAATTTAAAAATTGAGCCTCGTGTTAGTCTGTGAGCATTGTAAAATTTCAGTTTCGTCGCGGTGTCGGTGTCGGTCTTGGTTAAGTCTCGGTTTCGTCTGATGTTCGTTTCGAAGTTGTCTCGTTTCTCGGACCCTGCTGAAATTCTCGGTTTCGGTGTTGTTTAAGTTTCGTCGCGGTCTCATATTGCTCTTGTTTCGGTTTTCGTGCTCTAGGCTCCGATCTCGTCTCTGTCTCGTGTCGGACTCTTGTTTTTATCGTTTCGTTTAGCTCTGGTTTCGTCATTTACCGGTCCTGTCTTCCTCTCATCTTATTTTGTCTCGGTCTTGTCCAATCTCGCCCCAGCTTTCTCAGTCTCGTCTTGATCACATCTTGATCTCGGTATTGTTGAGGTTTCTATCTTGGTCTCATATTGGTCTCGTCTAGGTCTGGTTCTTGGTTTCGGTTTAATCACGATCCAGGCTTTGGTCTCGTCTTGGTGTTGTCTTGGTGTTGTCTTGGTCTCGTACCGCTTCAGTCTCAGTCCCTCTCGGCCTCATCTTGTTCTAGTTCTTGTCCCAGAATCTTTTCGATGTTATCGATATCTCATTGTCAAGATCGATAACACTAGTTCACAATTTTAATGAATTTGATCTTTAAGGCTTTGCTTTAAAAGTATATTTTATTTGAGCCCTACAAAATATTTTTTATATATTTTTTTCTATCCACACGGTTCAATTGAAAATGATAAATTTTCAAAAAAGCTCGAAAAAATCGATTTTTTAAATTTTTGATCGCTTGTAACTTAATGAATTTGCATCCGATTATAACAAATAGTACACCGTTGGAAAGCAGAAAGTGTTTCAAGTTTCAAAAGATCTCTTAAGAGACATAAGCCAGTGTTTGAAAAATTGACCAAAAAACTTTTTTTTTTGTGCATATCTCGAAAACGGTTCTTTGGAAAAAAAATTAATGTCATTTTCTTTTTTAGCGACACCAAATTAGTAAAAAAAAAACTTTTTGTATTTTAGGTAGCATCGGTGACCCAAAATTTTGTAAACTATATTATAACAGTTGCCAGTCTTAATTTAAATCATTCAGTTTGACACACATTAAATCCTTTAAATTATTTTGTTTAATAGATTTTGGTCCTTTCCGGTCTGCCAAACACACGTCCAGTCCTTGTAGACTTTGCCTACATGCTAACAAAGAATCTTTCACTGTTAGTTTGTGGCCATGTTTTGCGCGGATCAAGTACTCAGAGATATCGCAACTATTTACAAGAACGTGCAACGTCATGGTTTAGAAAGCATCGTGTCAAGGGCTTTTATTCGCTTGTTGATGGAGAAGATTTTGAAGCAGGTTCTAAGGCTCTAATGCAGGTAGGTAATTATAGCTTGCAAATACGAATAGGTCTTTTCATTCATAGCGAAACGTTATGTAACTGATTAATGTAAATATCACCTTCAAATCCACTGCAGGCTTCAGGTATTGGAAAATTAAAACCGAACATTTTGCTAATGGGCTATAAAACTGATTGGCAGACATGCGAACGAAAGGATTTGAATTTATATTTCAACATAATGCACAAAGTGAGTAAATTCAGCATTCAATAACATTCCAGGGAACTAATTAAAATCGAAACCATCGAAAAATGGGAAAAGGGGGTATTAACATGCAGATTAATTGATTGATTACAGGCTCTTGATATGTATTTATCCGTTGCGATACTGAGGGTTTCGAATGGTCTGGATTGTTCGCAAATCCTAGGAGATGAAGGTAATAAACAGCGTAACATTCTGGAAGTACCGCGAACTTTGCAACCGAACGAAAGTTCAACTGACTTAAATGCCGTCGATAAGAGTGCTCAAAATGGACTTGGCGGAAGTATGGATTCGCTGAGTAGGAATGTTTCACAAGGTATGTATGGTGGTGCAATTTATGTGAAAGTTGAATTATTGTTTGTACTTATTTAAGAAGAAAAAAATATTCTTTGATTCAAATGGAGGTTTTTTCTTATTAAGTGGTCTATCATTGACGATTTTTTTTTCAAGTCATACTTCCGGAATATTCGATAAAAAAACGTTTTGTTTATATACGCCATTCATAGATACTATATTATTGGATTATTATACTGCATTAGAAAAGTTTTTAGTTTCCACTATTTCCACTAATAACAAAACAACTATGCTCCTCAGTTTTTGTGAGTGAAAAGTTGAGTTTAAACAAGAAAATCAATGTTCCCCTGACCTATAATAGGTATTTGAGGCAGATTTTATAATTGAAGGATGTTGCAAGGAAACAACGACCCTATTGTTTTTAATGGGAATAGCATCCTCAAAAAATCATATCATTATCATTCGTTCGCCGCCCGAGGCGATAGTCGATGTACTTACAAGTCTCGTGACTAGCACTAAGGGCGTCCAGATAATCACGTTCTCTGTTTTATCTATGATTTTTATCGAATATATACAATTTGTGTTTCAATTCCAAACAACAAACACAAAATGCTTTAAATCAAACCTTTAAGGTTTAAGTTGTATTCTCAATAATTGATGTCATTCAATATTATACTAAAGCTTCCCAAGAGAGCCCTCAAAATATTCCCAAGATTATGCTAATGACATTCTCTGCTTCTGGTCTACCTGCTCAACCAACACCATGATTAATGATTTCCGAATCTACCGACCGACCCTTAATTCGTGGTTTGCAAGATTTGTTATTTATTTGGTAGAAATAGAAATCCAACGTTTCGCTTTGATTTTCATCTATCGCCATTAATTTTTCTTTAACGGGTTTTCCAACACGCTGCTCTCGAATAGACCGATAAACTAATTGAGTTCCCTACCTAATCATTCTTAGTTGGGTTGGAAATTAAAATTAGCGAATTTCTGGTTTCAATGTGCTGTTAATTTTAGCGTGGCTACAAAAGTAATAGTCAATTAATTTTGAGACACGAATAGTATATTATTTTATTTTCACCTTCATAGGATTACAACAAGCTTTGACTATGGTGGTGGTTATGGAAAAAGACGATTTGTTATTTTAATCGATTTATTTATTTATTACACGAAGTTAATTATGTCAAAATTCAAAGAATGGGTTTGTCTGAAAAATTAATCTTTTTATAATCGATTTTCCACATTGATTTATTTATGTATACTTATTTTTGATCTAAGAGAAGGCTCTGGTATAGTGGTTAGTGTCATGTCGGAGCGGAGGTCTGGGTTCAATTCCCAGCCTCGCCAAGCTTAAAACATAAATGTTGTTTCCACGGGCCATTTTCCAAGAATATCACTCTTCAAGAATAGAGTGCTTCTCATCCTGGCCCAGCTGACAAGATAAAGCTGATCCTAAAGCTATGATTTCGTCATTCAATTCTATTTTTAAATCGATTTGTTTTGCTGAATTAATTTTTAAATAAAAAGTTAAACTTAATTTTTCTTTAAATTGCACGTCAAGAATTGCAAGTTTTGTTGTAAATTTTTAATGATCTAGGCCCTAGGACTTCTACTTTAAAAGCACATTTCGTGATAAGAAGATCTATCCAGCTACCTCACAGTTGAGTGGTGTCTTTGAAAGTTAAGGACTTACCGGTTTTCAGTGTTTGAATTTAAAGTCATTACAACAATGAATATGAAACTAAAAATTGCACCTAATAATGTAAAATTTTGAAAAAAAAATATTTAAAACAAAAAATTGAGTCTTATTTCAAAACACTGAGTTTTGAAATTTTCTTTAATAACTACGAGTATTAGCACATAAGGGGTCCATGTCATTTTTTTACCATTAACTCACTTTTTCGAAGCACTGGCCCGCTCACCCAACTCTGTTTTTTTTTTTTTAAGTGAAAACTTCTTTAGCGGCGTTGTACACTTTTTTTGTAATGGGTAAAAAATGTTAAACTCGCAACAGGACACGTGACCTGATCGAAAATTCGTAAGAAGGATGCAGAGTAGACAGCCGGCGCGGCGGCGCGGCGGTGTAGAAGAGGAAGTATCCCCCTCTCTTTCTACGTCGTCGTGGCGAAAATGTATGCCTGCGCCTGCTGTTTCGTTTAGGCGGCTCGGCGCAGGGTGCTAGATGGTGTAGTGGCCACATTGCTGTGTATTCGTAAAATTCGTGTAAGTATATAAAGTGTTTAAAAGATGGAAATTCAACAAAGTGCATCTATTAATGAAAAAAGTGATGGAGAGTAGCACAACGAAATACAAAACTATTATTGACGCGGTCTTTATTAGATATTTAAACAGGTTCGAATCAAAACTGTTCGTTTCTTACTTCAGCTATCATAAACCTTTGTATATGAAAACTATAGTGCTATGGAAGTCGAATGGGGCGACATCTAAAGTGCCTGCGCAACCCTTACTCTTTTTTTTTTGCGGAGAGCTTATGGAGGTTTTAAATGATATTTATTGATATTTTTAGGATGCAATAATCCAAAAAAATAGTCTCCTCTTGCCTCTACCACCAATTTTCGACGCTTAAAGACTCCCCAAAATTTTACACCTTAAATTTTGCAGCGCCACCACAAGGGTCCGCGCAACCCTAAAAAACTTCGCCATGATAGTACTATAATTTATATATACAAAGCATTAACATATCATATCAGTTTAAGATATTGGAGATGATGGTTCTTGCAATAATGATGGTGAAAAACCAGTCGAAATTATGGATGAAAGTTGATTTTTCTGAGAGATCAACTTTTTAATGTAATATAAATTGTCATGTTTGTGTACGGTAGCGCAATAAAAAAAATATTGTATTCTCCCACATAAATGATAGTACTTTTGTACTGATAATTAAAGCATAAAAAAGAAAGAATGGAATGCAAATTTGTAAAAAACAAAATTATTTGTCAAAAAACAAAAAATTCTTCAAAAACATTGTCCAACAAATATTTTGCAAACCAATTTTTGTAAGAACAAATCAAATTGAACCTTTCAACGTGTCATTATCATCAACGGTCCATCATCTTGTCCTCTCAATCTGTCTTTACCTGTTCCGAATTTTTATATTTATAAGCACTTCTCAGGAAAACTACACCAATTACAAATTGTCAAGAAATTAATTTAACATCCACTTCTATGAAATAATTTTTTTATATTTGAAAGCAATTTTCGAATTAATTAATTTATTATGATGAAAATGCCCCCAAGTGAAATCAGCAGGTTTAACTTCTAAGCGGCGTTATAATACTTGCTATATTTTTTTTATCAAAACTTTATAAATACATAAATTATAATTTATTTTTCTATATTTTATTTATTTTTTTGCATGCACAAATCCCATAACAAAAAAAAATACTTGTAAATACCCAAAATATGTACCCATAAAGGACGCATGCAAGACAACAACGAAAATGGCCTGAAATTAATAAAAAGTAAGTAGCACGTATTTTTTTTACAATAATACATAATTTCTTACATGATATGTACACCTATAAATATGAATGATAAATAAATAAATTATATGATTGTTATGCACTTAAACAAATAAAAAAACATTAATTCTAAAATAAATTTATTCAATTTTGCCTGTACCATAAATGGCACACAACTAAAATCCAATAAAACAAAACTTATTAAATTAAGTGTTCAAGGTTCCGTTAATACGCATCACTTTGCATGATGAAGGTAAAATTATAAGAATTATATAATTGAACATATCTTTTCAATTAAAGTAAATATGTGAATCTATTTAATTTAATCATTAACCAACATTAAGATAAATCAATTAAAAAAAAAAAAAATTCACACAAAAAATATTAATAAATTTCGTTTTGTTTTTTCAAGAATTAATTTTTATTTAACATAATATTTCATTTGAGTAAGAAAATATTATTTGCTTGTTATCACTTACATATATAATTTTGTTTATAAGAAATATACTTTCAATTTATATTATGTAATAGCCAATATATAGTCTGCACTATATCCATAGGAAAGCGCATACTTTGCTTGATTTTTGATTAAATCTTCTTCCATTGATTTGTGTTTACATTCAAAAAATTAATTAAAATAAATACAACTACGCACATCACTGACTAAATGACTTGTTGAACAATATGGAAATATAGATGGTTTTTTGTACACATTTTTTGCAACTTTCTTTTTCAAAATTTTTTTTATTTCAATTTCTTGATAAAATTTAAATTTTTGACCATTTTTTGTAATTTAAAAAAATATATATTTTGTTTTGTCTAGGAATTATGAAATTTGAATTTTGTTAAATATATTTATTCATTATTACGTTAAGATCTTCCTATTAAAAACCGAAATATTGAAATTTTAGAATTCACCGGTTAGGTTTGAGCACCTCCAGCAAGAATGCTACAAGCTCATGAGAGACCGAAACCAGTCCCTCGAGAAAGGAGACTGCAATTTTTGGACCGAGGATTAACGAGATTCTCGTTGGTTTTTCCATTTTTTAAGGCGTAGTATTAAAAAAAGGCATAATAACTATTAAAAATTAGATAGACAGTGTTTTTCACTTTTGTCACAAAACAACTTATTAAATATTATAATTCAGCAAATCTCTTAGTGCGGCTGATTTTTTTTCGACATTTTTTTCAACTATTTTTTAGGATATTTTTTTATGAAAGTTTTTCTTTCAAAATTAATTTTTCGACTAATTTTTATGTTCTCGGAGTTCAAAAAAATGCCACCTGGTTTCTCTCCCACAATTTTTTGGGTTTTTTTTTATCAAATTTTGTTTTGGTCAATTTTTTTTTTTGACATTTTTTAAACCATTTTTTTCTATGGTCAAGAACATTTCGTATTGAAAAAAAAAAAATTGTTTTGACAAATTTTTATTCTAGCAACTCAAAAACATTTCCACTTGGTTGTTGTTGTTTAGTAATTTTTTCAACAATTTTTTTAACCAATTTTTGTTTCTGAAAAAAATGTTTTGCAGTTTTTTCATTATCTTATTTTGAGAAAAAAATTAACATATTTCTAAACCCTAATTCTTAAATATTTTTAACTTATTCTTTCACTTCATTTGCAGAATCCAGAAATTTCTATCAACTTTTCTAATAATTGTATAGGTCCTTGTTTTTGAAATATATGGATAACCTTCGTTTTTCATTTTCTTTATCGGTTTCTTTTAATTCTTTTTGCCAGAGAAAAGAAAGTGCAGATAAAAATATATTTAACTAGAAAATTTGAATCTTTCTCACTTCGACCTCTTTCCTTGGTTATGTCCCGAAAGATATAGCGTGTAAGAGTTTTCAAAAATCATTTTTTCATGCTTCGTCTTAAAAATATTTTGTCAAAGCAATGAACTTGTATGCAAAAATTTGACTAAATCTCAAACATAATTTATTCGTTTATGCTTCGGACTTCAAAAACCAAAGAACAATAAATGAATGAAATGAATTCTCTTTATATTTTTGAAAACTACTTACTACTTGTGCTAATAAAACCATATTAAAATCTTTAAAATATTTAAGGTTCTCAGGTAAAGAAATTCAGAAACATGCGTTTTAGGCTCTTATGAAGCCATATACATTATGTACTTACATTTTTCCCTTATGATTTATGCATCGCCAAGCGCAAAACTAATTTATGTATAAATAAATATTTACTTTTGTAAGTGGCAAGCAAAATAATTTCGAAGGCAAACAAAGTTAACACCCAAGTAGTTAAAGCTAACGTGTTTACACACAAAATTAATTATTTGCTTATTCAAAAGTCATCTCAAACTGACTTCCAGTTATTTGTGCAAAACATTTTTTGTTGACATTATTACAGACTAATGTCAAATGGAAATTTTTTCTCAAACAAAAAAAAATCATAGAAGAAGAACTCTTATTATATTTTTTTTTTTGCATATGTTTGAATTTATATTATCTTTTCTATTTTTTGTCATCCCCTTTTATTTAAAAATAAATAGTACAAAAAGTCGAAAACATGCAACTTTTCCCACAAAAAAATACACATCAACAATAGCCCAGGAAAATTTGAAAAATGTCCAAACTTCAAAAAAAAAATCAACAAGGCTGAGTAAAAAATGATTTTATAGAAAAAGTAATGTGTTTTGAAACAACAAGCATTTTCTAAAAATTTATTTATACTGTATGTATTTTTTCACTGTCATCTTTCAAACCATGAACTGTCAAATTCCATTAGAGAAAGAGTAAAAATTTTTCAATCTTTTTCTTTCTAGAAAAATATAGATTTTTTAACCAAAAATGTTTTGTCCCCAATCTGTCAAGCAAAAACCCTAAAAAAGTGTCTTTGTTTGGTATATGTTGTCTGTCTGGCAAGCCATAATTGGCGGATGGCCAAGAGCTTGATGAATTACAGTGCATCTTAAAAATCATAAAAAAAATCTTCTAAAAATTCGAATGTTCCAGTTTTTATTTTCACAAAAAGTTCGAGTTTAGGGACTTTTAGGGACAACATTTTCGTCACAATATATCTTTCTCCCATATGTCCCCTCTTGTCTTAACAGTTTATAGTTAACCTATATGTATACATACATATATGAATTTTATTTCATTTTTTTATACATATATATTTTTCAAGTAATTTGCAAAAATTTAGATTTTAATTTCTTTCATCCCCCCTTTAAAAGTTAAGCTACGTACCAAAATTAAGATACTTTCAAGGATTTGTTGAAGGTGCCAAAATAAAACCTTCTATCAAAATTCAGCTTTGACGGAATTTTTTCAAAGTGAAAGTCAAATCATCCTGGACTACAATCTTTATTAAAAAAAATAGAGAAGAGAAAAGCTGTAGAAGGTATGTTCTGAATCTAAATTTAACATACATCATACGTGATGGGTTTCTGTGAGATAAAACAACAAGAACAGAGATAGATTGGAAATGAAATAGGTATAGGCATATGAAAACAAACAAATAAAGAAAATGTGGTAAGGGAAGTGTCGATATTCAATCACTATTCTATTGTATTCTTTTTTTTTTTTTTTGAAGAACCTTCAAGGAACTATTTTATATTTTCATTAATATACGCCTTGTGTCAATTTGATGATGTGAAGGTGCTTTTAGAAGAATTGATACAACCCCAAAAGAAAATACACCTATATTTATACAACAGCTCTGGGCTTTCGTACTCCTTGTATTTAATTATTGGGTTGTAACGGATTTTTTAAGAGAACTAGTATAAGTAGAAAATATAAAACAAAAAAAAATATGGAAATTGGTGAAAATTTTAAATATGCGACGAGTTTTTGACTTTAAAAGAGTCTCTAAAAATAATTCTCATTGAAGAATGGTTTTTCGAGGGAGGAAAAGGGCAAATGTTAGCGAATTTTTAAAAACCTCTGGAAAAAATGGTATCTTCATCAAATTTGTTAAAAAACACGAAGAGTCTATACGAATATTTTGCATGAAGTAGTGTTTCCCGGGTTTATCCTTTTCCTTTTCTTTAAATTTCTCCCAAACTCCCTTAAAAACACTTCTAAAATAGATATGACTATAACTCATTTTAAGGTTGCTGTAGCGTTTCATTTGACTCAGCACTTAAAAGTTAAAAGTACCAACGAAAACCACCAATATAATTCTTCCCCTTCCCCTCCAAAACATATCCTATTTATAGACTTTGGATTTTTTTTTCTACGGTAAAAATGATATTGCCTAGCAACTTCAACCCCAATATCATGTTAACTTTAATTTCTTGTGTTTAAAATTTATAGTAACTAAATTTCTACATCATCCACTCTTATTTTATTTATCAACAAATTAAGTTTTAACGAATTTTATACTCTGTCCGACTACGTCAAAAGAATTTTTTACGATTTTAATCACACTGAAATAAAGATAACTTATACCTAACGTTGCAGGTCAAACCGCCTGCGCCCTAGACTTGTTTCCTACCTTTGACTGTGATAAATACAAAGTAGGAGTTAAAGAAAAAGCTTGCAAGAGAATCGCTTGAAGGACGAGTCTTAGTGATTTCTGTCTCAAATAATTTCACCAGGAAGTTTATCTGGTCACAATGCTTCCCCTATAGTGCCGAGCAGATATGATCACAAAATCAATTCTATATGGTTGGGTTGGAAGAGTAAGTTTCTGCTGTTTCAAACTGAACCCCATCACCTAGGAATACCAGAATAAACTCAAACAAACTTTTAAGTCTGATGTTAATAGAATAAATTATGGTATGCCACAGGGCTTCGTTTTGTCTCCGACTTTCTTTCTTATTTTCATAAATAATCTCTTGTTTGAAACTTTTAATCTATGAAACTGTTTTAGTACGCTCATCTTTTCATAAAAGTTTTTAAATTTTCATCACTCTTCTTCGGATCTATAACGGCAGTGGTACTTGCATCTAAGAGACTGATAACTTTTCCGTTCTCAGTATGTGCATCAGGACTTTTTGTGGAATGATAACATATTTGTATTTGACATATTTCTTCCTGGTCTGGCTGTAATCTATTCATTCGTCAAAAATGATATAACTCTTACATCTGTGTAGGTCTAGGTGTTCCCACTTGAATCTATTGGATGGAATCCAAAAAAGAGCTTTGAAATTGATTACTGACTATAACGAAAACAAAAACAACTTAGTGTTTCACATCCTAATTGCATTCCTTCCCCAGAAGAGGAATATAGAATGCTTTACCTGGCGCAATGTTTCCCTTCCGTTTCAATATTCAGAAATCAGAACTTTAAAACCAATACCTTTAAGGGTAGTCAGAACCCATCAAGTGCGCGCCAAATTGGAAAAATAAAAAAAAAATAACATAAAATAGTCCCTAAAAGAAGCTTTTTGTTTGTTTTATAAAAACAAAGTTTAGAATGCCATCAAAAGTGAAAAACTTAAAAAGGAATCTCGTAAGGTATAAGTTTTTATTTATGTTATTTTATCATTGTTTATTTTCAGAATATAAAAAATTTATGTTAAATCAAACCTATAAAAATAAAGTATCTATTTTATTCTCTTATGTATTTCCGGCTCCAGCTTGAACAGCATTTGAATATTTTTGCTTTCTCTCCCGTTTGAATAATGAATTTTAAATTTCAGCCATTTCCTTTTTTTTGATTTACTTTCACTTACTATTCAACACCACAATTGAAATCACTTAAACCAAAGACTATCAGTTCTCTTATTTTTCTCGCGTTCAAAAATCAAATTCAGAATACGTGGCTTTGTAAATGTCGTCTGCTCTTTATGAGTTCTTTCTATTGTTTTGTGATGTAAAACTGATGGTAGACAGAATGAAAGCAAATCCTATTTCTCTTTATTCAAGTCTCAAACGTACTTACCCAACCTCTGTCTAAGGAAATACAATATTCGCGAAAGTCGCAGTATACCTTCGATTGAAAAGATAAGAATTTACATTCTTTGTTCACATAAAATAATGTATCACCTTGATACTTTGAAATAAACCGAATGAAAAAAAAAAGGTCCTTGAGCTTAAAAGAAAATAAATAAATAGTCATCGAAGCAAAATCCTACTTGGCAAACACAAGAACTAGCTTATTTTACCATTTTGCTTAACAGTCACGTTCGTAAACGAGACCGATCCTATGTAGATTAGGTTATGGATTTGTAAAGTAGATGTCAGCGACCCCTTAATGTTGCCAAAATAAAAGTTAAAGCCATCTCAAAAAGTTTACCTCAACAACAACAAAGATAGAAAAAAGAGGAAAAAATATAGATCCTTAAACCAAATAATATATGTATCTAGAAAAAGAATCCCTTGGACATGGATAATTTAGCTTAATGAAGAGCAAGGAAGTCTATTATGCGATTATCTATGCTTGAGTGAGTTTTTGCTTCATCATCGAAAACGAATTTAAAAAAAATAAATAAAACCATCGAACTATATTGCATTGGTTTTAAGGATTCAATTCACGAAACAGAAAATATAAAAGTAAACCACTTACCTCTATACTCGTATACATATGTATGTATACGGATACACTTTTCATTCTTTTCTTTGTCAAAATAACATATTTTTTGTGTGAATTTCATGGTGCTTGAAATTCGTCCTTTTCTTCAAGGTTTCTGGTTAAATAATTATTCCATCCAAAGTCAAAAGAACTTTAGTGGTTGTATGTTTCTGCAATTTGAATTATGTAAATGTTTACAGTCAACCAAATTCGTTTAATTCAGTTTTGATTTATTTTGTTCTGCTTACTTTAATTCAAAAAGGAACTTACACTTCAAAAGTACAATAGTTACTACATTATGTACATAATGCATGAAAATTGTTCGATATATACAGAGAAATAAAAAAAATCCGTAGTTTTCTGTGTTACCACTTTTCTGGAAATATATTTGTTTAGCAGAAGAAAAAGATGGTGAAATTTTTTTTCGGTTTCTTTTTTTCTTTTTCAATTCTAGGAGCAAAACGTAGTATCACCCATTATTTCAAAAGGAAGGTCTGGACAAAATCGCGTCGAGTAAATTGACAGCTTGAAATGAATTTCTTGACCCTAAAAGCCCAATATTATATTGAAATAATATTGTTCTAAGATAAAAATTACACGTGGGCAACTTTTTCGTGAGTTTTTGGGTTACTGGCCATTATTATGAAAAAAGTGCCTTCTAGAAGCCTCATTTTTTTTTCTTTACTTTGAGGCTTTCAGTCATCTATTCCCACAGACACAGTGCACCACCGCGACCGTCAATCAGTTTTGGAATAGGTATTCCATACGCTGGGGCTTATTTCTAGCAATTGGTGAAAAAGAAACTCTCGAGAATGAAATTAGATTGGTTTTTGAAATTAACAGTCAATCAATAATATCATGCCCAACAAGACTACATAACAGATAAACGTTTTATGTTCTACTTGATTTTGGGGTTAGAGGATTTCATTAAATATATTTTGAATTTAAAATTTTACTTACAATTAAAATTTTAGTTAAATTTTAAATTCTGATGATTTCAAACGTCTTTTTCAAGACATTGTATTCGTATTCTATTTTCTATACCGCATGTGATACGAGTACCACATGGATCTAGATATTTTCTCCCTACTCATTGAACCATTTGGAGCTCCTCATGTAGCATGAGAGACTGTTGATGTCTATATGTTGACATCCCAAGTGGAGTTCAGAGGAGATAACTAATTGTTTCTTCCTCGTCCATACAGCTTCTGTAGAAACACCCAGCCTTGCTGCGTGCTTTGCAATTATACAGTGTCCTGCTAAGACACTTGTTAAATAGCTAATTTGCAATCTGTTTGAGGACAACAAGCACTTAGATTGACTAAAGATTTATCATGATGCAAATTTGATACTTATATCCAAGGTTTGCATTATCCTTCCTTTCTTATTTGCTATACAGTGGACACGTATGTACAGAGAAAATATCTAGTTGGTAGTTAAATCACAGTCTCGTCTTCACTCAAGCAATTGTGAATCACATTTGAAAAAATGACAAATATGATTTTTTTTATGAACACAAAATACACCTCATAGAATCTTTACATCAGGAATAAAAATAACACGAAAAAGCCAAAAATAATATTGCCAATATTATAGGTTACCAATACCCACTTGTTATAAGATATAACCCTTGCATGACCCAACGAATTTCGTGACTTCTCTTATTGTCCCTTTTTACATCGTAAATTTGTCATGTACCTACCCTCAATCGTTTGCAAAATTTTGGTAAACACGTATTTAATATACTTATATATATATTTTACTGTAAAAATCCGAAATGTGAACATTTTAGAATTTATAGGTAAGTGTTGGAATTTTTTGAGCAATATTAGTAAAATTAAAAAATGTTTTGAAATTAAATTTCTGACTGAAAATTATGTTAAAGCCCGCGAATGCGAATCTTGCAATGCAATTTACTTTTGATAAAAAAAAACTTTTTTACATTGGCGTCTGCCTGATGACTCCACATAGGAGCAACGGAGTTCCGTGAGCAGGGCAGTGTCCACAAAACTGGAGTTAAAATATTTTACCCATACGAAAGGGTCATAGAATACAGATACTTTTAATTTAAGTAAAAAAAAAAAACTCACAAATGTTGTTAAATATTCAGGAATTTCTAGAATTTATATATTTCGGCCTCTTCAATAATATGTTTATTGTATACATATATGCAATTCCATCCAACAACTTTAGTCACAATTAAATATTTCTACTTTATATAAAGTATCTTGTATCTTTCTGTAAAAATATGAAAAACATAAAGAGATAAAGGAAGAGCATTTTGGAAAACTTTTTTGTTCGTTAGAACCGTTGGATTTATCATGGATAAAAATTATTAAGGATCTATTACAATTACAATTACTTCGAATTCAAAAAATTTTATTTTATTGAAATACAATTCCAGAAAGTATACAATGTAAAAATTTGCTTTAAGCACCTCTATAAGTTTCTGTATTTAAGTTAAAATAAAAGTTAACTTGTATAACTTCTCTTTTGTACCATAATATTGAAAGTAAGTAAGTTACAATATATCGCAAGTTTGAAAGAAAATTAACTTATGTACGTATATGTAAAAAAAAAATGAAATTCTATGAAAATTGTATTTTGCAAAATCATTGATATCATTAATTCTGTTGAATCATTCTTTTAAATTGTATTCCGTCGAAAAATAAATGGTTTAAAAAGTACTAGCACTGTTCTTACACTCACCGATTCAATTTAAAAGCACCTAGTGAAACGCTCGTAATATTGCAACTAAAAAATCTTCTTCTTCTTTTCATCCTTACCAGTCTAGAAGTCTTTGCCATTTCTTTAGTAAATGTTTCATTCTTAGAAATGAAAAAAATGTATAAAAAAGCTAAAATAAATAGATTTCAAAATACTCGTATATTGGTTTCCATTTACATAAAAAGTTTTTTTGTTTCAATATTGTTTCTTGTCTTTTGGAAATTTTTTTTGAACGATTAAGTGCTTCTGCTTAAGAGTATTTTTATTCAAATATATGAAAATTTTATTCAATTAATTTTGTTTACTTTTTTTAATATAACAGCCGTGTTTTATGAACAATTGATAGCAACTCAGCAAAAATTTTTACACACAAAAACAATAACAAAAAAGTGATTATAAAAACTTTGTTACCTATTGTTTCTAAGCAAAACAAAAAGTGAAAATAAATTTATTTGTTATTGTTTGTGTGTAAAAATTTTACTGAGTTGCTATCAATTGTTCATAAAACACGGCTAACATTAATCATGTATCAAAAATATGTAGACGAGAGCATAAGTGTTTTCTTAAGAGTGATATTAATAGATTGTTATTTTTCTCGTTTTTTTTTATTAATAAAAACTAAAATTCCTTTTTCAGCGTCAAGTACAAGTGACTTATCATTTACTGTTAATACACATACAAAAACTCAAGATATATCAGGGCTTCCCGATCCAGCTGACCCCAAAGGACCACAGATTTTGGTAAGTTTAGTTCCATGTATATAATATATATGTTTTTACAGTTGGCTGAGTCTAAGTTGACATTGCCTTTAACTCGATTAGATTTTTTTTCGATTCTTGGCATTTTTCCAATACTTTTAAGTCACTCCCTTACCAAACGCAACTCTCTATTTGTTCTCCTTCACATTCTGTGCGTCAAGTTAGTGTTCTTCGCTTTTTATTACACTTATAAAATCAAACTTATCTATGTATCTAAAAATATTTTCATACAAAATTGTCAAATGGACACAAACTTCAAAACTGCCTATTTAAAATCGAATCATTTTTTTAAAAGATCAAATACATCGGTAACAGTGATTATTCAATTCAATTATAAAATTTGTTAAGTAATTTTGTTAAAAAAATATTTTGATAGGCTTCTTTTTAATTATTTTTTGTTTCAAATTCCATTGCATCTCTTGACTCACAATGCACTCGTTTACCTTTCGAAGCGTATGATCAATCCACTGCCACTTACGTTTCGTATGATAGAGTCAATGGGTTCCTGTCCTATTCTCATATGAAGTTTTTCAATAGATTTACTGTTGGGCCACAAAATATTTCATCTTTCTATCTTTTGACAGCGGATGTGCCTTTCCAAGTGATTCAATATTCCTCCATATTTTTGACAGGATCCTGAATTCAGCCTTTGCTTTCCCGATTCAACTGTTAATATCGAGTCCACTCTTGTTTTAATTTGATCGAGATTCATGATGAAAGAGAGACAGAGCAATCCAGATTATTTATTCTTTATTGACACTTTCGATAGCCTTTTCAAAGTCGATAAATAGCAGATGAAGTGTTGATCGATATTACACTCACTGTTTGATGATGATCCGCAAGGAAGATCCAGTGCTGAATACTTCTTTTTCGACGTCGAGTTTGTCTTCGTGGTGGTCTTGTATTCGCTCCAGGGCTATTCTTGGTATTATCTTGGCTACTGCATGTAGGACGCAAATTCCTCCGCAATTTTCGCACAGCGTAAGGTCTGCTTTCTCTGGAAGCTTTAAAATCATTCCTTTTTTTATTCTACAGAAGAGCTCTCGGTTTCTTAAGCTCTCTCAATGAGTGGAGGTGGAGAATCTCACTCGATGTTTTTGGCACCGCTCGTAAGAGCTCTGCAGGAATACCGTCAAGTCGAACGGCTTTGTCTGTCTTCAGTGCATTGATGGAGGTAAAGATTTCTTGCGCAATAAGTTCACCTTACTGGTGAATACGCGATTTAAGACAGTAGAAAATTGATTCCATCACCTTTTGAGCTGATAGGCACCTGTGAGGAAATTTGAAATGAATGATTTTGCCAAGCCAACTGTAACCTTAAACCTATCTATCTAAATTTAAACGTATATTAACTATTATTTTAATGATGTTCTAATTAATATCAAATATAATTTTACTTTTTAGACAAATTCACTAAGAAAATCGAAAAAAACACACGATGATCCGGCATCTTTATACAAGGGTCCTGGGGGAGTTGAACTACCGAAAGAGGTGCTAAATGATTTGACACAATTCACAAGAAAACGTAGTCATGCTGTAATCGATGTTTGGTGGTTATACGATGATGGTGGACTTACTTTGTTACTGCCCTATATCATAAGCACTCGTAAGCAATGGCAGTCTTGTAAGCTCAGGTAAATATATGTTGGATAATACCCATAGGAAAATAAAAAAAAAACGTGTAACCAATAGCAAATTAACTCACGTTACGTTATTGCTTCAAAAACAAACTTTTTGTTTAATCAAAGGCATCTTCTAAGAAAACAATTTCAATCAAATATTTATATGAAGTTCAAATTTTATTTGTTTTGTAGGTTAAATTTGTCATTGAAACCTTAGTTTATGTAGAAGACCTCACAGAAAGTTATATTATAAATTTAATAAATAAAAATGACGATATATACATATAATAATAATCATTCCTCATTTGTGAAAAATACAAAAATGATAGACGGCGGCGTCCCATGGTGTTTGAATTACATGGGCATTTTAAACAATTATTTAAATGTTTTTTGCAATGATTTTATCAATAAACTCAAAAAAATTCATCAGAATTGTAGGTTTGATTTTCGAGAAATTTTTGAAAACGCTTTTTTTACATTTTGAGTTTCTTTATTTTCGAAAATGAAATATTTTTTCAAATTATTTAAAGAAGTATTAAAAAACCATTTGGTATTAAATTTAGGGAGTAGGCCATTTATGAAATATTTTATTTAAAAAAAAAATTGTTTTATAGAGATAATCTTATTTTACTGAATACATTGTAGATTTCAAAGAAAATTAGGACACTAAGTATTAGCAAATTTATATTATATCGTCTGCATCAATTTAAAGATTTTTTAAATTTCTGCAAAAATAAAAATTCATCAGGAGTGCTGTTTAAACTGAGTGGAGTTCAATATTAATATTATTATAAATTTTATTTGATAAAAAAAACTAATGTATTTTCTCATTCAGAACAATATCAAGAAAAATCATTTTATTTTTCAGACAAAACAGTATAAAATTACTTTAGTATTCTAGTTTTTCTTCTCTTTAAGTGAACCGCTTCGAAATGTATTGAAAAATAATAAAAATGCATTGCATCTAATAATACTTATGTATGTATGTATATTTACTATAATACTTTTTCATCTGATGTTCCTATTGCATTCTTTGTTGAACACTCTTCATGAAAAATGTAATTTAAATATCCATGGCAGCAAATATTTTATGAATATCCTTTTGCAACCGAATTCTATTTTTAATTTTTTTTCAAATGTCTTGCTTACATTAAATCATGACGGATTCATTTCGCCCAGTCAGAATTACTTCGGTTTCTAAGATAGATACATTCCTTGTACAATATAATTTAGTTACCCATCAACATTAGGGTGGAGTATGAAAATTAATTTTTTTATCATTTTTTTTATGTTTATGTTTTTGGATTTATTTCTAAAATGATTTTTACTTTTTTTTCATCTTTAAAATACGAAAATTTCAAAAGAACTACAACATATTTCTTAGCTCCACCTTATTGTACATAACATGCATTTTGAATTGTGAAAGTTATTTCAATTCTTGTTTGAATTTTCTGTTTTCAAACAGGAAAATTTATACTTACGAAGGTTGATAAAGCTATTAGAATAGAATAGAATAGAATAGATATAGATATGTATATTGTATCTACTTACTCACAAACATACTTCACAATTTGTTATACAGCAGGTTGGTCGATCTGTTGAAATAAAAATCAGCAAGAAAAATTCTTTTTGCATTTTGAAAACTTTTAAAATTCCTTACTCATAGTAGCAAATAGAATTAAAGTCGAAGAAATTCACATTATTCGCAAATCTTTTCAATTTCTGATATTGTGGATAAAATGCATCTTCTAGGAGAAACTTTCTTCAAATTGTTGAATTTGAGTTTTTGAAATGATAGTTTATGTAGGGCAAAGTGAAGCTTGTCGTGATGCGGGGCAAGTTGAGTCCAACCAAACTCCTGAACAAGAACATGCGTAAAGAAGTCAAAACAAAGATGCCCCACAGGAATCACCAAAGAATTCCCAGTCAAAGTTTTTACCCCTTTGCTCTTTATTACATTCCTTGACTTTCATCATTTTTGTGAGTCCTTCCATTGAATTACATCATTCCGTTTCTAAAACTGAACATATGTAGGTAAGTGTTTTATTTTTTGAGCATCAAATATATAATAATAAATATATATAAGTTGGTACAGGTACAGAATTCGAAGCAATTTTATTTGGGATCAAATTAAATTAAAAGGACGTTTTTGGCGTTAAGAAGTGAAATGGTGATTTTATAAATTAGAATGTGAAGCATGTACCTGTCCGATTAAAACGTATCTATAGATAGATAAACGTGTTCTTAAAATCATTGGAATACAAATTTAAATTCTATTATTTTTTAAAAATCTATTACGAAAAAAGGCGAAGATACCTGTTTTTCCAAGCGAAAACCATAACATTTTTTGAATATTTTTTTAATAAGATAAAATCGTATACTCTTGCTAAAAAAAATGTTGGAACAAATTTTTAATTCTGTACCTAATACAAATTTTAAAAATCAAAAAAAAATGCTTGTATGTTTTCAAGAAAATAGCATTTTTGACATTAAATTTTTTGTATCAAACGATATTTTTTGACAATTTTGTATATAAATTTCATTTATAATTTACAATTCGCACTATTTGTATAATCATTGTATATTGAAATTTTTAATTTCAAAAAGACACTTCTTGACAGAAAATACATGTAAACTTGGAAGTTACAATTGGTTAGTTTTGCAAAACGGTTCTTTTGGTTTGGATTTAAATGGCATCATTTTGTGGTGTGAAGTGAAGCATTGCCATTTTTGATTTTCAAATAAAAAAGTTATGCTCCGTATTGTGCTGAATTTGTGCTTAGAGCATTCAATATATTTCAAAACTTCGTAAACTTACAAAACTTTAAGAATAATTTTATTTTTCAAATTAGAGTTTAAAAAAATATTTGTGCCTCTTCTCCTCAAAAATTGTCGTAGCAATGGATTTGATGAGACAAAAGTAATATTGCAATGCGCTTCTTCCAATTTAAAAAAATTAATTTTAAGAATGAAATTTTTTCGAATATGTGATCTTTGCAGAAATATTTGCGGCACATTGCAGCAAAGGTACCAATATTTTAGGGTGATTTTTGGGGTTGATATACTAGATTTTCTAAAAACTTAATCTATTTTTTAAATTATTATTTTAGATTATTTTGTAAAATAAACATTTTCAAAAAAACAGTACCTACAGTACAATGTAGGTACATCTAAATAAAAAAATAGATTTTTTGCGTTAAATCGATGTCAATTTAAAAAAGAACATTTCTCGAACTTTCTAATTATAGTGAATAACTAAATTAAAAAGAATCCTAGAAAATCCTTGTCAATGCATGGATAAGGGCAATAAGATTTAGTACAAATTCTTGAGGCCGAGAAAAAGACTGAGTCAATAAAGATTAAATTTCACTTATTAAAATGAAATATTGTTTAACTAAGATTAATTATTTTTTTTAACTCGAGTTTTCTTTTTCAAATAAAATAATACACGCTTGGTTTGTTAAACTATTTTTCCAATGTCATTTAGACGCAACTTAATTGTGTTTTTTACTATGATTATTAAAACCACAGATAGTCAACAAGGAATACACAAATATTTTTTTTAATTAATCGTCTCTATTTTCTTATGCAATTAAATCCCGTCTAACCTAACTGTCCGGATACAGCAATTAAAATAAAATATAAAAATCTAACGTTTTGTTTTTGTTTTGTATCTTCCAGAGTCTATGCATTGGCAAACAAGAAAGCTGAAATGGAATTCGAACAACGTTCAATGGCTAGTCTGTTGTCAAAGTTTCGCATTGATTATTCTGACTTACAGCTCATTCCGGACATAACAAAGAAACCACAAGAAAGTTCAAGTCAATTCTTCAACGAGTTAATTAAGGACTTTATTGTGTCTGAAAACAATGTTAACATCACGACACCAGTTAACGAAGACGAAGGTAAAATTAATTGGCTTGTATACCTACAGCTACAACAATTTCCACACTATTCTCTTTCCATCTAATTCCAGCTCTTACAACGGAAGATGACTTATTGAATGTCCAGGACAAGACCAATCGCTACTTGCGTCTACGAGAGTATCTACTCGAGAAGTCTGTTAAATCAGATTTGGTGGTGATGACGCTCCCTATGCCAAGGAAAAACATTGTCTCAGCACCTGTCTACATGGCATGGCTGGAGAGTCTTAGCAATGGCATGCCCCCGTTCCTGTTTGTGCGTGGTAATCAAACGAGTGTCTTGACATTCTACTCGTAGTTTATCAACTTTACCCCAGCACCGACACAAATCAAACCCAACCCAACCACAACCCCAACCCCCTAAACAGAAATAAATATTTTTCTCTATTTGTTTTGTAATTACTTTTTGTTTCGTTTTAATTTAAGGACACGAAATAGGCTAAATAACACGTTTTGAATTTATTGTGTTTTAAATATTATGATGTTTGTCACAGTTATTTCATGTTAATTTATATTATTTTATAATAATTATTATAATAATTATAAAGACCATGTAAAATGCAAACTTATATTAAAACTTACATATTTAAGTAAGAGCAACGCTTTTTGTAGATTAGTTTAAATTATTTTAAAATACAGAACTTCAACAATTAATTGGTATTGTATAATTATTTAAAAAAATTGATGTGTGGTAATGCAATTTGCGCAAATTTTAAGAGACCATCAGCTCAAAAATGACAGGTGGTAGGTACTGAAACAAAATACTGCAACGAAGACATAATATGACTATAAGTCGAACAATTAAGCCACAGTCAAGCCATTAAAATGCTATGCCGTCAAAATAACATTCAAAAAATGATTACACAAAGTACCTCCTTAGTTAAGAATTTAAAGACACTTTAGATGATGTATTGACCAATTTGCAGTATATTAGTGAAGGTGGAATAAAATTAAACCTTATTTTGCTTAAGCTTTTTTGGTCACAAAAAAACAAACAGCCAACAGATTTGTTTAAAAATGTCTCTTAGAGCTTATTTTGTTAAGATTGCTTAGATAATTAAATAAAGTTTAAACTTTTACAACAATCGATTTTCCATTTTTACTTAAGAAAACAATCTTAACGTAACGTTAGAAAACAAAAAAAAGTAATGAAATATAAAATATGTATGTAGGTACACATAAAAAAAAATTATTTGACATTAAAATTAAATTTGATATAATTATGTACATATGTATGTACATATTTTTTTGAAAATAAGTTATATGGCTTTTCTCAATTAGTTAAGAGTTTGGAGCATATTCTTCGTGTACGTTTCAGGGTCAATGTGTGTTATGTACCTATGTTGTAGTAGGTATTACAAAAAAAAACATATTCTTCTAAATTGAAAATAATGTGTAAAAAGCCATGTCGTTTAGGGTCAAAGACCTTGCTTATACGAGAAAATTGATATATGTACATAAGTATCGATTTCATATTTAAGAGTAATTTAAAGGCAGTTTAATGTTATGAAGCGTTTAAATTTTTTTTCTTTATAGATATTTGAACTTAAATTACTCAATATAACAAAATTTTACATTGGGTATATAAAAATAACTATCAAAAATTTAAATATAAATTATATATGTATGTATGTAGATATGTATATATTAAAAAGTCTCGGCCCCATGAACTGATAACAAGTTACACAGTGAAGTCGTGTATTTTATCCGACTTTTTTTTTATTGTGAGGAATCCAACTTTATATCTATTTTCCTGAATCCCAAATTATCTGAAATTTTTTGAGCCTTATTACAAGTTGCTAAATTAATAGGCTGCAAAAAAAGCATATTCTGCTGCCTGCACGGTGAAGTAAACATTACAGGCGGTTACATCCATTTTTTGAAAAAAAAAAAGAAACTGTAAAATCGGGGAAAATTAAACAAAACTTCTGTGAATACTTTGCTTAACATTTTAAATGTCTGCAAACCGACAAAGTTTATATGCCTAAATTTGTTTTTAATACAACGTAAAGCGCTATTTATTTTGCATAATGAGTCAATAATTAGAGTTAACCAAAAACTTCTAAAATACACTGTATGATTCATGTATTCAAAAAGAGGCTGGGTGCGACCCACACTGATAACTTCCCATTTGTGATCTTGAAAACTTTATGTTTAGTTTTTTTTTTTTTTTTAATTGTACTATGCATAAAATAAAATATTTTTAAAGGTACAATCGTTGTTCGTTCTCAGGATATTCGAGCTGAAATACAATTGTAACTACTTTTCTTTAGAATTTTTAACAGTTTTTGATTTTTTGTTAAAAAACTGCACATTCAATATTTGTCAAAATTTTATCAGTTGCTAACAATTATGTTATGTAGAAAATAAAACAAACAAGAAGTCAATATCGTTACCCGTTTTTGAGAAATTTGAGTCGAAAGACAATTTATACCAATTTTGGTAGAATTTTTTGTAGTTTTTAATTTTTTGTAAAAAAAAAGTGTCCATTGAATTTTTTTTTTAATTTTCACCAGTAGTCAAAAACAACATTTTTCGTAAAGTAAAATTATTTTAAAGTTAATATCGTTTTTCTATCTAAGGATATTCGAGTTATAAAAATTTTTTTTTCTAGTTTTTTTGATTTTAAAAAATAACGTTATATTGATTTTTTTCCAAATTCATATCAAATTTGTATGACGTCATAATGTGTCGAATAAAATTTATTTCAAGTCAATAGCATTATTTGTTCGTGAGATACTTGAGCCCAACCATTGTATATAAATTTGCATAGTACTATCATCAGCACGTTCCACACGTCGTCGTCCCCCAAGCGATCACACAACTAACTAAGTTTTTGGTTGCTGTTTCTGTGTTTAAACAAGTGCGCCCTCAAACGTCCACACAACAATGCTTTGTGGAACGTGCTGATGATAGTACTATACAAATTTATATACAATGGCCCAACCAAAATTTTCACTTCTTTTTTAAACTGCTATAGTAAAAAAACAACTGATTAAATACTAATAAACGCCCTTTCAGCTTCTTTCGAAGTTATTATCTGTAAAACAAAATTTATTTCAAGTCAATATCTCTACTCGTTCTTGAGATATCGACGACGAAAAATGGTACCAGAACGTACGGACGTACGAACGTACGTACACACGCACACACAGACATTTCTCTAAAAATGAATGATATAGGCTCTAGGGACCTTGAAACGTCGAGAAATGTCAGAAATTTCAATTTGACAAATCGGACCGATTATAATAACTCCCTATGGGAAGTTAATAACTGCAAAGCATTTTATCGATGGTTGCAACAAAATTCTTTATGGCTGTCCGAGAAACTCATTATTGAAAATTTTAATTATTATTTTGAAAGCGGAATCACTCTTTGGTTTGTATGCTATTGTATAATATTCTTAAATATTGTTTTTGTTCACATAAAATACTTTTTAATATTTCAATAGTTACGTCTGAGACTCCACCATTCACCTTAAACCCGTTATTCCCCACACGCCACTTGCCTAACGGCACATTTACAAATTCCTAACGGATTCTCACGCCATTTTTGTTAACACAGCAAAACCAATCCAGAACAGATACACCCGTTTTCCCTTCCACCTTTGTGCATTGAAATATGAACATTTCGAAAACAAATTCATATTTTGCAAACACGGCACATATTTCCTTTTACCTGAAGTATAGTTCAAGTTGAAGATTATTTCATAAGTTAGTCTTAATTCTCCAATCTAACTGTGAGGTGCAGCCTAGCTAAAGACAGCGGCTTCCTTTGGAAATTAATAAAATATAAACAATGTAAAACTAAGAAAATAATAATCAATATAAAAAATAATAAAAAAAAAAGAAAAAAAAATAACGTTTTTTTTTTAAACTCAACCGCGAGGTAACCACGTAATTCAATGATAATACTTGACAATAATTTATCATTCAAATATTAAAAATCATTTTATGTCATAATGGCTTTCTATGATTCCATTCAACATAAAAAAGAAAATCAGCCTATTATTGGGCTGATTTTCCCATTAAGCTGTCGACCTGGTCACCCTTGCGTATACATGCTATTTCTATATGTTAACATAAATCTTTTCAAAAAAAAATTAATTAGCTTTGTTTCACTCCAGTCCATCAACATAACACGTATTACACCCATACTCGTTTTTGCTTGTGAGACCAAGACCATTGATGGCATTATCCTTATCATACGTGAGCTCTGGTTAGGATTAAACATGAATTTAGTTTTAAATGGTAGATCTGTGGCCAGAATTGAGTACTTTCTTTGAAATGCGAAATATTCTTTTTCCATCTGGAAAAATAATTTGGATAGATTCCGGGAAGTTGTTTCCAAAAATCCTTTAATAATACCTCAGTCAAAGCCAACTGAGCTAAAGAGATTCGTGATACTACTCCATCGAACGTGGCATCGGATTTCTTATTTCTAGGAATTGCGCTTTATTTTTGGTTTAGGGTTGAGAATGAATGGGAAATAACACTTTCTTCTTTTACTGCAGAGACAGCATCAATTTATGTCCTGTGTGCTTGTTGCAATAAAAAAAAAATATCTTGGTGATGGTGGGGCTTAACAATTTTTTCGAATAAAAAATCTGCTATTGCATTCAGTGCGTATGGTGATACTGTCCCTTACTTTTTTCGGATTACCAAAAGATTATAGAGAAAGTAGATAAGTACATTAGACTTTAAAACTTCACCACTTTTTTTTGTCATACGTAACGAAGAGATCCTTAAGCTTTGTTAAACAATTGAAATCCGTTCCATTATATTTTTATTTATTTATAAATCTATCTATTTATTTATTTACAATGAGAATTGAATAATAATTGATTAATTAACAATAAACTTGAAACTAACTCCAAATGTTTCGCATCTCCGATGAACGAATGTAGAAATATTTAAATTTAAAAAGATATACAAATATTATTTAAGACAGTGTTAAAAACCATCATAAGATACCAAATTTTGGTATCCAATAAAATGTCTACAAATTTTTTCACAGAAAAAAAGCTATTACAAAAGTTTTAAGATTACTATTTTTATATGATATTCTTAAAAAAAAAACAACAAATAGTTTTTTCAAAAAATTCTGAAGAGAAAGTGGATTGATTTAGTGAAGAAGAACTTCTTGAAATTTAATAAGATTTTCATATTATTTTAAAAAGAAAACCATTAAGGGAATGACAAAATATTTTTTTAAAAGTTTACTTCTTAACATTCAATTCTTTGAAAGGAATATGTAAGTTAATAACAATTACATTAGGTATCCACATGTCTAATTTACCATTTCCACATTCATATTCCTAAACGAAAACATTCCTATATCCAGCACCTTACACTCTATTTCCTCCAGACTTCCTTTTATTATAAGTCAGCACAATATTACTAAGCCAATAATTTGTATAACCTTACAAGCAAATCCATTACTTGCTTTTCAAGCTAAAATAATATTAAGTTGAAATTATTGAATAAAATGATCCAGTTATAAACGCAACAGAAAACACCAAACATCTTTTATTCATTTGTATATCTGAGGAACCAAAAAGGCATATTTATGTTGCTTTGCGATATAAATTTGTTTTTTCTTTTTTTTAGTGGTTGCTGTCACATAACCATTATAGAAAAACTTATATTTTTCTCAAAAAACCGCTCTTTTAAATAAAAAAAACCGTTATTAACGTTACCTTCCACAGAACCGGATTTTCGAGAAATAAAATATTTAATTAAGTGCTTTTTTTGATAATCTTCTTAAGGTTTTTTTTTTGTTTTTTTTTTCCTCAACTATTTTCACATAATTATGAACAAGTTCTAAAGATCCACTGATTTTATTTATCAATGGAATTGGTTAAATTGTTAAATGAATAGATAATTGAAAAGGTATAATGACCACCCAACTTACACATCCTAAGTAAAGAGAAACCTTAGATATAAATTATTACCTTTTGACTGAATATTAAATGTAAATCCACAATGGACCGATTATCCCAAACATTAACGATTAAGTAGTGTTTCTTTTTTATATTGTTAAAAACTACAAAGATAAGAATGCCTACATCTAGATTATTTACAAAACAAAGGTTAAAAAAAAGTAATAAAATTGATGACCTATAAAGAAGGACTTAACTTGTGAACATACTTCTACGAAATAGTCATAACGTGACGAACTGGTTAATCCTTTAATCCAATAATAGAATTATATGTAGGGTAAGTTCGGGCATTATGGCGCACCGGGCATTATGGCGCACCACTCAAATGTCATAGTTCCAAAATTCTAATTTAAATAAAAATAATGCAAACATATCAGTCTTTCCTTAACACGTGTCCAGAGAATATCGGTCGTCGATGCGACGAGATTCAGAGAAGAAAAAACAACTTAAAAAAAAATTGTTGCGTTTTTTGTGTGTTTTTTAATTTCGCTTTATTTTCAAATTCGTGTTTCTCGGTAAGTAGACAACGCAGGTGTTCGATGTAAAGAGCAAAATACAGAACATAGTTTCAGTTTTATTGTGTAACGGGAAATATTTGAAACGAAAAGAGATCTTAGGTTTTTTTGTTGATGTGTTTTGAATAAGTGTTTTCGGGTAATATGGCGCATATGCTATGAGGGCATTATGGCGTGAGTGCACCATAATGCCCTTATGAAGTTTTTATATAAAGTGTAGTTTCATACCTTGATCTCTTCGGCTCTTCTAGTTTTTTTTATTTCTGTACGTGTTGCATAGCTATGTTATGATAGATACAAAGTGCATGTTTAAATAATCCACAATTATTTTAGAAATGCCAAATATCCACCCAACAAAAAAAGGGATTCGAGCCATTTACTTGCTGCTATTGAGGAGGTGCAAAAGAAGAAGAAGACTACACAATTACAACAAAAAAGGACGATTGGATGCAGTTGGTCTTTTGTGGACAGTGGTCCCACGACTCCTGCACTGGATTTAAGAACACATGTGATCAATGTGGGCGTTCAAATCAGAAATAAAATTTCTGCGCCATATTGCCCTTAAGGGTGCGCCATATTGCCCGCATGTAGGGCAATATGGTTTTTTTTAAGCCTTTTTTGAATTAATTTTAATTTTATTTATTTTGTTGAATTACTATTTTAATTTCATTTATTTATGTTCCTATTTTGTCTTATTAAATAAAAAAAAATTGCTGAATTAAAAAATATTGTTCATTATAAAGTTATTTCAGATTTCCGTTAGGTGCGCCATAATGCCCGAACTTACCCTACTACATGTCCCCTGTGTTTATTTACATTAAATATACCTAGGTCATATATCATAAAGTTCGCACAGGTCAACGAATTTTACAGTTCTGTAAGGCACTAGGTTTGTAAGCTATATATTTTCCCCGCGTATGCAATTTCATTCAACTTCTAAAGCCTCTTCTCGTAAACCGGATGTGATGTCCTTGTCTGGTCCTGTAGTCTATCCTGATGGGACTGCCATTACATTGATATTGTTGTCTGTTTAGCGTTCGAACCAAGTATCGATATTAATATCGTTTATGAAAAGCGCATGAACAAGTTCCACAATCCACATTTCATATTACGATATTTCAAAAATCATGAATGAAAATTCACTTTACCGCTATCAGCAGCACTACCAGAACCCCCAATGTAGTTGTAAAAGACACTTAGCATGCATCGGTCTCGGTGGTGATCTGTGTAACGGATAATTATTTCGTAGACCATAATCATATACGGTTTCGGTATACGGTTGAAAATAGAATCTTGAATAAAGTTCGTGCTTGTCGTCGTAGATTCGGGCCGGTCAAACACCGATGATGTTTAGGCCATCAAAATTTATTCCTTTCGACATGAAAATGTGTTTTAACTGCTATAATTGATAAATAGTAATTATTGCCGTTGTTGTCTAAATAACCTTGAACTATAATCGATAGGAAATTTTGGCTTATGCCAGAGTGTTTTGTGTTTTAATTATTATTCATCTAAACAAAAAAAAACGAATATAATGTATAAATAGGGAGAGAGATACGCAACAAGCAATAAAATTGATACACTTGGGCCAATAACAGATGAATCAATATTTGTCAATCTTTTGTATCGGTTGACACTCTAAGTGGGAAGTCTTAGTGTTAAACGCGAGGCATCATTTATAGTGTAAAAGGTAGTGTTGCAAAGTGGTTTTATCCTTAATGTTTTTTTTAGTGGTTTTACCAATCTTTTGGAATTTTTTTTTTTTTTTATTGGTGCGGTCCAAGTTAATACTTTAAAACTGCTTTGATAAATCTCGTATACTGAATGGATATAGTTATTTTGTGTTGCTGATGTCTTAATTAAAAGCTGTTAGTTGAAAAGGGTTTTAAAAGAGCTTTCAATAACTTTTGTTTACGGAAAAGAGTTTGGTTACTTTTGCCGCTTTTTGGATGTTTTTGTGAGCCAGAAGGTTGAATGTTAATCGAGGGCTAGGCTCTAAACGGGAAGAACGATTTGCTTCAAATCTTTAACAAATGCAATCCTTGTGATTCCCTAGTAGTAGATCGATTTAAATGTAACTCGCGCTTCTACAATAATTATTAATTTCGTTCTACCTAATAAAACAAATTCCAAGGTGGCAACAACACCTACTGAACATCTTTTTAATAATATTAATATATCTTCTTATACTTGAATTGAAATCAAAATTGATATAATTTTTAAATCACTTATATAGCCAACAAAAACTCAACGTCGCTTGCGAGACTATATAAAATTATTTCAATGTTTTTTTTTTTAAATACTGCTCATGCTATCTTTTGCCAAAAAAAATTCTGTAGAACATGGAAAAAAAAAGAAGAACGAATTCACTTTTTATGAACACATCAAAGTTGGATTTATAATTAATACGCTTAATAACGCTTTGCTGCCTCAAATTGTCTGAGTGTTAAGAAAAAAGTATAACTTGCATTAGAATCAAGTGCGCAACGAAAAGAAGAAAGAAAAAAAAAACGGAAATTGATCGCGTTCCTTTTTGGTAGATTGATTTTAATTATTATGGTTGAAACGTTTAGAATGTAGTATCTAGTCGAAGGATATAAAAAAAAATGCCACAACGAAGGGTTCTTGAAAATCGTTACCTAAAGTGATGTTTAATTTGTATTTTTTTTTTGTTGTGTTTGAACCAAAGTTAAAGAATGTTAAAGCTTCATTTGAAATGTGCTTCAACTTCCCCCTGGCCATAATAAAGTAGGGTTGATTTATCCTTGTGTACAGTTATATTAAAAAAATATATATAAAATAAAGATTAGAAAAATTCTTTGCATTTAAGTTAAAGGGTGTTGAAGTGAAAATAAAAATGATTTACCTTTGTGTGTTTTTTAAAATGAAGTTAATTGTGTGCATTTAATAATGTGAATTAAATTCTTTTCCTATTTCCTCTTGCGGATATATACAAGCAATATTGTTGGATTATATAAATGGTAGGTTGAGAATTTTTTTTTATAATTTTAAAAGGAATTTATTTTGTTGTTTATTTAATTTCAACCTTGCTCATACCAATTACAAGTTTTTGTTAGGGAAATAATTATACCTGCATGAAAAATCCTTTTCTTAATGAAATATCAAATAAAATAATAATCACGGCCAGTCGATCAATTAACATAAAACAGTTGTGTTTTGCCTAGAATGTTAATTATATTAAACTTTGTAGATACATAATAGTCATCTGATTAATATGAAAATAAAACTTTTTTTTTATTTTAAGACAGATTGCGTTGGTTTTTTTTTTTATTTAGTTCTTCAATTTTAATTCAGTGGTGAATTGAGCTTTTGTGGCGGCACCATGGGTTAATTAAATCCACCCGCATTATCTCGCCTGTTGAAAATTTTAGCACGTTAAATTAATTGCTTATTAAATGTGACAAATCGAAAATAAAACGAACAAAAATACAGAGGGATAAGCTTTCAAATAACTGTCCTGTTATAATTAATGTTAGTATACCTTAACCCAATAAAAAGGCAAAAAAAAGTAATAAAAAGAGATCGTGTAGGTGTTATCGAAAATTGTATTTTCTGAGTCAAATGATTGTTTTTGAAAATTTAGATTATACTAAATAAACAGTGGTGAAAATTTGAGTTTTGATTTTATCTGAGATATCGATTTCGTCACTTTGTTATGTGGTTATTCATTTTTCTTTTTGCTGATTGGCTAGAAATGTATCAATTAATTTCAAACTAGCTTTTGTTTGTATATGGTTCATAAAAAAAACTGTAAAGGAACGTATAGTACAGTACCGAAACTAACTTCTACCCAGAAAAGTCTGCGTGCATGAAGGAGGAGGGGAGTGCCAAAGCGTTAAGCTCTTCAAATAAGAAGTAGTATAGTATCATTTTGATTCAGAAATGTCTATAAGAGCATAAAATATATTTAAAATCTGGTTTGTCAAAAGTTTAATCGATAATAGATAATACAAATCGGGCATTGACCTGAAAAATAGTTAAATTTTTTTTATAACTTATAAGCTTAAATTTAAATATATTCAAAAATAATTACATATATAAAAAATGTTTATTTGTAAGTTCAGAAAAAGTTATTAGAAAATTTAATTTTTCCAAAGTTCAAGACCAAAATCGGATATAAACTGTATTATTATTTTTTAATTCTAAAATTTTAACATTTATTGAATTATAAGTCTATGGCAAGATGAATTTAAATGAAAACAAAAATTATTAGAATGATTGTTATATATTGAACCAAGTAACTTTTACTTTAAATAGATACGAGTATGTAAAATATTATTGGAATTAGATAGTTTCTTTTTTCTTTTATAAAACTAAAATTACATATTTTTAAAGCGACATAACTCTTAAAATTTGGCCTTATGACTCTTGGCCTTATGACTCTTGGCCTTATGTCACGGCACCCTTCAATCAACTCTCAAATTCAATATTTAATTTATTTATTTCATCTATTAAGTTCCTGACATTTTCAGATATAACATTCGCAAAGTTGGCCGGAAATGGGTTTACATGTTTTTTTTTTAAACCAGCCAATTTTCAACGATTATAAAATTTTATGAAAGTAAAAGAGATATCTTAAACACTTAGACTGAATTTTTTAAGAAAAATATCAGCTAAGATCATAGCTCCAAAAAAATTTTTTGAAACCTTTTTTTTTAATTTCAATATTTGTTTTTTTTTTAATAGATTTTTTGATGTTTTCATGCATTTTTTCAATTTTTTTTTCGACAATTTTTTTTTACCAATTTTGTGTTTCGATGAAACCTATAATTTATATAATAACCTAACATGTCACATCAAGAACTTGATTTTATATAGAAAATATGTTCCCAAAACTAAACCACACTCAAAATGTTGGCCATCAAAAACCAAACAATCTTTGAATAAAGGAAAGTTGAAATGCACATGCATTTTTATTGAATTAATAATAAGTCTGATAAAAAAGATATTTGAATGATTTGAATTGTATTTTGTAATTTTATGATTTTTTAGTGAAATTTTCACACACTTAAGAGCATTCTAAATAAATCTTAATCATTGGGTATATTCAGATCCTAAAGCTTAGAATCTTAAACCAAAGTGTAATCATTCATAATAGCAGTTATGTTCAACCCGAAGGTAAAATACTGTTTTGTACATATGCAGACATCCTATGAAAATATATGTAAACATTATTCTATTTGCATTTCTTGTTTACGTATTGTTCTTTTTGACTTAGGCACTCTTTAGTTTCTACCAAAGCCTTAGAGTGCTCTTATACTTAAACTCAAAAATATTTTTGTACCGAAATTATTGTTTGTTATTTAATCTCTTATAAGAACCAAATCCTTTTCCTTTTAACCAAACATTTCAGCTGAAACTGATAATCTACTGAACGCTATTTTAGGCAATGAGTCTGTTGTCTACATATGTAACATAAGAAACAAGGGTAAAAGGTATTCTATAGTCATTGAGTTTTGTTTGAAAATTATGTTACAGTAATTTCAACTTTACCTTTCTGTGAGAACTAAAAATATATAAGCTTGGTGCTACTTTACTTCATGCATTAAAAAAAAATTCAAAGTTTTAATTTTTTGAGTACCTACTTTATGATAATGAAGTAATTGGGTTTCGCGGTAATGGTTTTGTGTGTTCATTATAATATCATTGTGCTTAAAGATTCACTTTTGAAGTGACGTAGTAGAAATTCATCAATCACTTAAAACAATTAACTCACTAACAAAATCTCAGGTTATGGTCAAAAAATAGTTTTTTTTTAGTAGATAATTGAAAACCAAAAATTTAAAAAACGAAACAAATATTTTTGTTTAAAAAAGAAAATTTTAATAATAAATAAACCATTGCAGGTATATATTTAACTTATTAACATTTTTGTAAATTTAATTTTTGTTGTATCAAATAGTAGAAAAGGAACATTTACTAATTGAATTTTGTTTACAGAAAAAAAAAAAAAAAATCCAATTAATTTATTCATTAATACAAGTTGCTTGTGGTATATGTGTAAAGTATCAAAAGAATTTCTGTGTGGAAAAAAAATATTGAATATTTTTCAATGTAATTTTCGATCTTTTATAAAGTGAACATTCTTGGAAGGGTATATTATGAGAAAAAGCAATTCAATGCGGTTTCAATTCTACAAATTCCGTTAGAGTCATGAAAAAATGTGTTTTATTTATTTGTATTATATTCCTTGTCACCGGCAAGACCAGTGCGCTACGCTCAACAAAATCTATGACATGAAAATGTTTCATATTCATGTGACAGCTGTGGTCATTTTCTAAAATTGTACTTAGCTAAACACCTTGATTTAATTCTGATGTTTTTTTTTTAAATTCAAAACAAACAAAAAATTCTTGTATATCTGTGTTGAAAGAAAACATATGTTTTTAATTAATTACATACATATATATTATTTTGTAACTAAAATAGAATTTGTCGCATGTGTCGGGGTAAATAAACTTTACACTCTTCTTCAAAATTCACAAAAAAAGTCTTTCATCTTATTTCTGCGGGCCAGGGGTGGACGTAGTGGTAGTTTTTTTTTCTCCAGTTGTGTTGATTTTAATTAATTTTTGTTAATATTTTACTACTAAACAGTTTTTTTTTTATTTTATTTTATTTTATTTTATTTTATTTTATTTTGTTTTATTTTATTTTATTTTATTTTATTTTATTTTATTTTATTTTATTTTATTAACTTAAAAGTGTTATCTAACCATTTAATTGATATCAACATTTTAAAATAGAAAACAAACAAGCGAAAAAAATCACCACCCTCACAAGAAATGATGCTTCTTAAAACAAAATTCCTTACTGTATTTTTTTTTTTTTTTGACATGATAAGCTATACCATTACTGAACCACAAAAGTGTTTTATAAGAATTCAAATGTCTGTTGTGAATAAAATTTCAAGTTCAATTTTTATACGAATATCTAGGTGGCTTTTTTGGTTAGCTACAATACTATACAAACGACCAGTGACGTAGCGTTGGTTTTTGCTGTCCGGGAGGAGTTACATAAGTCCGTTGCATTCTATGTGACAACGTGTACGGTTCTTAGAAAGAAAAGCTTGCAAATTAAATATTTTTAAATATCGCCCCCCATCAAATTGACAAATACTTTTAAAAGTGCTACCCCCTCTGCCCATGACACTCTACGCCCGCCCCTGCGAACGATGCACACATGTGGCCCAAAGTTCACTTAAAATAATTGTAAAAGAAAATAAAACGAACTTCAAATCTTTGGAAAAGGAATTAAGTTTTCAGGTTGTTATTCGTTTGATGCCAAATTCTTTTCATAGGAATCATGAGGAATAAATTCTAAATGCGGAATAGAAAATATGAATATCTATGAATTTAATTTTTACATCAATCACACATGGATTACTTCTGATGGGTTGGTAGGTATGTCTATTTTTACTTATAATGAACTTGAACAAAATAAGCATGTAATTTTATGTAGGATTACAACCATATGAAACCTGTACACAATATTTACTTGAAAAGTGTGGGTGGAAAGCTATAAGAATAATTTTAAGGGAAAGAAAATTCACAACCGGGTTGTATTTGCTTGTTTTTAAAGATTAAAAGGCTTGGGAAAAGATCAAGTTTACATAAAAGATTGGATAAAAATATTAAATATCGACATGCTACAGATTCTATGCATTTATTTTATTCTATGCTAATTCTGATTTTTGAATTTCGGAAATAACTAGATATTCTCTATTAACCGAAAAATTGGGAGAAAAAAGGGAACAAATTCGTTCATGGTTTTTTATGATTAATAACTATTGTGTGGGATTTAAGGATGCTAAAAACTGGGTGTTTGGAGAGAATGGCCGGACAGATAACTTTGTTATATTTTTTGTATACCTTACTCAGAAATGAAGCAAAATTTGATTTTTTAACTTGAGACACTTTTTGCAGAGAAAAATATTTATTTAAATGATTTAAAAATATTCTAAAAATATTCAAGCAGGCAAAATTTATAAACAAACCCAAAAACTATTAAAATTGAATTGTTTTACAAAATTACTCATTACTTATTATATATATATGAGTATAGTATATAATTATAGTAGTAGTTGAGAAGTTATTTTAGAAAAACAAAAATAAATTACAAAAGCAAGAATTTTTAAAAATACAAATATAAAAAGCGAAAAATGTATTAATTGAATTGATGCTTTAATATGCCGCAAAAAAAATTTAAGCTTAAGAATTAAGATAAAGGATATATTATTTTAATTTTTTTTTAGAATAAAATATATAATTGCTAGTTATATAATAATAGCAAAAAGAATTTCCAAAATACTTCCTTAAGCTGCTTCAAAGTTGTATAAGATTAGTACAGTAACCTCTGATTTATTTTAATCTTTAAAAAAATAAACACACGAGTTAAAATTAAACGTTAATTAAAAAAACTAAGAACATAAATACCTAAATAGTTTAAACGTAAAAGATTCTATATTGATATACGAATTACTATTTGTATGTACTTGGAAATAATGACAATTGACTTTCTGTGCAACACAAACAACTGTTGTTGTGAATTCAATTTTAAATGCAAACAATTCCTTGATGAGATTTTGCGAATATGATACAAAACCATAGTTTGGCGAAATAACAGATAAATTGATACTGGACAAACTGCGGAATACAAATGCATTCCGGAAACATTTCAAAAACCAAAAATTTGATTGACCTCGATATACAAAGCATAGCCACAGCAAAAATTAAATACCATCAGCATGCATCACAGTTCATTCAACATTTAAATGTTGTTAAATGAATAATAAATCCCTCACATTCCCCAAAAAACTCATTTTAGGGGATAAATTCCACGTTTTGCTGATTTTATTTGGAATCAACTCATAACATCGTTATTTAATATATGTATAATTATGTATGATGTTCATTTTGTTTGTTACTTTAACAGGAAACAAACAAAACTATTGAAACGTTATTTTTATCGATAATTTTACAAAAATTTAAAACACGGAATATACACTCAAAAATAGTTATGTTTTGTTCTAACATTTTTCTAACTTTGACAACTCTTTTCTTATTTGTTATTTCTTTCTTGTGTATATTTTTATTTTATTTTTAATTCTGATTTCAAGATGGAAATAGGATGGGAACGGATTTTTTTTATGATTTATATTCGTTTTTAGAAAAACAAATTGTCATATGTATGTAAGTCGAAATTTTGACGTTTTAAGATAAGTTTAAAGTACGAAACGCTTAAAAAAATAATATTTTCCCATCCAACTCATAACTATAGCTCTTAAGCTGACAGCTCGAGTTTTTTTTTTTCAAAATTATAATTATATTAAATCCAATTTTTTTTAAATCGCTGTTTTGAATAACTTCAAAGAAGCAAACAAAATAAATCTTTTTAACTCCGCGGCTTTTAGATTTTTATTTAAATTGAAAAGTATAACGTAAGACTTAATCGATTTTATGAAAACAAAACTATGTTTTTCGACATATGACACTTTGCACTTTGCTTTTCTAGCGACGAGTATGTCCCTTCCAACACGATGCGCAGCAATTATGACAAAGTGTATTTGATTGTTGAAACTAGAATTAGCAAGGGATTTATTAAAATATCTCCTACTATATTCGTTGCTATCCCTACGCTTCAAACGTATTTTCATCGATCCGAGTAGGGTCACCAGGTCATCGGTATTATATAAATTTTTTTAATTAAAAATATTTTGTGGTTTCCAAGGAGTATGTATCAGAAATGTATTTTAATACTTAATAAAAACGCATGGCGCTAAAAAAAATTAAAATTTTCGTCTGAACAAATTTTTTTGTAAAAGATTACATTTTTCAAAAACATTTGTCAAAAAATTGTAAAAACATATTGTCAAAAATAAAAAAAAAACGAAATAATAATCACAGGAATAAAACAATTAGTCAAAAATTAAATTTGAAAAATCGCAGAAAAAAATAGTTCAAAAAAAGTGTCCAAATTTTGTGTACGTGAGCAACCAACTCGAACTAAAATCTTTTTTGGATTATTTAAACCAAAATAATCACAATTACATAATGCCAAATAGTATCACAGTTAAGAAGTTGAGAAAATAAAAAAAAAATTAATTAAGTTTTTTTTGATAAGGGCAGGTTTTTGACTCACTGCAAAATTGTGAAATTATTAAGAGGACTTGGTTTTAAACACCTATTTTTACAATTTTACAAAATAGACAAATTTTCATCGAAATATAGGTACGCAATAGTATTTGGAAGTATGTTTAAGAACTTAATATTTTTTGTTTTGAAAATATAAAAATTCTTAAAAGTGCATAAACGATTTTTTTTTTTTTTTTAAGTATCGTCCTTTCATTTAATATTTTCGGCTGCGGTAACACTAATTCATTCAAAAAATTGCCCCCTTTTGTTTGAAAAATCTTAATATTATACATATAGACATATTTCTTTTGAACATTTTGAAAAATGATTTTTGTACGATGACCCGACCAGATTTTTTTTATTTTTTATTTGTTTGGAAGTTATGAATAAATATTTTTCCGTTCATTTAATAAAATTTTGCCTTAAAAGTTTATCTATAAATTAAAATATATAATTATTCTCAAAGTAACTACATATATATTTCTCGTTGAGCGATTTCATAAAAAACCTTTTAAACTAATTTATTAACACGCTCTGACGTTAATCACATTTCTGGATACTGTCTCATGAAATTAAAGAAGATTAAAAATTACAGCTATACATATATCCAACAACCCAGCTCCTTGAATTCGACCAACTAGATCGTTTTTGTATAAATGCAAATAATGCATTAATTAGATTCATATCGAAGTGAAGGGAAAAAATGTGATTCCTATGTTTTCACAGTTAGAAAAAAAAATACAAACAAAAACATTAAGGGTTTTTTTTATTTTGAATTTAAAATGAAAACAATATCTGCTTTCCCTTTAGTGCATAATAAAAGGAAAGAAACAAAAAATTAATAAAATAAAGATACAATACAAAATACAAACGAGCAATTTTATGTGTGTCTAACCAAGTGAACCGAACTGTGTAAAATTAATTGGAAACGTTATTAAAACAAAAAAAAACATCTGAATTTCAGTAGCTGTAAATTAAGGATTCCGGATGTTTTTGTTTGAGATGATTTTTTTTTTAAATGAAATTCCATGTGGGATCTTATTGTTTACTTAAATCACCGAGAACAGAGTGTCCAGCTAAATTTTAAAAATAAATGGGGAGATTTACCAACTTAATTTTTAATTCAGATGCTTCGCAAAGCATTCCAAAATATCATGAATTATATGAATTTTAGGGTATGAGATTTTGGTACCAAGTATGCTATGTAGATAAAATAGAAGCAGTTATCCAATGTGACGAACAAAAGCTTTTCCAATCTAATTGCTATCACTTAGGAAAAACAAAGAAAGACATGGATAGCAAAATTCTTTTCAACTATTTTCATGACTTAAACTTTCTGCAATTAATTCTATTCGAAAAACAATTTTTTTTTTTAATTTACTGTCATAAAAGTTTTACAAAAACATGTTTTTCTTCTTTTTCCATTTCAGCTACAATTCGTAACAACAAATACTTAAATGCGCTCGTCCAAAGTTCCAATGGGCTTTATTGAATAATTAAATCATTTAACAATAACGTCACTTAAAAACAAAAACAAAAATATACAACAATAATAAAAAAAAAAAAAAAATTATTCAAGTCAAACACCATGCTCTATCACTGCAGAAATTAATCCAGCCCAACGAACGTATCAGTTTAAAAAACTATCCAAAGCGCAACAGACACCTATTCGTGGACACACTAACTATAATTTTCCCGCCAACTCTTAAGTGAATATTAAAAAAAAAAAAACTACATACATATATACCTACCTAACCTATACAAATTTATAAATTATACGCAATTTATATAGAATAACTTGCAGGGAAATTGATGCCCCAGCAGGGGTCAAGTAATATTGTATAATTACTACCTTGCCTGTATAAGCCCGACCTTGAGCTTCAAAGTGCGCTAATCGATGTTGAAAACGTGCGAAATTGTCCATAAAATAATTCTCCATAGTGATGTGCGGTCTCGGTGTCCCCATAAAATAATATTTAAAATGAATCTTGTGTAAATTTAATTAATAATTCAGTTTTCTAAAATCACGTTTGAGTTTCAGTTTTTTGTTTTGCTTTGAATTTTCCCCCACCAAAAAGGACATAATGTTTTCACTAAACATGCACAACCAAACATTTGAGGTTTTGGGGCATAACCTGCCAGCATATATGGATGACTACAAGGGCTTTATTTCACAGGGAGTGTTTATGGCCGTTAATGAGACATCAATGGTTTCACCGTCTACTTCGTATTCCTCGGCCGTGTATGACCCTCTTTTGATGCAAATTTCAAATGACACATATCCTGTTCAACTGGAGCATGCCCCACAGCTTACCAAGTCGTCCATCATCAAAGTAATAGTGCTCTCAATTATGGGTATTATTTCGTTATTTGGAAATGTTGCAACAATGTGGAATATCTATAAGACTCGCATGAGCCGGAGGGCTTCTCGCCAGAGTTGGAGCGCAATTTACTTGTTGATATTTCATTTGTCCATTGCCGATGTTCTAGTCACTGGCTTCTGCATAATTGGTGAAGCTGCATGGAGCTATACGGTACAATGGTTAGCCGATGATTTTACGTGCAAAATGGTGAAGCTCTTTCAAATGTTCAGCTTGTATCTATCGACGTATGTGCTGGTGCTTATTGGTGTTGACCGTTGGATTGCTGTAAAGTATCCAATGAAATCATTGAATATGGCCAAGAGGTGTTATAGGCTGCTAGGCGGAGCGTATGTGTTGTCAATTTTGCTGAGCTTACCGCAGGTGAGTTTTTATAATTAAATAATTATATTTCATCAATAAACAGAATGTGATATAAAATGTAAGCTATTAAAGATGTTCATTTATTTATTTTTTACCACTATGCCACTTGTTTCAATTCAAAACACTAAAATAAAATTGAACTACGTGAAATATTTGCTAGCCGATATTTCTAACAAGTTACTGTTATATTTTATGAGCTCTCAGTGATATCAGGCGTTTGTTCGGTAACACGTGGATTCGTGTCACGGGTACGCAATTACATATCGTCGCTTGAAAAGCAAACTGACATAAGTCAAAATTTGTCGATTTTGAGTTGGGTATACAGAACGAACCGCATAAAAATACTAATTTTCTATCAAACCGTCATAAGTATAACTATTAAACTGACATAAAGAGGGCGTAAGTGTCGTTTTGCATTTATGGTAACATCCCTGATCTTTTTTTTAAGTTTAACATAAAGGTTATGTGTTCCTTATTATTTATTAAATAAAATTTAACTTATTTTAAGTTATTTAATAAACAATATATTTTTTGACTATAAACATTGCTGGTTTTATTTAAAAACAAAACGACACTTTTTAATACATTTTCTGATTTTGATTTCAAATTTATAAGATATTTTGATGCTAAATGACATAAGTCTAAATTTTTTTTTTAAATGGCTTTTTTGAAAAATTTCAATATACCACTTGAAAGAAGAAAAAAAAACAATACTTTTTTACTCTACAACTTTTTGGTTTTCATTGAAATTCATATCTAAAATTAATTTTTTAAGTAACAAAAAAATTCAAATAGCTTTTCTGAAAATTCAAGAATTTTGACTTATGTCAGTTTGCTTTTCAAGCGACGATATGTATGTACATACCTAGTGCTCGAAAATACACATGTATAAAAATTTACATTACATTTTTTTGTATATTTTTTAATATTGGAATTTAAAGTACTTTTTTTTCTTATGTTCAACGATTTGGAAGTTGAATGATGTAATAAATCAAGGTAATTTCTTTTATTATTTTTGTATACATATCCTTAAATTGTGTCACACTTCAAAATTTTGCGGAATGCTTTAAAGAGTTCGAAACTAATGTTTGTGATATTTTTTAAAATGTTTTCTATTAATATTGATTAAATCTGGCTTAGCACCAATAAGAATGACTTTAATAAGCAAAATTGGTACGGATTCAAAAATTTTAAATCACTTGGTTACATGTCAAAATTCGCTGTGTGGTCCAAGAAGTGTTGCCGCTGTTCCGACTTTAGTCGCATTTTGACAATTTTTCTTACTTCAACATGAGACGAATTTTTAAAAAATTGTCTATTTTTATTTTGAATTGTAAAAAAAATTGGTATTCAATTTTGATATTTAATTCTATTATATTTCATACTAGCTGACCCGGCGAACTTCATACCGCCCAACAGTCAATGAAGGTCAATAACTTAAAACTTAAAACTTAATTGATGATTTCATTAACATAAAAAAAAAATACAAGAAAAATACTAAGTTTATTAGGGTAACTAAATAAACAAAAAAATAATTATTAAACAAAACTCATAGAACTGTTGCATCGGCATCGGATTGATTCTTTTTAATTAAGCCCCTTGTGATTTCAGAATTTTTTCGTTCTATTCTGACACCATACGAAAAACAGCTAAACAACAAAGTATAGCATGGTATTTTAAGTATAACCGTTATTTTTAGAAAATTACTCCTTCAATTTCAACGAAGAGAAACAGTACCGTCTCCCACACGTGTGTTTCGAAATAACCTATATCCTCTAGCCTTATTTCACGCTATCAATTGAAACACAAGCGAATTTCGAATTTCGAACTGTAGTGATTATAAATGTTTGAATACATACCCACCTACTTTAAATATAAAGTCCATTTTTATTGGAACTAATCCAGCTCCCCATACATGTATGATAAAAGAGTTATCAAACTTAATTTCTATATTAAATAAATGTTTATACTAAAAATGGAGTGAAGAAAAATTTAATTCAAAATCTTGAGAAAAAAAAGTTGAAGCATTGATAACAAAAAATGAACATGCAAAATTATACCCAGACCAATCTGTTTCAATAAGTCAGAGGTTATTTTGTGATATATGAACAGTGAGGGGTTAAGGGACCTTAAATCAAGTATTCACAAAAAAATTCACGATAACTCAAAGAACTTTATTTACATCTGAATTAAAAAATTAAAATGACGGAAAAACACATACTTCTTACTAATACTAATTACTCCTATTTTATACTTAAATATATTTATTTTTTATGTAGCAGATTGCAAATCCAAAAAAAGGAAGTCCAATAGAAGAACTGATGTCAAATAAATCTAATTAAAATTATTAAAGACTCAATTCTTTCTTCTTAATTCACGTTCAGCGCTTGTCCTAATAAATTACTCATTTCTTTTTAGTTTCTACATTAGCCTTTAAAATGCTTGTAGATACATATGTAATTATTTATTTTTATATACAGGACGAACTGCAAAAGTACCCACTTTTTCAATACAATTTTGCTTTATCATTTACGGAATTCTGGAATTCGGACTTTTGAAATAAAAAATGTAAGATTTTAGATATAAAGAACTTTTTTCAAAATTTAAGAAAGCAGAATAACCCAAATAAATTTTCTGAGAATAGAATGAATAGAGATCAATTGTGTAGCCTATAAAGAAAAAAAGGTGGAATTAATGTAATTAAGTTCGACAAAGATATTCAAACATTTTTTGTAAGAATATCAAAAAATATTTTTTGAGCGTTGTTCATGAATTTTGGTGAACGAACCTGCTGAGTATAATTCCTTCTCTGTCGACCAATTTTAAAAACAGTTACTTTTGTGATGATGTTGGCATGAAGAAAATCTAACATTACACAAAGATGACTGAGTATTGAATATGAGGCCTTCTGATTAACTGCCAAACACTCTAAGTCTGCGCCGAATTGCATTAAAATTGTTGAGTGTGAAACCACAGATAAATATTTTTGGGTGTCCTGAGTTTGGTCAAGAAGATATTTTTTTAAACTCAAAATTAAAAAAAAATTTATTGAAAAACAAAAATTTAAATACATACATATGTACATTGAAAAAATTTAAATATATAAAAAAAAACTCAAAATTTCGAAAAAAAATTTATAGAAAAACAAAAATTTAAATATGTACATACAATGTTCCAATTATTTTTTTTCCAATTTATCTATCAATTCAAATTCAAACACTGAATACCTCAAAAAGTGTTACCCCGACGACCGACGTATATATTTTTCCTATTCCCAGTCATAAGTTCCCAAACAATCTTTCCCTACAACTTTACAATGTTAAAAATATAAGTTGTTGTTTTGTTTTCAATTTATTGTTATTTAAAAAGGTTTGTATTCATTATTTCCTTTTTGAAAAGAAAACCACTATTAAAATCTTACGGCACGATTTTTTACATACATGATAATATCTCAACATAAAATACCAAGCTTTTCAGATTTTCAAACATTTAAAATAACGTATATAAATTACTGATTGAAGTTACGTGTTTCTATTATTATCATCAGATTCTCACAACCGTTTTACTATTCTTTGTGTAGAATTTTATTACTTCAAGGAAAAAAAATGTAAATTGAATAAAAGGCTTTCAATTACACACAAGTTATGGGCAGTCAAATTCGTATCCCTCTTATTTTTCATCCTCTATACACTACAGGATGCTCTCAAATATCCCTCAATAGATATCGTAATTGCTTTATTTTAGCTCCCATTTTTTTACCCATATAAAAACACAAGACGAGTAGGTTCAATGGAATATTCGGTTCCGTTATTTTTTTTTAAATAAGCACATAGTATACTATAGCTACTATACATACATCGGTATGCATATAACCAGAAAGGGATGTTAAGTTTCTATTTCAACGAGTGTCATTGGGGAAGTATTTTGTTTGACTGCTTTGTATTTATGAAAAGAATGTATAAAATATGTCCTTTTAAATTGCATTCTTTTTCCATTCATTGCTTTTAAACTAAATTTGTCAGCATTTTTGCTTGTTTGATGGAAATTGTTGGCATTTTAAAATAATATATTTGTGATTTTCGAGTTGCAATAAATATAGTTAAACGAATTTATTTGAAAAGGAATTTAATAGAATCAAAATAAAATTTCTACAGTTTACTCTGATTTAAGGATGTTCAAACAATAAAAAAAAGGTTTGGACTCAGAGTTAAGTTAAAACAAAGCTGAAAAAAACTACTTATACTGATATAATTTGGTTTAGTAATTGTATTAAGTGATTTTTTTTAACGATTGACAAATATTATTTATAATTTTTTTTACTTCAAAAAAATTAAGGGAAACTGTGGCGTATACTTATTTTTTTTCTTGCTAAGTCTGTGATACATTCGGTGTTCTGCCATGCCTGGGGTTGCAAAATCAATATAAACATTTTCCTGACGTAACACAACAAGACTTTCTTAATTATCAAAAAATTATTGGAAAAGATTTTTTTTTTCATAGTGCTTTTTAGAGATGGATTTTTGTTAAAAATGATTGTATTGTGATGAAATAAAATTCTTCTTAATGACTTTTATGCCGTTCTTATTTTTAATTTGGTTTTTCAAATTATTTTTAAAGAAAACATTGCAGAGCAGGCGCCAAAAATGTTCAAAACAAAATAAAAAATTTAAAACCCGGATTATCTTCATAACTTTTTTTTGGTTGTCAGATAAGTTTTATTTTCAGCATTAATATGAATTTTTTACTGCCTTAAATTTTTTTTTAACAGATGATTTAAAAGATTGAAAAGCAGTCTTGAAAACCTGAATACAAAAAAGAAACTTTTAAATTATCATCAGAAGAGAGTTAGGATAAAACACTTGCACTTGCATTTTTTTGTTCTTTTTGTTTAATCAATACTTTATGAAAAAAACATTTACGACGACTTAAACAAATTTTTTTTTACTCTTTTCTCTGAATTACGCTTAAGGTTAAAAATTTTAATCCTGAAGATTTTTCAAAATGAACTGTGCACCGGCCTTCAAAATTGTGCATAGACTCTTGTTTCCATCATGATTTGTTAAGATTTTTGTAATCAAAGACAAAGCCGTGTTTTTTCATTCAAGAGCAAAAATCTCTGCCAAAAAAATGTACAAAAACAAAAATTAAAGCTGATTAAATATAAAAGTTATCTGACAATAACTTTTGATTAACTCAAAAAAAACTTTAAACTATAGTCAATTTTTTTGTTTTTATTTTTTAGACGATGATTTTTAAAGTAAAATTAAAGAAAAACTTCAAAATGGAATGGAAGAAAAGTAGAATTTTGAAAAGCTGAATTTTTGTCTGTGTGATGATATAGAATTTTAAAATTTTTAGGTTAAAACAACGCTGATGGATGGACTCTTTAATAGGTATTTTGCTTATTTTTACAGTTAGAATGTCTTTCAAACAAAGTCTTACCCTAAAAAGTTCGGAATTTTAAAACATGATGTATAGCTAAAATATGAACTTTTGAAAAATTAAAAAAAAATTTTGCATGCAATTTTAAAAGACCAATAGTTTGCAAGTTTTTAGTACTTAAAAAATTTTTCAAAAAATTGAGTTTTCAGAAAAAAAATTCTTTTTCTTATTTTTTTTCAATTTGTATAATTATTAGTTAAGAGCAGTTTCAAAAAATTTTTGATTGTAATTCTTCAAGCTTTTTATTAGAAAATCGACAGCCAAAATTCTGGCTGTAAAGCAGGTGCCGTAAATAATAACTTTTTTCAAAATATTTTTTTTAAATAATAATTATAACTACCTACTTATAAAACCTTACTTACATTTTTTTTATAAAATTCGTTAAAGCCATTTTCGATATATGTAAGTATTTTTTTTTTGTTTTATATTTAGCGCGTACAAAAGGGGATTTTATGTACCCTTTACATGTCGAAACACAGTGCGAGCTTTAGGTAAGTAGGAGGGGATGTGAAAGGAGATGTCGGTGAACATTAGTCTTGAACTTCAGTATATCAAAATGAGAGGGAAAGACAGAGCGTGGAAGGTAATTCCACATTCGCGTAGTACGGCTAAAGAACGAATCCCTGTACTTGACAGTACGGCCGAAATTGGGTTCAAGAGCAAACTGATGAGCATTCCTGGAAGCGCAAGTATTACGGTTGAATCGTTTAAGGGTAGGAATGCAACTGGCTATTTCATTTGAGCACTTACCGTAAAAGTAACGATAAAAGAGCGAGAGACAAGAAACGTTACCCCGGTGTTCGAGTGACGTAAAAGTATCGATGATGTTCCTGTCTCCGATCATTTTGAAGGCTCGTCTTTGTATACTGTCCAAGAGGCTTAAGCAAGTTGCGGGAGCACCAGCCCAGAGATGGGAGTTATACTCAAGCTTTGGACGTATAAAACTTTTATAGATAATAGCCAGATCAGAAGGGGAAAAGAATTTCTTGCATCTCCAAAGAAAACCTAAACATCTTGCGGCATTTTTGGCGACGTTAAGTATGTGATCATTCCACAAAAGATGGTTTGTGATAAACATACCTAAAATCGCAAGCTGATTAGTTTCTTCGATGCAAGTGCCACTCATAGATAATGGCAGGGGGGGGGTACGTCTTAAAAAATTGAAATTTAAAAAATACGGAGTAATTTTTGCGTTTCTTGACTTATGGATTTTTCTTGCAGTGCATAGTTTCATTTCGATCCTACTTCTCCTACCATATACATATTAGCTACGAGTGTATACGAGTATAACCAAATCATCTTTAGTAAAACAACGTAAATATATTCATCATTTTGCGCCCGAATTTATGCCTCTCAATATCCATTCATATCGTTCATTCATTAATGTCTATCCATTCACAGAAAAGAAAACAAATAACTTATGTCTGCTGGCCCAAGCATCTTACTCAACCACATATGTTCAAAAACAAAATACAAAATTTAGAAAATAACATACCTACTCGTATTCTCGTATACGGGTAGCTGCCAATAAATTTTGAGTGTAACAAATTTCAAAGGTTCAAAGCACACACTTAGGCTTTACATAATATCCTCAAGTCTTCCATATTGTCCACTTAAGTGCCATTTATCAAACTATTTAGCTGGCTCTATAACATAAATGTTATGTTATTTTGGACTGTGGTTCCACCCCTATGGGCAGTGTTGACTCTTGAATTGAGTACCGTTCTGTTTTGAGTGTTGATTTGGGGATAGACAATATGGACATAGATATGAAATCGAAGTCGAATGTTTCGCGATCAAAAAAAAAAACACAAAGTCGATAGTGGTTGACGGAAAAGTGAATATTCTATATTGGCTACTTTTAGTTTTTACAGGCTGAGCTACAATATTTTTTGATGCAACGATTCTTAGAAATCAACAAATCGAATATAATTATTTTGCTGATTAATACTTTATTACTTTTACATTTGTAGGAAATGAGGTATGGTATTGATTTAGATGTTGGCAATTTTTAAATTGACCCATAAGTTCAATGTGTTTCCCATGAAAATTTACAAAAATTGAGCTCGAATACAACTCCTAAATAATTTAATGGGACAGGCCACAACCACATAATGGCAGTTAAAAAGAAAAACGAGAATATTATTCTCGTAAATTTTGCGTCGAAATTTAATAATCTATTAATCCCAAGGGCATAAGCCCAGATTTAAAAAAAGAAAAACTATTCATATAGAAAGTTCACTCAAGAATTTTTGAATTTATTTATGAAATGGAATTTTTCACTTCACTGGTGCACATCCTCTCATTTTAATTCAATTTTTTTTTTTGAACTGGTTTATATATTATTGGGGATAGGTTAAGGTATCTATCGGTCTATTTTTTTTTTTGAGTATAACGAATTTTTCCAAGTTGGTTAGATACTCGTTAGCATATTGTCGGTGTTAAGTCGAGGACCAACCAAAGGTTCGTTTTTCGAAGGTAAAAATCGAAAATAAAAATATGCATATCCCATTGGATTAGGTAAATTATTATACACGCAGAAGTTTGTCCATCTGGTTTTGAAATTTATTCAACAAAAAAAAAATGTACCTGTTGAAAGAATTGAGGTTAACATAATATAAATATATTTATATGCATAATATACATACATATAGAAAAAGATTCTGTGTTGATGGAAATTGGATTTATTTTCTGTCTGTATATGACATTAAGGTGGCGAAAGAGAGAAAGGAATTGAAGTGAAGTTTTGCAGACTTTAAATTTCTCAAAAAATTCCATTTGAACTTTAACCATTCAATTTTGTAAATTGAAATCCAAGGAAGTCGAAGTTAATTGAGTGGAATGGTGAGAGATTTAATAAAAGTTTGATAGAAATATATAAAGAGTAGGTACTTTGTAGAAACCTAAAATTAAACATCACAACTGACGTAATAGTGAACAAAAGATGAGTAAAATGTTCAAAAATGAGGTCGCACTTCACCGAAAATGCGATAAACTTCTATTTGTTTTAGTTTTAGTTTGGCTTTTTTTTCACTGATTTTTATATCATATTTCTTGTCCACAAAAAAATAGAGTAAAACACTGAAAATTACCGTTGGTATCAAAAACTTAACCATTTCGATTTGTGAAAATAATCACACAACATGCCAAAATTGCAAAATAAATCAGTTTTTGCCAACAACGCCTAAAAGAATATTTTTCAAAAACTGGATTTTTGAATTTAGATTTTCTAATCAACGATTACAAATCAAAGTTTAGAAAAAAATAGTATTTTGATTTATATGAAAACTCAATATTTTGAAAACGGCATTCTAAAAGAAATTTTATTTTCAAGTGTACCTACTAAACATAGAAAAGGGTCTTTTTTTTGATATTTTCAAAGCATTTCTTCATTTTTAATTATTTAATAATAAAATTACTAAAAAAACGACAAATAACTTTCCAATGCTGATCAGTAGTGCCTACATAAATGAAGTACGTTTAACAAAAAATAAATATAAAAATCAACGAATGGTAAATTAAATAACAAACGAAATTTAAAATGGATAAAAGTGGAAACATTAATCTTGTGACTTTATGTTTTTCACATTTTATTAATTTTTTTTTTTCAAACTTTTTTTTGAATGAATTTTTGTGGGGTAATTAATACTGTTTGTTCAAAAAATACAATGACACAATGGCATTTTTGGACCCCGATTTTCTCATAAACACTAAATTTTACTAATTTTATAATCTTAATAATATTTTATTAAAATTTTCAAACAAAATATTTTTGAAATTTTTAAAAATATAGAAAAAATCACAATCACAAAAAAAATTATGAAAAAAATGTTTTAATTAAAAATTAAATTTAAATTAAAAAAAGAACGCCTGTTTAACTGTCTTCCAATGGTTATATTGACTATTAGTTAAGAGCAAAAATCAACCTTTATATCTGAAAAAAAAATCTAAAATGTTCGTACTAAAATACTGTGTGAAGCAGTGATCAATTAGCTTCTTATAATTCATTATTCAAAACTTGATGAAACTCTACCGAATATTAACGAAAATACCACCACTTTGTGCCCTATTTCTCTTCTAAAATAATATCAAATTTTATTCACAATCAATTCAACATGAGAGCCTCCAAAATTGGTTGTAAGGAATGAAAAAAAATTGATTTCTATCAAACACAACAATATTTAAAATGGCTTCATAAATAAATTTTTACTTTCGAATCCACCTCAGATCTCATATCTTTTTAACCATCATTCCGAGATTTTTTATTGATTTATTGATTTCTCTTATATAACACGAACTTTTGATATCTGAAAGCAAAGCTCCTTTTTAGATTATAAGTGAAGGATGTAAGGATGTACGTTTCTACAACGATAACTTTTCTTTTCTAGAGTAAAGAGTGTTAAAACTTTTTTTTTATTTCGAAATTCAATATATTTCAAATCTTATTTATAATACGGTTGCATGGTGAACGGAGAAGAAATAAAAAAAAACCACTACACTCTTTCTTCGTATATGAAAAACATAGTACTATCGTGGTGGCAGTCGAATAAAGCGACACGCTGTTGTAATATTGAAAAAGATAAAATTTCAAAGAACTAACTTCAACGTTATACATTTTTAGTTACAAGAAAAAACGTGAAAGGGAGAATATTTAAATATGTAAAAGAAAATAACTTTTTGTTATTTTAGTTTTACCGTTTCGTAACTTGATAGGGATGTTATTTAAATCAAAAGACATATTATAAAGGGTTCGTGCAATGTCAGATATATAACATTCATAACATCATATGCCAATTAGTTCAGCTAAAACCTCTGCATAGCAGAAGAGTTCATTATTTAGCAATGTTTGCTTAAGACATTATTTGCAGCCACATTGATAGCCCAAAATTGCTATCCTGCCAAGATCCTGTGCGTTCCTTACATCTTAGAGAGAACGACTTCTTTTATATCCGTAGATATAATACTAATTTATGGTTTGAACAATCCTATATATTATGCGGCTTCTTGTTTCAAGATATAATGGAATTCCATTTTAGTCGAAATCAATGTAAAGTTGTACTTTTAAATAATATTTAATTAATTAGATTTAAGTTTAGTCTGTAAGATAATCTAAAAAAGTGAAATGTACTTGTTAGAGTTAAATAAATAAATAAATAAATATAAATAAATATCTTGAGTTTTCCAATTGTGCGAAATCAAAAGTTTGGGCAATGTTGTTTAATTGTATAAAACTATAAACTGTCATTTGAATGAGGAAAGGATGTTGGTGCTAAGAATGTATAGTGCGCATACACGACGCAAGCACGTTTGTTCAAACGTGTGTTTGAGCGAACATAGTTTTGACACACACTACACAAACATGTTTGAGAAATATTAGTTGCGTCTTGCGTGACGTTTTTCATCTCAATCACACCTACCTACGGAGCAATGAGCAATCATTACCTGGGCTATTAAAGGAACCCATAAACAGTAATCATTGTTTTTAACGCACCATAACACCGGTAAACTTTTATACAATTCGATAAATTCCGTCCGAAACTTTTATTTTTTTTTTTGATTGATTTGTGCGGGCACGGAAAATTCATTTGTTTTTTTTGAATTTCTTCAAACCGTTTTTGCAAACACGTAGCATCGCTGCAGAAAACTCAAACAGTTTGTACAAACATTTTTACAACAACAAAATGCATTTGTGCATAAAGACGCTTTTATAATCGCCAAATCTGCTAAATTGATTTCCATATAGATTCAAAATAAAGTATTTGAAGTACACTTTCACAGTAGCCAAGCCTGCAGTATGTTCAATCCTGTTTTTCTTTAAAAATCAACAAAACTTCTAAACTATATATATTTGTCCGTATTTCAAAAAGTTTGAGTATTGTCTATTGTATTGCCCTATTATTTTTTTTTTTTTTTTAAATGTCTAGAAAGTTATCGTATTTTCATACAAAATAGATTAAGCTATTTTGACGAGTGAAATTAGATGACTCCCCTCACACGCTCACTCATCTCATTTCACTCGATAAAGCTATTTAGTTATGGGTAAGTTCATATTTAGGTGTTCGAGCCCTTGAAAGACATGAGTGAGACAGAGAAAACAAGTAAAAGCAACGAAAACGTCAACAACGTCAGAAATTTTTACTATAATCACATGAACCGTTTTTGAGAAAATCGGAAATCAAACAAATTATTCTATGTTAGATAAAGCGGTACACGTCCCACATTTTGGAAATTTTGTTCATTTAAAGTGATCCAACGTCTATTTATGACTTGACTGAAAGCATTGTACAATGGGGATTAAGAAACCGCGTGGAATTTAATGTTTCAAAACTTAATGCTGCCTACCGTCCTTAAAGCAAGACGATATACGATTTTTACGTCACTCGAACACTAGCGTAACGTTTCCTGTCTCTCACTATTTTATCGTTACTTTAACAGTAAGTGCTCCAATGAAATAGCCAGTTGTATTTCTCTCCTCAAACTATTCAACCGTAATACTCGCGCTTCCAGAAATGCTCATCAGTTTACTCTTGAACCCAATTTTGGTCGTACTGTCAAGTACAGGGATTCGTTCTTTAGCCGTACTACGCGAATGTGGAATTCCCTTCCACGCTCTGTCTTTCCCTCTCATTGTGATGTACTGAAATTCAAGACTAATTTTCACCAACGTCTCCTTTCAAATCCCCTCCTACTAACCTGATCTCAGGATACATATACAATCGATTACTGACCTGCCGGGATGCAAAAAAATTAATTGATCATGAGAACACTCAAAATCTGAAATGAATTGAATAGGGATGCAAAGTCAGTATAACTTTTGTATTTTTAAGGATGGAATATTAAAAAAACACACACAAACATATACAATGTCAGTGAGACCTAGGGTCTTATAAATTAGGCAATGTTAGAAGGAATAGAAGGATAGGACGGGGGATTGAGAAATGAGGTTTTGATTATCTTATTAAATCCCAGGAGTGGCGTTCAGTTGAGGGAATATAGAATAAATTGCTGCCTAGGCTGGGGATCGAACCCACACATCCAGGGTAGCAGTCAAGAACTACCTCCACATCAATCCATGTATCTTAACCTTTAAACATTACTCAACACAATAATTATATTAATTTATTAGGTATTAGTTTTATTCTAAGCCACTTATTTGAATTATGCAAGATTATGCACTCAAAAATTTCCAAGAACTATTAAAAGCCATTGGCAAAACAATATACAGATAAGCTTAATAATATAAAAAGGCCTTAACTCTACATAAATTAAAATTACCCCCTGTACTGTATAATGATTATTTGAAACATAAAATTTGCCCTATTGCAATGAATTAATTTTAATGCTTTGGGCTTATAAATTTTATAATAAAGGCTTTTTGTATAATATTGAAGCTCTATACAAAACAATGCCTTTATCTTGTCAGTATCAAGATGTTATCCGCTCTCAAAAGAATATTATATCGCAAAAAGCCTCTAAGATAACAATTTTTCTCTTGAAGTAATTCCATAACAGGTACGTTACGATGACGTAGATCCAAGTTCGTCAGTTGTGTCTTGTGTTAGGATAATATAGGGTGTTATTTTTTTTTTTTTGGAGGTATAGAACTTTGAAACGGAATAAAACAAAGATGAATTTTTGAAATTGACATTAAATTGACTTTATACGAAAGATTATCTTTTGTCATTGTAATTCAAATATGATTTCCACATCTGGCTCGCACGTAATTCAATCTGGAGGTCCAATTTTCGATCACTTTTTCCAAATTTGTGACTGTGTATCGGCAATAACACGGCAAATGTTTTCCTTCAAGTGTTCTATCATTTCGGGCTTATCGGCGGCGTAGACTAGCGAAGTCACATATTCCTGCAGAAAATATACTAGCGGCGTTAAATCGCACGATTCACGGATCCGAAACTTGAAACTAACTATGCGATTACCAAACGTTTTATTCAATAAATCAATCTTGCGACGACCTATATGAAATGTTGCACTGTCTTGCGTCTTATGCGTCAGTTAATTTATTTTAAATGCCAAACCAAACTAAACACAAATCACTTAGCAGCTATTATAATGGCCGCCAGTTAAAAAAGTGTTACCATACTAGAGTTCTATACCACCCTTTATATAACCAGGTGTTATTGATTTTTTTGCTGTAATATCATGTTTTCGAATTGACTTTGGAATGTGAAGTCGTGACAAATGCCTTTAAACTATGTCGAGCGTGAGGTGTGTTACATTGCGACTTAACGACACTCATACTGAGATTAATATCCTTGTGTATGACAAGCCCCAACTTCTTGGATTTATTTACCGCAACAACCATATCTCTGTATAACACCTACAATCCAACATCTGTGGAAAACCCTAACCTGATATAGTTAGATTTTTCTATGCCAAGCACATAATCCTCGAATTATTAATAATTCTTCTCCGACACTATTATAGAAACTTTATAGAAGAAATAACTACTACATTTACCTATGTATGAATATGTGTACGAGTATATGTATAAAACTTACCTACTTATTTTTCAACAACTCCTTTTTGTGGGAGGCATATAAAGATGGAATTTGAGTTGGTTAATCATAATAATTTACCCTACAACTGACATCATATCCTTATTGTGGGTTCATACAATAACTTCTTGGCATAGGGATGAGGATAATATTTGCGAAACTGCCTTCGTACATGCCTACATATAAGGCATCTTATGGTGAGGACATGTAAGTACTTACACTATACACCGATTGTTGTCGAAGAGCCTGCCTTTTCCTATTACACGCTTGGAATGATATTAAGAGCGACTATATTAAATAAGCCATATCAGCATCCATCTAATAGAGGGTGAATAACTTGCGGTTGAAAAAATTCAATCAGTACAGTATTGTAGAAGGAAGTCGACAAGGATGGGTGTGACCCAAGCTGATCATCCAATTGGTGTCCTTAAAACCTACAGACCTGAGAGTCATTTTATCAATCTGTGATAGCGTGAAGTAAGTAAGTAATGCAAATATTTCGATTCGTGGTGTGGGTGAAGAAGTAAAATCAATCTCAAAATTTATTTATATTATGTATATTAAATTTCTTTTTATTCCATCGATCAACTATGAACAATCGAATTATATAAGTTTGAAGCCCGCGCAACCGCAAATTGAGAATTGGTCCTCTGGACGCAACAAGTTCACAATTGAAAACTTTGCATTTACATATTTCTCCAATGTATTGCAGTCTTGCAATTTGTCGGGTTTCTAAGGATTTAAGTGTCATAGTGGGAAATTTTATAATGCTAATGTAAAAGAAGTGTGACGAATTGAACTTGTTAATTTGATGACAGGTGGCAACGGTACATTGAATAAAGTATAGTGAAAGTGTGGTTTTGTGAAAGTTCAATAGTGCGATAGTTTGAAAATATAACACAAATGGCATGACCATTTTTATGTTCCACAGATTTTTACTCCTTTTTTAAGGGCACTTCCTCATTCACGCAATTATGTTGCACGTAAATACAGTAGATGTTTTAGCACAGAAACAGGTTAACACATCCACGTCCGCTCCTGTCTAGAAAACATACAAATCTCTGAGCTTTTTCACCCCTGTGCCAAAAATCTTTTTGGTGTGCATTTAAGCGTAAAAAGAAGTTATCTGGCGACTTGTAACGATATTTCTGAAATATATGACAATAGTTAGTTTTCTTCAAACAATAACAACGAAGCAGATAACAGATAACTTTAACTACACACATTATTGATTCGCGCAAAGTTATTTGTGGATTCCAATTATTCTCAAGAAAGTAATTGCCACAAACAAAGTCACGATTTGCAAAGAATTTCCTTGTGATTCCTAAATCAAAATAATCTCGAACTAGGCAAGCATGATCTGTGACTTTTTTCTTCGTTTTTGCCTAGCAAATCAACTAGTTTTACTTTCCATCTAATAAAATCTATTATTATAAACAACCACTTTTATGCAAGTCAGAAAATATTCCATAATGTCCCACTGTTGCATTGTAACACTTTTATCCGAAGTTCCTCGGCACACTACACACACTGTCACTCTGTTGTCATGTCTGGAGTCACTTCTTGACATGTTCTTCTACAAAACCATGACATGTTTATTTTCCTTTGCACATGCAGTGCTGAATATTCAAGGGTTTGAATGATGCTTAGGTATTAGGTATTAGGTATAAGTATACATATCTATCATAGATGTACGAATCGAATATTTTGTTTCGAACATAATAATCTACTTGCGAATGAGATTTAAAATGATTTTCATTCATTTTTAGTAGATTAATACGCAAATGTTCTCTTTGTCTTGGCGCCACTATTTTAAAGTTCATAAGCAATGCAAGAATGCTTTTCAAAGTGAGTTCGGGCTAATGATTAATGAATGGAATAAGAAATATTTGTATGATTTGAGTCTTCTCATAATCAAAGGTAGATACAGTTAAGACTTTACTTCATTAATAAAAAGTTGAAAAGTTTTCATTCGAAACGATTTGCATGTGTCAATGAAGATTCTAATTTGTAGGTATGTGAGGTATTGGTACACGCATACAAGGTTTTGTGAATACCCTTAAGATAAGACCGTATACGCAACGGAACTTAATTTCACAATGTATTCGTATGAATTTTGTGAAGTTCAGTTATATAATAACAAACGCTGCTGAAGCAATTAAATTAGCAAAAAAAGTGAACATTTGCAGGAAACGATGCATGTTTGTTTTAAAAAATGTCTGAATATTGAAATATTGAGAGTACTGTTGTCAAGAAGACAATTTAATTTATTAAAAGTTTGTGACAAAACCTACATAATTAATGAATAGAAGCAAGAAAGTCTGACACAAAACGCACACCAGCATTTATTTTATAGACATCAGACTTCAAAGCATCCTATACAACTTGTATTAATTAATTAAGTAATTTTTAAATCCAACGAAGAAGATATTCTTCGATAAAAAATGCACTCTTTCAAACGCTGTTTAAATATCAAGTGCAAGTTGTACTTTCTCCAAACGATGTAAAGATTTGTTCCACTTTTCGTGGACCTATTGCTACGAAAACTTTACTGCGTTTCATTTCCTCTTTCCTCGAGATATTTCTTGAGCTGAAAACTTATCAGTATTTCTATGAGCTTACCACACACTCTATATTTTGGCCAAAATGAAAATCCTTTACATTTTCAAAGCTATAAATACTATAGTTATTTTAAAGGTTATGAATATATGTTTTTAAGTAGAATGTTACTCATATTTTATAAAAAATATCAACAAAGTATTCAAAGTATACAAATATTACTTCTTATAGCGTTCATTTCAGAACTCATTATCCTCCAACTCATTAAGGTTTAAATTTCAAATATAGCATTACTATCAGACATAATATATCAAATATTTAACACGAACAAAATAACAACTTCAAAATGATTAAAAAAGTTTTCGCGTTCAAGAAGTTTTTTTTTTTTTGTATTTTTTTTCAAGATAACTTATATAAACTTACCTTCGTTTACTTTTACTGGCTAAATCAACAACGTCTGACCTTGTTTAGGTACACGCACTAAGCACAAGTGTACAAGTTTGAACTAAAGAAAAAGTTATTAGGTATGTTGGGTTAAGTTGTGAACATGAAAATTGTTCTTTATTTTCTTTCAAAACACACCTAATAACAATGTATCCTTATTCCCCGACGACTTTTGGTCTTTTAATTAAAGAAATCGACAGTAAAAGTTGTTTCATGTAATCAATAAAAAGTCAACACCAAAGAAATAAGAGAATTCTTCAGTTGTTCCAATGGCTTTTCTTCCTCAAAATGAGGATATGATGAAAAGCTCAAAATTATGTACAATTGTACGTACCTATATATGTGTAGACAATTACAAATATATATTTATTATATATTATGTGTAGTATAAGTAAATGCACAGCAGTTAGCAGGAAGACGAGTTTAGTAGTTGATGGACTCTTTTAATTCCTAGTACCCAATTTTTCAGTGCTGAGTTAATATATAATATATATAAGTCACAGTAAGCTAGCCCTGCAAATTAAATGATAATAAAATTAATGAATTGCCGAATAAATTTTTTCGGGAAGAATGAGGAAGACCTTAAAAAATTAAGGGGATAAAAAAACACAGGGTTAAATTAAAAAATATGGTGAGTTAACTCGGGTTTAACTTTAACCTTTCAATGATTAAAAAACTCGGCTTTTTTTAACAACAATTTTATATAATAAATAAAATATATTATACAACAATTTTATATAATATATAAAATTGTTGCTAAAAATGACGAAATTAGAAAAAAACACTTGAATTTCGAAATTCTTTTGACTCAAAAACCATGATTTTCTTTCTTGATAGGACATGTAGTATTTTGAAAAGGTATATTTCTCTTCTTTTTATAAAAATTTAAAAAAATAAATTCGGTTAAAAATGGCGGAGTTTTAGACTAGTATATTCAAAATGAATATACTCGGGCTGGCCGTGGCGCAATGATAAGCGTGGTCGCCTGTCAACCTCTCAGATCACAGGTTCGATCCCTGCCGTAGTTCTATGTCATGTTTTTATTCCATATTATCATTGATCATTGTTGGGCCGCTGGTTTACTCATTACATGTTGTTCAGGCATAACACTAACAACATGTGATTGAGTAAATACTAGTATGCCCAACAAATATGACAATGAACAAAATAATGCGAATTATAAAGGGACATTGATAATATAATAAGATACGGCATTTCTCCGCTTTAGCCAGCCGCCAACCCTGGAGATAAAATCTGAGACAACCACCATCTTCAGTCTCAGTACCTCGCGCCACATACCTTTCCATACACCTTTCCCTTCCCATCCCTATTCTTCACGCCCGTGCTGTGTTGAACAACATATAAAGGGTACACCATCCCCTTGAGCGCGCGCAAATTATAAAAAAAATAACGGTTTTTTGGCCCTAAATGAGATTTTGGGGGTATATTGACAATTTCAATCATTCTATCTTTATGCAGTTCAAAAAGACCCAGGTCTCAACTCAAGTATTTTTTCACTGTAACACTGTAACAGTGTAATTAGATCAAATTCAAGAGTCTTTATTAATTTTAAAAGCTATATTTTTTCTAGAACAACCAATAAAATAAATAAATAAAAGGGGTCCAGCTTATAACTAAATGCACTTTCTGTAATATATTATTCATCTTTGTTACTTCTTGTTCTAAAAAAAAATTGTAAAAAAATTATTCATCTTTGTTACTTCTTGTTCGATATGTATTTTATAAAAACTAAGATTCAAGATGGTGGCTGAAAGATTCAGATTTATGTTATTATTCGATATATTCTCTTTCGAATGAAAAAAATTAGAGGATATCAAAAACTGCTGCGTATAAGTGAACTTTTAAAAACGATATATGTAAGTTTTTCGTATTATTGAAGTACATACATATGTACATATATTTCATCTTATAATATTATAAGTATTCATTATAGATATTTTATTTGTTTGAGAGGTATTTGGAAAAACTATATGTTTACTATGTTTTGCTTTTGAAAAGATTTCATAAGAAAAGCTCAACATGTAAATCTTTTTATTTACTTAATATTTTTTTTTCTCTGCATTCCAATGCCATATCCAACCTACTTACGAGTACCTATAGATGATGAGCTGTTATTATTTTTATACCTCTAAAGAAACTGTATCAGAACCAAATTTATACCTTTTTCCCTATATGTAATATCAGTTATTCTGCACAAGCTATTAATATGCCAAAAGCAAAATCCAAAGGTTCAAAAAAATCAATAGGTCCACCTACTTCTTCATAGTAAGCCTCCATTTACCCTTCGACATATTTGATTGGAAACAGCTTTGCCAGCTGAAGTAGCTGTCTATAGAAAAACCGATTATAAATGAACTTAACACATTATTAAGCTTCTTCTATCAAGCACGTATGTTTTATTTTACAGCTCAATGCCGGCCTATTTGTATGCTTTGAATGCTTTTCAAAATGACAAATAGCGTTCACATGTAGAATTTTTTTCGTTCGAGAAACAATATTTGTTCTCAAATAAAAATGATAAATGATGTGAAAAAGTCGTTTTGTTTTTTTTTTTCTGGTTTATAGGCCGCGGGTGTGTCTTCCTTATAGATTCTAAGGAAAAAGGTCATTTGAGTAAGAATGGATTCAATACAATGATGTCTAACACATGTTGGGATTTCTAAAACTGTTAACAAATATCTTAAAAAGAATCTACTTATACATATTTTTTATCCGCAAGTTGTTTTTTTCTGTTTTTTGATAATGCTCGATGCTCTGGTGGTCAGTCAAACAAATGCCCTATCTGAATGAATATAAATATGGCTTATACGGGTAGCTACCTATAAAGGTATTTTGTAAAGACAATTCCTGTTATTGTGTGTTGGAATATTTGTCTGTTTCTCTCTCTTTTTTTTGGTAGATATAGCAATTTAACTTGAACAAAAATAAAAACTACCAGGGGATCAGACAAAAAAGAACTTTAAAGTGGTTGAGCTATTTTAGTTGTTGCTAGGTCCATTTTATTTCAAATTGAGTACTTTTTAAACTTTTGATAGCACACTTTGGAATTTGTGGGACTAAAAAGAAATACCTCAGGTTAATTCCTCCTAACTATATTTATATATCCAATTAACTCTGGAAAAAAGTCTTTTTCCCAAAAGTATTTTACAGGTATGCAAAAAAAATTGATTCATTTGGTATCTACTTTATTTAATAAGTTCAGTAAATATTGCTAGCTATAAAAAAAAACTTTATTTGCTCTATCTAAGTTTCGTAAGTACCAATTCATTTTTTTTTTTTTTTGGATTAGTAAATTATATTTATATTTGTTTTATTTAAGTAAGGTGAGCTCTTGCTGGATATATGTTCTCAAAGATGGGAGATAAATAAAGCATTAAGGATCTAATTTCTTAACCACGATATCATATTCTGCAAATTTATTTGAATGAAACAGTGGTTCGCAGGTGCTAAAGTTTAAATAAGTACCAAGAATCTATGGAAGGGCGAGGATTTTTTAATGCTTCAAATTTTTTTTCAACTTTTACAAAAGACAGGTACATCCTGACGTTTTCTGTTACGAGGTCAGTCCGGTGACTAAAGATAAAGTCTTAAAGCAGTTTAAAATGGGTAAATATTTAAGAATTTCTTTCGTCCACTTTTATTCTTTAGTCAAATTGGTCAGGTATGGGAAAAACTAAAATTGTCATATATGATTTATTTTATAGAAATCTATTAAAAACAAGGCTTTCAAAAAAAAATTAATTATTTTCGAGTAAGTTGTTGGTAGAGTTGGTTATTTCAACTCTAAGAGTGTAAAAGCACTTTAAAGTTTAATTTTTAGATTTTACTTGCGGTATATAAATGCGTCCTAGCATAGCATATTTTGGATGAGAAAAGAGGAGATTTAGGTACATGAATTAGAGCGCGGATTAGAGAAATGGAAAAAAAGTGAGACCAGATATTGTGACTGTCTTTTCTGAAACTAGTGTCTGAAGTACTAAAGCTTCAAAAATGACGGTGCCAGATGAAAACTCTTAAAAGCGATGGAGTCAATGCTATGCAAATCGAAAAAAACAGTTCCATAGTAGAAACTTACCGTTTTCTTTCCTGCGTTTCCCAGGACTACTGTCTGAAGTTCTAAAAATAAAAGCTCTAAAAATAAAAGTGCAAAATAAAAAAACATGATTCTAACGATGGAACCGATAATAAACAAATCGAAAATACGGTTTTAGGATTTGTACTTACTGTTAAAAAAAAAAATTGTAATTTTTGGTTAACATAACGTTAAAAAAAAAACTGTTATTAACGGTAAGCCAAGGACTATCAACACCAGTCGTTTTTAATTCAAAATTTTATATTAAAGGTTCAAATATTGAAAACATATTCCAATGTTCCCAAAAAAAAAAAGTATACGTATCAAAAAAAAAAAAATTGTCAAAAAAATTGGTAAGGTTCTCTAAAAAAAATAGACAAAAAAAAATTTGTCAGGCAACAAACAACAGGAGATAGGTACATACATATTTTCAATAAAAATTGGTCAAACAATAAATTGTGAAAAAAGTTTTGTAAAGACAAATTTTCGTCCTGAAAAATAAATTATTTGAAAAAATTTCGAAAAAAAACAAAATTGCTTATTTTTCTAGAAAAAAATTCGCCAAAAAAATTCTCAATAAAAAAATTTTACAAAAAAAAATTATCAGAAGAAACAAAGAGGATTTTTTTTTATTGGTTAAAAAACAACAAAAACTCTAATAAAAAATATTTTCCCAGTAAACAACTCAGTGGAAAGTTACTTGACCCGAAAAAAAAACTTGGTAAAAATTGATTGCGAAAAAAAAATTTTGAGTAGGTACTCAAAAATTTTGCAAAAAAAATTGGCAAAAAAAATCTTCAAACCCAATTGTTAAAATTTTCATTTAAAGAAATGTCAGGTAATAACCTAGTAGACATTTTTTTTAACCGCCATCAGGCTACCCTCCCCATCAGTCTATCATCCAATCAGTGCTGTGCTAAAATATATCTATTACTAAGGTTCCTGTACTGCCTATACGCAATTAGTGATTTTTGGAATGGTTTTCAAATCAAATTCATGTTTAATAAATTTTTTTTAAGTCTAAAAGCTATTATAGAATAAGAGCATGTATTTTTAGATTTTATTTAACTAAATACAGAACAGATTTAAGTGGAAAACTTCCTTATTTACACTTCTGTGAAAGAGTTCAACAAAAAGGAGAAGCAGCAAAACAGGATTAACCATCAAACTAATTGTTAAGTTGGTGCTTAAAATCATTATTTGTGTTGAAAGTTCATGCAGCAGGAGCGGAAGATTTGAGTAGTACTTTTGAAGAAGTTTTGTCAAGTATATTTAATTTCCATAGATATGAATAGTGAAATTATTATTCGAAAGAAAAATATTATCTTCCCAAAGCTTAGGTAAAAAAACAAAAAGTCAGAAATGGAATTTTTTTTTGTAATTTGGTTGCCTTGGTATACCATTTACATATGAATTAGGTTCTTGTGGTTGGTAAGGTAACCTCAATACAAAGACATTAGTTCTTATAAGTAATGAAATATTTCATGAAAAATATGGAGCCTAGAGCATTAGTACTTTCAACCGAACTTGTGTGCCGAAATTTTTTTCCCACAGACTTACTTTGCTATAAAATTAAAAACGTTGTACAAAATTCAAAATAGAGAATGAGACATACGTTCTTTTATTATTATAGGTTGTCCTGTAAAGAATGAATAAACCTGAAATGGTTTATAGAAATTGGAAGAAAAAGTTCCATCCATAATTTTCATATTTAAAGTAATTACAGAATTTAACTTGTCGCTTGAATATTTCGACGTAATTAAAGAATTTAACTTGTCGCTTGAATATTTCGACGTTGTGTGTGAAGGTCTGGACGGGGTGTCCAATTGTCCATATGTTTCGTTAAACTGATGACACCTCACTCTTTTTCTTTCTTCGAAAATTTCCAGACGTTGGGTCTCCAAAGCCTTTAAAAAGATAATTGTGAAGCAAATTCTGAATCTGCCTCTATATGAAAAATAATGAGGCTTCAGAGTATATCACAGCTGCTCCACATCAATGGTCAATTTCGAAGACTCTAATGTCTTGTGTCACATAAATATCCTCTGCTTACTTGATTTCTCTAAAGCCGGTGGTGAATCACTGCATTCTTGAGTGGAAATGCCTATAATAATTCTTCGGCTTTAGGCACAGAGCATGTTCGCTGAAAACAAACTATCTGTGTGGAAGATTTTTCTTTCTGCTGGATATTTTTGTTAAATAGAAATTTTTAGATATAGTTAATAAATGCTTTTATTTTCAAAATATTGCTTTGTTTCGGTTATTTTAGTAGATACATTAGATTATAATTGATGTTTGGGTTTGGAGTTGTGAATGAGGCGTAGTCGGATGAATGCTCTGAGGTCGGATTTGGCGATGTCTGTTGGAAATTTATGCTGAATTTTCATTGGGTTTATAGAATTATAGGTATAGTGATGTTTATAGTGTTCCTAATACAGTATCTAATTTATTTTTATGAGAGAGTATCACAGATTTTGGCTATGATATCTATCTCTCTTCTTGGGTTAATGATGGCATTTAGTACTGAGAGACTATCTGTCAGTGTTCGAATCCGTTTTAGAGCCGTCTGTGTAAATAAAGCCCCAACCCTTATCCGTCAAATAATTTAAGATTTCCAGGAATCGAAAGATGGTGTTGCAAGTTTTGTTCTTTTGTAATGCTTCTAGATCGAGAATGACTGATTCCTGGCTTTTCCTTGCAGCTTGGTGGTAAGTTGGTGCGACGATGTTCTGATAAAATCAAAATGTTAATAGGAAAATCAAGTATGAAAATCGTATTATTACAAGGCCGTCTCGACGGTTATTACACAGAAAACTGTTATTTTCATAATAATTTGTTGGACCATTTGTTGGACTCTCTCCCCTTTTTGTCATTAATTTCATAATCCCTACCAAATTATGTGCCAAGCATTATATTTTGCAGATAATCTTCTAATATCCAAATCTAACACTCTTTTCTATTTAAAGCACATCACACCTTTTAAAATAATTTATTAGAATTCTATAAATTTGGATAATGTATAAAATATATTGGATATAAAAATGTTCGTAATATTTTTTGCGATCCTAATGTCTGATTATCACCACGAAAAGCAAAATCTCATCAAGCCAACAATTCCACTATTATAACAATCCTCCTAAGTTCATTGTTCCAATAGTTAATTTCTGTATTATATTCAGACAGCAACTCAGTATCAATTCGTACAGTAGTTTTCATTCTTGCAACATAATTCATCATAAATTCCCTGTGATGTAAACTTTTCTCATGCTCTATCAATAAGTTACTTATATGCTTCCAAAATTAATAATTTAAGAATTCTACACGTATTTCAATAAACTTTTAAATCGTAAATTAAAACTTAAATTGTTCAAAATATAAAGTGGTTTGATTTCTTCTTTCAATTCATTGTTTCGAGAGAATTTGTCTGTCAATTGGGGACCCCTGAGAAGAGGGCCCTGGGCACGGGCCCCGTGTGCCCTTATAGTGAAGACGGTATTGAGCAGAAACTTCTCGAACTGGGGCTGAGACCGCTGAATACAGTATAATGTATTTATTTGAAGGAAACCAAAGATACTTACGTGGTTGTTGTAATCTATGTTGATGGGCTCATCATCGCGAAAAATAATAATTTAAATGCTTATGAAAATCTGAAGAACAACATGTCTCAAGAATTCAAAATGAAGGACATCGGTAAGTTACATTTTTGCCTTGGTATTGAATTTAATATATTTTAAATATATTTAAGATATACATATTTAAAAATCCTGAAACTATGAATCAATACAAATACATTCAAAATATATTGTTGGCTATGGAATGAATGAATCCAAAGTTATGGCAACCCATTTGGATGGAAACGTTAAACTTAGCCAAGCAGATGGCACCGAAAACTGAAAAAGAAAGATCTGAAATGGAAAACACATCGTATTCTTCATTGATACTTTGATAGGTTCACTTAAGTACCTTGAAATTTCAACACGTCCAGACATCGCACATGTTTTCAGTGTGCTAAGACAGTACAACTCGGATCCTGGACAAAGGAACACTGGAAGGCAGCTAAGAGGGTGCTTAGATATTTGCAATTCACTCAAAATCTGCGACTCGTATACAGGAAATTCGATAAACCACAACTTTTAAGACACGTCGACTCAGAGTGCCGCGGAAACATCGACGATCGAAAATCGTACAACGGATTTGAGTTCATTCTAGCCAACGCTGCACTAACATGGGAGTCAAGAAAGCAGATGTCCGTAGCCCCACCATTTACCTTCGAAATCTAGTAAAAGAACTTGTCTTCTTGAGTTAAAACGCTAAGCCTACTATTGTTTATTGCGAAAGCCAAGGAGCACAAAAATTAATGTAAAATCCTACATTTCACTCAAGAACTAAACATGTCGATATACGACATCACTACATCAGTGAAGTTTATGATAAAGGTAAACTTGAAGTCCGATATCTACCAGCAGCTGAGAAGGCAGTTGGAATTAATAGACTTTCGGTAAAGTACAACCAAGACTCTCAGTAAGTCTTGGTCTAAGAAATACTTTGTCATCTCTGTCTCGTTTGCATCTTAATATTTAATTTATTTCTTACACAGGGCCGGATTTTAACCTAGGCCCCCAAGACCAGGCCTGGGATGCACAATCGGACGAGGGGTGTCAGTTCTAATGGTGGGACTTCTAAAAGCATGTTTAAAACTCTGTCGCGAAATTAACTTGTTGAATTCCTTTTTTTCGTGCTCCTAGTATCTTCTGTGGAGTCCAAAATTAATTTGAATTTGTTGTTGGCGAATACAATGCATTAATAACTTTTTGGTTAGCATTCAGGATCGATAGGGAAAAAGTGACAAGTCAACATGTCCAAACAATGACATTAAATATTTTGTTCAAATAATATTTTGTTGTGTCTTTCGTTTTAATTTAATGGAGTTTTTTTTTTATGAATTGAACATTAATATTTGTTGGTCTTGTTTAATGTAATTTTCAATCGATAAAGATAGGCGGCATAATAACGCCCCCTAATGACTGGGAGGAAGTTCCTTTTGGCTATATCAAATATGACGTTTGAGCAATAGAAATGATTCGTTGGGGTAGGTATCGATTTGATTTTTAGTAGATACTGATTTTTTCATTTCATTTTCCTGTTTTTTTTTTTTTTTTTTTTTTTTTGATTCTCGAAAAATGGTTAGTTCGGAGGAAAAGAGGATTCATCAAAAATGAAAATATGAGTGATTGGAAATCGGTTCTTTTTCATTCAAAGTACTACTCAGGTACTGTACTACCACCGAAAACTTATCATGCTCGAAGCACCGATTTGTTTCATTGAAGTAAGATTCAAGGGAAATTGCCAATTTTTTATTGGTGTTTTTGGCATTGAATCTACAGAAACGAGCTTGGCATAAAAAAAAGACAATATTGAACTGGTTACCTAGTCTGGGTGAAATATTTCGTTCATTAAAGTGCGAAATATTTGAAGTTGAGAAAGCTGTCTATTGTAAAAGGGTTTATTGGAGTACATAAGTGCTTATATGTATCTTGAAATTGAGAAAAGGTAGGAAATTGATTTTTGTATCAAATCATCAAAGGAATTCTTTAAATGTAAGCAAACTAAAATCGCTTTACGTTATACATATATGCAGCTACCTACGTACATACCTCCCAATCGTATATTATAAGGTGTTTCAGAAGAATTTAGTAAGAGCTTTTTTTTTGGCTGACACTTTTTTTTTTTTTTTTTGTATAATATGCGCGCGCTCAAGGGGATTTTTGGTTTACCCTTTATATGTATCAACACAGCGCGGGCGTGAAGGATAGGATAGGATGGGAAGGGAAAGGTGTGTGTGGCGCGAGGTACTGAGACTGAAGGTGGTGGTTGTCTCAGATTTTATCTCCAGGGTTGGCGGCTGGGCTAAAGCGGAGAAAATGCCGTGTCTTGTATCAATGTCCCTTTATAATTCACATTATTTTGTTCATTGTCATATTTGTTGGGCATACTAGTATTTACTCAATCACATGTTGTTAGTGTTATGCCTGAACAACATGTAATGAGTAAATCAGCGGCCCAACAATGATCAATGATAATGGAAAAAAACAAGACATAGAACTACGGCTGGGATCGAACCTGTGACCATCTGGTTGACAGGCGACCACGCATACCATCGCGCCACGGCCAACCCCTTTTCACACTGATCTGTTTAGAGGTTTCAGAGGTTTGAGGTTTAATTGACGTGCCGCTTCTAAAATTCATTTACAGGGGGTCGAAGAAAATAGGACAAGCCCTGAATGACTGTTAGCAGGTTTTAATACCGTTCTGAGAACCCACACAATGGCTTCGTTGAAGCTCGAAGGCACACTATGAACCGTTATAAAGTTGGTTGAAATATTGCACTTAGTTATAAGTGCTAAATTATTTGTTATTTTTTTTTCAGAACTACTTTCATTTCAATAAAGGAAATAGGTTCATAGAACTCGTGTACATAATGTAGGTGTTTGGTAACGCGTAACTTAACAATAAAATTGACGTATCCGTTGATATCAATCTTCTTAAACGTTTCAAGAGGGTTTGATTGCACCCTCCAACTTTTCGCACTATTGGATTAATTTGTCCAAGAAAACTAGAGAATATATAATTACTTTTATTTTTATTGTACTATTTGTACATAAAATGTCAGTTTATTAGACTTGACTATTCTATACTCCGTCAATTTATATAATATATAATTATTTGTGCTTTATAGAAACACGAAGAAACATACTTTCTTTAGTTAAAAAATATTTATTATTCTTAGTCAAAGTTTTTATTATAAATTACATTTCAGGACTTATATTTTATAATTATAATAATTATGTTAAATAAATGTTAAAGACTTAAAGTAAGCACACTTAGGTTTTGCTGGGCAAAAATGAGTCTGGTGAAAAGGTAGTTTTTTGGGTTATGCACTGGGAGAAATGAACGTAGTACATTCATTATGTAACAATATGTTCTTTGTCTTTAAAAAAAACTAACATACCTTAGTTTTAAGTCCACATTTTGGCAATTTACCCCTACTACTTAAATTTCAGGGCGGATCCATTTGTTGATAATTTCAAAAAATAATAAAAAATAGTACATATAAGAAATCCGACGACTGGTTCAAGGTAATCTGGTAGCGCCAAAAATTCAATTTACATTTGCTTGGGCAAAAATATAAAATGCACGACTGAATCCCACAAAGTTGTTAAAGTTAAAGTACTATAGAACACAAAAAAGCACATTAGAAAAATATGAATGTTAGAGAAAAATATGGAGGAGCATAAAATTCCTTATTTGAATTGCTTAAATAATCCGAAAAAGAAGTTTGAGCTTACAACTAAAGATGTCATGTGATGTTCGAGTATGCATCAAGAACAGAATTTTTGAAATTCTTTTTCCAAAATCACTAGGACACTTTTTCAAAGACTATTTGATTATTTGATAAATAAAATTTCTCATAAAAGCCAAGAGGGTGAACTTCCGACTCGAAATATGATAATATGATGATTGGATCAGCTGTACGATCTCGTAGACTTCTTTTGAAAATGTTGATTTTTATTGTTTTGCTGATTTTTTGTGTTACTTTTCCAATGCTAATAATTCTTTGTCAAGTTCATTCTTACAGGAATTTTCATTGGGCAATGGGTCTCCAGCATAACGAGATATCCTAAATTCTTCAACAAAAATTTGACATCTCGAGCAATTTTAATTCTATATCGCTTCGCTTGAGTGTCATGTCCAAAGAACACACATTAATTTAACGGCTTTTGCATCCAGAGTAAATATTCAATTTATTTATTTATTTATATATATTTTTATATTTTTTAGTAATAAAAAATTTCAAAAAGAATACTCAGATATATCTACATACATACTTACTCATAAAGTAGAAGTATTTCAATAACAAGTAATAAGTATATGATATTTCAATACCCCCATCACTTGATAAAATATTTAAATAAGATACGATTTCAAATTTTTAATACTCATGCCCATCTTTTTGACACATAGTTGGAGCTTGTTACACAGGGAATTTGAAACTCTCAAACAACTGACCTTCATCACTTGAAGTTTTTTTGATTTCCCCCACTTAATCTAGTTCCTCTTTGTTGGCCATTGGAACACAGTTTATTACTTCTGCTTCACTACATCACGCCTGGTTTGAATTTTCTTTGTTATTTGATCGATGCATCTGTATCATTTTGTCGTTTCACAGTATCCAACGAAAAACATTTTCATTGACTTTGAATCCCACTTCAGTCTTTTTTGCTTTGGTACATGAATCATTATAGGTGACCCGAAGATCTTCATTCCACTAACATTTTCAAGCCAGTCCAGTTGTTTGGGCAGATTTTGGAAATGTGGCCTTTCGTTCCACATTCATAGCACTTGATATTTCCTTTTGAATCAAAACCTTTAAAGGACTTCTTTTATGCTCCAAAAAATGCATTTTCAGACTTCACGTTTTTATAATCACAGTCCAAAAGTTTTGCTTTATTTGCTTCTCCGGTTAGATATGTATGTCTGCACCACTGCTTTCGATTCCAATGATAAAAGGTTTGAAGTCATCACCAAGACCAATCAGAAGTATGGCACCTAACCATTCTGAAGAAACAGATTCATCAATGGATAAAACAATTTTAGCTTTAGCTTTACTAAGCTTTGCTACTTCCTTTCCTTTTACAGGAACTGTAATCGCTACATCCAAGTCATTATATTCGAGAATATTGTGCATCGCGTGTTTTCATGTGTGAACATTTTCACCACCTCGCAGCTTTTCAATTGATTCCTGATTAGACATCCTTCCAAATCTTCAACGAATGCAAATTCAAATTGAATTGAAAAAAGTTATCGCCAGCAATGCGATCAGCAAGAAAAACTAAAGAAAATATTTAAAAATCTTCGTTTATTAAATTAAAATTTAATTTCCTTAATTGCATTCTCCTGGGCCCATAACCTATTGGAATTTTATCTTTAAGGAAAAGAGTAATTTAATAAAACGTTATAATTTATTAGAAGTTAAACGAGGAATGAAAATATTACATACATTTTTTAGCAATAACAAATATCAAAAAGTATACTCTGATATACTCGGAGTGCTAGTTTCAATAACAAGTAGTATATGATATTTCAGCAAGTATTCTTGCGAACTTGTCTCATAACCTTTTGTTTTGATTCCATTCTTCTAGTTGTAATTGTTCAATATCCCTACCAAAAGACAAGCTAAATAATTTATAATAGTCCTTTTTGCTCCAGATTGAAAAAAGAAGAGATTTTTCATAGAATTTTTCAACTGACAAAATTAAAATAGAAATCTTAGTTATTTCTATAACTTGAACTAAATACATACCTAGAAATAGAGAAATATTCTATTTTTAATAGTTTAACACCATTGTTTTATATTTCAGCTGAATGCAAGCAAACAGAATTTAATAAGCAGTTTTTGATAGATACGAATATAAGTATGTGGTTTTGAGTTTATTTGCTCCAAAAATATCTTGCCGATATGATTTTCATTTTATTCCACCGGTCGTAGAATCAGCCATTTACCACATATACTTGGATCTATTCCACCGGTCGTAGAATCAGCCATTTACCACATATACTTGGATCTATCCAAAACCATACTTTTGGAGTTATCCAAAATCATATATTAAATATTGATTGCTTGCATTCAGCAGAAATGGAAAATAGCTGTGTTCATTATTTTGTGGGAACAACAATCCCACAGAAATAAAATGGAATAATTAATATTTTTTTTATATTTTATGATATACATAAAATATGCATGAAAGTTGATTTAATGAGTTTTGCTATGGAATTTTTGTATAATGTTTGAAAATATCAATTTCATTCTAAATAATTTCAAGGAAACATTTTTGCTTGTAAAATAGAAGGTTTTGTTTTTTTAATCATTGTATTTTATTCATCACAGATTTTCTGTATATCATAAATTTTTAGCGTAGAGTTAACTGTTATAAAATAAATAAATATATGAATGAGGTCTATTGGTTGAGTTAAATTAGTTTACAAAACATTTAAAAAAAATTTAATATTTTTTTTTTTAAATCACAAGCTAAAAGCCAACAGTCAAGAACAGGAACTTTTGACACATTTAGTTAAAGTTATGTCGGTTTCAATTGGCAATCTGGAAGCAGAAAAAAGCATTCTGAATGCGTTCAATTGGGCAAAACTTACAGTTCTGATTCTAAAAAGAGAATTTCTCTTCTGGATTTGAAATCAGAAGCAAAAACAGAATCACTCACACATTCAAAGATTTAAATGTCACACTTGATAAATGTCATATCTTTTTAAATTTACAAATTGTGCGAACTGTGAAGTGATTGCTTGAAATACCTACTAAACAGTCACACCAAACTTCAAATTTTACAGAATCGAAAAAAATTGTTCAATTGGGATTCCGAATCTAAAACCAATTCCATATTGCCAATTGAAAACAACATTAATATTCCTTCAAACTTGTAAAACTTCTGTAATAATGAAAGCGTTGCGTTTGAATAAACAATAAAACTTCATGCCCAAATAAAACATATTTCTTAAGCCAACTTGATTTGCCTAATACCTTGGAGTTTCGTGAAACCGCTTCGATAAACTTCAAAGATGACATTTATCCTTTGCACCAAACAATTTTATTTTTGAAAGCGAATAAAAGAACCAATAAAATAAAATCCCATTTTCCTCCAGATAAATTTTAAAAGCGAGTTGTAACGAAATAACAGCATCCCACTGAGTATTGAAACATAATAAAAAATGTATGTCATTTTCTTACACTTTTTTGACATTGTGTTAATTCTCAGTAGTTTTGGGTTAAGTTTAAAAAGTAGATGATGAAGTCCAGGGATGATTCACAAACTGTGAATGACATTGGTGCAACGCAGACAAATTTATCGGGCCGGTATTTAGGCAAAAACGGGTTTTATTTCATTTTGGCACAACTGCTTATAAATGTTTTATTTTTTGAAGAAGAAAAAGAAGAAGAGAATATATACATACATAAACATAAGTATAGGAAAATAGGCCAAGAGCGCCTTACCAAGATGGGCAAGACACTTAAGACAACCAAGATGTTGAGGATGTCGAAAACGCTTAAGACAAGCTTCAGACACCCAAGACGTCAAGGGCAACTAAGCAGCCAAAGACGCTAGAGGCGAAGATGCCTAAGACACTAAAAAAAACAGAAGATGATGAAGATCCCTAAGACGCCCATGACGCCGGACACATCGAAGACGCTAAAGACGCCGAGATAGGCAAGGCGCTCATGAAGATGAAGATGAAGATGTTAAAAATACCGAAATTGCCGCAGACGCTAAAAGTGCTCCTGACGCCCAAGTCGACGAAGACGAATAAAAAAACTGCGAAAAATATAGATAATCAATGTTCTAGAACTTTTGATACTACCATTACACGCTTGTGTATTGTGAAAATATTAGGTTTTATTTAGGACGAGACCTGTCTCGGTTCCGTCAAAATCCAAACTCTCGCTCTCGTCTTACCATCGACGAGTAAAAAAAAATTAAAAAACAACTGTTTGCACTTTAAGGCTTCTTATAAATATTTATATTTAAAAATTATATTTCTCTTTTCTTTATTTCCTTTACTGGAAGATTACCGACATGATGGTAAACGTACTTTTTTAGTTTTAATAAAATTTTCCTTCATTTTTTTGTTTCTGGAGGACGTCTAGGATATTTTTTGAGAATATGATAAACATAGGAATGTAATTGAATAGATATTCACCGCATTAAAAATAACTGAACAAAACTTCATTCTGATGTTTTCTTGTATGTTTCCTTTGACTTTCTAAAGCAAAACAAAAATCTGTAGGCTTCTATTAAAATAGCACGCAACGCTCTTCGAATTTCTTGCAAAGCTCATTTAACTCCTAAGACACAACAATCATTTATATTAATCATTTATTGTTTTTATGGAAAGACTCATATACAGCATACCTTACTATATCTACAGCAAAAGTATCTTAGAATCTTTCAGATTTATTCCAATAAAGCCATGACTTGAACATTTGCAAAAACATTTGAAAATTTCTGGGAAAAACTTTTTATAACTTTTATTTCCCTAATAGATACCTATTATGCTATCGTCGAACAACCCAACAATTTTTCACATTCGTCTATGTCTATGTCTATGTTAAAATCCTAGAAATACCCTTTCCGTTATTTTTGGATGACAATGCATGAAGATTTGTTCGTTCAAAGCGTATAAGCTTGCGAAGCATATTGAATTAGTGCACGTGGTTGAAATTGTGTAAGAGCGTATAAGGAGATGTTCATAACGTGGAATATAGTATGGACCATACACAAAATATTATGTATGAGCTTTTGTTTGTTTATGACTTATGAGCCAGCTGTTATTTTTAGTCAGTCATCAATGTCGGCAACTTATTTTATCGCCAAAGCCAAATCTGAAACGCAAGACAAAGCTTAACAGCCTCAATCCATATATCAGCACTAAAATTGCTAGGCGTGCACATTTTCGCCCAGCCACAAGTTGACGAAAAATAAAGTTTTCCCATTTCGTTTATCCTGACCCAAAAATATATCAAGCGTTATACAAATGTATTTATGTATGTATTTTATATACAAATGTATAAACCTATATAATATAAAGGAAGAAAGTTTATTTTTAGGAAATAGTTTTCTGGAAGAGAGAACAAGCGAAAAATACGTATATCCTTTATGGGCTTAGCTAGTTTTATCTGGGATTAAGGAAATAATAAATCGGGGACAAGGGATTGTGTGAGATAATCCGAAATTCTTTTAGATGGTTGACAGCAACAACAACTGCCATAAGACCTTTATGTTAAATTATATTTTGTTGGGTTGAAATTGGGTTTTGCAGTTATTATGAGAAAACACTCACAAAACCTCGAAAAAGACTGTCATAGGATTTTTAAATTAAACTTGAAGTGTTTTGATTTCGTTTGCTTTTTGAATGTGTGTCTGTGTATTTATTTTGTAACACTGTAAATTCTTATTGGTAAATTCTAGAATTTCCTCAATTCCGGAATTTACAGTAACATATTCGTATACAAATAGGTTAGGTTTTAATTTGATAGCGGATACATTTTTTGTAAATTGTTCGTCTAGGACTTGCGGAATTTTCACACTCAAGATCAAACAGTTATAAAACAAATGTTATGTATAAGGTCTTTAAAATTTCGTATGACTGCATTTATTAATATTCTGAGTCTCAGGAGGGTGAACTAAGATATAAATCGAAATTCTATTTTAAAAATCCACAACCTGATTTATGAAATTTTAACGTCTAACCCACTCGCAAATTATTGCTGTGGACAGTGGACACTATTAATAAAACTGAATACCAGTTTTCTGGTTATCAGGTGAAAGAAGGTCGTCCTATGAAGAATTCCTAAATTCCTACTTTTTTCTATTGTTCGAATAGTAACTGATCTCATAACGATTATTGTTAATTATTATTCCTAAAACTTTTGTCCCGTTATATTTGTGCTGGGAAATTCGTCAATTTGCACTTTCTCTTTCAAATAGACAGTTTTCCCTTTAACCTACTAATTTAACAAAAGTTTGTCTTTCTGTGAAAATAGCTTGTCCTCTTTGACTTTTATTAAATAAAAGTTGACTTCTTATTCGACTATGTATACTTAGAGTGAGCAAGGCCGTATTCAGGGTGGGTGGGGGGTGGTCACAGGGGTTTGAACCCCCCCCTAAATGGAGGGATTTAACGGCAATGTGTGAAACTCGATGGGTTGAGAATCATGATGGCTTGACAAGGTTTAAAGAAATTTTTAAAGGCATAGTGCTCACTTTGTAGGAGTTAAGCACTGATATGGATTCTGAAACCTCATCTAAAGCGAATTGTTTTTTGAAATCAGTTTTGTCCAGTGACTTTTTGATAAGCTTGTGCTGCTTAAGCATATTATTTTCATACACACTACCATTGTGTAAAATTTTACAATCTCCCTCTTGTGACCTAGTGTCACCTCTGGAACACGTACAGCCAGTGACAAATGCGTTTCGAAAAATTCGAGAAAATGTTGTTGCTGAATTCAAAGATATCTCCGACGCTGCGCAAGGCCTTCTAAATATTGTGGATGAAAATGAAACTTTAAAAACTCCACGAACAGCATTGAGGCAGCAACACCGAGCCAATGTAAACACCTCAGATCCTGAAAATTATTTTAGGATAGTTTTTAGATTCCTCTGCTAGATGATTTCATAACTCAGCTTAAAATGCGGTTTGAGAACCATAAGTCTTTCCTATCATCACTGTATATTTTGATACCTTCAATTTCAGTAGGGAAAAGTGAAGAAAAATTTAACGCAGAAAACTTCCAATTTTATAAAAGATTTTTCGATTGGGACACGTTTAAGGCTGAGTTTATGATATGGAAGATAAAATGTCATGAACAGGAAGAAAACCAACGTTCAAAGATAGCTATAACAGCTCTTGGAGACTGCAGTAAGGATATTTTCCCCAATATACATAAACTTTTAAAAATTTTGGCAACTTTACCAGTATCAACATGCTCTTCTGAAAGAACGTTTTCGACGCTGAAACGACTGAAAACATTTTTAAGAAATTCCACGGGTGAAGAACGGTTAACTGGATTAGCGTTAATGTCAATTCATCGACATATCGAAAACAATACCGACGAAGTGATTGATGTTTTTGGAGTAAAAAAGGCCAGGCGATTAGATATACTTATGTAAAATAATGTTAATTTTTGCTTACTCTTCTTTAACCTATTTTACCTTTTTCCGTTACATGTACATATGTACATATAAATACTACTCATTAAATATAACTGAAATTTGAAATTTAAGATTTTTTATTACCCTCAATATTTTACAACATAAAAGGTGAAAAGATATTTTTCAGAAAACATAATCCCCCCCCCCAAAATATTTGTCTGGCTACGGCCTTGAGAGTGAGTGTCCAACAATTACGGCCGTAGAAGCAAAGTCGAGAAACTTGAGATAGTCGGGCTAGTTTCTTACAAAAGATTTTTTAATAGTTTTAACATCGTCTAGTTGTAATTTTCGTAAAAAAAAAACTTTCCCAAAATCAGACAACCGGAAGTCACTTTTTTCCAAATTTCCTGGAAATTCTAAAAATCACAAAAAATTCTTAACTTTAGCCATTGTAGTAAAACAATAATTTGTACATAATATCCAACCTATGGTTTTGAGAATCACAAAGTTCATTTCCAGGAATATATTTTATCCATGGGCGGTGGGCCCTTATACTAAAAAATTTTTGAGTATTGTCACTTTTCTCAAAATATATTTTTTTCCAGTGCAAAAAAATTTAAAAAAAAAGTAATTCTGAATGCATTTTTTGCTAGCCGTTCTGTATTTAAAGAATTGGTTAAAGTTTCTGACTGGCTCTGATGGAAGAACGACCGCTAAAATTCGAAAACGAAGCGAAAACTAAAAAAAAATAGAAAATACCTCTTAAAATTTTCGATTTATGTACCTAAAAATAACAAAAACATGATTTGATGATTTTGAAACACAATCATCAGAAATAATAAATAAAAGGAACAAAAAGAACAAAACTGTTCGTTGTTTTTTCTCTAAAATCATTTACAAAAAAATATATGCAATTAACGTTTAACCGTTCTCGAAAATTTAGTGTGAACTCAATTGAACAGCAAGCTTCTATTATAATGCAGAATTGGTGGTTATTTTTTTGACAAGCACATATGCATACATATGTATCTATCTATGCAAATCGATTGTGGCTTGTAAAGTACAAATTTAAAAATAAAAAGGGAACTCTAAAATATTAAATTAATAATATTGTGTAACCAGGCCTAACCCACATGTACCTACTTTCGCACCACGAAATATAATTGTTTCATTGTTGGAAATAAATTTATTTTTATGGAGATTTCCAAAAATTTAATATTTCAGGTGAAATTGAACCAATTCAAAAAATTATTTGCATGGTGGTGTAGGGTAGACTGATGACCAGTCCAGCCCACCCTTGAACCCTACATACAATTATTGTGGTGGTCGTTGAAATTCTGAGAACAAAAAGAAAGCCTATAAAACACATTTTAAATACAAAATTTCTACGAGATGAGAATGTTACTTGAATTATTCTAGGAAAGAAAGGGTTTAATCTAATAATTAATTCATGGAATTTTACGATTCCGACAATTGTAACCTCATATAGCAAACATACCTTACCTATGGCCCAAACAAAAGTCCATATTAACTTTTTGTACAGTTGCATTTATAGGAGTTTTTTCTTAAATAAAATTATTTATTTTTGTAGAATATTAATATGTGGCACATCATTTTACATATGTTTAAATTTAAATTATGCAAACAAAGAGAGAAACTTTCCTTGGTTAAAATTGTCTATAGTTTTTTATAGATATAACATAATGATTTTTTCAACATGTAAAATATTACCGAAAACCCCTATAATATAATGTCCGTAAAATTAGCATATAAAATAAATGCTAGCATATCAACTTTTTTAAATTTTTTGTGGCATCTACGTCAGTTCTATAGTTCCTAATATCTGTCCAAAATCATTTCTAACTACTTTATCATGCAGTTTTAAAACTTATGTAAATTGGAAACAACTTGCTTCCAATTGAATCCTTCTTGTATATCTTGATTGACATACATTATATGCATATTGCACAATGCAAATATTGATAAGATAAAGATAAATAAAAACAGAAATAATTTAAAAATACCTACCAAAGGAATTGACTACATCCTTAATACAAATTGATCGAAAAAAGATTGAAGAAAGAGAACAGCATGATGTTATTTTTCAGATGCTTAACAAAGTCATCAATGTACTGGCATCTAGAGAAAGATTATTTTATAGCAGCAACAACAGCAGCAGCATGATGTACATCTACGACAGTCTTACCGGCTTCACAAGGTCTTTATTAAAAATGGCAAATAATCTTAAACATAAGAAAAAATATAAATTTGTTTGGGTTAGGGAATCTTCTGTAGTCATGAGAAAAAAAAGCCATAAAAATTAATTCATTTGAGGATGTTTCTAAACTTGAAGTAGATTAATTTTAACTTTAATTTTGTTTGAATTATGTGTAATAGTAATAATTATTTTATAATAATAGTTTAAAGTTTAAAAATTTAATTTTGTTACGAGATTTTAGTATATTTTATGCCAATTACCTGATGCTGATAGTTTTTTATCGTTACTGTCTTCGTTTGGTTTTGAGTCTCTGCTCAATAAACCCACTCAGCTTACTTCCTACCTTGATTACATTTTCATTAGGTTGAATAGAAACAATTCTGCAGGGTATAAAACATGGGCCTAAAATAACTTACCATAGATTGACGGGCATTTAGCAGGACTCTAAAGTTTTTAGAAACAAACACTGTGAATATAAATACTTAAAAAAAAATTGATTAAAAATTAAATTCTGAATTTTGATATGATGTGCATAATACAGGTGATCCATCGGTTGCTTTTGACTTGTTCCTTAATAAGTTCCAGTTTTTTTTTTTGTAGCCAAAATAAATGTGGGAAATATAACAAACTGACATGTCTTAGGCAATGGATGTCCAAATGGCTATTGAAAAAATTTAAATAACATCCCAACAACACAAGGTTTAGAAATTATTACGGACGGATTTGTCTTGAATTAAATACTGAAACATCCTTGTGTAAAAATAATTATTTTAGGAATAAACTAGCTATGAACATTGGTAACTCTAAAAAGGAATGGCAGCGCAGATAGTTAATGAAATTCTGTACAAAAATAAATCTTGTTCCGAAACTGTTATAAACAATAATTATAAAATATGTATCTGCGCCTTTAGAAGTCGCTAGTTTCTTCAATATTTTTTTTTTGTAATGTTGGTGTCTTTAATGGATCCACAAAATAATGTTTTTTTTCGATTTCAGGTTATCTCGATGATGTTTTAAACCAAACTCAATTTCAATCTGATTTTTCTTTGAAACTTCCAACTTCTCGTCTTTAGATAACAGATCAAGTTCCCTGTTAAAACAGGGATATTTTAAGCTTTATTTTTATTTTGTGTGCGTTAAAAGGTGTTTTTTTCCAGAATCTTTGAAAGTAGCCGTATACCCCTTCACAAAGAGGGAGATTCAAAGATGTTAAACAAATACAGAGAAAAGTGTTAAAACCAGAATGCCTTCTTTTTTTAGAAATAACTGTTTTTTAACGATTCTCAATTTGGCTTTAAGACAGGAAGATCAACTGAAAGTGCTTTGCTCAAATTGTCAGGTGAAATCTATGACTGTCTTAATTCTTCTCTTATACCTTCTGCATTATTTATTGGCATTACCAAAGCTTTTGATATGTTAAACTGGTTTCAGGGTTTTTTTTATGATTGGTTTGCTTCTTATTTGAGTAATCGCAAGAAAGTTGTAAGGATTAAAAGTGATTCAAGCTCGGAATGTTCTAAAAATCTATAGGTGTTCCTCAAGGCTCCATCTTAGGTCCGATATTGTTCTATATGTGAACTCACTATTCATTCAACCTTTTAAGGGAAAAATAACAGCATTTGCTGATGATACGGCGGCGGTGTTTTCCTATGTGAATTAAAGCTACCTTGACTTACTTTCGGATGTTAATTTTGATCTAGATATATGTACTTAGGCGCGGCACTGGTTTAATCAACATAACTTAATTGTAAGCGATAAAACTGAGATAATGATTTTTAAACTTTAGGACAACCAATGTCTGGACTTGCCTTTATATTATCATTCTCCTAGCTGCTCCAATTTTAATTTGGGATATAGTTAAACATTGTTTTATGAACATATAACGTTATTTTGGATCAGAATTTTAGTTGGACAGTTCATACTTCCTACCTGAAACATTATATGAACAGGATTCTAAGACAACTTTATCATCTTAGCCTTTATTGTAATCTTCCAATATTAAAACTGGTTTATAATGGCTTAATCAAATCTAAGCTGCAGTATGGAATTTCTTGTTGGGGTGGCACATGTTTTAATAAAATTGAACCGTTAATAATTAAACAAAAGGATGCATTACGAATAATCTGTTTATTAAATCATTTAACACCCAGTCATGATTGTTCAAAAATCGAATTGTTGCCTTTAAGGCATTTGTACTGCTACAAAGCTTTGAAAATATTTTTTGAAAATTCGGGTTTTTACGATGTTAGATATATTAATAATTTGGCTAACGTGTCAACGCCAGTAACTTCGCAAATGTACCAAGAGTTTATAAAACCATTTTTCAAAAATTTTATTATGTTACCGCACCTCGTCTATTTAATCATCTTCCAGTTAACCTTAGGTGTGAGAGAGGGAAAACTGTTTTCTTAAAGGAATTGAAACGATGGTTTTTATCTTTCAACCATTAAGAAATAGAGATTTTATTAGTTTAAAACCTAAATTATATTCAAATTTGGAAAAAAGAGGTGTCAATACATGTTTATTTATTTGTTTTAAAATAAAGTTATTTTTTATCTGAAATGCTTTCCCCATCAATAATATACTTTAACTTATTTTTTAACTAGAAACTACCTTCGCACTTGTCTGTGGACAATATATGTATAGTACTTAACTTTTTCTTCAAAAAATACCCATTGTAAAATACTATTTATTTGTAATTTTATCTATATAGTTAGGTTTTTAAGTTTTTGTTAAGAAATAGAAACTTAAATGAAAAAAAACTTATATCTTTTTTACGATTTCTTGTATGTAATAAAATATTCACAGAAAATGTTTCGTTCTCGTCAAAAGTCTTATCAAATGGTATTCGAAGCTTAAATAGTTTAGAATTCTGGAATTTTTTGTTAAGCTCTATACGGATGGAATGTCAACATCAAAAAACTAAGTAATAGGCTTACCTGCAATACGAATTTAACATACAAAAATATTTGCAGCGGATCCATTGCCATTTGTATGAATTTAAGAAGATTGACATTGCAAGGGAGCACATATATTGTATATTTTCTAATTCGACATTTGATTTTTGGATACCTATATTCTAACTTCTAAGAATAAAATAGTTTTGCAATTCGTTCTATACGTTTGCATTAATCGAAGAGAGGCAATTTTCTATAAAAATAGACTTCAAACGCAAAATAAATTATTTAAAAAAAAAAACCTATAACATAGTCTATATGAAGAATTTGTATAGAACAGTTGTTTGCAAGCATTTTTTTTACATTTTTTTAGAATGCTGTTTTAATTCAAAATGCAAGGTTTGCAAAAATATCATACTTTAACGTTCCCATTACACACTTTTTTCGTTTTGGTTGGTTATAGGTACATATCTATTTATTAATATTTGTGGTTTTTTTTTTCTTTACAGTTCTTTATATTCCGGGTGGCAAGGGGACCTTTCATCGAAGAATTCTACCAATGTGTAACCCATGGTTTTTATACAGCAGAATGGCAGGAGCAATTTTACAACACATTTACGTTATTTTGTACCTTTATAATTCCATTGTGCATATTGTTCCTAACCTATATGTCAACATTCAAGACAATTTCAGGTGAGTTAGTTATATTGGGATAGTTAAAATTGATATCTGAGTTAATTATGTATTGTATATAAATATGATATAAAGTTTGACTTGTTCCCTGTCATTTTTTCGTAAAAATCGTTTGTGCTCTAGGACGATTTGAAAATTTAATGTGGTAAATTTTAGGGCTAGCCACGAGACCGTAACCGTAAAGTACATATGTTCAGACGCCTGGGCGGTACTATAATTTTTTTTGTCTATTAAAAGTTTTACGGGTTCCAATAAATTTTCAAATAGAAATGTAGTATAATAGCGACTAAATAAAATTCATGGTGCTAAATATGTCCATATTTAAAAATTCTTGTCAAAAAATTGCCGACAAAAAAGTTCTGTAAAAATAAAATTGTAGAAACAAAACTCGTCATAAAAAATCTACAAAAATAAAGTTTGTGAGGGAACATGGTGAAAACATTTTTGGACCTCGAGAATAAAAAGTAGTCAACAAATTAATTGTGAAAAAAAAGTTTCGTCAAAAAATGTTCGCCCTCAAAAACAAAAATGCCAAAACAATGTAACAAAAAACAATGGGGGAAACCCCAAAAAACAATCATTGGATCACGAAATATTCGCCCTGAAAAAAAATTGACAACTAAATGACAGAGAAGAAATATATGTACATATGTGAGTTTTTTATATACATATGTAAATTCACTATTATTACTGCCTAATTTGAGCTTACACGTTAAAATATTATGCCAAACGATTGGTATTCGGTATTTGAACCGATTTGCTATAAATGTGAACATTTTTCGACATACAACGTTGAAATTATCGGATGACGATATAATAAAAATTAGAAATGTTTTTTCTGTATTTGGCAACCATTGAATTTGCTCTTTATTAGCCTTTGACATTATTTTTGATGTTGCTTATTTTTTTTTTAGAAATTTGTACAATTTTGAGTTTTAGTTGCTCATATTTCCTATCTTCTTATGCAAATCAAATGTGAAAAATGTATGGAAAATAAGAATTACACTTAGAATATGGCAAATGAATAAAATTTATCTATTCAACAAACAGCTGTTCATAAAAAAACATTCATGAAACTAGAACGCTAAGATCTGCCCGCGTTCTGTTTGAACATACAGATCGCGACGGTCAACTGCACGTTCTGACTGGCCCGCCGGGTTGCGCTTTGTTTGACAAGGCCTTAAAATCCAGCATGAAAGTAAAACGAAATAAAATTTAATAATAACACAATTAAAATTTAACGGTAAGCTGCAAACTAAAGTAGAGTCATCGTCGAGATAAAAGTAGTTTTATTATCAAAAAAATCCCACTATCCCACTCTCAAAACTGATATATAATACATAAATTTAGAAAAAAAGGTCTTTCCTTCACAATCCAGAAGTTAAGTTTGAATGTGAAATATCTTGAAATTTTTCAAAACGTTCAGATATATGTACGTCGGATAACCCATTTATGTGATGTATAAAGCCCTATAGAAGCTCATTGTCATAATGTAATTTGAGCGTTTCAGATGAAACTTGAAAAAAAAATAATTTTTAAGAGAACTGAGATAAATTTGTTATAAAGCATTTCAAGGAAAAAGTAGTTCCCTATATTGATAGCGCGTAGTTGGCTAATTGAACTACGAGTTGTGTATATTTTCCAGTTTTGAAAATGTCTTCAAACAATTTTTGAATTCCAAAAATTAGAACCAAAACAAAAGTAATTCATTTTCATTTACCTTTTATTGAATTTCCCGATTACTCTGATGCAGGTAATCAAATATAAAATGGACTCCTTTAAATCAATAGAAAATGTTCGATATTTTTACTATAGGACATGTTTTGCACTCGTTAAAAAATCGAACTAAAGATATTAATAAGACCTGACATCACTGACAAAAACTGATCCGACGATTTTGATATTTTTTTGCGACAATTCGTATTTTTATGATTTTCAGCTCAAACGTCTGCTTTTGCTTATTTCAGCAATTAAAATAATTTATTTCTTTTAATTTTTTTCATATTTTTCTCAAAAGACATTTTTGTTTTTGTATTTTTTTTTTTTTGTTTTTTCTTAAGTCCTTTGACATAGGAGCAAGTTCGTGTGATCCTTCCGTCCATTTTATTTCCTCTATATTTCCCTACCCTTAAATAAATAATAAAATAATTTAAAAAAAAAATCGACGTCCTTATCATTTTCATTTATTCTTGTTTTTTGTTTATTCCTCTCATTCTAGACAGTGAAAAAATGTTCCAAGGATCCAAATTAGCTGTATATACAAATAAACCAACACCCCAAACGAATCGACAACGACTTATACAAAAAGCAAAAATGAAGTCTTTGCGAATTTCAGTTGTGATAATAGCTGCATTTTTAATATGCTGGACGCCCTATAATGTGATGATGATAATATTCACCTTCCTCAATCCAGATAAAAGGGTGAGTTTTGAAATCAAAATACACACATACATACATATTCGGGAGATACAAATATATCTATGGATATTTTATTAATTTTCACATACTTACACATACACATCTACTACGTTTACGATTTGAAATGGCCAGGAGAACAGGCGGGACATTTGTAAGACTCGCATCGGTATTGTCAATATCGATCAAAAATTTTCATAAAACGACGGATAATGAGGAACAACAATTTGATTCCATCGATTACTACGTACAAACACTTCCTCCCGCACCTATCTCAATGCACATGGGATGGAGAGGGGGTGAACAAATCATTTGTTATTTAATCGTAATGTTTAGTGTGCTTAATCCAACGTCGGTCGTCATCCGACGCATGGTTATCTATGCAAAGGAAAAAATATAAAAGTCTTCGGATTTTGCCTGCAGTATTCATGCATCGTACTATGTTATGTTTACCCGCAACTTGCCTTCCCACGTAACCATTTCCCGCACATGTGGAACTATATCCTGTGGCACATTTTCCCTTGGCAAAATTTCTCAAAAAAAAAAAAATTTTAAAAAAAAATATTTTTTTAAAAATGTCGAAAAATATTTTTGTCAAATGTCCAAACATATTTTAGCCAAAGTTTTTGAACGTTGGTCAAAACATTAAAATTGATCTTATCTCTCTAAAGACCGAAAAGGTATTACATCCACAGAGCTTCTACAAGAACCAAAATTTTTTGCGAACCACCAGCTCTTTAAATACAATTCAATCCACAAAGAGAATCCAGAACAAAATTAAAACTATTCATTCCAAAAGTAGGAAAAGTATTTTTTTTAAGTACTATTTAGTATTGAAAATATCTACGGGATATCATTTCACATGGGTCACTGAATTAAATAAAAAATACTTCAGAATTCCGCGGTCAAACGTTGCCCAGGCAAGTGAGTGACAAAAAAACATAACAAACCCGATGTTCAATCCCAACATCAAATTTCTTGATCTTATGTCAGATTAACATACTATTGTATTAATCCAATACTAAATGATATAACGGTAAGTGTAGGGATACTGAAGTTCAAAATGCAAATGCAGGTCCCTTACTATGGCCGATATTCAACGAGCTCATTAATATTTTCTGCTAATGAGCTTTTTGAGATTTTGTGCACTTTTTGACATTTTCGTTAAATTATCTTATTTTTCTAAACATTACTTGTTTATTTTTTCATAGGAATAATACTTATGTATATTTTAGAATTAAAGTGTCTTAAATTATCTTTTTCCGGTTTTAATTTTTCATAATATTAACCGTTAGGAAGATACTATATGTAGAGTGGCTGTTAAAGGCAAAAGTTGAATGAAAGTCAGTTTCAGTTCATTATTTTAGTGCATTTACCTTTTAAACCCAAAATTCAATTTATTTCTTATGACAGCTGTTGAGGGATACCAAAAACACCTCGATTGCTATAAAGCTTAAATAGAATCTTTATCATGTACTCCGATAAAAAATAGGGGGAAATAAGCAAAAGCTTAGCGCTTTTAAAATAACTAAAATTTGTTATCAAACTTCTATTCATATTTATATTTTATTACAGCTGGGAGAAGATCTTCAATCAGGAATCTTTTTCTTTGGCATGTCCAACAGTTTAGTGAATCCCCTCATCTACGGTGCATTTCACCTTTGTCCTTTAAAAAGGAAAAAGAGCAGATACAATCATCACAGTTTTACCAGGTACATAATTTAAAAAGCTTATCAGTCTGAATAGAATTACATCCAATGGATATTTTTTGCAGAGGTGATTCACAGAGATCTCCGTCAATGATGACCAACGTAACACAAGTCGACAGTAATGGCCGACAAACAAGAACATTCCGTCAAGCAAGTTATTATAGAACAAACAGTAGCTGCAGCACCAAAGAGCAATTAAGTCTTCTTAATACACCACCAATTCGTAATAATTTACCCAGAGTTGTGTCCACCCGCCTGAAGGCTTCGCAAAACGGTTCAGCTATTCCGATTATTCTAAACGAGCAAAATGGCGTTTCGACGTTTTTGAATCCGCAAGATGATGTGTCAAGTGTGTAGTATGAATTTTGTTGGCGTCACGATTGCTGGTGTAGATACTAGAGATATATAGATAGAGACAGCTACCGGATGCACTGCGAAGAGTTATTTCAAACAACGATTAACAATAGATTAATACAAAAATAAGAGTACTGACCGGACTGTGCCAAGTCGATACAGCAGGACGAATATAAATTTTTATTTCTTTTTTTTTATATACATGCATATATGTTAATTTTTAAATAAAATTGTAAATAATATATAAATATATTATATATTTTTAATAAGGCATACAATATTATGTAGTTGAATAAGATTTACATTGTCTTTTGCTTTCAGGCAAATTAAAAAGTTAAAGATAACTTCTATAAATACAAAAACAATATTGTGATTTTATATAGGTAATTGAAAAAGTTTGGGAATAACAATTTCGACTTCTAACTAAATTTAAAAGTATGTATGTTGAGAAGAGAATTTAAGAAAATAATATTTTATGGCTTAAATGATCTTAAAGATCACGGCTGAGTTTTTTTGAAATCTTTAAATGTTAAAATTAAAAAAAAACAGTTGTATAATATTTTTAGGCCATTTTATTTTGTATTAACTAAATTACAACTAAATAAGTTTTTTAATAAAATTTGAAGGCCAATTGAAAATTTAATTTTACAATAACTTCTGCTGGAAGATAAAACTAAAGCGATAAATCAAGTAAGTACAATATGTATGAATGTGGCATTTGCACGTGTGCTTCCATTATTTCATATTATTTTCTTAACATTATTAAAACACATTATGAAAACGTAAAGTTATAGGTGCATAGTTAATCCCTAAAAATTGATCTTTAGATAGATATATTTTCTGAACCAGCCCTAGCGGAAACTATTTATTTTCAACTGTTGATAGATTTTAAAGAACTTAGGTGAAGAAATATTTCCACCAATATTTGACAGGCTTTTACGTTTATTGAAACCATTAGGGTCATAATGATGAGAGTCACATTTTTAAATAAATATATAAACTTAAATTGAATTAAGCAGTTAATTGAAGAAAACATATTTTAATTAAAACCAAAAACATTTTATTTAAAATAAATTAAAAAAGAAAAATACACTGTAGTAGATATTGTATGCAGCTACTTTGTGAACGCCAAAGTTATATTATTTAACCAATTTTTACTTAATTTTTCTTAGAAAAGTTATGCAATTCCTTGTCTGTGAATTATTTATTAATCCAGAAAAATATAAAAGGGCTTATTGTAATTACATCGATTGAAATAACGTTATTTGGATCAACAAAATTTGTAAGTAATATTATTTAATTTAAACTATATAAAAATAAATATAAAACAGTTGTTTGCTTTGTACGAATCCTATAGAAATAGATTCCGAAATTGGCTGACGTTGATCCGTCAAGTTGGCACATACATATGTATATGTATGAGAATCAACTAATCCTATAGGTGGCGCTGGAGTCGAGTGAATTAAAAATAACTCAAATAAAAAATATATGTTGGTTGTGGCAAGAAAGTAAACCACAAAATATAGACCCGAGATTGGGGTCCATATATATATTCTACTATACAAAACGACCAAAACAAAATTAAATAAAATAAAATAAAAAAAACTTCCATCATTATACCTGCTCACTTTTGATTATGAAACGTTTGCCTGGTCAGGCAATTTCATTCGTACTGACATATCAAAATCTTGTTCGGTGATGAAATGTTAATGTAAGATACAATGATTATTATATGTATTACGTTACGAAAAAAAAACATTGGTCCAACGAAAAATTTACATAAACAAAATGTAAGTCTCATCGAAGTAAACAACTTAGGTTTTTGCTTTACTAAGCGGTACAAAAAACTATTTTTTGGTGCAAATTACAATATTATTGTGTGAGGATGCAAATAATTGTAATTTTTAGTGAGCTTTTCCTAATTAATTATTAGAAAAAAACTATACCTTAAAGATTTAAGGTTGATTATAAGCACATACTCGTAGATTTACCTACTTCAAATCCTATAACAAAAAAAAATAGAAACTTGTAATATGCGAACAACTCATTCATCTTTGGAAGAACTGATTTCACAGTGGCGTTTACTTTTATATTTTACACTTGAATCAGGTGCTCAAATGTATTAAAATGAATTAAAACATTCAAAAAATACCGCAGAAATTCCAATGTTTCAAGAGCTTCCTGATGTATGCCTCACTTGGCAGTTTTTTCCACAGAAGATTCCAGAAGAAATAAATGAAACTATTTGCTTTGATGTTCAGAAACGGAATAAAAGGAAAATCAAATTTATTTTCAGTATAAATTACAATTAAGCTGAGTGATAACAGCATAACTAAACAAACACCAATTCCAATCTATTTCGTTCTAATTTGCTTTTTTCTTCAAACCTATTTCCACATCCACTTTCTTTCAGGAAGTGGTAACGCTGCACCCTATTGCACATAGAATTTTATAACATCATTTTACTTCCAAACCTCAAAGAACGACAAAGTGACATTGTCCCTAAAAAAAGCTACAAAAAACAAATTAAGTTCTTTCCAAATACCATCACCTCCTCCCCCAAGAAAGATAACGGATATGTATATACATAGTAGTTAAAGTATATCGTCAGATTATTTAACTCACAATTTAACCCAAAGTCAACAACAAGGACGAAAAGATCCCAAGCAATTTGCTGATGTAACTAATACCTGATGATCCTAGGTTATCGAATTCAGTGGCTCAGCAATTTGAACGAAGTTTATAGAGCGAAAGGCAATCAACCCGTAAGACATTAAATAGGAAACGAGTTAACACAAACGAAAATCCAATCCGTTCACATTTAATAGGTTTTGTGCTGCCTGGTTATTTTGTTGTGATATTGAGCTAAGCTATGTATACATACATAGATTGAATTGACTGGAAATCGAGGAACAACAAAAAGAATTTGATTTATTTAGTTGAGTTTTTCAAATGCCAGTGCCAACTGCCAATGCCAAGGACTTAGGGACTTAACCCTAACGAAAACAAAAAAAAACAATACCTGCCTAGGTATTACTTACATTCACAAATCCACACATTTTATTTTTATTTGAAAGAACTAGAAGTGTTGACATTGATAAATTACAAAAAGACATGATATCAATTTTTTTTCTTATAAAGAGTTTTTGAAGAGGACACTTATGGTTTTGATTGGAAGAAAAATGAGTAAATTAGTTTTGTAAATAATAAATGAATTGACATCCATTTCAGTTTTTTAACCTAAAAAGTAAAGCGTAGTTAGGAAACTTCTTTAAATAATAATTTCGGTGATTGTTTTATTAGAAGACCATCAAGGTCATCACGACCTAGTCATATTGCAAAGTCTCATTAAGTTCCGATTCATGTCAGAGAATATAGCAATAAGGTGAAGTGAACGGGTAACGGGGTTGAAATGTATTTGATGTAGTGACGTGCCGAACATTACTCAGAAGTAATGTTTGCTTAAACGATTTTATTTTTGACAACTAATCTTAGGACGTCCAATAAAGGTACATCGAGCTAGAACCTATTGGGGTGGGCCTGGGCATTTGGTTTATATTAAAAATATACAAACATAGGTATACTACAAGCTTTCTACTGTAGATTTTGTATTAAAAAAAAAAAAACAATTCTAAAATGTTCATAACCTTAGAAACCCTTAAAAATGTCATATATGGTTCCCTTCGAAATTTTCGTCTAGTCTGAAATAAATGTGTTATTCAAAAAACTTAAAAAAATGAATTCATCATTGGGTCTCCTCTCTCGTAATTTCTTGCTGGAATTTAATCAAGTACGATACACAATCGTTTGTTTAACTCAAAAATTTGATTCATTTAATAAAATTTTAAGTCTGCATATTTAGGCAATTATTTATTTTTGGAAATAAGACAACTTTCGAATGAGAAAAAAATTGCAACAATTTCCAAAGAAAACTCAAAAATACTTCTACACTCAAGTCAAGCAATTGCTTCTTCAAATGAAGTAAAATTAATCCGACTTACAACAGCTATGATTTACAATAAAAGCAAAAAACTTTTTGAAAATCACGTTTTAAAGAGCCCATCGTTCCAAGATTCATTATTAGTACTAACATCTTATATTGAAAAATTACAAATCCCAACTGGAACTGAATCAAAAAATATAAAACTTGAGAAGAATATACAAAAAGGAGAAGATTCCAAGACATCTTCAATAGTGAAAAAGGCACAAGAAAACAGAGATTCCCCATATTGACTGTGGATTTTAATCCAAAGTCCAATAATTATTTTATTGAAGTAATAACAAAATACTGTTGACGTTTTTTTTTGTGAGTTTAATAAATGTAATTATTTCTAATCTTACTTCACTTTCGAGTATGTACATATGTACATATATATACAAAAGAGTAAAAATGTAAGTGTATCCTTTAATTTAGGTAACTCTATATGATAAATGGTTGCAATCGGAGTATTCTATAGGAAATATTTCAAGGATCTAGTTCTAGCTAAGGGTCCAAACTAGTAATAATGTGAATAAAATATTAACCCATTTCCGGTGGCATTTGGAAAAGATTTGGTTTTCTAGAAAATTCGTCTTGCAATGTCGAAAAGCTAGTCGAAAGGGGTATCAACATTAATAGTTATTACATGGAATGCAGGAACTTCTTGTGAATACATACTTATGAAAAAATAATTACACTTGGTAATGAAAAAATTATTGAAAAACAATAGGTATAAATTAAGATTTTTTTTAAATAATTTTTTTGTTCAAAAATTTAACGAATTAGGAGCTTCTTAAACCAACCATTAAGAAGAAAATTACAAAAACAAATAATTAAAAAAAAAAGCATTATTTTTTCAAAAATCAAAAAGTCAAAAAAGACAAAAATTTCTTAATTAATTTAAAGTTTCTCAAACCAACCCCTAAAAAGATAAAAACCAAGTACATACTGTATAAAAATAATAATCCTTTTTGTACATGATTCAATCAAAAATCATTTTCTTAAGAAATTGGAATTGAAACATAAACCAAATTGCCTTAAAATCATTTTAGAATATAAATTGAACCTTTTGTTAACATTATTTTGTAAAACTATAAATCTGATGGAAATTTTCAATATTTCAAAAATGCAGCCTCAAAATTTCAAAAATCTCATATTTTAAAGGTGTAAAAACAAATAACTTTTTTTTTTGAAAAAAATCCAAAAATAGGTCGATTAAATAATTCTTTTAACTCTCAAATTTTCACTCGTACATTTCTTCTAGCTTTGTGGGACATAATGCGAAAAAGTTGGTAAACTTCCGGTTGTTTTTTTTTTTTTTTACAGTTGCTAAGATTTAAATAAACGGGTAGCTTGGTGGTAAAGATTCAATAGTAGGGCAAATTCCTAAACCCAAAACATGCGCAAATTATGCTAAGCAAACAGTTCTAAAATGCAAGCGTAAACATCCCTGCTAAGCAGATTGTCCCTAAATAAAGTAGATTTTATTTTCATGCGCAAATGCAAATGTATTTGTGCAAATGTCAAAAATATCATCTTCATTTGCTTTGCATGTGGTTTACTTTGCAAATGTTGAGTTTAGGAATTTGCCCGTACTTTTTGAAAATTGGTCCTTGCATAGTTACATAATACATACTTTCTGGAAGACGATGGAAGGCAGAAAATGGAATGAAATTATTTTAAAATTCAATAGAATAACAAAATTGCTGGTACGTCCCAATGTACCACAGTTTTATAATTACATTTTTGTGGTTGGTAAAACTTTACACGAAATAAAAGTTACAACTGTTTATAAAAAAAAATTTTGCAAGTCTCAGCCTGAACGGCAACCCAACATATGTACTTCCTTACCACAGTACACATAAAGAAGGTAATATCATTAGTTTTCATTTTTGTTCTCTACTGCGCATCTGGCAAAATCGTAGACTCATTTGTTGTTGTGCCATAGTTGTTGTTGTCATATCACCAGGAAGCACAGTACACATAATAGAATGGGTACGTTCAGGAGAATTAAGGGACTGCAATTGAAATGAAGGGAGATTTTTCTTCCCTTACTATCCAGTCAAAAGTCACCTGCATTTGCAGGAAACTTTTTGACAGCTGGCCAATCAGAGACAAGAAAATTGCCTTTGCCTTGCAGTCCCTTCGTCGACTGAACTAAAGATGGCCATCTTTATTACCTTTTTGACAGGTCTCGTTTTTGAAAACCTGCGTAACATTCTATTATGTGTGCTGTGCTTCCTTACATTCAGTACTAAGAATTTTTTTTGACAGCTCAAAAAGACAGCAAATAAAATAATCACGAAGGTTCAATCACAACTTAAATTATGTGGAAATTCTCATAATAGAATCCATTATGATAAAAAAAATTAAGAAAAATGGGTGAATTTAAAATTTACTCCAAGTCTACGTTATGATTGCTTTTTTATTCTGGTAGGACAACAAATTCCTGAAATGACTGAAACAAGCACGATGGTTTTTATAAATAAAACAAATCAAATTTAGAATTTTATAAAATATACTAATGCATTTAAACTCACTTAATATCTACGAATATCAAACACATTATTCACTTTATGCAACAAAAAAAAAGTAATATAACCTCATCCACACATTAACATTATTTTACATTATACATAATTATTAATAATAAATCAAGCATTAATTTATAATATTAATAATAAATAAGCAATAATTAATGAGCACACAGATTTTATTTGAAAACAATTTGCGGAAATTTTGGTGGATTTCCATATAGACCTTCTGACTCCCACACTTGTATATAAGAATCCTTGGTTAGCACGACCAAATGCTGATGAGTTGAATAAGCAATGCTATCAAAAAAAAAACATTATAATTTATTTGTTTATACAACGAAATTGTACTTACCTTTTAATGTTCGATATACCAGTTGTTATTTCCGTGACAAAACTTAAATTCCAACTGGACCATAATCGAACTATCCCACCTTCTACTGCAGTGGCGATCACATTCACTCCTACTCCTTCTTTTATGTACGAATAGCATACAGCTAAAATACTATCCTCATGCAAAATATGGTTAATGTATCGAGCATTCACTGAATGCAGTCGCAGAATTGACTTCCCACTTGGATTTACGGAAACATTCACAAAGTCATCTAGACTCTCTTCTGTTACTTCGAAGCATTCGTCAGCTTGTACTTGAGTGCTGGCTGATTCACTATCAGTCCTTGGAATCGAGTGCACCGTCACTATGTCACCCAGTGTCGAACTGATTGCAGTTAAGTTAATGGGAGAGTGGTGAATTTCTGCTGGGCGCTCTATCGTGCGTACGTAGCTTAAGCTAAAAAAAAAAACGAAGAAGTTTTTCTTAAAAATAAAATTGGGGGAAATTTTATAAAAACACTTACTCATTCAAATCCCATATCACAGCAATGCCATCTTTTCCCGCCGACACAGCAATTTTAAATTCCACAGAAAGACAAATTGTTGTTATTTCGTCAGTGTGACGAATGAGAATTGTTGGACCTGACCATGTTAGCTCAACGCCAACATTATTTCTTTGAACTTCTGCCGTTTGTTCTAAGTCATCTATTTTCAGACTACTCTTCGGACTTATCTTACGGAAGGCAGAGTTGTATGATAATTTGATACCTTTAACATAATTTTGACGACTTTTGGCAATGCGTGTCGAATCCACACTTGAACATTTATACACACTTATTCTTCCTGACTTGTGTCCGCAAAATAGAAGATTTGAATTGGCATCTGATCCGCAACAAGTTATATCGTCAAAGGAACTATTGAATAGTAAAGCGTTTGACTTGGTTTGAGTATCACTGAGAGGTTGGATGCGAACGATTCGATCGTCGTAACCCCAAGATATCACATTAAAAGTATCCGATTCAGGGCCTTAATTAGAACTTTAATCATTAAAGCAAATGTTGATTTGACTTAAAAGAATTAATTACCTTGCATAACACAGGACTTTGCCGGCAGTCCATAAACCATATTTGTATTATTGAATGAAACCAAAAAGTCAGATCCAGGTAATTTATTAATGTTGCCTAATGTAGGCGTAGGAAGTTGCGGAGATCCTAAGAAAACACCCCAACGCAGTCCTTTTGCAGTGGGTATCACTTCTCTTTCTCCTAAGCAGTAATTCAATGGTTTTGAAGAAGGATGTGCTGTTTTAAAAAGCTGCTTTGGCATTTGGCCGTAAGTCTTAACCATTGTTTCTACAGCTTTTCGTTCTATAGGGTCTGTAATCTCTGATTCTAGAAACACCGCATATGTCTTTGTAAAATAAAAATTATATTTTTTGGTGCGTACTTTTAAAATATTTCTATTCTAATACTCACAGCTGGATGAAAAACATTGATGGTATCAACTGCATTTTGACCTGTTTGGTTGTGACCAAATATCAAATCGATCCAGTTATGTAAATTCTGTCTTACAATTTCCGATTCAAGAGCTTGCCGGTGTATAAGTACAAATAGACGTGGATCACGTGAGCACCAAGGTGGTAAAAGCACATCTTCTACTCTCTCGCCTGACTGTCGACAGCCAAAATCAAAACGTTCAAAATTTTCAAACATTTCCGGCAAACAAAAGAACTCAGGAATTAACTCCTTAACATCGGTTGGACTATCCTTGCTCGCAAGACTCCATGTTGTTGCCAATGAATGAAATGTTCGATCTGGCAGGTCAAAATTATTATCTGAAAGTAATATAAACACTATATGAATTACGGCGGGTCTTTTATTAATTAGCCACGTTACCTTGATATCGCAAAAAGTAACTAGTAAAAGGTGGAACTCGCACCAAGAAATGCAAAACAGTCCCGGAATTTGAATAATGTGAACTATAGTGATATGGTTTGATTTGAAGAGTACCCATACTTGTCATTGTATTATTTATGTACTACAAAAGATTATTGGTACCATTAGACAAATAAAAAAAAAGTAATGTAAACTCTTAACAAACCGTATAATTATTCACATAATGCTGTTCATTTTCCTCGTGCTGCACCGCTATTGGTTTTTCTAACTTCCTAAAATTTTTCTTTTCAGTCAAATCCAAAACATCTGTTGTATAGTTTGCTAGAATCCATGGAAACACTGGATATTGCATGAGATCATTGTACGTTCTGCCAGCGATTTGATTCAATGTCATTATATACTCCCAATTAGTTAAAAGACCCTCACGCCATTGTTGTGTGATGAGTAGGATTTTATTCTGATCCGGACATATTACAATCTTATCAAGAAAAACTTCCTTCATTATCTTCCAATCGTCTTGATTTTGCAAGGAAAATAATAATGATTTATTTGTCTCAAGGAATATTTCAAAAGCTTTCTCTTGGTGTTGGTAGCGTTTGAGCCAGATCTCAGTGATATTTTCAACATCACAGCTAACATAAAAATATTTACATCGGTAGGTTGCTATGAAGTACAATTTATGATCGGTTATTATTATTTCTCCATCTATTTCCGCATCCACCGGTAGATATTTGGCAGGAAAATTGTAGAGAATCTGAGAGTTTAAGGAAATATTTAGCTGCTGATCATAGCTGGAAATGAGGTAATCTAATGGGCGAATGAATTCAGCACGCTGCTGATCGCAATTTTGTCGATAGTCTTCCATTATGAAACGTTTGTCAATGTCTAAATGACAACGTCGCAGACGTGTATGAACTCTAGATGGTCCCTCCGTATCATCTAACTCAAAAGACCTAAGAAACAAAATATGGTCTTTAAAATGTATACCCCAAAGTTTGAATTCATATAATTACGTTTGACTTCGATCCATCGAAAACCATGGCGCACCTTCATGGGTCATTCGACGAATAATTTCCAACCACTTATGGAAAGTATAGTTCTCGTCATATTCCTTCATATGGTTCATAAGAATTTTTCGTTCCGAATTCTGTGAACGAAGGACCGTCAGCACAATCAGTAAAATTATGACAACAATATCAATTCGTTACCAAACAAACCTGTAACTCAGCAACTACTCTTGTTATCACCATCGAAGTTTCAATACAGCTTAGAGCTAAAGATTCGAATTTGTGTATGGTCTTCTCCAACATTAGCTTATGTTTTGCGGATACACTGTTTCGAGTCTGTTCAAAGCGTTCGAGTTCCTGTTCCAAATTCCAGATAGTATCTGTGTCCTTTATACCTAGCCGCAAACAAAGCTGATCGAGGTTATCTATTGGCTTTTCATTATTCGACTTTTGTTCAAGGAGACATAACCACAAAAGAGATTTGATCATTTTACCATCACAAATGATCGTTGGAAGAGTTTCATTTTGACATGATACCCATAAAGCATCAATGATAAATTGTCGAAGTTCTAACGGACGAGACGATAACAATCCCCAGGCAATAAAATTATTACATCGTGTATTGGTTGAAATTCCAAATGAGACAAGTTGTTCAAAAAGCTTCAATTCGTTTTCGTTAGGCATATAAGTAGGACCGAAATTTGTGAAAAACTGTGAGCAGCGATCAATGAGAAGATCAAGTCTTGTTTTTGTTTCAGAAAGATTGATAGATGAGTTGGGTAACACTGTGACTGTAATTTTAATTAAATTTTGTATAAAATATGTCTTTTAAAGTATATTGAAATAAGTGTAAGTAATTTACCTTTGAAGTTAAAACTTGGACTCCGATTTTTGAAAAAGAGATCTAACCAATTGAGCTGAAGTTTACCTTGTACGGAACGAAAACCTTTGATGACATTTATTGGATTCTTGATTTGATAAAACGACAGCATGTTTAAGATATCCCAAATAATCTGAAAAAGCGAAAGATAAATGTAAAGCTATGATTTTTTTTTTTTTTTGTTTGGAAGAAATATGTACGAACGTTTATTTGTCCCGTGGATTTAATAGCTCTCTCTCCAATAGATGTTAGGAGTTCTGTGATTGATTCTTCTGTAACCGCATTAGATACTTTGGGCTTAACGTACATATTATGCAATGCTTTCATACAACACTGGATTAGTCCTGATTCAATAAGACTATGATTATCCTCCGGGTCCTAAAACATGCACATTTTTGAAAATGACTTATAAATTCTATACCTCAACTAATTACCGTCAAATATATAGTTTTCAGGACTTTAAATGCTTTAGCCATATATCCAGCTTGTGCTTCAGTCTTTGTTAATATTGAAAGCAATGAATGCAAACCAAAATGACTGTGTATAGATATGCTTTCGTATTCGCAAAATGCTTCTAAGCTTCCATACAGCCCTGTTACCCATTCTAAACATGTCTCAAACATATTCAAATCAGTCGAATATATGGCCAATTGATTAGCCAAATGCTGAGGATAAAATTTTTTAGTAAATACCCCAAGTTCACTCGGAGGAATTCTTTTGGTAAGTGCTGTTAGCAATTTCAAAATTGCTGTTCGAACTATAGGACTGCTGTGATTAGCAAGTACTAAAAGAATTTCCATTTTCACATAATGCGTAAGAACCTTAAAAGACACAGATGTTTTTTATCTATAAAATGTGATGTATTTTTAATTTAGTGATTTACCTCTTCGATAATATTGTCCGGCAAAAGGAACAGAAAATCTTTTAACAATATAAAAAGGCGTTCTTGCAATTTCATAATGCCAGCTGTGCTATAAAAATCAGTCTTGTAGATCATCTTTGATTTCTTTTTAGAGAAGAAAGAATTTTCTAGCGGCCATTTGAAGCCTTCTTTGGTTAGCACTCCAGCTTGTTCATCATGGGAAGAGGGTGGACTTGAATCAGAATTTGGGCTTTCTAAGCGGCTTTTTTTCTCATTCTGGCTGGTGGATGACTTCGATGTTATTCGAACTCTTTTGCGAATTATTTTTTGTGGAGAATTTTTTTGGCTAGTTTGCGGTATATGATGTAATGTATGTCGTTTTATTTTCAATCTCCATTTTGATGGTTCTAGTGGTAAGAGCAATCGTATTTCGTTTTGGTTCAATCTTGAACAATTCGCTATGCTTTCGAGATTCAAGTCAGATTTTCTCCTATTTCCGCCATTAAATTTAAAACTATCGCCATTAGAAGAAGGGTTGTCTTTAATAATTCTTGGCGGTTTAGCTGCCCTAAATAGACTTGTACTTGACGAACGTTTGCGTTCACGGAAAATTTGCTTAAGCTGCCTTCTTGGAATTTGTAGTCCTAAACCTTTTTCTTTGATTGGGCTTTCAGTGCTTAGTAGAAAATATAAATTTGAGCGATCGTGTGTAATGAAACATTCACTTGGTTTATGCAAAAGTAGAAGCAATTTCATGATTTCATCCATGAGGGAAGCCGATGGCGGTGATCCAGCAAATATACTTAAAATATTAACAAAAGAATTTGCCGCATCTATTGATATATGCACAGGATTTGGTGACTCTACAATGTAAACTTTGCAAAGATTTAAAAGTTCTTTTACCAAACCAACACGATTAAGCTGCTTCATATTGAATTCCTTACAAGGATGTTTATCTCTCACCAGAGCTATTATTGTTTTGAAAAGTAACTCTAGTACTTCTGAACTATCAGATCCTGAACGATGCCAATCAGAATAGCGGTGTAATATCTTTGCTATCAGCATTGGATGTGCCAAACATGCAATTGTATTTTCATTGACGTGAATTGCAGATCCTTTTTTTATTATAACTGGTTGAGTACACGAATTGTTTATTATACTAGCAAGTAGGTGAATATCTTTTGTACACTTGTCGGTTTTTATCACATAGCCAATTAGACTGAAGTAATCGTTTCTCATAAATTCAGTATATAGCTGGGAATCTGAAAGAGCAACTGTGAGCAGAAGATCCAAGGACATGGATTGTGTGGCCGAATCAGATGTAAGTTCAACGACCCTTGCAAACATATAGAGCAATGAGGAAAGTCCTCCACAGAGTAGAGTTGAAGTTTGTACTGTTTGAATTTCATTGCGACACAGTTCACCGTAAAGCATTATTCCATAATGTTTACCTGGAAAAAAATTTATAAATTATTTCTATAATGAAAATCAAGCACACATTTTTTACTTGGATTTTAAAATTTAAAATAATACTCTCTCAAACAAAAAAAAGACGTTTTACTTTTCTTTTTAATTTCTAGAAGGCAATATCTGACGTAATTTAATTTTTCTGAGTTCGCTGAATTCGAAAATTAACACAAAAAAACCTTTCGGAAAAATAAATTTTGATTTTTGTGAAAAAAAACATATGTACCAATTTTCTAGTTCAAAACTTAAAACTAAATATCATCAAACCAAATTTTATTACACAATCATTAAAACTAACTATGCTCACCACAACTGTTGTCATTATCCGATATCTGATCATAGGCCATTATTGCAGTTGGATCACTTGCAGAATATGCACAAAAACGAGAGTCTCTAAACACTTTCATTGCACCTTGAAAACTTCCGATGTTTACATTGAATGATTTATTTAGATTCAAGTAACCAAAATTCGGCTTCCAAGCGCCAACCTGTAAAAAATTTCAAATTTATATTACATTTTTTAATTCTTGTGTTTGTTTATTATTATAATACCTGGCATTGTGTCATATCCACAAAATCGGGTCCCATTGCAGTCAAATTATGAATTATTTCTTTATCCAAGATTTTTCGATTAAACAAAATCACATTCGAAATTGAAAACTTAAGTGGAGTACTATGAAAACATTCCAGAGAATCATTACAATTTGCTTTTGGTATACTATCGCCAAGTGAAAGCAATTGAAAAGTTGATGTTCTTGTTAAATTGCGAACATTTCGAAAAGGTAAACTTATCGAATGTTGTTCTAAGCCATCTAGAGTGATTGTTAAATTAAAACGATCCGATGCCAAATCTACAGCAAAACATAAATGCGTCCATTTGGATCGGCATAGGCGAAAATATCTCAACTCGACACTAGAACCTTCAAAATAACCATCTGTAGCACCGTGAGCATGGAAGAAATGCATTTGATTGAAACTATTTAAAATGACAAGCTTTGTGTGTTTTAGGGCATTCCGAAAGGGTGATGGATTAATTGATTGGGGCGATGTATTTGCAGAAACGTTTTCTTTATTCATAAACCCGTTATCTTCGTTAATTGGGCTTTTCGGCGAAAGTTCGGCGTTTGGTTTACTACTTTCAAAGACCAAATTCATATTGCTATTTACGTAGACACTTATTAATGCTTGATTGCTTCCCACGGAAAGGATATGCGTTCGCTTAAATTAGAAGGAAATAGTTAACTAATTAAATTTTCTTCACAGATAATAGATAAATACTTACAACACTTTCCTCACATGAGATTTTTATATCATCTTCAATAATCTGACTGGCACTTCTGTGTGGCATACTGCTTTTCATTTGCATCCACACCGATACTGTTAAACCATCACTGCCCCACACCTTAGCATGAGTTATTGGGAGTACACAGGCAGATCGAAGAAACGGAGTGTTTGCTTGATTGTAAAGATGATAGTTGCGCACTCGCTCAATTTGTTCAGCTATAAGTGGATCAGTCGACGATACACACCTTCCATCTGAAATAGAATACTCTTAAAACAGATGATTCTTATGAATAATATGTCAACTAACCATTCAGCATTGGGAACTCAATCTCAACACTGGGTTGCTTTTTTAAAGTATTCGAACAAATGTAAGACATATACTTTATCAAAACGTCAACTGGGGGGTTCTTCGATGCCAATATATTAAAATATGTTGACAATACATCGGGAGAATTGAGATCAACCACAAGATCTAATATTGTTTGCTGCAGTTCTAAAAATAAATTATATTATTACATTACATAAATAATATTTTTCAATTTTTTTCATGAGATAATAATGATTCGACGCACCTCTAAGTTTTGCATCATTGCTCTGGAGAAGCGGAAGAAATCCTTGTAAAATAAACAAAGGGCCACCAAGAAATTCACGAATTACAAACATCCTAGCCGCTAACTGACTCAAGCTATTAGCCCATACAGCACTTGGATTTTGTGAACACTTCAATGACAATTCTATGAGAATCTCAGTGACAATTTTACAAATTCCACTATGCACAACATGGGTGCGATATCGCGAGGACGGCGTAAAAGGAACCCATAAATCTTCGATTTCTTCTTCACTCTCCGACATTCCGGGTATTTCACCATCAGCTTCGTAGCCCTCGTCTGCTGTTAGATAAAATTCCTCTGTATCGTTCTCGCTTAAATCTATTTCGCTATCAGCACATATCATGCTAGCTCTAGTCGAGTAGAAGTCTGCTTCACTTTCAGTTGAGGCCAAGGTTGGTTCATCGACTCCATCGGTTCTATGAGCGCCGCCACCACCAACTTCGTCTCTTTGGCTAATGGGATGTGTTTCATCGTTTGAAAAAGTTCCAGTTAATTCGGCAATTTTAAGCAAAGACTGCAACGCCAATGTCACAGCGGTTATACTTGGATCAGTTTGATTATTCCAATCTTGAACTGCACGCGAAAGTATTATCGACTTAAGTCTCCGCAAATTCTTCTGCATTGCCTCGGTGGCTACATAAAAATTTTGAATTTTCATCAGACAATATTTTTTGTGCAAATAATTTAAAAAATTAGAGATGATTTATTTCAACTCCTACCCGACGACTTAGCATCAGATAAGATTATTAAACAAAATATTCAAGGCTGTGATTGTCATTGACTAACTACACGTAAGCAACCGACTGAGAAGAGTACTTTTAATGAACTGCTTGGTGGCACTAAATGAAATAGAATCTTCTAAAGAATATTGTCGTAGGTTGAACTTCTGTTGTATGGCTTCTTGAGGTTTGGTATGCGCATGCGGTTGTGGAATTGTGATGTGGGGAAAAAATACAATGTGAATGTGAATATTAACCACTAAGTAATGTGCAACGTAAAACTTTTGTGTTTGTTTTGAAGCGATTAAGGTGTTTGCCGCAAAATAATTGTCAATAGAAGAATGTGGGGCCGGGCTGTTTATTTGCTTACAGATTTATATTATTCGGATCAACTTTATCTTAAATATTAACATTTGATATTGATTCGAGATGAGTAATGCTTTTTACATCTACTACGGTAGACACATTTTGTAAAAATTATAATAAATATTTACAACTTGTCGAATAGTTGTTCTTTGAGGCGATAATATAGTTTTTAAAACCTACCCACAGAATCTAAGTCAAAACAATATATTTAAGTTTTGTTTTTAGCACCTGTTGTTTTGGTAGCAAAATTTAAACTTTCTTTTTTAATTAAAAGTGTAACCAAATCCCAAGAACAAAACTGAAATAATTTACTTAAATTCAAAGCGAACTTTGATTGCTTTACTCCAGATACGATTAAGCAAAAACAACCCATCAAGTGAAATCATCATAGCTTTAATCTCTGTCTATTATGAACCACAAATGAATGATGACATTGGAAAATTAACTTAACCTAGGATGTGTGTTTTTTTTATTAGTTCGGTCAGTTGGAATTTGCATTATGTCTCTATTCTTCTTTGGCTAGAGGTGTAAATAAAAAAAAATGTATCTCGCCACTCCTTTTGCATGTTTTTTCTTACTTAACTATTCAATAATAAAATAAGACAAATCGTGCAACTAACTGATAGAGATCAATGAACAGATAATATGTAACACTGATATAAAAAATAGACGTAGGTACTCACAATTTTCCTTATTCTCTCGAACATATACAGCCATAGCGGATTCAAATAATTTAAGAAGCAGGTTTTTGCAGTCACCTGGTTTGCAAAGACATTGCAATTCTGATTTAACATCATTGGCATCAGTTGTTGTTTCTGATTCTTTTAAATTATTCATAGAATTTGATTGATATCCAAAAAAATAACCAAATATTCGTCCAAGTAGACTTTTTTGATCATCTGTCACTGACGATTCCTCCAAGGCCAACAGTTTTTGTCCCTCAATCAGTTGATCAGGTGAAAGTGCCATAATTTGATTTCTAATATCAAATAGTACAATACTTTCGTCCATTGTGTTGCTTTGAAGTTTGTTTAAAAATCCTTTCGCTTCAAAATCATTATAAAATTTAATAACGTCATCAAAATTTGGTGGCTCGGATGCAGTCATTGAAGTTTGTACTGAAGAACCTGATAGAAGACTATCTAAAGGCAAAGATTCTAGCATGGGAGTTTGGCACTCCTCATCTAATTTAGGTGAAACATTATCAATTTCTTTAGAAAATAACAAAAAACAACTTAACGTGTTGCATGCTAATTTTATTAGATCTGTCTGCTCAAATTGCTCAGAAAATTCAATTTGAAATTGTTGATTAGTTTTTAGTAACTGATAATTTAAATACCAATGTCTGGAAGCAACATTTAATGTATGCAATGCATTTATTTCCGTATTTTCAATGCATTCATCTTCCTTATCCAACCATATCATCTTATCGCTATTTAAGGTTCTAAGCATTCCATTGATCCACTTTGTTGATGTTACGCTTCCATTTAATTGTAATGCTATTAAACGTTTACTCAACACTACTTGTTCTTGACTGTTATCTCCTAAAAAGGCGGCATTTTCAATGCCAATTTTAATCAAATCGCACACGGGTCGAATAAACTCGGGACGATGCAATAACTCTTCCAGATGTGTAATGTTCTCGTCGTTGTAAAATGCTTTAATCAGTCTAACATCACTTAGATATGTTATGAAAATGTTAAGACACTCAATGAGTATACGATTGTTATTTTCACAATTCAGAGATTGTTCTTTGTATGTTCTGAATATTGGCAAAACAATATTGGCCAATATTCCTGTTGATATGTCAAAGCTAATCAAATGTGATATGTGTTTGAGATGTTTTAGAAATTTTTTGTATTCGTCAGCATTATCGCTTATCTCCTCATACTTGGTTTTGTATAATTCGAAAACTTCTTTATGGAATTCATTGGATTTCAACTTGAATTCACAGCTGGTGCAGTTATTTCGCAGAAAAACAGCAGTCAATATTTTCTGATGAACAAAACTGTAAGCATACTTTTGGTTCTCTAGTTCGATAGACCGGCTGAGAAATATTTTTATTGTTTCGGTGTTGCATAGACAACAACAAACGCCCTGTCGCTGTAGACAACGTACAACATAATTTTGTAAATCAGTACGCAAATGTTGGACTATGTTAATAAGTATCTTTTGAAAGAAACAAGGAAAATTATTTCGAAGACAGTGCTGCAGCAAGATGCCTTTCAATTTTTTACGATGCTTTTTAGATTTACTCGGTGAATTTTTATTCAGATTCTCGATAATTCTTTGAAGCACTCTGACAATTTTTGGGAAATGGGTTTCCAATTCTTTTGAATTCTTTGCTAACAAGTCGGATAATTTGGAAACACACATATGTAACGAATCTTCATTCATAAACTTCAAGGCGTTATGAACCTTTCCATTGGACAATGCAATTACATTATTCATTAGTCCAAAAACCAAGTAAATAATTCCGAAGACAATCTGAGGATGTGGTGTTATTTCAAGAGCTTTCATTAATTTATTGATTGTTTCGTATGAATTTATAGAACCTAAATTATCTCTCTGCCAGCAGATATTATTAAAGCATCTAGCAATGAGACTCAGCAGTTTGCATTTGATAATTTCTGAGTTTTCGGCAGAGCTAAAAACTTCTTCGTTGCTAGAGAGTTTTTCCACGGCAAATTTCCAGCAAATAACACTAATTGATTGATCATTGAGAATCATATCCGTTTCAATATCAACCAATTTTTCTAGTAAATCAATGAGGACAAGAGCTATTTCATCGCTTGTTCTTGTTTGTTGTGTGTAGGTCTGAAAATCATATTTTTGACACTGGACATGAAATATTTTGGTACTTTCATTTATTGTTGACTTAAACTCGGAGGATTGACTGAATTCACGTGACCGAAGCGCTTTTAAACGTTGGTGTATAAGGAGATTGTCTAGAAAATCTTTTACCGAGTTCACTGGATTTAAATCAACCTGATTGTCGCTTTCCCATTGGCAGTTGGGGAAAAGATTTATGCATATGTTACAAAGACTAAGTTGGGATGCAAGTAACTAATTATAGAAAATTGAAAAGAAACTAAATAAAATTGTTAAACAATACAACAAAAACTATTTTCTTACCTTAATATCAACACGTCTTAGAAAATACAGGATATGGTGGCCTATTTCATGTGTAAGGAAAGTACGTAAAGCAACGATTTTGCTGTAATCGCTAGGAGCGCGTAATATAAGCTACGGAAGCAGAAAAAAGAAATTATTATTTTTTGTAAATTACTATATATGTAAGTAATAATAAAATATTTTTCAAAGTGTTCTAATACATTTGCAAATTAGTAAAACAGCTGTACAAGAACACACCGGGGTGCCCAGAACTTGACAAAATTATTTACGCAGGCATGTGAATACTATTGCACTACCATTCTTCGCGTCAGTAAGGAGATATTTTTGAATAGAATGGATAATAACGTTGGGGAAGTTATAGCGTTTTAGAAATCAGCAAATTTAGTTTTAAAGCTCAATTGCAGTCTCCTTAAAACACTAGGGCCTTATATAATTTTGACTTAGCTTGTGTTTTTAGAGAGAAATATAGTGAAAGCTTTTCAAACCGAAATCGTTCGATAGTTTTTTAAATCTCTTGAAATGATAAAAAAAACCGATTCATTGAATTCATCTTGAACTTCAAGTTTATGCCTCCTCATAGATGGAGCTGACTTCGAGAGTTAGGGTGTATTTATGTTTTTGGCTGCGACAGAGCTTCACATTGATTGTTGTTGTTTAAGGCGCTGTTTTAATATGAACAATACTAAAGGAACCAATGTAAATGTGCCTAGGATTTACTAGGCTTCAATCAAAAATAGACCTTTAAATCAAATATTCCTTTGAAATGTAACATTTGTTTTTTATTGTAGAACTGCACTTAAAGAAAACTGCATTTTTAAAAAAATATATCTTAAAAGCACAAATTAAAGGGATCAAATAATGAAAAAATATCTCAGAAGATACTGAATTCATTTCAAAAGCATCACAGCGAGCAAAAAAATATCATGCAAACACTAATGAAATTTCATCATAGCGAGCAAAACAATATCAAACAACAACGCATATTAAATTTCGAGATAAAATTATTTAATGACGTGTTTTTAAAGGCCACTGTAGGAATAAATATTAGGGTGAAGGCTCATTTTGGAAATGTTGAAAAAATTTCTTTCGTATCCGGCTCAAGAGGTTTCGGTCAACGATGCGCCACGTGTAACCGACTATTTAAAATTTCTTATATATGTAAAATGTATGAAGTTCAGTTTAATTTTCTCAAAATATCGAAAAAATTGTGAAATCTGATGGAAAATTTTCAAATTTATTACATACGTACCATAGTACATACCTTAAATAAATACATATAAGGGGAGCAAAAAAATTGATTTCGAATTTTTAAAAACAAAAGCCGTTCAATATTATTGTTATTGTTTATTTACTCTTATCTTTAACTGGGTTAATGTTGACTTTAAAAAGTCGAATTCATTTCTATTTTACTCTCCTTAAACCGAAAATTAACTTTTTTCATATTTTTGGTGAAATATAATGAAAACTACATACAAAACAAAAATGGGCGTATCAGTAGTTTAAAATTTATTGTGCTCTATACTGACTTTAAATAAGAAAAACATGATTTGTTCCCCAAGAGTTAGTGCAACTTTCCACATGTAAGTTGCACTGAGAAAGTAAAATGTCACGGCTCAATTGATGCACAATTAATAAAAATGCCAGAAAACTATGTAGGTAGTGAGAGAAAGTTTATTTTTTGAGAGAAACAGGATACCCGTTATTATTTTTTCTCATCCCTACTGCTGTTTGGTGGGGATAGATGATCAATTGATAATAATTGATCATTTATCCACCAGTGAGAAAGGAAGGTTTCAACTTTAAAGTTGCAATATCAACTGAACGGAAATCGATAATAACAATCGCACTTCCTGTTCATTGAGTTGAATACATAAAAATGTATCTTACGACAATGATTAATCAATTGCCATCCTGTTTGGCTATGATTAAAAAAAGGAAACACATTTTTAAAGTTGTAAAGACACGTCATTATAATTAAATTGATTATTAACTGTATATTAAATTGGAATGTCAGTTACTTTGAGAAATTCATTTTTCATAAATATATTTTCAAATGATGGAGTTTTTAAAATTGATAAGATACAGTTTTTGAATATAGAATTTAAGATTGAAAAAGGTAGTGCACATTACCCTAATCCAAGAATGTGCTTGATGTCGATGAGCTCGTTATATGGTGCAGTAAGGAGGGTTTTCTTTTGGGAGTAAATGTTGATGGGACGAATCTGTGTGGCCTAAACGAAGTCTTACTCAAATTTTGTAATGTCGGATTTCAAAACATTTGTTATATAAATTGGTTGGTTGCGGTCGGGGTTAATGTTGACATAGTGGTATGTTTCCAATTTTCATCTTTGTTTTTTGTGTTTAAGTTGTGAAAAGTTTTAGCAAGATATTTTATAGTAATAGTGTCAAATAGGTTAACAGGTGTTTTTAAGCTGTGGCCGCGGCTCTTATCGGTTTCCTTTTATGTCCGTGTGGCTGTGGAGCCACATTACTTTCATCTTTTTTGGTGAACAAATAAGAATGTTAAAATTAAAAAACTAATAAACTGGGGTCGTAGTAGAAATATGAAAATTTATCACAAATTATTTTAAAAAAATATCTGTCCGACAAATAAAAAAAAATATTGTGCAAAGCCTACGACCTATTTTCAGGCTATTCAAATACACAAAACAAATAGCATAAAAATCAGTCAATTGGTTTCCTCCGAGCGAACACTGTGACACGAGATTTTTATATATTGGATTTAGTGAAATGTGTTCTTTATCTTCCAGATGTAATTTAAATATCTAAAAACTCAAACCCAAAAAAACAACAACCTAAATGCTTATTGTAATTTGAACTACTAAATTATTTTTTCCTAAATTATTTAACAATATTTTTTATCAGTTTGCATAATGCAATAAATTCTCATAAAAAAATAACAATTGCCTTATTAGTAACTCCCGTGGCAAATTTTGTTCGCAACCTGATTTTGATTTAAAATTAAAAAAGGACACATTGAAGGTATTTATTTCGAGGTTGAGCGGTAAATAAAACCACCCTAGTGCGCACAGGTAGTTATCATAAAACCCCTATTTGTATTTTTCTTCGCTTTCAAAAAGTAAAAGGCATTACAACTATTGAATCGAATGACCTTTTCCACATATCACTTATAATTTTTTTTTTTTTTTTTGAAAATTCTTATCTCATTTGTAACACACAAGGTGACGAATTAGTTCAATTTTTTATTTGTACTGCGCGGAGAATTACAAATCGAATTTGCCTCCTCAGGGAGGCATTTAGAAAATATTTTCTACAAATACACCCGATTTCCCCGTTCAACCATGTCCATAGTTAAATCTGTCTCATCCACAGATGCAGCGAAATTTTTATCTGTTCTGCAATGCACGTTTTATACATTAATTTCAATAAAAATGTTTTATCTAAGCATTGTTGTGTTTGTGTAGATACATAATATGTACCTTTTTAATGGAGTAAAATTAATTTCACTTACCTGAGCAAAATTGTGTTTATCTTTTGGCCATTTTAATGTATTAGCAGTTTTGTTCGAATCCCATTTGCTTTCAGCGTTTCCACTGCTATCAACATCATCGTTATCATCTTTAGACGACGAAGTTGATGTAAGATGAGATTTGCTTATGATGTCATACACTCTCTCTAAGAAGAATGAACATATTTCTTCCAAAACACAATGAACAAAACTGAAATATGTAATTAAATATTATGATAATTATATTTCATGATTACGTACAGATATGAAATTCAAGAATAATTCAAAGACAACATCACAACAAGACCTTTGAAAAATCTTATTTCGCGGTCTATTTATTATATGTTACTATGTTAGGCTAAATAAAGTGCGTATTTAAAATATAACATATAAATATACCATGAAATTGGTGTTGGTTCATCCGATGATGTCTCCAAGTCAGCGAATTGGAATTTGTAAAGAAAAAGTTTAAGTTCTTGTTCCTAAAATACAAAGAAAAATTAACTATTAATTAGTATTCAAAGAACAGACACCGATAAGAACAAAATGATAACCTTTTTTGCTGTATCTTTTGACTCCCCTTCATAGTTTGTCCATAAAGTTTGGAGTTCCTTAAGCAAGTCCTGCTCTGATTGCTCTTCCATCGCACTGAAGGTTTCGCTGTCCACTAATCGAATACAAGATTAATCGGCGTCTGTTGATATGATATGCTTAGAAGGAGGTCGAACACATAACGTCTCTTCTGTTGTGCCCAGAGCTTCTTGATATCGCTCTCTTCTCGTTAATGTACATACATATACCTACCAACTTGAACTACGTTTTTTTTTTGTAAGTAACAAGTTACAACTCTTTACATGCACAAAGTTGTTGTATATTAAAAATAGATTTTTAAGATTTGGTGAGAACGACGACGTGCATCGATCACCGTGCTGCACAATTTTTAATACAAAATCACAAAAACAGACTGAAACTGAAACCTTACCGTACCGAATAATTTTTAATCTTTTCTTGGAGGTCGTCACTGCGGAATAATTGCGTATTCTTTTAATTTACCAGTACTGTATTAAAATTAACTTTTCTTTTCAAGTCCATAATAATAACAATTATTGTTTAATGTTGCAGATAAGAAATGGGTGGCCGAATCACTTTGTTGATTTTGTTCAAGAAGAATACGGCAATAAATAGCTTACGGATAATTTTGTTTTCAGCGTAAAATTACTGTAAATCGCCATTTTTATTGAATTGAAAGTGAAAACTCTGCTTTCAGTGCAAATTTTATAAATGTTTCGATAAATATCTCTCAAATATATACGTTCGTCTTATTTTTTGTTTATTCACAGATCAAAGACACTTAACTTTGTAGATTTACTTTTATGCAAACTAGGATGAAAATTAATAAATATCACTTCTTTGTTTGTTTTTTTTTCGCAGCCGAGCACTTTGAAGGATTAGCAAGAAATAAACGAAAAAGAACTTGCGAAAACATAAAACAGCTGACAGTTGATTTTGTTTTGTCATGAAAAGAGATGCCAAACGAAAATGAAAAAAAAAGTAGTAGTAGTGTGCCGGTTTGGGAACCTGAAATTTTAACCTTTTTTCCTCTGAGTTTTAAGGGTAAACCATTGTATATAAATTTGCATAGTACTCTCATGAACACGTTCCACACGTCGGCCACCTAGCGATCACACCCCTAACTAATTTTCTGGTTGCTGTTTCTGTGTATATACAAGTGCGCCCCCAGACGACCACACAACACAACTCAAAAATCATCGTGATGATAGTACTATAAGTTTTATATACAATGGGGTAAACTATAAAAATTTGTACCAATACCTAAGAAATTTCGCATTACCAGACACTGTGTACTTTTTAAAGTTTCTACAATTTGGTGTCGAACCCGTTGAAAAGAAATTCAGTTTATGATGGGGTTACGTTGTTTTCAGTAAATTTTTCGGGGCGTATTCAAGAATAGGTACATATATTCTGCTCCAATTTATCAGAGAAACATAAAAATTTCAGCTCTTGTGTTTTAACCACACCATCTAATAACAAGTGGAGCAGTTAGTATAATCGTCTCCAGTTTCACTTCAGAAAATTGTAATGCCATGGTTTAGTTGCTTTAAAAACGAGAGCTTAAATAACTATACCTATTACCTATAAATAAGGCACATTATGTTTGGTATCTTCTTTCATTAAAGTCTTTAATGATGGCTCTCCCAAGCCAACACAAAACATTGAGTGATGACTGAACAATAATAACACTTTGCAACGATTATCAGCAATAAGTTGTTTTTTGTCGTTGTTAACAATTTTGTCGTGTTGGTTTGGGAGATCTTAAATCCAGTGACAATATCGAATAAAGAAAATTTCTTAGGTCTAGTAGAACAAATATTTTATCCGTGGTTTAACGCGTTTTATTGTACAAATTTGGCAGATTTGTTGACATTTCTAGATCCTATTTAGATTATTATAGCTCTCTATATAGTTAACAGTCGGGTTGTGGCTGCACTTCATATTTTTAACTCATGCATTGTATATGAATTTAGATAGTACTATCATCAGCACGTTCCACACGTCGGCCCTCTGGCGATCACACAACGAACTAATTTTCTGGTTGCTGTTTCTGTGTATATACAAGTGCGCCCCCAGACGACCACACAACACAACTCAAAAATCATCGTGATGATAGTACTATAAGTTTTATATACAATGACTCATGTCAATCCTATCCAAAATTGAACAAAATGAAACAATTCCAACGTGTAATCCTTTCAATTGTTATATTTTTTGCATGATTCTTTCCTTCTTTTTTCCCTCACAGACTTCAACACTATATCAAGTCAATCTATACTGAGCAGTCAAAGTCTAAACAGGGTCCTAAAGTGTATGATAATACCAAATTTCGTGCTAATATACCAAAATTGGTAGATTAAAAAGTTGAAATAAGCTGAAACATTTCACGCTACCAAACAGGCATAAGAAAACACAAAGTATGGACAAACAAAGTCAAACCGCAAAACAGTCCTAATTTCACAACGTGTATATTTTTTTATTGAACGTACCTTTTGAAAGCTCCAGAAGTCAGCTGTCATCTGTCATTATTTTGCAGAGCTTGAATTCTGTTGTTGCCTGTTGATTGTAGATTATATTTTGTTTTGATTTGTTATCTTGTTTAGTAACTTAATAAATTTGAATATTTAAATTTTAATGATCTACATTAATTCAAAACCTATAATAATACTTTAATCAAGAATTTCATACAGTTGTCATCGCTGTGTGATCACTTGATGTACACAGCAGAATCTATTCTGGAAAACATCACTTAAAAGACTTAAGTGCTAACTACAGTGTTTTTTTAGTATTTTTATTTATTATTTTGTTTCTTTTTCGAAATATTTTCTTAAAAATGATATTGTCCAAGGTATCAAAACATCTGTTATGTTTTAGCAGTCGAACCAATAAAACATCGCTTGGGGTAAGAAATTTCAAGTTTATTGTTATGCAATAAGTAAAATTAATTATCCACAAGAAACAGCCTATAGTTTATTTTATTCACAAAACTGCGTTGTCATTTATAATGATAACAAAAATATGTGAAAACACATTTCTTTTGCACATTGCTGTTTGTGAGCATCCAACATGACCAATTATAGCACTATAACAATGAATCTATAAATAATTTGAATAAGGCATAAGTAGCATTGCAAATTTTAGCAAGACTGAAATAAACTTGAAACACCGGTTCATTTATGTTGATTTTCTTACAAGCTTGTACCTAGATTGATTTATAAATTTATCCACACATAAGTATGCTACTTATACATAGTAGGTATGAAGGTACCGAAAAATTTAAAAGAAAAACAACACGTTCGCCAAAAGCAAAGGCGTCCTTAATAATGCAACATTATTGTTTTGATAAAGTGCAAAGGCTTAACAGAATCCTGCCCTTCGGTTAAGCTACGAAATGCTTGTCTATTGTTAGGGCCTAATTGTAAGAAGTGCTCAGGATTAGAATTAATTGAAACGTTGTTGCCACTTGAATAAAAGCAAATATATTTCTTACTATCGGAGTGTTAGGCACTATATTTAATTTAAATATTCCATACAACAATTTTACTTATCATGCATAAATTCAATATATTATTAACAATTTGCGTTAGTCTCAAACTCAATGTATTGGAAAAAAAACTGAAATTGTTTCAAACTATTAATGTTTCAAAATTCAATTAGGTTTATGAGCATCATGAACGTTCTTAAACGGCTATTGGCCGTTTTTTCAGGCTTAAAAAAAAATAAAACAACGGTGATAGGAAAATGTATTTTATTGAGCAATTTTGAGGTACGAGTAGGTATATCCATATTAAGTCATTAAGAAATGAACCAATTGTGTTATAATTCCAGGAATCCTCATCAAATCGATCTGTTGCTTCATCAATCTGCGTATGGTTCTTTGCTCACCTCTTGGCCTATATATGAAAAAAAAATATTCCAAATTTAGAAAGCCAAAAATTAAAACCTAAGAACGAAATATATCTATTAAGGGGTTAGCGCAAATAAAATATTTTCTTGAGAATTTATTCCATCTTTGGAAATTGCAAACATGAAACATTTTTGAAAGAGGTTCTTTATAGTGAACGATACACAAAATTTTGTAGATTAAAAAAAATTGTCATTCTAATCAATCAATAAATTTAAGGCATTTCGGCAATTCTAATTATTGGTGGTAGAATGGTAGATGGCAAATTATTATTTCTGGAGGGGTGGTGAATTGTCTAGCTTATTGTTATTAAAAGTGCCGTGTTTCTATTCAAGTCGCCAGAAGGTTATGCAGTTAAGATTAAATTATATTAATGCACCTTTAGTTCACATTTAAAGCCTAAAAGCAAATAATATTTAATATGTATTTTCATCAATATATTTTTTTCTAATAAATTTATTGATATTATCATATTTTTTACGGTTTTCCAAAGAAAATCAAATAATAAAAAAAAATTCAAATAAAAAATATTAAACCAAAACCAAATAAATTAGAGAATGTATTTTTTAATAGTCACTTTTTCCATTTTGGAATCTACTTACAAGTAAAAATCCGTCTTTTATTTCAGTTAATTGCTAGTTACTCGACATCTGGCAATCAAACAAAAAAGATTTTCGCAAGTGCTGACGAAGCCATTGCTGATATTCCTGATGGAAAAACCATTCTCTTTGGAGGTTTTGGTATATGTGGTATTCCCGAAAAGTTAATTGACGCTATGTTAAAAAAGAATGTTAAAAACATCACAGCTGTTTCGAATAATGGAGGTAAGAAAATTACAAAAGACATTTAAAAAATAACAGTTGATATTTATGTGGTTTTCTTTGTTTAAGGTGTGGACAAGACAGGTCTGGGTGTACTCATCAGAAATAAACAGTTAACAAAGTTTATTGCATCCTATGTTGGTGAAAATGAGGAGCTGATACGTCAATTCTTACAAGGAGAAGTATCCATTGAGTTGACCCCACAGGGAACGATAGCGGAAAAAATACGAGCTGGTGGTGCTGGTTGGTACCCCTTAGCTGTTCCATTGTAATGTTGATACAATTATCGAAGACTTTATTATATTTAAAAGGTATCCCAGCTTTTTATACACACACTGGTTATGCTACTCTGATTCAAAAAGGTGGTGCTCCAATAAAGTACGGTAAAGATGGTAAAGTGGAGATTTATAGTAAGCCGAAACCGGTTGCAACATTCAAGGGCAAGAACTATGTATTAGAAGAATCTATCTTTGCTGACTATGCTCTAATTAAGGCTCACAAAGCTGATGCATTCGGGAATATTGGTCAGTTTATTTTTTGTTTATATCTTAAAAATAATGGAAGATTTTATTAAATTTTTAGTATTTAATAAGGCTGCCAGAAATTTCAACGCACCAATGTGTAAAGGTGCCAAATGTACAATTGTTGAAGTCGAAGAAATTGTACCTGTTGGTGTAATTAAGCCCGACGAGGTTCATGTTCCTGGTATTTATGTGCAACGGATTGTTAAAGGTACTAACTACCAAAAACGCATTGAAAAGCTTACGATTAGAAAAGAAGGCGACCAATCTAAGGATGCAAAAAGTCCTGCTCAAATTTTACGCGAACGAATTGCAAAACGAGTAGCAATGGAGTTTACAGACGGAATGTACGCTAATTTAGGAATTGGTAAAATTGACTATTTTAAATATTCTCGTAAATTAATAAGAAACCATATTTCTTGATAAAGGAATACCTGTACTTGCATCAAACTTTATTCCCAAAGGAGTTAATGTGATGTTACAATCTGAAAATGGTATTCTTGGATTGGGACCATTTCCTACTAAGGATGAAGTTGATCCTGATTTGATCAATGCCGGCAAAGAGAGTGTTACAGTTTTGCCTGGTGCTTCCTTTTTCGGGTCGGATGAAAGTTTTGCTATGATTCGCGGTGGGCATGTTAGCTTGACCATCTTAGGAGCTATGGAGGTTTCAGCTACTGGTGATTTAGCTAATTGGATGATTCCGGTAATATTCTTTAAAATTATTTAGTTCACCATAATCAATTTAAGTATTTATTTTGACTTTAGGGAAAATTAGTGAAAGGCATGGGTGGTGCTATGGATTTGGTTGCTGCACCTACTAAAGTGATCGTTACCATGGAACATAATACCAAAAATGGATCACCTAAAATTTTGCAAGAATGTACTTTGCCACTCACTGGACAGCATGTAGTGGACATGATTATATCAGAAAAGGTTTAAAACAGTTTTATATTAAGATAAAATATATTTCCTATCACAAGTTGCTTCTTTTTCTTAGGCGGTCTTTACAATTGAAAAGGGAATTGGTCTAACACTAATAGAAGTCGCAGAAGGGTTGACAGTCGATGATGTGAGTGCTTGTACAGGTGCAAAATTCAAAGTATCACCAAATGTTAAAAAAATGGGTCAAATTGATGAGCAATGAAATTGAAACAAACAAAATAACTATAATAAGAATATTGTTATTGGTTGAGTTTTTTTATACACAAATCAGATTTAAGATCGGCTTATGTACACTACATATTTAAGTGATTAAATGCATTTATTTTCTTAACATAAAAGTTGTTTCCATGTATCGAAAATAAGTCATTTCATCTACATTTTCCACTCAAGACGAACATTTTTCCAAATAAACTCTGGTACTTTCTAATGAATTTACGATACAAAATTTCTCTATCGATTGATGCTTTAAATTGCATGAAAATTTAATGAAAAGAAATATATACAGTGAAATCAAATGTGAATGGTCTAATTCCTTTAAAAACAAACAAAACAACAAAGTGTTCCAGGTTCTTATTTGTAAGTATTTTTATTCATATTTTTTATTAATAAAACTTAATACAGGTAAATGATTTACAAAATAAATATTGTTAAGTTTATTTTTGAACAAACAAACACTAAAATTAATCGTAAGAAATATTTTCACAGAAGAAGAAATGACGAATATAATATAAACTAAACACAAAAACCAAAAATAAAAGTTAGATACGTAATAATTATTCCATTATCCAATAACTTTGGTCATATCTTTGAGGCTTATATTTAATCTACGTGAGCTTATCTTATGGAGTTTTCTTATTGAATCCATTTCGTTTTCTGCACAACATTCACGACAAAATTGTGACGTAAGTAAATGTAAAGGACTCCGATAAAAGATATTTGAGTTTGAATTTTTTCGATTCTTATAATGTGCCAAATAGTGCAGGAGTGATTCACAAGCTAATATAAATATAGCAGTCATTTTTGTGAAACAGAAAACAGATGGTACTAAGAACAGCAGGTAGCTTGATTTTGTGAATCCAAGAACGATGTCCTGCAAGAAAATGAAGAAAAAAGAGAATTTTAATTTTAATAGTTGTTTTAATATTTTTTTGTCGAAGATTATTTACCTTATTTACACAGTCCATCCTAATGAATGCCTCCTTATCAAATGGATTGTAAGCAGCAATTTTCTTTGAGCAGGAGGGTTCATCAAAATCGTCATCTTCTGAAGGAGTTTTCAAATATTCTTTTGGAATTTGAAAGGATTTTCTTTTCAAGTAGCGAACTGCTATTTTTGAACACTCTGGCTCTCCTGTTTCAGCATCAACTTCAATTCTTTGGGGTTGAGCAGGAGGCTCACGTTCAGCAAAAATATATTCTACCTCACCGGTTTCGACATCCTGAAAGTAAAAGAAATATTTAAAATAAGCTAAGATCTTTGGTTTCTAATTGAAGAAAATTATAAATAGAAATCAATCGGCATAAAAAAATACATATGTGGCTTAAAAATAAATAAAACTTAATGACAAGTATTGCCGTTATTTTTAACAATTCTTTTCTATTTTAAGCAAGTTAAGTTTATTTAACTACCTCTCCTGTTTAGCAAAACGGGGGATACACTGCCTCCTTTAGTAAAAATTGCTTGTTCTATAAAAATCCGTCATTAAATCTTACTCATGCCAACGAGCAAGTTCATGCTATCGAGTCGTGCACTTTATTACATTATGACTTGATTCACTGCAATAACAAAAATGCAGAATAACCCCATCATATTATAATTTTTTTTTTTTTTTGAAATGAAACAAATGATTAGGAAAAAAATAATTATTTGAAGAATATCTATAATAGCGCTTATTAAGATTGGTCAACTGATTTGTGTCATGTTTTTACGTTGATAATGAAGAAATTTTTTAAAATAATTAAACTTAAGAAAATACAAATAAATTGATATAAAATTCAATCAAATACTATTAAAAAAGGAAAGATCTTATTAATTGATATTTTCATCATTTTATGATTTTATTGGTTTTTCTGTTAATGAAACTGATAACTTTACAATGTACAAATGATAGCTAATTGTTTTTGATGTATTAAATTTTTAAGAGTGTTTCGGAACGGAGGGAACAAAACCAGTCACTTGTAAACTTTTTGTGTTGCTTATATATACGTGTGTAGTACCTGTTTTTGTTAACTTTTATACAATGTTTTGGGATACTTTCTTTTATAAATATTGTTTTTTTTTACCAATTGGTCACTTGTAGGTTTAGTATTGTACTAAAAATTTCATAATTTTTTTCTAGAGATATGTAAATATATTTGGTAATAACGACTATATGACAGGTACCGTTATTTTTGGAAATTGTAAATTCCCCTCTAAGAAACCTCTTAAAAACTTAAGATCAAAGAAGAAAATCCCTCTAGTAGTTTAGGCAGACATAAGTATGAGACCAACTTTTATCGCGTCTGATTACGAGTATGGTCGCAGGCTTTATTTACATACATATATGTATGTTAATACTCAAATCAATTCACACACAGAAATCTAAACAAAGCTCTTATCTAAAAGCTAATTTAATTTTTTGAAATCGTTAAGAAAAAAATTTATAAAAGAAATAATTATATTGCAACGCAGGCAATGTGCTATGTTTGTTGGTTTGTACATATGTACATATGTGCTGTGCACAATGCTGAAAATTCTGAAGGTGATGCCATTGACCCCATGGCCAATTTTAAAATTATCCATTAAAATTTATTTCACTTTAGTGACATCAGTTGCAACGTTTTTCTGATGGTGTGGCTGATGGGAGAATTTTCCAATTTCAATTTTTGAATAATTTTATTTTTTATCGAAATGTTTTCTTTATTTGATTTTTTCAAAGACGTAAATTGGCTGTTTTTGTTTGTTTTCTTTTTGTTTGAACGAAGCTACCTTGTGAATGCCATAAGAATGGATGAAATATAGTATGATGATGAAATATTCACATCAGAATGGTGATTCATTCAATAACAAACTCTTGACCTTGTGTTCTTTTTTTTTAGCAAAGTTTCCTTTTTTTTTAACTTTTATTTGGAAGTTATTGTCATTTGTGCGATTTTATAATGTTTGCTCTCCAAAAGATTAGGTATTTCTGAATTTTTTGATATTTTATTTGGGATACTTGTACTTACTTATCAGGCTCCCGACCCATGAAGGATCTCTGCCTCAGACACGATGGCTTTCCATCCTCTACGATCCCGAGCACTTTGCTTCCAGTCTTCCAAACCAAGCGCTCTGGCGTCCGCGACGGCTTGGTCGAACCGAAACCGAAGGTTCGATCTTCCTTGTCGTCTCGAACCTGGGGGCTGGCAGTCAAACCCTCTCTTGGCTGGAGCATTGTTGTCCTTTCGCTGTATGTGACCGAGCCAATGTAGTCTACGAGTTTTGACTTTCTGGACCACATCCATATCCTTACAAAAGACTCTATATCGGCTCGTTGGGAGCGTACGATGATGTCGATTTCGTCCGCATATCCCAGTAGTTGGACGGATCGGTTGAATATCTGATCTCTGCACTATCTGCTCCAGAACCAGGTTAAAGAAATCACATGATAACGCGTCTCATGTCCCGGGATCCGGAGTTCGGCCATCGCCAAACAGAGTTCCTGGCGATGAATGCTATCACATGGCGCTGGGTTTTCTTCTTGTCCTATCACTTGCTCTACTTGATGTCCATTTAGCAGCTGCTGTAAATGCAGCTTGAATCCAATATTTCCTGCGCTTCGGTGACTAGGTTGCCTTCGCTGTTTCGGAAAGCCTGCGTTCCGGTTTCAAAACCAGCAGCCAGTTGCTTGGCATTTTGTATAAAACCGCCTGGCGTTGTTTCGTTGGCGAAACTCTTCGACCTCCTTGAGTTGTGAGGCTCAAGGAGGCTGTGTCCGCTGCGTCCGCCCTCTTTTTCCTTCGCAAGATCTTCTTCTCCTCCCGTCTTCTTGCTCGATACTCTTCCCTTGCTTTTGTTTTTCGCTGCAGCATCTTCACATGTGCATCTTCTGTCACATGGTCCACGGGTTGTTTTTCTGGGGTTTCGGCTACCTCAGAGCGGAGAGTTTCTCGCTCTCTGTAGACTCCAGGTGTGCTAAGGCCTTCAATGTCGAATTTCTTTTTCTTGGCAGTTCGCAATTTGCAGTTTAAAATGTCGGATCGATTAGCACATGGTCGATTTGGTTGGTGGTTCGACCGTCTGTTATTTAAGACGGTTGGTTTTTAAATCACCCAAATCATATTGTTTTACTAGAATTGATAGAGATTGATCAATTCGTAGTTTAAAATAAAAATGGCGCAGCTGTGAATGTTGTACGTTGGCCAACACTTTGAAAAACGTGATTTAAGACATATCTTGAAAACGACTCGTTGTAAAAAAAAATTCTAATCAGTAATTCGATTGTAAATTTAATTATTTTGCATTTTTGCAATCAATATTTTTTTACTTTCATAGTTGCAAGGCCCAAAATGATTCTTTTTTTGTTTTGTTTTTTTCATACATACAAAAAAATTACTTCCAGTTATATAACGATTAATTGATTTTATTAAAAATAACGATTAATTAAAAATAAATAAATTTGGTGGCACGACTGTGTCTTACAACTCTCAACCATTCCTGTATGTCTGTCATTGTATGCCGAATTCAAAAGGCTAGGGTGAGAAGACTCTATTCTTTACTAGTGATACTATTGGAGCTTTTTCAATTCCTCGCAAGAGGCAGCTACCCTTGAAAAAGTTTTTTGCTTGGATGGAAGTTTACTGAAAATGTATGATTTTTAAACTTTCAAAAATATTTACAAAATTTGAAAATTTCTACCAATTTTAACAATTTAAGAGAATTTAAAGTTAAAACATCGTTTTTAGAACACTTCATTTTTAATTCCAATCGCATATGAAAACAATGTTTTACGAGATTTTTACACAACAAACTTTAGTTTTGAAAAATAATTTCAACAAAACATTTCTCACAACAGCCAATTGAAGGCTTTTGTAATTAGTAAAAGGAGTCAATGAGGAGTAACAAAAAACTCCCAAATGAAAATGACTTCTGGATATTCTTCACACAATAACATTATTGATAATATCTAATAATTATTGAAAGCGTTTTTGTAAAACCTCCATTTAGCTTTAAAGCAAAAAAATTCAAACAAAAACTACAAAAAAAAACCCAAACAATTATTAAAAACAATTTTCGTCTGGAATACATACATATGTATCTCCTTTTCTTTTGACTTAGTTTTTCCTTCATTAGATAGTGAACATAAGATAGGAAATGAATTAGCTTTTTTTCTATAACTCAATAACAACGAATTTTTACCAGTGCAACAATAGGACGTTACAAGAATTTGATGTCATTTTGACATTTAAGAGAATCAAAAATCATTTTTTATTCTTCTTTTGAAGTTAAAACTTATGTATGTATATATTTTTGGAACCATAATTATTATTGTAATCTCTCAAAAGCTTTAATAAAAAAAATAATAATAAGTTTATATCAGATTTGATAAAGGCCTACACTTACTGATGGCAGTGTAGTTTAGTTAATGGAATTTTATGTGTTTTCTGATCAAATCACTGCTAAATTAAATGTTTTTGTTAATTTATTGATTGCTATCATTTTTGTTTGGATTGCTTTTCTAGGCTCACCTTGCAATATTTAATAAGGTTAATATAATTATCGTTTACTAAGAATTAGATAGTAAGTAGCCCGTGGTGTGGTGGTTGGTTGAAGGACTGTATATAAAGATGGGAAAAACCTCCAAACCATCATCATCATACCGAAAATCATAAAGTAAAAAAAACAATGGGCTTTGGAAAGTGATAGTAAAAGTTATGAAGGATTGATCTTTATATTGATAATCTCTTACTGTAACATCAAGGTTCTATAGTTAAAATCCAGCTTATGGAATCTAAGAAAACAGACTTTTTTTTAATAGCCTAACCTCTTCCGAGAAATTCTCCTTGAGTATTTTTTGTAATTTCAGATTTCAGTATAAAATTTTAAAAAATAGTTAAAACTTAAATAATTTATTTCTTCTACTTTTGGGTTAACTTAAATAATTTTCATAATTAGATTTAAAACTACTGTGATACTTAATACAGTATATTTTTTAATTTTGAGTTTGAATTTCTTTTTTTAAACAATTTATTAAAACGACTTCAATTAAAAATATACAAAAACAAAATTCTCCTGAATTTCAAAAAAATTCTAAGTTCCTATATATTGATATAACAGCATAATATAACATTTTCGTACATCTCTCAGAAAATTATCTGAATACAAACAACAAAAAGAGAAAGGGGAATGATCACCATTTTGAAACTTTTAAGGGGCGTAGAACAAATATTTTGCTTTTGAAGGATCACCCTAATGTATATAAAAAACATACAAAAATTTAAATTCTATCCAAATTCAAAATTTATAATTATTGAGGTCATGCAATTTTTATTTTTGAAAATGTCCAACAATGCTCTTTTGCGCTGTATGTACCGTTTTGTGTTGACACACTTTTATATTTATTTATTATTTCGTTTAATAGTTTTGTATATTGCATTTTTTATGTCGCTGCAGGAGTATTTATGTGTGTACAATTGTACATATTTAAAGAGAATGCGGGTGCTTTATAAACTAACATACGGCACAATAAAAAATGTATTTTTAAATGGAAATATGAATTTACTTTTGATAGTAAGAGCTCTTTCCAAAAATTGCTTAGAATCAAAAACCTTACCAAAATGATTTAAGTACATACATATACATATATGTACTGTAGGTACCTACATTATAATAATTTGTGCTTTGTTTTTTGATAACAGTTAAATGGACACAAAAAATATGCGAAACTATGTTTAAAATAAAAATTCTGTAAGAAATAAATATATGTAAAAAAAAAATAAATTTGATATTGTATCTAATAGCTTTTGGAGAACAATGGAATTATTAAACTATTAACTATTTAAGCTAATTTGGGATGAAAAATATTAGATATTGTTTTAATTTTCTGCAAGAGCCGTTTTTGTTTTTCGTCCATTAAAGCAAACACGTGACTCTAAAAGACAATACAAAGGACAGGACAAAAATGGTAAAACCATAACAGCCAAAAGTTAATGTAGGTGGTCGTACTAAGCCCGAAACCGAGCAAATGCAAAGAATTCAGATGACACGTTCATAATTGCGATTTATTATTTCCTTCAGTGGAATATCGCTTACTTCTCTTTTTGACGGTTTAAAAAGACACTTTTAGTTGTCTTCTAACATTAACTTAAGAAAATTTGCGACATTTGTTGAGGTTAGAACGAAAAAAAGGGAAAATGTTTCATTTAACTTGTGTGCACTATGGCCGACACTTGCTTTCATCTTTTACGGTTAGCTTTTTAGTTCTACATATATTATGTAATATTTTTTTGTTGCAAAATAATGGACATTTTTCTAAAAACAAAAAACAAAATTATTATGGTTTAATTGAATTGAGGCAACATTGTTTTTCACACTTGATGGAAAAATCCAAACATTAAAATAATGAAATAAAATGTTCATCAGAAATGTATCGCTGCGTGTGTTTTATTTAACTTTAATTTCGAAACCAAAAAATTACAACATGCCTTGTATTTTAATATTATTAAAGTGACCCAAAGAAAAGGAACAATATGTCAAAACATAGACCTGGACTAAGCCAAAATTTTGAAATACATTTCAGCCTCGCCAACTTTTCTTTAATATTTTTTTATCGCAAAAAAAGGTAGAATAATTTAAATGAAATGGGTTAGAACAAAAAGCAAATAGATAAATTTAGCAAATTCTTACAAAGCACCCATTTATCATATACTTTTGAATATTCATAATATTTGGGTTTCAATAAGTTTTCTCCAGAATATGATAATACATAAATATTTACAGCTAAATTCAAATTTAGTCGAAAAAATGAGAAAAAATTACGGTATTTTTTTTTCTCATCAAAACAACGCTGGTTTGAACTATTATGAATAGTGTAGGGTGTAGCGCCTTTGTAAGTACCCGCGGTTGTGCGACTGTAAGAATCAATGTATTAACTTGTGATATAATTTATTTCTCCCCGAAATCTTTGCTTTCAAAGCGTTTATTTATTAATTCCGTATAAGGAACTTTAAAAAATAACAAGTATACTATACACAGATACTTGAAAGGTGAGCTAAGCTAAAGAAAAAATAAATCAAGTTCTGGGGTTTTTATAAAAACAAGTTTTTGAAATGAAATGACACGTTCGCCCATTCATACGCACTTGCCTTTTCCCATTGCAATTTTTTTCGCAGGCGATTATTCATGTAGTTCAATTAAATGTAATTTATCCATAGTGGACTATTTATACATGATTTTAACTTCTGACGTTAGCTTCATAAGCAAAAAACAAATAGATTATAGTTTTCTTATTTATCTAATAAAAAAATTCACAGCAGCTATGAGCATATGATAATCTTCTGCCTTTAATAGATGACAATGTATGATAGTTTTGTTCCCTTAGAATAGCTTGAATTCATTAAAAAGTTATTATTATCAAATTTTTAATGGCACGCGAGTTAAAAAACTAAGTAAGTTTTAAATAAACAAACAAACATAATGAGACAATCCTTATCAAAGAGAGCTTCTTGAACAATTTAAGGAAAATACTTGTAGTTTTATTTGTATTGAACTAAGAGATTGCGATAAGATAATATTCAAAACATGATAGCTAAATGTACAAATGCAACTCATTTTAAACAAAAGTAAACACTCAATAAGAAATTGTAAAAACTTATCTGGAGAATTTACATTATCTTCACTTTAACCTTATGAAATAAATTTATAAATAAAATGTTTAAGCATAGACACACCAAAATATTCATTCGATCAATGATTGATTGTTTACAATTTTTGTTCAGTATTTTTTTTTTTATTACAAAGATAAGCTCTCATTTAAATTCACCATATGTGAAGAAAATATGGTTTGTAGACTAGTCTGTGATCTTATCAAATCTTATAATGCTTACCCTTGAAGGGGCTAAAAATAATTTAAAAAGTAAGATTATATCGTACTCACAAAAATAAGAATAATAAATTTAAACCTTTAAGATAATAACAAATAGAAATGTAGTAGAAAATTTTGCGTTCTTTTCATATTAAGTCTAAAATAAATACTTCAAGTAGGTGTACTCTTCTACTTGAGATAATGCAAAGCTGGTTTGTTGTGGCGTTAGGTTCGCATTTCGTGTAGTTTATGAGAAATGCATCTTATAGACTATGGAAATAAAATGCAACTTTCTTGTTATAATTTTTCCAAAGATAAATCAAAAACAATTCATAACATGACAAAAGTCATTAGATATAGTTTTGCTCTCCCAACAGTGACAAGAATCGTTAGGGCAAGATATTTTGTCAATTTGACCTGACGCTTTAACGCGAATATTATGGATTATGAATAGAAAGTTCGACTCAGAAACTAAAACTACTTTACCGAACGGGATATTGCAATATTCTAATGTCGAAGTTAGCTTTTTCTAATATTACGATATATTGGATTTTCCAGACGTTCGGTTTGAGTCGAGTGAATAATTGTGCTCAACCCAAAAAGATATTTCACGTGGTCATCCGACGACGCATGATTCTTAATCCATATATAAAAGATTACGGATCTTGCGTTTAGTATTGTTGCAACCCCTTCCTGTGAGTTCTTGAAAGTTACATGGACTATCAATATACAATAACTCAACCCAACAAAATTGAAAGCTAAAATTCCCATTCTAGTAGCCAAAATATGCTATATAAGCATATTCGCTAATAAAATGGAAAAAGATAAAGGATAGTTGCTCATTTTTAATCCACGACCTTTAAAAAACTCAATGCAGGACAATTTTATTTTTTACCCAACCAACAAAAGGGGTTTCAAAGTCCAATAAACTCAAACACAAAACAAATCATAGACTCTAGAATTTCAGAATAATAAGATTTCAAACACTCAAAAATATTAAGTTTTAACTATTCACATTCTATTTGAATTTATTTTTCAATTTCTGTACTTTTGTGTGTACCGAGGCTTTTATTTTGTATCGATAATTTTTTTTTTTTTGCAAAAATTCGTTTTTTTTTAACTTCATATTTTTTTACTTATCTTTCCCATTTTCAAAGTGACAATATGTGAAATTTTAGTTTAAAGGTGGTTACTTTAATAAGTTTATTTGATTAGTTTAAATTTATATTAATCAGTCACTTTAATCTGGTTTTAATTGTACTTAGGTAACAAGGGAGCTAAAGCCGGGAAAAACTTTTTTACACATTATTTATTTCTTTTTGTCAACTGAAATTTGATATATTCACAGTCGCAAAAGAAAAGAAAAAACAAATAAAAAATATGTAGCCAAAAAATAACAAAATTCTAAAAATAATCACAGCTCAAGTTAATTTTAACATTACCAAGATTTAAAAGGTTTTCAAAATATAAACAGTTTTACTTCCAGTTTTGCCGCATTTTAAAATTATTATTATGAAGAATTTTAACCGTCGACATGCGTCGAGATTTGGTTAATTAAATTGAGTTCACTCATCTCACTCATTCGAAATATCTAAATCTCGGCACTGATTTTCATCTTGAGTGCATAATAATAAAATAAATATATTCGATTAAAACACTATCACGATATAAGCCTAAAATAATATGTGGATTTGAGCAGTGAATAATACACTCTATTACTTATTTGCATTAAATCACTTTAAACCAAAGTTAAATTTAATTCGCTGAATAATATTGAGGACAGGAGGGGAGATGTACATATATTCGTTTGGAATTGCTTCTTATATTAAGTTCTTCGCTTATCCATGTATCTCATTTCGACTTTTCTAGCTGTCAACAGAATTTTAAATATTTTTTTTGCGTTAAACTAAGACAAACTATGCTAAAATAAAACTACTACAAACTACATTTTTTTGGACCTAAAAAATAATTTAGTACCTGTCTATGTTAGGTATAGTGTTAGAGAATTAAGATAAACATTTTATCTTTAGATAAGACGAGACATTGTAAACACATTTTATGCCCATAATAAATAATGTGATCGGTAGCAATTTCACAATTATTATTTTTTTTTTCACTAACGTGCGATTGCTACTTTGAAATTGCACTTAATTGTTAAAATTAAGTACAAATTCTTAGTCAAATGCAAAAACCTAAACAAAATAAAGAATTTGAAAACAACATTTTGATAAAACTTTCCGGAAATAAAAACAAAGCAAAGTAAAAGTATACACAATTAGCATCAGACATTACAGTAATTAGTTGTCATAATAATTAAGAGTAGGTAATGATCCTGAATTCTTGTAAAAGGTGATAGAACATTTATGAATTCGCTTTTGGGAATTTAGTCGCTATGGAGCTTTTTCGGCGACTGTAGCGCGTTGAAGATTCTTTAGTATTCGAGTTTTTCGCCACTACACTCCGTATTCCAATGCCCCATGTATTCCTCTTATTCCCAAATGGTTCAAAAAGCTTAAAGAGACCGGTACAACGCTGGAAACCCAAAATGCCTGCGACCAAGGTGATCAAGAAGGGTAGAAAACTTGGAGACACTACTGCCATTACTGAGTCCATCTGCCTAGCTGTCATAATTAATTTTTCTGTTCTGTGCCGCGAACGCGAGGGTCAGCATTTGCATAATATTATTTTTAAGAAATAAATTCTCAAAGTGTGTAATTTAATAATTAACAAACATCTGTTCGATGAACTAGATATAAACTTCCTTTGGAGACACCTTGTATAAGAAAATACATAGGCTAATAATGACCGACGCTCTCTTTTCATTAAAAAAAATATTCGTTTTTTAAATGAGCAATTTTGATAATTGTTTTGATGTTTTTCACGCCATTTTCCATTGATAGTCAAAAGCTTTTAAATTGGAGAAAAAAATATTGTTTTGTTTTTACATTTTTTTTTTCAGATTCATATCCAGAATGCATCTGGAGAAACAAAGAAAAAGCAAATAAATATTAATAGCGTTCAAAATGTTTATACATATAGTTAAGTTAGAGTATTGCTTTAGTTTTAGACAAGTTAAAAAAAAAAACAAATAGAGATAGTCTGCCGATTATGAAAGCAGTTGATTAGCGCTACTTAACCAGAAGGTCAGACAGTGAACAAATTTGTCTTAAAAGTCCGCTGATTGAGCTGGTCACCCCAGCGGACACGAGACATAAAACAGGCCGAGACCTTTGTTGACATCATCATCATAGCTCCAAACAAAGCCCCACATAATTTTTGTATTTCTTTATAACAGAACAAACAATATTCCGAAAATTCAAATACCCTATTTCAAACCAATAGAAATTCAATTTTCTCTTGGTTGCTTGGCGCAAATCTTATCAAGGTACTTTGGTCTACTCTAGCAGCGCAGAGCCAACAAAAGAGAATTTGATAAAACACACACGAACATGTCAAAAACATTTTATTTAAAATTGAATTCAATTATTTCATAATAAAAAAAAAATTAAATTAAATTGTTTTCTTACCTGTATTGCATCTCTCATCGTTGGAAATTCGTTCGACATTTTGCACTTGGCTGGCTTATAACTAATTAAACACTTTTTCGAATTTTAATTTATGGCAAAATTTTATGGGTCTCGATGCACCTTCGCGAACTTGTTAAATACTAAGTACAGTCAACTTTTCAGTACTTATACACGTACTTTTTTGAGCGATACTTTTAAAATTGCTTATTTTAAGTTGCTGTATCAAATTATTATTCTTCGTAATGCTTTTGTTAAAAATTCACTTTTTGGTTTAACAAAAATATCCAGTTCACTAAGCGTGTATACCCGTCAGTTATAAAACAATATTATTGACTAAGTTGTTGTCCAAGGAAAGCAATTTAATTAATTTATTCTTTCTAGTTTCTACGCACGTTTATCTATGTTTAATATTTAAAGAAAAGCAGCAGCAAAACTTTAATTTTGATTTCGATACGATAGAAAAACAGCTTATGAATCATGAAACGTATGACATCTGTCACTTGTCAAAAAAAAATAGGTAGCGCCACCAATGCCCATAGTGTCGATTCTAGAAAACTGTTAGGTAACTTAACGTAACGTAACATGACTCTTAGCTTTCCCACAGTAGGACAAAAGAACCCCAAAGTTGGTTAAATGCAAAGTTAACTACTCAGCCAATTCAAACATAATGGGGCATATTCATAGTCGTTTGACAAGTTGTTTCTTTGTCTCTTCTAAGCTAACCTGGAGTTTATTCTATTCATATGCAATTTAGACCCGGATTCAATAGATAAATTGGAGCTCAATCCTTAAAAACGGTGACTCTTTGACTAAGTTGTTTTTTCTATCTGTCAAAAATTGGATTGGATTTCAATAGATTGACAGGCAATAGTACTAAAATTGTAGTAGAATTCTGTTTTTTACTAAACGGAGCTGCCAAATTCTTTATAGCATAGCAGCTGTTTCTAACCTGTGTGTTACCCTAAGACTTGAGGCCATTTGGACTCGGTTCTAAAGTTGGATTATGAATATGCCCCAATTATATTCGTTATTTGACAAGAGCTCTAGTTGGCTACATACACAACTTCAAAGTATTAATTCGAGTGAGTGAGTTGAAACTGAAAATTGAATTGAAAATCGATTTAGGTTGTAAAAGTGAGTGAGTGGTCATGATTTTCGGTTTACTTTGACCTGCTTTCGATTGTTTTATCTATCTTACTTAAGTATTCGAACATAAAATTGAATTTAAAATTTTCATAAATAACTTTTATGAGTGAAGTGGGCTCTGCAATACAAAATTGGTTGGGCTTTTACTAACTTACTATTTAATTTGTCTCGAAAATATAACAGAAGTGAGATCTTAATATTTATTCTTGTACTTCAAGCATAAAAAGTAAAGAGATGATTCAAAAAGTCAACAAAAAACTGGCCATGTACAAAAAGCAACACTAAACATTTTCAGAATACCATGTATCATGTCTCTAAAACGATAAGGAGAGCTACATAGTCAGTAATATATTATATCGTTTTATAATATTCGTTATTAAAACAAATGATTTATCTACTAGTTATTCAATGCTGTTCGTTATAATCGTTAAACTTCTTTACTTCTCATTACTCGTTACTCTCTACATGTTATTTGATACTGGTTACTAGACAAGTAAAATGTTACTTGGTGCTTGTTGTTCTTTACTGGCTGTTCGTTACTCATAACGAGTTACTTGCTGCTAGTCATTGTCCTAGTAACTACAACTAGAAATTTGAAATGTGCTGCCATATAGTATGTATTATAGCACATAAAAATGCCATTTCAACGTCTTAATTTCTCAGCGTTATTGCTTACCAAACTAACCCCTGGGCGATATTTCCGAAGTGAAATTTCAATAAAACTTCTCGACAAATATCGCCTGAGAAAACTTAAATGTTTTTTTTTTTAACGTGTCAATATTGACCCCGATGTTTCAAAATTCTTAAAATTCTATGTTAGTCATTTATAAAAATTTTTTTAAATCATAATTCTAGAATTAACAATATGGGTTTTTAAAAATTCGAAAAGTCTCACCATACTTTTTAATTTTAAAATTTGTCAAAATAAGACTAAGATTTGTAAAAAACATTTAAAGATCCTAATATTTTATATTGACATTTATTGTTAAGGGTTTTGAACATTAAAAAAAAAACTGATAAGATAAGGCTTTCCCAAACCAATGGGAAATCCATGCGGAACAATAGTTACGAAGAAACGATAAAAACAAAGTGTGATTAGGTGTAAACTTTCGTTACTAAAACAACGTTCCCATTGGCTGGGAAAGTCAATAACCGTAAAAAAACGCAACATTTAAAAATCCCATACTGCCAATAAATTACAAATTACAGCAACAAATTGTTCATTTTTTTGTTATTGCTGTTATTGCCCAGCACCCACCCTTATGTACATACATATATGATATGATACATGATTATAGGGTAGGGCTTTTATCTGGTTTGTGTTATTTGGGCCGTACCGTACCCCTAGTTTTCGAATACTCAGTGTATTTCGGTATATTTTAAATACTCTGAAAGAATTTGATAAACTTTAAGAAACAAATCAATTTTGAAACATTTGATAAACTTAAAAAAATTAATTTTGTTTTAACATTTTATTAAACTTTTTGGTTTTTATTGTCTTTTAAAATGGTATAAAAATATGTGATAGTCGATAACTTTGTACAAAAACACGTTTTTTTTTAAATTAATGTTACAGTTAGCAAACATCATCAATGGGTTCTTCATCTTCAAGACTTTGACATGCTTCCTGTAGTACATCATCTGCAACATCCGCGAAGCCATCAACCCTGTGGACCAAACAAAGCAAAAAAAAAATTAGTTCTGCATTATGCATTATAAAAAAAAATCATCATAACATTATACGAGTTGTAGGTATAAGAAAACCAAAAGAATATTCCAACAAAGTTAAAATATGTGTTTTTTTTTTAATGTAACTACATAATATACACTTACTTTTCAAACTCACAATGTGGCAAGAGACCCTCATCTTTAATATTATTGCTAAGGCGAAACAGTGTGCAGAGTCTTAAAGATGCCAAGAACATTAATAATATCCCTGCTACATAGCTGAGCCATAAATTGTTTGGCCACATGATCAATGCAGTTCCGAAGGCAATATAAAATGGAGATAATCTCCAACCTCCAGCTAGCTTGCAAACGCTCCAACATTGCACGCATTCAGAGTATCCGCCATCACTGAAATAAATATATAAAAAAATGTATGTTAGTTTAGACTACAATTTTAGATTATAGCAAATGTCACAGCTCATGAGAAGGAACTATCACAAGATTTTGCGATACTTTTTCAATTATGGCGCTATCAACTACTGCAAAATCTTGTGTCAGTTTCTTCTTAAGAGTTACGACATCTGTTTATTTATCTAAACTATTAGTTAATCTAGAAAATAAAATTTATAATTTGTAAACTTAAAATAAAAAATATGGTTTACTTCGATGGTTTTCTGCAATTTTATCTACAAAGCAATTGCATAAGAAACGTTCAGATTGATTTCCAAAGTGCACTCTTAATATTCAAATAACGCGGATAAATTTAGTTTAAAAAAAATTATAAAATTTTATAGAAGAAGAAAATCTCGTTAACTCAGTTTTATACTGTGCATCACATCTTTTTTTTATTCCTTCACATGTGTATTTCTCTTTTTAAGAAGACAACTAGTTGAAAATTTGGCTGAACCTTGTACACAGGATCTCTTTAACAATATCGAAGCTTTTGGTGACAAAACAATAATAACACGTTGCTTTCGTTGATATCAACACGGTTAATAGTTGTTGTTATTTCGTCGCCGGCACTATTGAAATTTCCCTTGTCTTATATTTACTTACTAATAATGAGACGTTAACGACAACAAAGTATTTCCCATGCGCTTTGTTATTGCTTTTGAATTCCAAATTAATTATTTATTATTTAAACTGCAAAGCTTTTCATCATTCCAAAAACATGATGCCTAACAATATACATAAGTAGGTAGCCTTTTTCTTAGCTTCAAACTAGCAAGGATAAGTTTTTTTTTCTTAGTGTTATTTACACTCTCCAAAGCTAATATGCTAAATTAATTATTAAATCCCTACTTTTCATATAACTCATATTCCTTTGTTTCTTATAAGCAATAGCTTAAACTTTGCGCCTTAAGTACCTACTCTTCAATAAAACTTAAACTAAAAATCCATTAAAAATCCTTTGTTAAAGAATTTCAAAATACCTCTACCTGCATAGTCTTTATGGGACAATTTATTTTCATTAAGAAAACTTCTTCAACATGCAAACTACACAAGACATCACTATACGACCAACAACAATGATGACGTTGTGAACAAACCTCCTTAATGTCTGCTCAGGTGACACTGTGGCCTTCGCCTCTCAACTTAGGTGAATATCAAATATAATTTGTTTTAAACATCTTTATATAGATATAGATATAGATATAGATATAGATATAGATATAGATATAGATATAGATATAGATATAGATATAGATATAGATATAGATATAGATATAGATATAGATATAGATATAGATATAGATATAGATATAGATATAGATATAGATATAGATATAGATATTTGTATATTTACCTAGCAAATAATAGCTGCAGGAAAAGTGTTATAACCCACTTTATTTCAAAAAGCAGAACCAAAAACGATCCTAATCTGAAAAAATCCAACAAATTACAAAACATCAATTTTAAATCATGATGGCTTTTCTAAGGGTTTTTAGTACTCACATTATAAAGATGCCGGACGTATGGCCATGTACGAAAACATCTACTCCAACTCCACAAATAACTGCAAAGATATCGAAATATAAAAAGAGTGTATAAGCAAAAAATTACAATTTTACTTTGCTATCAATAAATAAATGGAAAATCATTTTATATTGATGAGAAGATATGGTTGCCATATCGGAGCAATAATATTTTTAAATAAGCTATTTTTTCTTTAATAAGCTTTAATGTTTAAGGATTAAAATCGTTTATAGCCAGCACATACAAAAAAAGATTATAGTCGTCATTATGACATTACTTGTTTAGAGAGCATCTGCCGAGAACAAACGAAAGATTAATCTTACTGCTTCTTAAAGCAAAGGAAGCAATTGGTTAGCAACTAATGTGTCCCTTTAAGGAAATAAAGAAGTTTATCCTGGTTTTATCAACTCCTGGAATAATCGAGTTTTTCTAGAAAAAAAACTTCTTAAGTAAATCAGTTGGTAAGCACATCTTCTATGACACGAAGACCAATAATATTACTTTTGACAAGTTTGGATTGCAAAAGTTTGTTAACGCCCACTAAATCGATCTTAAATTTCAAGGGCAATACTGATACTTTCGACTGTGAACTTCAAATGTAGATCCCGAATATCTTAATACAACAACACGTCGGCTGTATCACATTTGGGGTAGTCAAAGTTTATAGAGAGCCTGTAAGCGACAAACTTCCACCGAACTTGAGATCCTGTAAAAACTCATAGAGTTGTGTGCAGTTTTAAAATATGCTACAGTACATGCAGCAAAAAAATGCAACCGAAATTTAAAATAAGGCAAACAATTGTTTTTAAAGTCTTTTAGTAATTTTTTTTATTTGCAAGAATGGATCAAAATCTCAATTGTGTCAAGAAATATGTTTTACAAAAAAAAAATGACGGCATGATCAAAGTCTAAAAAAACATTTTTAAGGAATAATTGATTTTTAACGTACAGTTTTAACATCATCATCAAAAGAAAATGAAAATGAGAATGTGTGTGAACTATTCTTTATAGATTTACATTAGTTTTTTTTATAATTCACTTTTTCTATTTTAATGCTTAGAAATATGCAGGGTCATTTATTTAGTGGTTTCAAGTTAGTGGTTGTGAGGAAATTTGAAGAGAGTGGAAGCGTTATCGTTATCATCGTAATGCGGCGCTTAGTGGAAAATATTGCTACTACAAGGACAAGCGGTGCTGATTTTTTCCCCAGAGATGGAAGATCACGACTTGGATGATATGTGGTTCTAACAAGACCTGTTAAATTTTTTTCTGTGTGGCTATGCAAAAGACTGTAAAACATTGAAAAGCAACATTACTAAGGTTAAGGAGATACCGCCCGAAATGTGCGAAAAAATTGTTAAAATATTATCTCAAAAGAATCGCAAGCTGCGAATATTCTCGAAGCGGCTATTTCAACGATATTGTTTTTCACACTCCATTTCAAAACCGATATGTGAACAAAGTTGACAATTTGAAAAAAAAAATCTCATACCTTTACTCAAAGACTGTAAAATTGGAACTTGGACATCTCATTAATTTTGTTTTTTTTCTGAAAATGTTTGGCTCTTCATTTTTTAACGGTATATTAAAAAAAATATTTAAAGTTAATAAAAAATCAAAAATTATAAAAGACTCCTTTGTGATTCATATCAATACCACCACTTTTTTTTTTAAATAGATACAGCTCTTTAAGAAACACTTAAAAAGTTGAAATGATCTAGTGTACATAATGCAGTTACAAAGATTATCATGTCTGTTTAGTTTTCAGTGTTGGTGGGAAGTTTTTTTAAATTCTATATTTAGTGCATCGAGTTAATTAATACCTATTATAATTTTTAACCATTTAAAACCCAATCTTATTCGGAGTAATGATTCAAGCCTGGGAACGTTCGAACAATATACTATTTACCTTCTTTATCCAATTTATATTTGGAGTGGAAATAGGGAAAATAGGAAATTTGAATTTTATGTTGACCATTATGAATTTCAATAAGGGATTTCCAGTGGGTTAAGTTTTCATGAATATTCCAAATATAGAATCCATAGTTTTAGTTATTAAAGTCAGTCAGTTTTTAAGTACCATTTAACCAGAACATCTGAGAGTTGTATTAAAAGCTTCACGCATTGTAAGCAAATTGGTCTTTAAACTCTTACAGGGTTACCCTAATGCCCATACAAATTATTGCCGGAAATCTCTGGAAAATATGGATAAAACAACCAACTGTTAATTAACATTTCAAAGTCAATAACATGCGAACTAAATAGACTTTTTTTAAAGGATGACCCCAGTAGATACGACACACGTAAAACTACTTATTTTTGTACTTTTTATAAAAAAAAAACCTATTTGCAAATTGGAGTTTTGGGTATTATTGACTCCATCGAAAGCTCGTCCAAATGGTGATTCTTCCCAAAAGAAAATATCCAATGTTTGCCGTTTTCATGCAGCTTCTCAGGTTAGAAAGGTTTAACTATTTGGATCTGTGATCAATCCCCAAGAGCCATCTTATGTGATCGAAAAATCCCCGGCTTACAATGTTGGACAATGCACATGAAGATGTGAAGTAGTGGAAATAGATGAATTTTTAAACTTCCCCTAACATGTAAGAGTTGTTCTATTAAAACATCTGGGCTTTTTAACCTAAACATTTTGGTACTAAAAACTGTTCATGACTCCGAATTCCTGGGATTGCATGGTTACATCCCCCACTTGGAATAATAATAATTTTTTTATTGATTTCAGCTAATTCTATTTTATTTATACATTTTTTTACTGTGTGGCAACTATATTAAGATTCTATCTCATATTCTCAAGTCTCAAGTGTAGTAAGCTGTTGTATGTATTCACCCAGCGCAGAGACCAATTAAGGAAATTAAACGAGGTATCAAAATTCAAACAATGTCCTGGGTACATCCTCCATCTAAGGATCTAATTTTACGCCTCCCTCGCTGGCCCTATAATTTCACCAGACAATGGTGTTTTATACGAATAGAAAAAAAAAATAACAAAAAAAAACGAACAAAAAAAAAACAATCTTATTAAACTTATTGAATGGCAGCAAAAATCGATAGATGCTTGCTATAACATAAAAAAGAAATCCTCACACTTTTGAGACTTGGAGATTTGTGGCGCCATATCCACAATAAACATACAGCAGGAACATGTTGAAAAATTAGGATGTACTACAGTGCAACGTATCCACTTGAATTTTGTTGTAAGGAGATTACGTTGCAAAATGCAGCACTGCAGCACGTTCGTCCTTTCTCTGGCATAAGTGCGCTGCATATGTACATGTAGGCAGACGTTTTTTTTCCAGCTTTGTCTCTGAAACTTTATATAAAATGCTTTGCCTGTCGAGTTGATGATGATTATTACAAACGATATAGGAAGTGCAAAATAAAGTAGTTACAGTTAGAACAAAAGGAAGGAGCAGAAACGGATCCACTCATTTAGCTCACCACATTAAGAGGATAATGAATTGTTCTATATACCGCAGCAATCAGGGTGAGTATTTTTCATGGTTTGACGCAAACAAAGCATCTCAATATATAAGAAACTAACGGTACGGTGGCGGCGGCGGCGGCGGCGGTGGCAGAATTGGTAGCGGGCGTTCATTACTGTTGCCACTCTTACGGCCGCATCCTCAACAATTAATTTTTTCGAAATTCTTCCAGTAAATTACGTTGTTTACCAGCACCGTAAGCCATTAATTTTATGCCGCCATTATGTGTTACTTTAGATGAAGTCAACTATGGCAAAAACAGTAGAGAAATCATTTTTTTCCATTCTTGGATAAGTATAAAGGCTGACGCTGAGGTCTTATAAGATACCCGAAGCCTAAGGGTGATAGTGGGGTGGAGCCAGCCACTTTGTTTTATTTTTAACTTCATTGTCTGGGATTTGGGTTGATTGGGATAGGGATAATGATGTGATAAATAAATGAAATAATTGGCTTGATATACAATTTTATATAGATTTCTAGTTTGCGGTACGTAATAGTCTATTAACGTAAGTTTTCTATTTTTATAACATTAGGGACGGAATAAAAGAAACTTTGATTTTGGAAAAACAAAAGGAAAAAAACATATCTTAAGATACGAGTAATGGAAGTTTTTTTTCCTCGTAGTAGTCTTTCGAAAGCAGTAAAGCAAAATGTGATGATATGTGCAGAAAAAAATAATATTTTACATCAACGTATACATTAAAGAGCTTAGCTTAGCGTTTTTTTTTTAATTAATTCTGATTTGAAGTTTTGAAATTTTTTATCGAAGTTTTTTTTTTTTATTTTTTCTTACTTGAACTTGAGGCCAAAAACAGGCCGAATCAGACTTCTCTAATTAAGCCTAGTATACAGTTCATTTTCATTGTATACTAAACTTTTTTTTTTGTTTAAGTTAGCCATATCTTTACCTTTGAATGTAATTTTTGTAAATGAAAGTCCTGCAGTTCTGGTTCCCGGCTAAGTTAACACTTAAGTCAAATGGCGCAGCATAATTTCCTACTTTCTAAGAAATAAATTGAGGTTGCCCCTGCCACAAAATGTGGTGTAACATAAATATTGTATAGATACGACGGGAACTGAAACCCTTTTTTCAGCATTCCTATTATGAATCAATTACGATGTGTGCTAGGGCCTTGCATCCTTCGTGGTTTTCAAGGAATTTTTAATACCTCTTTTTGTAATACTCGTATGTACTGTACATAATATGTTTAAAATCTTTATTTCAAAAACTATTGATGGAAATAGCTTTATTTAAGAACTAAATAAAATATTGGATTTCTGACTTTGCAAAAAGCTGGCACACAGTATTACATAATGTGCCATAACTTTCGATAGTGTTTTTTCACTATTAATAGACTACTCTCTCAAAAAAAAGTAAAAACTTTAAAATTGCTAGATTTTAAGAACCCGACCGGCGGCTGTAGTAATTCTGAGCTTTAGCGTAAAAGAAAGCTTCGAAAAATTGTATTCCTTTGCTAATAATATCTAAACCGACGAAAAACATAGCTATTAAAAATAGATCCAAGTTATTATATATGAAAGCTTGTGCCGAACAATTCAGCCGTAAAAATAGTGAGATCTATAAATACGCGAAGTAGAGTAATATTAAAAAGATTCCAAATTATGAATGATGATTCGAATTTTGTTGTTTTCACTGTTCAAATATATTCAATTGAAAAAAATTAGTTAGCGAATAATCAGTTAACAAAAAAAATTCCAACATAATTTCAAATTGTTTCAGTATTATTCTGCTCAAAATAATTATAGTAAAGTCCAACACTCTCAGTGGCGTAGCTAGGTAACCTAGGGCCCCGGGGCAAATAAAAAAGGGGCCCACTGCTATCAAAACTGGTAAGGTTTTTTTTGAAGTAATATCATTAAATATACAAATACATACTTTAAAAATGCTAAGCAACTTTATCATCAGCTCATTAGTTTTCTAATATTTATTTATGCAATATTTATGTAAGATTGTACTCAAGTAGGTACTCACTGTCCACGTAAATCCTTGTTTGATAGAGTTTCACATAAAATAGGCTAGGTTATGTTATCACAAACATTTTTTTAAAAGCGAACTTAAAATTTTTGCCGCAATTTTAAAACATTTTTTTTATATTTATGCTGCTAATTGCAAATATCTGTTCCAATAATTTCTTTCTTTGATACAATACTATTTTAAGATACTCTTGCGTACAACACTTATCAAGAACTCCTTTTGAGGATATCAAAATTCATGTTGATGGAACCAAATGACTTTTCACTAGTCTCGGTGATACGCTCCCAAGGTCGTCAATATTTCCCCTCAACAACGGATTTCTACCACGAGGGGCTCTTCGAACACCGAAATCGACCACAAGATTTCTATCCATCCTTCTTCAGAGATTCCCCGCCACTCGGACACTCACTCACGGCCGTACTTCCCGCCGCTACATCCTCTCGACGGACCAATTGCAACGCCCCAAATTCGCTCCATTTAAGCCATTTAATCCAATAGTTATTAGCCAATAGCTACTAGCCATTTTAGCCATTTAAATCATTTAAACCATGTAAGCCAATAGCTATTAGTCATTTAAACCAATATATAGTAGCCATTAATCATTTTAGCCATTTAAGCCATTTTAGCCAATATCTCTTAGCCATTTAAGCCATTTAAACCAATATATATTAGTCAGTCAGAAATTTAAGCCATTAGTCTTTTAGTCATTTAAGCCTTTTAAGCCAATGTATAGTAGCCATAAGCCAGTTAAGCTAAGCCATTTAAGCCAATAGTTATTAGCCAGTTAAGCCATTTAAGCCGGTAAATTAGCCATTTAAGCCAATATGTATTAACCATCAGTCAGTTTGTCCATTTAAGCCATTTAAGTCATTTTAGCCATTTAAGAAATTTAAACCATTTAAGCCAATATGTATTAGCCATTTAATGCATTATATTAGCCATTTTAGCTATTTAAGTCATTTAAACCATTTTAGCCAATATCTATTAGTCATTTAAGTAATTAAAATCATGTAAGCCAATATGTATTAGCCATTTAAGCCCATATATATCAGCCATTTAAACCATTTAAGCCAATATATATTAGCCATTAGTCATTTAAGCCAATAAAGCATTTTAGCCATTTAAACCATTTACACCAATATGTATTAGCCATGTAACCAATAAGCCAGTAGAATAGCCATTTAAGCCAACAGCTGTTAGCCATTTAAGCCAATATATATTAGCCATTAGTTAGTTTAGCCTTTTAAGCCATTTATGTCATTTAAACCATTTAAGCCAATATGTATTAGCCATTTAAGCCAATATAGTTTAGCCATTTAAGTCAGTTTAGCCATTTTAGCCTTTTAACCATTTAAGCCAATAGGTATTAGCCATTTAAGGCAATATATTAGCCATTTAAGGCAATATATTAGCCATTTAGCTATTTAAGCTATTTAAGCCATTTAAACCATTTAAGCCATTTTAGCCGATAGATATTAGTCATTAAAGCCATTTAAACCATGTAAGCCAATATGTATTAGCCATTTAAGCCACTATATATCAGCTATTAGCCATTTAAACCATTTAAGCCAATATATGTTAGCCATTAGTAATTTTAGCCATTTAAGTCATTAGTCATTTTAGCTTTTTAAGCCATTTATGCCATTTAAACCATTTAAGCCAATAGGTATTAGCCATTTAATCCAATAGATATTAGCCATTTGAGCCAATAGATATTAGCCATTTAAGGCAATATATTAGCCATTTAAGCTATTTAAGCCATTTAAACCATTTAATCCATTTTAGCCAACATATATTAGTCATTAAAGCCATTTAAACCATGTAAGCCAATATGTATTAGCCATTTAAGCCAATATATATCATCCATTCGCCATTTTAACCATTTAAGCCAATATATATTAGTCATTAGTCATTTTAAGCCATTAGTCATTTTAGCCAATTAAGCATTTTGGCCATTTAAGCCAATAGGTATTAGCCATGTAAACCAATAGTTATTAAGCCATTTAAGCCAGTAGATTGGCCATTTAAGCCAACATCTGTTAGACATGTAAACCAATAGTTATTAAGTCATTTAAGCCAGTAGATTAGCCATTTAAGCCAATTTATATTAGCCATTAGTCATTTTTGCCATTTAAGTCATTTTATCATTTTAAGTCATTTATGCCATTTAAGCCAATAGGTTTTAGCCATTTAAGCCAATACAGTTTAGCCATTTAAACCATTTAAGCCAATATATATTAGCCATTAGTCATTTTAGCCATTTAAGCCAATAGGTATTAGCCATGTAAACCAATAGTTATTAAGCCATTTAAGCCAGTCGATTAGCCATTTGAGCCAACATTTGTTAGCCATTTAAGCCAATATATATTATCCATTAGCCAGTTAAGTCATTTAAGCCAATATATATTAGCCATTAAAGTCATTAAGCCAATATATATTAGCCATTTAAGCCAGTTTAGTCAATATATACCAGCCATTTAAGCCAATATGTATTAGCCATTTAAGCCATTCGAGCAATTTAAGCCAATATATTAACCATCTTAGCCATTTAAGTCATTTTAGCCAGTTATAATAGCCATTTCAGTCAATACCTATTAGCCATTTAAGCCAATATGTATTAGCCATTTAAATCATTTAAGCCATTTAAACCATTTAGGCCAATACATTATATTACATTACATTTAAGTCATTTAAGCCATTACCATTATATTATATTATATTATATTAGCCATTTAAGACATTTGAACCATTTAGTCCATTTAAGCCAATATGTATTAGCCATTTAAGCAAATAGGTATTAGCTATTTAAGCCAATATATTAGCCATTAGTCATTTAAGCCATTTTAGCCCTTTAAGTCATTTTAGACATTAGCAATTAGTTACACTCTTGACCTTATATTTCATTGTTATTCTAAGTATAAATCATTAAAAACAAACGAAATTGAAGTTTCCACCTTCTATCATAAACCCCTTCCTTATTTACAATTTGTTTTTAAATCAAATTAATTTCAATTTCCGTTGATGGAAGAAAAAAGCTAGGTAAGAGATATTCAGCAGCAGAAAGTGATGCCAGACTTTGAGAACATGTTATCCCAAATTTACACCCCAAAATTCCCATTAATCCCACGTTGTTGTTTTTATATATTCCAAATTTATCACAGAATAATGGAAAGTCCCATTTTTATGTACTATGAGGTCATAAAGATCCCATTTTCTCATTTAGCTTGTTTTAGACGATCTGGCATCACATTGCAGAAGCCCACAAGTTTTAAAAAATTAGGGCACAATGGTAAAATACTCCATTTTTTTTTAAGCCTGCAATTTTATCTGTCTGTCTGTCTTACCTCGACCTACAGCCTAAGTAATGAAGCGATTTTCTTCAAACTTGGAACTTAAGGCTTTTAGATGATCCCCAATTGAATTTTTGTTACAGCTCAAAATATAAAGGTACCTGTCATACTATATAACCGTTAAAACAAAAATAAAACCGACTCTAACGATTATGATGAAAAAAATTTTTTTTGGATTTAAAAAATAATTAATAAAAAATCAATATATTTTGAAAACGAGTGGACATTATTTTTTTGAAATTTTGTTCTTAAATAAATATTATTGAAACTAAAAAATTGCATACCAAAAACCATTCAGGGTTTTGATATTCAAAGAAAAATGCCATTTTTTGAGATAAAAGGTGGGATTTTTATTTCAATATAAGGAGGAAAGTGTGTCATTAATAATGAAAAACAACATCCGTCAAATGGTCGCCAAGGCTACGTACACAGCAATATCGTTTTCATGAAATTTTCCATCACCAAATCGCAAAGTTGCTGCAATGTATGCTCTCAATACTATAGCTTTATCTTTGAGGTCTTTATTCAGATTCCGAATCATTTTCAAGCATTTCAAGGAACCAATAAAAAAATACAAGAGGATGTTAATGATCGGCCGGCATGAGTTCTGGAGTAAACTGAAATTTATAAGCCTTAAGACCTAAGTCTTTATGCAAAATACAGTGTAATGACGTTTGTGGAATGCCCAAATCCAAAGAACACCGAGGAGTAGACAAACCTGGGTTTTCTTGAACACTTTGGGCTACAGCAGCAATATTTTCAGTTGCTCTTGAGCGACGTTAACGGGTTTAATTCTTTACATCGCTTACTTGTCCCGACACCTCACATTTTTCCAATAATTTCTGAATCGCGGCCCGACACGGTACTTCACAACGACCAAAAAATGTTTTAGTTTTACAAACCGTCTCTATCAGCATTCTTATAGTGAGTTCATTTTTTTATATGCCGTAAGTCTAAAGTCAAAAGTGTCAAAAGTGAAAAATTACAGCTTCAAAAGTGACAATTATCGAAAAAGCGGGTTATTCAAAATAACACCTCTTATTTAAGAACCCTTTATTTTGAAAACAATTTTTTCAAAAATTCGTACTTTTCCGATACATTTGATGGCATCTACAGTCTAATTTCTTTTTTTTTTGGTTGTTTTAGTAATATTTGTCTGTGGTGACATTCATGTTTTTGTTATTTTCTATTTTGACATAGGTGCGATGCAGTCGCGCATTTTATTTTCATTCAAATTGATATCTTGCGTTGAACTTGTTGTAATAAAAACTGCATTTAATTACAGTTTCTAGTTTTAGACTAACAATTTTTTGCAATTATTATAAATATATATGTATGTACATATGTATCTAATATAATACTATTTTAAATATAAAATAAACTCCATATGCCAGTCATATTTTCATTAAAAAATTCCTAAGGCTAATCGCCTTTGAATTCATGACATTCATTCTATTTATACGTAGAGTGGATATTTAAAGTTTTATACCTGTACTCATGGATGAAGATATAGGCACATTACATATACGCTTTTGTATTCAAAAGTAAAACTACTTGTTTTAATGGTTGAATGAAATTACGATTACAACATTTAAATTAATGACAGAGTCTGAACTTATAACCAATTAAATGTTTGTTAGAAACATTTTAATTAGAATACTCTAAGTGCACCTTAGAGTTCAAGTAACACTGCCCTCCTGTTTTTCTATGACATTAAGGCATTAACTTAATTTTCAAAGCAAGACTTTGAACGAAATGGAATAATTTATTATCAATTCATCTTCATTGGATAGGAAGGAATTAGTTAAAATTGTTTTCCATATACATAACATTAAGTAAAGGCATGTCATAAGCATGTTGATGTAAGTACGCACCTATATGTATATACATATGTACCTATATACAAAAATCATCAAAGTATCTATAGATAGACCATAGACATTTCAGATACAGAACACAGCATGGCGAATTAATCAACTCTGCCACGCAGTGTACTGAATAAAGATGGTCCTGTTTCCTGTTCCTGTATAATCAATTAGTGATTTCACTTGAAGTGTAATCGCTTGTTGTGGTTCATTACGCTTACAAATCATCTTGTTTATTTATGCTCTCCGAAATGTATTTCCGTATTTGTACTACCGAGACCCGAGACCGAGACCATGACCATATACAGAATGGATTCCATCAGCCAGGGTTGGTTCTGATTATTTATGTAGGCATATTGAATGCGTTTTAGTCTTAGATAACATTTTGGGTTGGATTGGAATTTATTTGGTTTGATTATTAAATTAGGTTTGATATAAAATTAAGTCAATATTCCAATAAAAATCTTTTAACTTGAGTCCAACCATTTTTATAGCTTTCTTCGGTGAAGGAATAACTGCTACTTATTCATCGAGTTTCACATTTCGATTCTTTAACCATAGGTCGAGCAAAAAAAAAACAAATAAAGGAACAAAGATCAACTTAAATAACGGTTTTTTGAAGAGAACCTACATATACATCAGCAGAAAACGGGTATTATTCGTATCAAAGGAAAGACTGCTCTTTTCGGACGGTCCTGTCTTTTACTCCATGCCAATATTGCCCATATTTCTTTGAAATTAGTCGAATGAATGCGGGGTCTATATCCCCATTCAAGAGAGGTGTAATTTTTAAAAATGAACCATTACTACATAAACAAAAATTATAAAAACTGTGGCAACAGTTGGAAAATCAAGCAATAAATCTTTTGAAGCCAAAAATATATTGTTTCATTTTTTTTTTATAAATAAAGTTCTTTTTAAAAATAGTATAAGATGTTTTAACATCCTTATGCATTTATGAAGCATTAAAACAGAGAGAGAGGAAAAGACATGATACCTTACATGCCGCGTCTAAGGTCGTTTCTGATATCCAATGGAACAAGTCAAAGAAACAATGTACTGGTGCAGTCCTGGTGGATTTGGAGAAAGCCTTCGACACCGTATGGTTAGAAGATCTGTACCTAAAGCTATCCAGACTCGGCATCAGCAAACCATTGATGTATATGCTTTATGACATGCTTAACGGTGGGAAGTTTGTTGTGAAAAATGACAACATAACTTCCGCCACAACGTTTGAAATTAAAAATGGTCTTCAACAGGGAGCGGTGAACTCGCCAATCCTCTTCAGTATTTACACCAGCGATTTGATAGGTAGTTTAACTCAGGCGATTGCGTATGCCGACGACCTAGTTGCGTACAGAACGGCTCCAAGGGTTGAGGTCATTAGAATTCTCTTACAGCGTGACTTCGACAAGATCCAGCGATACTGCGATGACTGGAAGTTGAAAATCAACTTCCAGAAGTCGGAGACAATTCTGTTCCGGACCGCTTTGGCTGGGACTCCGAGAGACACGCGCAAGAACTGGCGCAAGATGGTGATCGTTGGGCCTCACGGTCAACGATTAACGGGCAAAAGTGAAGTGAAGTACCTGGGTATCTGGCTGGATCAGTATTTATATTTCAATAGACATATAGATGCTGCGCTGGCCAGAGCCAGAGGAGCTTTCACTCAGACGAAACGGCTTTTTTATAGCTACATGGCGCTCATACGGCCGAAGATCGTTTATGGCTGTCCCGTGTGGTTCAACGTTGCCCCATCTCAAATGGAGAAGATTCGGGCTTTCGAGAGGCAGTGTCTTCGGCGCTCTCTCGGTTCGAATCGAACTCCCGAATCCGATTACATTAAATATTACTCGAACGTAGTCCTATACAACAGGGCCCGGGTCAACAGAATTGATAATTTCGTGATAAAACTTGTGCGGGGTCACATTGCCAGAGCTATGACCTCGACAAATAATTTGATCTTTGGAGGCTTCTATCCTAACGAACAATATTTTGAAAGTGCGCGCTTGAGTGGGTTCATTCCTCCAGAGGCATTCCTCTATTTAGACAGATGCGGTCTGATACAAGATAGATTGGCAATTCCGTTAATCTACCACTGCAGACGAAGTACCGTTGACCCGCGGCTCCTTTACAGTCGAGATAATGGGTAGTCGGGTCGGGTTGTTACATGCTTGTTTTAGGTTTAAGGGTTTAGGGTTTAGTTTTAAGTAGATTATTTGGTGGGGGTGGCACAAAAAAAAACACTATAATACTCGTACAATATATATATAAAAAAAAAATCAAAAAAAAAAAACAAAAAAAAAATTAAAAAAAAAGATAGGAATAGAGAAAAAATGATATTTAAGTCTTAGTTAAGTACACTAGTTTAAGATTCATTGTCTAGTTTTAGTTAGGTTAAGAGATATGAATAAAAATGAATTTAAAACAAAAAAAAAATGAAGCATTAATGTTTTAGAAATGAAAATAATGCATGAATAATGATGAAAATAAATGCAAATTAATTTTTCGTATATCAGGTTGTTGGACTTTGCCCTATTTTTTCCGTAGATTTCCCTTACTATTGGCCCGTGGACTAATTTGAAAAAATTATTTTTTTTTATTCCTGCAATTTTTGTCTTGTTTAAAGAAATGTTTATTTTTGAACAGTTTTTTTGTGTGGACCTTTCTTTTAATGTATTTCCTTTTCAAACCCAATTTTTATTACTCTGACAGCACTAATATCAAAGGGCACGGTAGTGCCCATCAGGCAAGTTCTGGCACTACACCCTTTTTACATCAACAATTTTTGACCTTCTATCTTCAGTACAAATGAAGTCAAAAACATCAAATTCCGAATATATGCTGAGCTAGGCAAGCACAGACCACTCACCAAATTTCAAATTTTGGCATAAGTGGTTTCAGAGATAAAAGGCCTCAAAAATAACAAAAATCGTAACTGACTGATTCACTAACATACTGACAAATCATCAAAATTATGTTGCACTTACCGACAACTTAGAATCTTGTAATTTTGCAAAACGGTAGGTCTTGTAATGCAAGCAAAACAATAAATCGAAAAATTGAGGTTTCCCTTTCAGGGAGCGCCCTCTTTTTGAGAAAAGGATTAATTTATATGGAGCACTTTCGATTGCTGTAGGAAACTGTTCCGGATAAACGAAAGCTCTATTTACGACTTCAAATTTGGTTTTAACGGGTATTTAATTATATATAATTCCATGACTAAAGTTAAATGGTTATCAACATCCCATCATGAATTTTAATTTTTAAGATGCATATATAATTTAAAAATGACAATAAAAAGACAATGGCAAGTTTTCTTTTTATTACACCCAATTCAAAAGGTTTTAAAACTTGAAAAGTGAACCCATCAAATTTTATTCAGTAGGTAATCATTAAATAATAATTTTTTTTAATTCAAATTGTAAATTTTTCATTATTATTCTACTTTAAATATTTGTTTTAAACCTTCATGAAGTAAGAACTTGGCGTACTCTGATTTCAAAATCTGATTTTCAAAATCAGTTTAAAAATTTCCAATATCTACATATTTTTGTCTCTAGGAAATCATCAGTTAGATTATTAGTTATGACATCATTGTACAAAATTTAAAAAAAAAATTTATAAATTAAAACGCCGAAAACACATAAAATTTTGCGTTTTATTATTCAATGGCATGTTCCGGATAAACTATTTGATTTTTTTTATTTTCCGGACCATTTGGAATGCATCTTTTTATTCCATGTGAAAGATTCACATCGGTGTTTTTTATTATAACTTGCAAGATAAAAATAAAAAACGCTTTTAAGCACAAGTTTAATGCACTTAAACCACATGAGAATAAATGTTTATGCAAAACAAAAACTTTTTTTGATTCAGTTGTCTTAAAAATTCACCGAATTCATAATTTACATTCTTTTTTTCTAATGTTGTTTGTTTATTCATTAAATTCTTTTTGTACTGGATAATAATTTCGTCTTTTCCATATAATGTATCATATTCAAATACAAAAGAAACACGCTCATAAATAATAATATGTGAAATCATTTTGGGAAAACATTGACGAATATGTGTCATTCGCGTCATTCGTGTAATCGTCAATGTTTTATGAGTTGAAACAGTGAGTTGTCATTTTTTTTTTGTTGGTGAAGTCCTGAGAGCAAACTCATTGAGCGTTTTCGTTGACATTCTAATCGTAACATAAAACATTATTTTCCTACATGAATAACTTGAATTCAAACCAACATAAATTTATTCATTTGTTTTGACTATTAAATTATTTAATTTCACTGAGGTGGAAACTTTAATTAAATGTTGTGTGGGTTAATTGGATCATTTATCAAAAACTCTTAACCTCGTAACCAAAATATAAAATTATTTCCATCAAAATATGTACATTCATGCATATAGAATTTAGTTTATTTGTCGGTTTATGAAAGTTGCAAATTTACGATAAAAATAACACTGTTCAACTGGCTTATTTTAACATTTTACACAGCATAACCAAACTAAATTGCATTGCCCCTAAAAAAAAAAGCAATAGCTACCCACATAAATCTAAAACCAAAATAATAGCGTGTTTGTAACAAAAAAGTTCTTATTGTTTTCATCCTAATATATCCAAGGAAAAAGTTGTTATGATGAAGCTTGTTGATGCACGAACCTCATTTCCCTGAGGCGAATTTTTCTATAGAATGATGGTTATGAGCATTAAAGACAAGGATCTTTCTTGGTGCAAAAATTATTATTATTCCCTTTCAAATACCTTATAGTATATACCTATAGATATGTATTTACCTAAATAACAACATCATTGAAGCTTTCTTCTTCTATAGTTGTCTTGCCAGTTGTTATTTTAGTAATTTTTTATGCCCAAATTCATCGCCTAACGACTCCTTGGTGGAAAACTATTTCTAAGAAGTTTCCTAAGTTTCTTGTTTTCGAGAAAATTTACCCCACTAGAGTGTGATAAAAGATTTCATTTAGGGAATTCGATTTTCGAAGAAAATTTTAAAGTTTGGTTACACGTTAATAAATATGTACATATATACTATACATAATATGTATGTACATATACGTACCTATCTATGTAAGAAGATGGAAAGAAGAAAACATAAAATAACACGAAAAACAATGTAAGTAGTAGAAGAAAGTTAGTAAACAAATCTCCCGTGTTGTGGAAAGATTTGTAGGAGGGATAATTTTTTCATACTTAAAACAAAAATGAATAAATTCAAGTCTTGTACATAAAAAGTAAACTTTTTTGGTTGCTAAAAATTTAATTTAATTGTAGATTAATTTCTTAGAAAACAGAGTTCACCATTTTGGATGTTTTTGGTCATTTTTTTGAGTGTTTTTCAATGATATCACTTGAAACGGGGATTAAAAAAATTTAAATTTGAATGGATGATTTGTACTAAATTTGGATAAAATTGAAAAGCAAAACTCGATTCTTTTTAACAACTTTAAAAATTTTATCATTTTCGACATTAATATGTTTTGTCTAAACTGTTATAAGCCAGCTAAAGTTATTTTTGGAAAAATTTGAATTTTGCCTCCAACGAATTACATACCTAAAAATCACTAATTCCAAGTTTTAAGAAAATCGCCTTATTAGTTTAGGGATGCCTTAAGTTGAAGTACAGGCAGACAGGAAAACGGACAAACTTACAGATAGACAGAATTTAGAATCAGGTCTGATTGTATCTCAATATCGATTTTTGTACGAATTCAAAACTTGCAAGTAAAAATTGAGATTCTTAACTACCACTTAATAGGACTTTGAATAAAGAGCTTTTTTAAAGGAACAAATTTGGGTAAGGGTTTTATGATTGATTATGTTTGTGTGAGACATATGTAAGAATGCTTAAAACCAAAAATACTACTAAATTAACCCGTACGTTTCTGACACACTGGACACTTCTTTTTCTTCGTTTTTTAATGTTTTCAAATTTCAACAACTGTAACAGCTAATTCCAGAGTTTTAAAAAATTAATTTTTTTTTGTTGCCATATGTTGAAATGAAATACATAACTTGCAATTCAAACCTCCATTCAAGTGTTCCGACAACAATTTCTTTTTCATAATTTCGAATGATAACTTTTTTGAAATTTTTTTTTAATTTTTTTTATTTTGTTTTTAAATTATTTTTTTGAAAATTTTTTATTTGGCAGTTTTTTGCAAAACGGGATAATTTTATGGCGTTTTTTGGACATTTTTTTTCAGTTTTTTTTGCAAATATTTTTTTTGAATTTTTTTGCAAAACTATTTTTTTTGACAATTTTTATTTAAATATTGAAATTCTGACCCAAATGATAGAGAAAAAGTACAAGGAAGAAATGTTCAGATTTTTTTGGCAATATTTCTATTTGATTGGAGTACCTTCGCCTTATGCGTTGTTGCTTAACGAACTGTGCTTTCTGTTTTTTTTTTTGTTGAAAAACTGAGGTAATAATAACTTCAGTTAAAGTTTCACCATAAGATTATGACAGTGATACACTCTGGCGTATACGCAACTTTTTTATTTCATTGAATTGCTATCAAATTTTCTCCATTTTTGTTTGTACTCTCTACATTGGCTTATTTGTTAGTTTTAGCGTCAGATTTGTTTTTCTAGTTCGAAAATCAATATTGTTTTGTTCACTGTTAAAATAAACATATTCAAAAATTAAGCTCTGTTTAGATAGTTGATCAAATTGAACACGAAGGTATAATGTATCTGTTACTAAAAAGTTCCGAAATGTTGAAATTCTATAAGTCTTAAAATTTTTTAGAACATTGGTACAAGTGAGATGTGTTTTGTTTTTATACTGCATTTATAAATTTTGTTTTTAAAATAATATTTGTGTCTAAAAATTGTTGGACCGCAAAGGTAAGGCACTTGTAATCAAAAAAAAAAAACTTTACTACAATACAAAATTTACCAATGTTTTTTAAAGAATTCTAACTCAATTCTAGAATTTCAATATTTCATTTTTATACATATTTTTGTTAACATACTCGTGCATACATTTTCCAACAAACATCTGCTTCTGCACATCCCAAGATTATATCAATTCAAAATAAAAACCTAAGCGTCTGTTAAAAAATTCTTTGACACACACAATAGCGGAGGAGTAAAACTTCTTCAATTTCCATTAAATTTATTATTTATACAAAATGAATAAAACGCTTCAACAGTTAAAGTTATTCTTCTTATTTAATTTCATAAAGAAGAAACTCTCCTTCAAATATCAAAAACATTTTCACCTAAGTGACTCCTCTGGGAGATAACACTCATGTCCCAATAGTTCAACAGCATATCATATCATCCAGCATCCAGCTCCTGCTCCTGCTCCAGCATCCACGAGTCACGAGTGCCAGACCAGTACCTACATACAAAATATAACCTACCAACCACCAACCTACCTACCTAGTTGTTGCTTTACTTGAGCATTTGTTGTGGAAGCAATGGAAACCGGAAGGCATATCGTTGGTATTGTGTTGGGCTTGTATTTTGGTTATTCAGCTCATGTTTATGGATGGATGTCTTTTGGGTTGAGGGCTTCTTCGTTATTGCTTTAACAAAACTTTCAATATGAATAGCGGTTTTGAATTTTTCAATAATAATAATTTTTTTTGTCGAACAAAATCGTCCCGGTTCAGGGAACTATAGCAACTTGGCAAATTAGATTTTTTGCTTTGTATTGGATTTTTAAGTGAATCAATCTTATTTTTTATAAGGATAGACATTGGGTATGTTATCTATGTACCAAACTACTTGTTTTTCAAGAAGAGTTTTTTATTATTTTTTTTCCATTTTGTCGGTTTTTTTTTAGTGTGGGGTAATGATTTTGAAACGTTTTAAAAGTTGAAGTTTAAATTGGTATTAAAAGATTTCTAAAAATGGTTGCATGTTTTGTTGTTGCTCTCTTTTGTGTTGCCCATGTACCGAAAAACTTCCCTTTATCTTAGTATATTCATCGAAACAACTGCTCAACAAAAACAACTTAACTCTTAACAAAAAAAGGTCTATTTATTCCCTTTCCCATTGTTTATAAAATGAAGCAGCACATAAACACTATTTTGAGTTTATGTATATATTTTAAATTCTTAGGATAATTTTTTAATCAAATCCTTTTTATCCACGTCACAAAATCTCTTGCAAACTAATTTTATGTCCTTTTTAAAATTAACTCCCAAAATGTCCGCCATAAACTTAACTAAGCCACACAATTTGTGTGAAAGACAAATTAGTTTCTTTCTTCATCAAAAAGGATTCCCAAAATTAGTAACTAATTGAAATCCAAAGAGACGTGTCGTCTTTGGGGTTTTAAAATACGTTAAAACCATCCAACGAGAACATGACCTTTTGTAATTATTTAAACATCTCTATAGCCACCGAGCCCACACCCTTAACAATGAACAGAATTATTTTCATACAAAGACTATAGTTACTTGTTTATTTCTTCTTTTTTTCAAAAACAGAATGTTTGAAATTGAAAAAAAAAAAAGTATAAAGTTACACATAAGAACTAGCGTTAATTTTGCACGTGCAAAAAACGTGTGACTAAAAGTCTCTCTATCTATTCATTTAAGGTTTGCAAAGAAAAATAAAATAGTAAACTAACTTAATTGTTGGATGAAAAAAGTTCGTTAAGTGATGGCTTTATTTCTAAGTTCCAGATGTGGTAAACTTTAAAAGAGTGAACATTATATTCCTGCCTTGAAGCATCAACTACAGTACATAGTTTGTTTTTCTGTTATGTTGTCGTTGCATAAAGTTTACAGGGACGCATTTTGTCTTCTACAAATTTTTATAAATTTCTTTTTTATAAAAATGCTTAAAATAAATTGTAATTTTGTTTTCTGTTAATCCAGTAAACAAAGAATTCTAATCCGATCTTTTGTGGATTTGTTCTTCTTTATTAAAATGTCGATGTTTAAATATTTAAATCTTAGTACCTATCTACTACATTCAATACTGATTTGTTACAATAGAAGTTTTTGTGAAACATTTTTAAGATACTCGTATATGTAGGTACATATGTTTTTGATATAATTTGCAATAATTTTAATTTAAAAAAAAAATTTTAAACCAAACTTTATGGATTTATTAATAAATGTAATTTGTTACTTATGTAACCTTCTACTAAAACTTTTTACATTTTCTTCTAGTTGCAATAATTAAAACAAAAAATATTTTTATATATAATATAGCTTTCTTATGGAGCATCGAAGAAACAACAATATATTTTAACTATTAATTTGTTAATACAAAATTAAAATTCATATGCGTTTATTGGAGTGGTCACACTTTCTAAGCTATCGGTCGAAGAAAGAAGTGTCTTGTATAATACTATTTAAATTTTATCATTAAAAAGTTATACTTAAAAAAAATTCAATTCTCCTTAAATTTTTAGCAGTGCACATATCAATAGGGATTTCTTACAGTTCCTTTAAAAAAATTAGCTATATGCACCAAAATCCAGCAAAATCCCGAGTTAGACTTTTTTGTTTTCCAATGTCTGAACTAAGAGGGGTAGTTGAATATTTTCATACCCCTAAATCAGTAATTTAATATGATATATTGGTTCAACAAAGCATCTGCTCAAAACTCAGGTTCTCCATTTTGATAAAAAAAAACTTTTAAATCCGACCATTTCAGTAGAACCTTTTTAATGCTTTTATTTTTAGCACATGCTATGAGCACATGCTCCAATTTAATCATAACCTCTTATATATTTTTTTTACTTTGGTTTTTCTAAAAAAAAAAAATTAAAAACGGATCTGTACTTTTTCTTAAATTTTTTCCAGCAAAAACGTTTTTAACACTCTAACACGATTTGCTTTGGAAACAAAATAATTTTTTTTTACAAGAAAGAGAATAAACTAAAATGGAAACGCCAAAGCGTATGTCCGATTTATTGTGATAATAGATCTACCAGATTTAGTCCAAACATGTTAGCGTGCTCAAATTTTGATCTGTTTCTGAGCCTGGCAAAAGAGGGAATAAATTTTTTTACCGTTGGACAATTTCTTCGGACAAAAACTTTAAATTTCTTCATTTTATCAAAAGAGAGAAAACCAATAATGGCTGATCTTTACATATATGTAGTTATCTTTTTATAGTATTTTATTTTCAAAAATATATTGTGTTAAAAAATCATTGAAATAAATTTGTTTAAATTAATTTACAATTCTTTTAAATTTAAATTAATTTTCTTCCACTTGTTGTTTTTTTCCTAGGCAATTCCACACTCCTTGTTAATTATACATATATTCAAATGTAAATTGAAATTTGTCAAATATCCAGTTTGCATATTATGTACATATAAACATTTATAATTTATTAAAAATTATCTGATGAACAAAACCACACATGGGACCCTTAGGACTTCTCGCCTCTTCAAAGTTCTCTACGTTTGAAAACATATCCGGCACTGCGCTGTAGTGTTAAGTGTTTACCACTGTATCAAAAGCTAGGGTATTTGAATCCTTTGGAATATAATATGGTCCTTTATTATGAGTGTCGACGAGGGTGTATTGAATGCTGTTGCTTAAGTTTTATATCACCTTTAATGGCATATTTTGTGTGTGTATTTTATGATGTGACCATTTCGTTGAGAACGATTATTATTAAGCTCAGAGTTTGATATAGCGGATATGGGAGGAAGAAGGGGAAGGGGAAGGCTTTCACGACAAATTCTATCTTCATCGCAACTTATAAATCTCTTTGGAAAAAAAAAAGATGTGTAAATATACGTTTTCGAGGATATATACAAGTAGCTATAGCTATATCCATAAGTTATAGCTTTATGGCGGATGTTGGTTGTGGCAGAGACAATTATTAGACAAACCCATATTATTTTGCCCACCGTATATGGACTTAAGATAATGTGCATCACTTAATGTTTCATCTAATGGGTAACGAAACGATATTATGCATGAAGACATTTTGTGATATACCTATGAACCTTTTGGTTTTGCTAATGTATTGCTCTCTTGTGTATCAAATGTTCTTATACATTTTGTTGTTTTATATTTTTCTCATTATACCAAAGAGTCATAGTCAATTTAATGTTAACCTTAAATATTTCATTACGGAAGCAATAAAAATTCAAAGTGAAAATAAACTGCTGAAATGCTTTTTATGACAAAATAATTTATAGCAAAATGAAAAATAAAACACGAATTTTTATAAAACGTATTTCAATATTAAGGATCAGTTATTTTGTGTGTTGCCCATTACATAAAATGTAACCATAAAAGTTGTTGCCTCAAATTGTTGCTTCCAATTATACTCGATTTGAAAAAAAAAAATAGAGAAATTCAGTAAAACACGTAAAAGTTCTACCTCGAAAAATATGAATAGCATACTTGATTTCGGGCACTCAAATTTCAATTACGTGACATGAGTAATTGAAAAAGGGTCAAGGCTGGTGCTGTTTGCAAATGATAAATTCAGGAGGAACTGACAACAAAAGTGAAACAAATTGGTAACAAATACTCAGCTAACCTAAAAAATATCAGCAAAAGAAATGGAAAATATAGGTAGGTACAAACGTGTATGAGAGAATCGGAAACCAAAAATCTATGTTAATAGCGGTATTTTGAAAAAAAAAAAATTGATTTAATATTTTTGATAACTTACAAAACCAGACTGAAAAAAATTCTTGGAAATCGTTATAGTCGTTTTCGAGATAAGTATCATAATATTAACCGTTAAGAAGATATAACTAAGAAACACTAGAACAAGTATCATATTTAAAAAGAAATATTAAAGATTTTTTTGTAGGATGTGCCGTTCTTGAGATATGGGTTAAATCACGTTCTTTAAGATGACAGCTGAAGAACAGCGGTACCATTTTTTAAACTTTTATTCTATACATCTTTCAATTTCAATCATAAAATTGAGGAGTGATTTTGCAAAATAAAAACCCTCTTCCGGCCTACATTTTGATGATGAGCTTAATTCTATAATATCACTGTATCACAAAATAAGAACACCATTCCTTTTTTTTGAAATATCTATTGAAGTTCTAGATAATACTTTTAATTTTTCATCACCATTGGTAAAAGCACCTTGTAAAAGCACCTTCCTTGGCAAGCCACTTGGATTTCAAACAGTTTATTTCCATTTTTGTAGTCACTTGTCTTTTCGTTATTGTCAAATTCCAAATCCAAGATGCCTTGCCTGGCACACCGCACGTTGTGTAATATCAAAATTTAAGAACTTTAATATAAAATCGAAAATCAATACACGGCTCTGCCCTTGGGAAGTACGGTTAGTAACAGTTTTTTTTACGAAATAATTTAATTTAGCCACTTTAGTATATATTATATTAGAGCCATTTTTGAAAATTTCAAAATACGAAAGTTAAATGGAGGTTAAACGACAGATAAGCACTGGAAATTTATAATTGAATGTTAATAGATGTGTCTTATTTCGAGATTTTTTTTTTAATAGCGATTTTGAGATATTTTTTTATGAAGCGAACAATTTGATTACTTGATCGAACATTTTGGTCCTTCGAGCCAGATATATATATTTAAAAATATTAGATATATATATATATTATGTATTAATAAAGTCTAACCGTTGATAAGATTTTCTTAAAACTTTTTTCCATCGTTTTTGGAATTACCCCCAGGCATTTTAAAAACAATTTTTTTTCAACCAAAAACCAACTGCCGTTCATTCTTTTTGGGCATTTTGAAAAAATCTTATGCAGACTCAAAACGTTTCTTAAAATTTTCAATCGATTACATCTTAAAGCTCTGACATTATGGTGTAATGTGAGGTTTGATTTTGAAAAAAATTACCCAATTTGCAACATAATCTCAAATACATCTACCTAAGATTTTCAATTTTAAAAAAAGGTATATCTCAAAAACCTGAACTGATGGAATTTTTTTAATTCATATTCAAATTTACCAAAACCAGAAACCTTAAAAAAAAATATTTTGGTTGTTCTGACAATTTCTTTTTATAAATATAATAGCCAAAATTTTAAACTCATTGAGCCCCCAGTTCCACTTAAGCTAAAAAGTTGAAATTTTCACGTTTTAACATAAAATACATACATAACAATTTTTTGTGAGTGAGAAACAGCTAAAATCTAAAAAAAAAATATGTATTTGAACCAACATAATGTAGGTACTACGATTTAAATTTGTATATCAAACTAGTTAATTAAAACTCCACAGATATATCAATCCGTTGTTCATGTACATAGTCAAGTTTCAAAAACTAAGGAGCAAGTAAGTATGACCCCAATCCTGCATTATATTTTAATTTCCATTGAATTAAATTTAAACTGGATACAAAAAAAAAACAGGACTGAAAATATCTCGTAAAAGAACCCAAATCAAACTGGTTTATCTTTTCCCTCTCCGAATAAAAAAATAATCTCCCCATCATGTGTGGCTAGATCCGAGTTAATCAACCGTTATTAAAAATTAATCACATCCAATCTATATATATGTATATAAATATTAAAGCACAACTTCTTTTTATACTTCATACAAAAACATTCCACATCCTTACCGGAAAGGTAAATATCCCTACCAAAATACACGCAGTTTGTATAAATAATAGATTCAATATCCCAATCCAACCGTTTATTGCCAGTATCTCAATTTAATTAAATTAATCCAATACAAAAACATCACACTAACTTACCTACAGCAGTTATAATGCCAAAAAATCGTATTACAGGTCTCAGACAGTCAAAGGGCTCTGCAGTTTGACGACGTCTTCGATTTATTTGGTTCATTTTATGATCTCTTATTACAGTATGAGAATAATATTTTATTTTATTTTATTTTATTTTTCTATGGGCCAACTCAGCCCCCCTCACACACCCTTAACACACAAACACTGAACTGAATAATTTGAATTATCAGCACAAAAAAACGCAAGGACCGACCTTTCCGAGTCAATATGTTTTCCGTATCAGACAACAACGACGACGACGGCCAGGACGACAGTACCGAGAAAAGTTGAATAACTTCGACGAAGGCGACGACGGCATCCAAGTAAAAGTTTGTGTCGTTGTCGGCGACAACATTCGAAACCAATAGCCAAGAATTCAAAGGACATTCAGATCTATTGCCAGTAGTACCACCAATGCCAGTGCCAGTACCAGTGCCAGTTTCAGCTTCAAGCCCCCAACCACTACAACTACCACCGAGGATGTATTTTTGCAATTTTTTGTATCCTGTCCAACTTGTAATTCGCATATATTTGTAGTTTTCATCATAAGTTACCGACATTCGGTACCATGCGTTGAATATAAATCAAGTTTGTTTTTCTTTGGCAGGGATTCCAAAGGATGTACTACATAAAAATCCACTCCAAAAACGAATGGTTATCCTCTTTTGGTAACAATAGTGCTACTCTTTGCCGTCGTTGTCGTCGTCGGTTGTCTCGTGCCCGTGCCACTGTACATACACTTTGAACTCATTCATTTCAACATTGTACATTAAACATAATAATTTACGAAAGCATCACAGAATAATTACGATTCTTGTATTTGCTTTTTAAAACCCCAATCTCCCGAAACCTCATACAACAGCGGCGGCGGGTGTACACTGTACAGATTGCAGAGCTATATAAATTTTATGATAACAAAATGAAAATATTACGCGACACAATTAGGTAGTTTAAAACTTTTGTTCTTGTTAGGCTTTCGAACGAAATAGGCACGTTTAGTATACAATAGTTAATAGTGAATTTTGCGTAACTCCTTTGCCATTAAATCTAACACGTTATTTTGTGAATAATTCGAAAGATACCGCTGAAACCATGTTGGTACTTCCGAAGCCGAGAAGCGAATGGTATTTATTTGGCAGAACAATAGTCCATTGCATGTAGAAGCTCAACAATTTAACTACTTTTTAGTGTGACCATTTTATGTTTCTTTTTCTTAATGAGAATATTTCGTTTTTTTTTTCTTTGTTGATTTCAATAGGTCCTATATACTCTACAGAGATAAAGATAGAGCTTTAAAAATCAGTAGACCCTTTTAAATTAGTAATCCAGAATTAAGCATCCATTTCTTTTCTTAAAAAAATTCTGATTTTCAATAATCGCCTTTTAAAAATTCTATTCTGGAAATTTTTGTTTGTTTTTAAATAATCTATTATACCAATACCAATCATCCTAAACAGCATATACAAAAACTAGAACTACTCAATCAATGTAGAGGTTCATCTTATTCTATTCGGTCATCGCTAAAATACTTTGCTGTAGAAGTTCTAAAATAATATAAAAACCTTGGTCTTATTCTAACAAAAAAATTGAGTATGGACGGAATTACAAAATCAAGAAAGTCATTAAAGAAAGATATAAAGAACAGTAAAACTTATTATTTAAACTGCTGAAATAAGCCAAAAAAAAATTTTAAGCTATATACTGAAAATACGAATTAAAAAAATTAAAAGTCGTTAGATTTTTTTTAAACAATAATTTTGTTTACATTACATTTTTTAAGCATTTTAAGAAAAAAAAATGTATTGCATATAAGTACCTAATAATATACACATTAAAACTGAATTTCCAAAAAAGTATCAGTCTATTTTCAAAATACATATTGAGTTTTAAAAAAAAATGTTTGGAAAAATTTTGATATGCAATATGTATTCATTAAACAATAAACATTATGTTCATTAAACAGTTTATGAGAAAATCGAAAACCGAAAATCCGGTACCGTTAGTAACGTTTTTGGAGAAATATTGTTTAAACAAATAACTTTTTACAAAACTCTAATGAAAAAAATTGTATCAAAACCATTAGAACAGTTATACGATAGGTAAACCTAGCTAAACAAATTAATTTCGTCTAATTACCAAAAAAAATTAATTTTAGGTCTGATTTTTTTTATAAATCGACTTCGTTCCAATCCATATGAACAATAACATGGGGAATTATAAAAGATATTTTTGAAATGGGCCTTATGGTAACAAGTTGATAGGTCAGCAATTAATTACTACATGGTAAATTATGTTATTTTTCAATAAAATTTGCTTTTAAAATTGAGTAAATAATAAAAGTTAAATCCCGTTTAAATTTAACAAAAAATTAACTCTTAATTGAGAGTTGACTTAAATTTAAAGAATGATTAAAACCAAATTTAAAAAGTAAGCCAATAAAAGAAGAAAAATAAATTTTTTTTATATGTTTGTCACACTATTATGATGGCAGAGGGTAGATTCTGGCAGTGTATCATATTTAAACATATTTATACCTATAATGCGAATCTCTCGTTGGCTCTTCTCTCTGCTGATGGGAAATTGTTTGTGGTGCTTATTGCTCGTGCCCACGCTCATAAAAGAAAAGCTTTATGTTTTCCCGGCACACCAAACAAAATATGTACTGTACATATCTATAGAGCAAAGTAGGAAATTTTGCCATTTCCTTTAAAATTGGCGGCATGGACAAGCCAATATAAATTTTTTTGGCTCCCATAGAAGATGGATGGATGCATGGGCCGTAACTTGTTCAAAGTGCTTTGATAAGTTTGTTGTAAGCTATCGGGACAATCTTCTTATCTCAGCAGAAGGTTATGCTTCATTATTATTTTGGATGATGTAAAAGAATATTGACAAAATGATGTAGCATAAGAACTTTATCTGCATACATATAAAAGTATGTATATTTTTTTTTTAAATGTGTTGTTATCGTAAAATATTCACCTGCTAAAATTTAAAAAAATATAAATGTAGGTACGATTATACATATTTTAAGAAACTTCATATGTGTACATACATATTTGTGTATATAGCAAATCTTCGTATACATTGCTATTAGTCTCATTATAGAAATCAACAACAATGCAGAATCTATTTTAACATCAAGCTCATTTGATTCGATTGCTGATTTGTTAATAAAATTAAACCTTAAATTTAAACATATTATGTAGAGGTGTATTTATTTTGATATAATATCTATGTATTTATTTCATACAAATCTATGACTATATGTAGTTTATTTAATATCAATCTCAATAATCATTATGAACATTGTACAATAAATGTTTATCCATTCATTTAATACGAATACGTATTCAGTTTCTCAAAATACGAGTTCATCCATCAACAAGATGTTGAGATTTAAAAAATGTGTGCCCTATAAACTGTCAACTTTCATCTGTCAACGCGGTGATTTTTAATAAATAATAGTATAAAAATTTTTACTGTTATTGTAAATTCCAGAAATAATAAAATTGTAAAATGTACCTGTAAAACTTTGAATTTTCGTTGATAGATTTTTTTTTTTAATTAAAAGTGTGTTTCTTTAGCTATTCCGGATAGAGGAATAGAATATATGGAAAAGACGAAATTATTATCCAGAATACAAAGAACGAAAAGAATATCGAAACAAAACTAGAAGGAAAAGAATGGCAGTCAGCACTTCGGTGAAATATGTATAAAGAAAATTGAATCAAAAAAGTTTTTCGGCACGAGTACGATAACTTGGGCGCCGAAAATTGATAACAGTTACAAAAGTGTAGGGGTCAAAAACAAGCATTTTTTACTATGAGAGGGGGGGTCTATCTTGCCCCGTTTGGGCGGGAGGGGCAATTTTATGAAAAGAGTACTAAAAGTGGAAAAAATCATTAAAAAATAACGGTAATACTTACAGTTAAGTTTAATATTGTTTTTTACAGCCAGTATTTGTACTATATGCCACTTTTTGAATCAATCAAAAATTATGCACAGTTTTCGAATAAATGAGTTTCAAACACAAAATTCAGGAAAAAAAAAACACAAAAAAAAAGTTTGAAGTGTAATTTCTCAAAACCATAAGATTTAATATAATTTATTTTTATAGATTTTTCACTTTTAGTAAAAAAATGCTTGTTTTGGACCCCTCTACAAAAAACCGTTATCAATTTTCGGCGCCCAAGTTATCGTGCTCTCCCCAGTTTTTGTTTTGCATAAATATTTATTCTCAAATTGCAAAATTGATTAAAATGAGTATATTTTATATTTATTCGACCTGTACTGTAAAGCGTTTTTCATTTTTATTTTGTAAGTTTCAATAAATAACACTGATGTGAATCTACCATACATATATATTCCTTTTATTCCTTCTTTCACATGTAATAAAAATATATTTTAAATGTTTGGAAGGAATGAATAAACAACGTACATAATTATTTATCCAGAATGTTGCATTAAATAATGAAACGCAAAATTCGTATTCAGAATATTCAGAATGAATAAAGAAACACGCTCTAAAAGTACCTTTCCTTTGATTTTAACTCCCTTTTCGAATGCTCACGCTACTCCGTTGCTCCCCTTACTGTATGCTCAGTACAAATTAACCTTCAGACATCTTAGAATTTTGTTAAATAAAATTTATGAATACATGGTATTAAAAGAGCGTAAAGAATTAAAAAAACAAAAAATTTCTATTTTTCTAGTTTGCCGATGTTGCGGAAAAATTCTAAGACATACAAGATTCTAGCATTTCCCCATTTAAGAAATTTACAGTAACATATCGATACATGACGTGTTGAAATATCGAAAATTCACAATTAATATGCGAAAATAGTCTAGCCAGTGAAGGTTAAAATATAATAGGTGGTCTCAAGCGAATGTCAAAAACCACGAAAAGTATAGCTTTCCGAACATAAAATGTGTTTCCACCATTTTGATTCCTGTTGCTAGCTGTCAGTTCACGAAAACCAAACGAAAGGCATCGAATCGCAATTTTGGGGCCGTCATATAAATTCCTTGTACTTGTATTCGGTTTTTCTCCATTTTTTTTTGGCAAAATGAGTGTTGTTGGTCTTATTAGCTTATTTTTTTAATGGAATTAGGAACCCATCATGCAATGATCTTAATTATTTTCTTTTCATAATCATAACTGCACAAGCTCTTTTTTTAACAAACTTTTAAGATGGCCTTACATTAAAATGTCATTTAGATACGGTTATAAGGTTTCAAAGTAGCCCTTTCAGTTTATCAGTGGATGATCCGCTGTTTCAAGTTCAATTATATTCAACGAAAATTTCGTGATACTTTTTTAGAAAGGATGTTGCGATTTGTTTTTTTTTTTCTCTTGGAAACCAACACTATCTATAAAAACGAATATTAGAAAAATTAATTTAATTTGTTTAGTTGAAGTGTGTATTCTTATTTAGCCGATATGAAGTTAATTTATTTTTGAAGATTTATAGAATCATTTTGAATGAAAGATAGGCCGCGTCTTTTGTTTGATAAAAACTAAATAGTTAGATAATTTTCCACCATCTAATAGCACATTTTATTAAATCCCAAAAAAAAAGCGTAGTTTTGATTGTCAACTCCATTTTTCTTAATTTAGCTATATTACTAAAGATATATTTCAATATTTCAAACTGCGCCAAAATTGTTGTGATACAAAATTTGTGAAAAAATCAAATTTAAAAAAAAATCGAAAACTTTTTTTTTTAATTTGAGACTAGTATTGGTGATTATATATTTTTTTAGTCGTCGTAGCCAGCTCTATTTAAAAATAATAAACAATATTACAATAAAATATTACAAAATATTGTTTAGATGCACGTTAAATTTAATGGCAGTTTGAATTAATTTGAAATGAATTTTCTATTATTAAAATTCTAATTTTTAAACAAACACTTCTCGACTATTCGATACACATAAATTAAAGTCTTTCCTTCCTGCATTAAATAAAACTTTCAAAAAATAAATAAATGAAACATGTAAACTTCCATTGCATATTTAATTAAAACAAAAAAAACATACATAGGTACATACATATGTACATACATACAGAGAAACTGAAACTTCAAATGAGCAATTTGGTTTTGGATGCATCACAGCACTTCTCATCAAGTTTAAAAAGTCTTTGAATATTTTGTTACAATAAATCCTACTCTGCTGCAAATTGAGCAATTTAACTGTACTGACAATAGAAAACATGATTATATTGTATATTACATTAAATTTACAAAATATAATATTTCAATCCATACTCGTAGCTCTCTGTATTGTTTGTTTTTTCTTTCAAACTTTTTCATAAAAAATAAAATTTTTAGTTTGGATGTTTAAAATAAAAACTATAGAATAAAAAATGATAATATACCAGAGAGGTATTCGTCAAACCCCATTTGTTAAAAACATTAATTTGGCTTTGTCCTGAACTTATTTAAATGTTTTAGAAGTTCGCCGCTTAGGTAATTGAGAAATTAGATCTTACGAGCTTGATGCAATTTGGTTAATAGATATAGTACTCAATTACTGAAAAATACTTCAAAATAATAGATTAATGTATACGTTTGACTTGGCAGACTTCATGAGCTGCACTAGTCCATTTTAGGTTCCATAAAAAGAATCCTGTTTTTTTTATAAAACCTGAAAAAATCTATTTTTTTTCAACTGGGAGCCTTTAAAATGATTTCAAAACTTAAACCTATCTTAAGCATTTCTTTTGATACATTGCACGATCTTTGCGAGTTACGTAAGATACAAAGAGTAATCTTCTACAAAAAAAAATTACGAAAGCTACTGAATAGGTATTTAGTAATTTTCAGTGTTATATAGGGCGCCAATTTTTTTTGGAACTTGTCCCATTAATATAGTTAACAAATGATGTAAATTGATAATATTAGTTATAATCAAAAACTCCTGGATAAAACAAATACAATGACACCAAAACCAGGAGGCCTGTCGACACGTTTTCTGAAGTCAATCCGGCGAACCCCACAAGTGGAGCCTTAAAGTGAAGAAGGAAGTAGATTTGAAGGGTTGTGGCCCCACTTCGGAGGAGGGAGTTGCAAATATTACCGGAATGAAATCAATTAAATTAGTTTAAAAATGCATGAAAATTAATACTCAGCAATGAAATAATTTGCATTTATTTTTTCTTATGCATAGATAACAACAAAAAAAGAAAAACTCAAAACATATTAATTTAAAAAATAGGTGGCCTTGGATAAAACCTATAATTTTATTTCTATACCTAGATTGCAACTTTATATACCCACTTAACCAGGGTCAAAGTTGGATTAGCACTTATAAAGCTCACATTAACGCTCGTAAATCTCTGACAAATTGTTATTTCTTTTTTAGTAGCTATTCCCTTTTTTATCTTCTTTTATGTGCGTTAAAGGTTTTATATTTTTCATGTACATTTTAACGAACAAAATAGTTGTGTGTGCTCGTAGAAGTTAAATTCTTAAATTTCAGTATATATGTTTCCTTGCTCTTTTTTTATGTTTTATATACATATTATGTATATTATTTTCCATTTATACTTTTTCAACTCCCAAAAAAAACTAAACAACTCTTCAAAATACATCCCCAAATTAAATATAAAATAAATAAATAATATAAAATAAAATAAATTGGAATAAAATAAAATAAAATAAAATAAAATAAAATAAAATAAAATAAAATAAAATAAAATAAAATAAAATAAAATAAAATAAAATAAAATAAAATAAAATAAAATAAAATAAAATAAAATAAAATAAAATAAAATGAAATAAAATAAAATAAAATAAAATAAAATAAAATAAAATAAAATAAAATAAAATAAAATAAAATAAAATAAAATAAAATAAAAAATAAAATAAAATAAAATAAAATAAAATAAAATAAAATAAAATAAAATAAAATAAAATAAAATAAAATAAAATAAAATAAAATAAAATAAAATAAAATAAAATAAGATAAAATAAAACATTTATTGAAATGTTGTACTAAAAATTGAAGAAGAAAAACAAAAACAATAAAGAACGTATTGTTTTTGTGCACTGTATTGAATTAAAAAACTTGCAATTGCTTATTACTAGAAAAAGAAGTTATTGGAAAATAGAAAAAGAAATAAATTTCTAAATTAGGGGTATTTTTTCATAGTTAAAAAATCAAAGTTGTTTCATTATTAAATAAAATGCATGCACCGTTTAGAATCATACCATTAGAGCTGGTCATAGTTCAAAACTACCAAAATTTTGTCCTAGATCTACAGTAAATTAGATTTTATTGATTTGACAGTTCTTTTATGTCAAAATATGAAAAAAGCAAATGTTTGGGAGCATTGTAGATCTCTATCACTTTGGGTATGAACTACAGATAGCTGTGAGTTGCACTTCGCCAAATTTCTAGGAACAATTAAAATAAGAAATTCAAATTCAATTCTACTAAATTTACTTTTCCGTTTGATTTTTTTCCAAGATTGACTGTAGGTACTTATTATTTAAAACTTAGTTTATATTCGCATACAAATAAGCGTTAGTTGATCTAGAATAATTCATTTATGAGAAGCAAATTATAATTATTGTCCCTGCCACTTAATCTGTAAAAACTAGTAAGAAATGTTTACTAAATCATGCACTTATTCATTTCCATATAGGGGGTATGATGATGAGCACCTCGAGAGCACAATGGACTTACTGAGATCCAAAAGTGAGTTAATGTGGCTTGTATCATAAAACCCTTAAAGTCTTACCTGTACAGTATATAAACTTAAATAGTTGAAGTTCAATAAAATGCTAAATAAAACACTATTTCAATTTAAATTCAAATGTTGAAGAGTCTTTCTTTTTTTAAACTTATCATCGTTCACAACATACCAAACATTCCGAACTAGGTATCCGACTATACCCATATTTTTATCTGTATTTACAAGGCTGCTAGACAAAGTGTAAGTTCATGCATGCACATATACCGTTATAAGAGTTGCGGGTGTATAAATGTATGTATGTTGCGTGGCACAAAAATTGAAAAGTAATTCAAGTTTTCCGACTGAACCAATTTATTTGTTTGTTTTTTTTTTTTTATTTTGTTTAAATATGTTTTCATCTAAATTAAACTCAAAGTTCATTGTCCTTTTTCTTTTTTAAAATATTTGTTATTGCAGCAACCATGTTTACTTCCGGTAGTGCTAGTTTTTCTTCCGGTTGAAAATCTGTGCGACGTTCGATGTGCAACCAAGCCCTTTCGGTGTTTAAGGAAATGGGCGTTTGCAGCCACATCGAATAATCTATTTTCAGTGAACCAGTCAATAACTGCGAAAAGAAATAGGCATACATATGTGTATACATTCACTTTTATTTTATTTTTTTTTTTACATACTCGTACTATGCGGTAAAATGACTAATTTACCTGATCGAAAGGCGTGTGTCCTATGTAAAACATCGATTTTAAAATTGATGGTTTAACTTCGGTTATATTTTGTCCTTGAATAGCTTGGAAATCATTTGGTTCGGTATCCGTCACATTGAGTTGTTCAAATAACCAATCCTTATTGTTTTTTATATAATTGTAAAAAACCTGCAAAGAATTAAAAATTTAAATTTATAGTTTAGTACCTAGTTCTTGCATACCTTAAGTGATTGTTTTCCTATATTCGATGTCAAAATATCACTCGCCAAAACTTCAGCAATGCAATGAGCAGAACCGACATCAAGTTCCAAGGGATAGTTTACCGGAGGGCTGTAAGCACATCTCTCACTTGTTTCATCTATCTTTACGGTACTAGCACCACTAAGTCCAGCTTCCGATAGAAATTCTCCCTCAAAAAACACACTCTCCTTAGCTTGAACTAAAAACATATCAATTTGCTCAGTATGCTTATCGTCCTCGTCTAGCGAACAAATGGCCTCGGAAAGAGAATAGCAAATAGTTGCCTTTGCATCATTCTCATCTATAAATGAAACATTACACAGAAAAACAATAAATTCATCCTCATCGCAATCGCAATCGCAATCTCAGTCTCATACTCTTCTCGAATGCCTCTGCTTTTTTAATCAATTCGGTATACAAGGCACCGAATACAACTTGCAATAAAACAGAATCACCTAAAAAGCACAAGAGAACGAACGATTTTGAATTCATCACGCAGCTTCAAATGTAACATTGATGGACATACTCAAGGGCTTCGTTGACACAGAAATAATGTCCTGTAACAAAACTGTGACTTTATATAGACCTTCCGGAATACATTCCCACATCTCGGATACACATGTCAAGGCAAGTGACATGGCTTGGTACATACTTGCTCCAGTTTCCACCGCATTTATCAACATATCAACAATGCAATCGAGGACAGGATAAACCAAGTGCATGATGGCCTCTAACCAGGGTGGACGTTTTTGGTTCCACACCTTAAATTAGGTAGATATACATATATAGATATTGTTTAACCTCCACATCTTTGAGACAATTTTGTGCAGTTTGAATCACTATTATTGATTGATTGCTTACCTGACGCTTGTCAAGACAATCGCACCAGCTAGGTGGAGCATTTTCCAAAGCGCTTATTAGGCATGTTTTGATGTCAGTTGATTTGCCAATAGAGACCAAGATGTATGTCAACGAGAGTACTATTTGACTGTTTGTCTGTCCAACTGGGTCTAGAATAAAGAATTATTTCTTGAAGTAAATTCCTTATACATGATGGTATTTGCACAAAAACTCTACACATAACATACATACCTAATTCATCGATTATGAGTTCAGCAGCATTGAAGCACTCCCGTCGGCATAAGAAGGCTCCACACTTTTCATGACTTTGTGATTCGGTAAATGACAATTTAGCTACATTTTTGAAGTTTTCTGCTGATGGAAGATGTTTCATTAAATGAGGCAAGATGATGGATGATAACTTAGCGTCCCGCATTAGTATAACCTTTAAATAAGAATTCGATAGAAAAACAATACCTATAAGCAAATTTTATTCATTTTTTTTTTTCAACAATTTCATTTTTAAAAAATTATTGCAAAATTGATATATTTTAATTTTTTTTATATAATATATGAAGCCCTAATTAATAAACGATTTAAATTGATCATATTTTTAGGATTGGTCAACGAGGTTGGAGAAATATTGAAAAATGTGAGTTCACCACATATGACAACGTTGAAAAACTCGCAAGAGAATTCACGTTTTCAATTCTAGCACGGAGTATCTATTGATCCATGTATACATATGTACACGCAACTTCATTACTTCCAAGGCGACACATTTTTTAATTAAAGGCCATTTGCGGGTTTTAAGGAATTTTCAAAAAGAAATATAGAAATTAATTAAAAATTGGGAAAAAACAAGAATGAATTAAATGAATATGAAAAATCATAAAATTCATTATTCGAATTGCTAATATAGGCCAATAATATTTTTTGTTTGAAAATTTTGTACCATATCCATTATATTTACCAAAAGTATGTCATGAATTATGAAAACAGAACATTTCCAAATTTTCTAATGTTGGGTAAAATCGCAACCAACTAAAATTTTTTGCCCACCCTGTTCTTAATTGGCTTTAATTTTCGAAACTTTTGGGCATATGTATGTACCTATATCTTTACACAGTATTTTTACTTTATACATACTTTAACTAAAAATGACCAATCCGCTTCCGGAAATCCCAATAGAACTTTTAATTCCAAAGCAATAGCAGTGTTTGCATTCAAATCAGAAAATTCAGTGACCCATTGACTGGAGTGATCTTTTGGGAATAATCTAGGCAGTACAAAAATAATCCAAGCACTTGGTAGGCCTTGGCGCGATGAAAACATTTCCATATTTGACAAGCCCTTGCGAAAAACCTAAGAAAAACACGAAGAGATGTTGTTTTTTTTAAGTTCATTCAATATAAATGTATTTATAGTATGTTGTGAATTTTTTTTTGTTTTTGTATTTTTTTTTTAAGAAAATCAAAATTAAAACCTTTGAAAGAACCCCAAGAGGCGCTCCTCGCAGCAGTAGACAATAAAAGAGCTCTCGACACTTTGCATGGATATCTCGTATAATGATGCTCTGGTTATTAATACGGAGTCCTGCTTAATTTAAATTTTTTTTAAAAATAAACTTGGATGTGAAAAAAGAACTTAATAATTATATACTTACACAATACATACATAATTACATATAAAATTACAGGTAAAGTGCTGTGCAAAAAAATTTCTCAAACTTTTGCTGTATGATAGCATTTAACCTAATTTACATATAAGCTGCTTCTTTAGTTTTCTATACTATTTTGAAAAAGCATTTTGATTGGAGTGGAATTTAGCCGTATTTTATTAAGTACAATACAGACAATTTGTCCGCTGAAGTATGAACAGCCACCAAAGTCATAAAACTTGTTTGATTTAAAAAAAAAAAACTAAATGTCAAATTCGCTTTCTTTCATCAAAATCCAGGTGCGCTATTGTTTAGTTTTCTTCAGCATATTTTGTATTAATGCATTTTTTTAGATATTTTTTTTTTAATTTTTGTCCAATTTTTATTTTTATCGTTTTAAGAGTTGATTTGAGAGACTTATACATGCGAGTTTAGATGCGTTCCATTGGACTTTGCAAAGTACATTGTACCTATAGTTCTTCCAATTAGATGATGAATGGAGTTTTTTTTCCGAATGTCGAATCTAATCTCAAAATGAATTATCATTTTGGATTGGAGATATCTAAATTCTAACCGTCATCGCTACCAAACACTTTGAGCAAAGTGACGCCTCACTTGAAAAAAAATTCTTGCTTTTTAAATTAAATAGTAGGTGTGTTTTTTTTTTTTTTTGCAAATCCAATATGAATATTGTCCTTTATCGCATCTTTAGCAAAAAAAAATACCCCCATATATTATGTATTTTCTTGAAACTCAACTATTTTGATTTTGAGAATAATTTTTAACACAGCACTTTTTGGCTGTTTGTTAGGATGTTCGTTAACATCCCAAGATATAAGCTATTATTTTGCTAAAACACTGAACATTTTAATCCTAAATCAGTTCACATTCCAACAAAGATATTTAATAGCTTCACAATTAAAAAAAAAAAATTGTTTTAATTTTATGATTTTTTTAGTGCAAATTTTGATAAAAAAAAAAGTAATTAATCAAAAATAACAACAAAAAAAATTAGAATACTTTATACATTTTGAGGTAGGAGTTAGTGGCCTTGGCCTCCGATAATTTTTTTTTTGTCGTGAGTAATTTATTCTCACGACATAAACTTTTGATTTTGGGCATGGGCTTACCAAAAAAATGAGTTTGGGAAATAACGGACACCCTAGTATTCATATAGTATGTATGGTAAACCAACAACTTACCAACATATGCCTCTCCGCTTTCACAAATGTGAGGCAAAAGCTCAGATATGCAAAAAAGCAGGTTGCATATATCAACCAAATGCAATTGAGACCGTGCTGTGCTTGTTACTATCTGAGGTGTAAATAAAAAAAGGTTTTTTTTTTAAATTAAAGCTAGGTACTCTGCGTTAACATTATTGAAGTGTGTACATGCGAGTAACGAACTGTTAAAACACTTAGCGTCTCGTTAAGCATTCCAGCAAAAATGCGTTGAGCCATCTTTGGGGGAACAGAGTTCCATAGATCATCCTTGGTGCCCCTCATGTAGTGCCACCACATTTGAATGGTATAAGAGCCTCTTTCGGATTCAAAGAACGGTTGTGTATCCTCCCAATGGAGGGAGTCAGCATCTTGAACGATGTATAGTAGAAGAATACGACAATGGAGGTCTAGAAGTCGTTCGGCAAGTGCCTCAGCCATTTGAGAATATTCTTTATAGGATATCTTTGTTTGATAAAAAAAAAAAAAACATGAATAAAATATGAAGACCATGAATAATTATTTTTTAAATTATTGTGGTGTATAAGTTACCTTAAGTGATCCCCCCTTCTCATCGCCTCTGGGAGGACAATGTTTTGTAGTTGCAGCTGATAGATATATTTTCAAACAATTCTTAATTAAGGCGGCTGCACCAATAGTTGCTGTCAATACAGACAAATCTGCATGATCTAATGATTCTTGGGTGAGAATATGAAGATGTTCCAATAAAAGGTCTGCTGATTTTGTGACCAAACTCACAAATTTATCAGGATCAGAATCTTTGACGACTACTGTCGAATTCTTTGAAAAAACAAAGTGGTTTTAACTTTCATCTTGCTTTTTTTTAATTTTTTAATTATAAATAATAATAATAATAATAGCGCAAGGCTGGCATAAACGCAATGGCGTCAACGCGGGTAACTCTGGTGTCAAAGCTATTGTCAACAATAGCGTTAACACTTGTGTGAACGGTGCTAGCGTAACACTGACATAATGCAAAGCTTTCGTTACGCTTGTATAATATCTCTGACATTAACGCTAGCGTAATGCTGGCGTATGATCTAATTTTTCATCGCCACACATATAATAAATTATTTTAAAAACAATAAGATGGACAAAATGAGCTACGAGTATTTTATTATCAAATCAACAAAAAAATAGTTTCCCAAATATTTCTATTAAGATATCGAATATAATGAAAAGTAATGTAAGGAAATCGGAGTGATTTATTGAACAACAATGTGTAAAAATTGAATAAGCTTTTCATATTGTTCTAAGAAGAATACCACTTGAAATGTATATCAATATTAAGAAAAACGTAATATTTTGTAAGATTTTAAAATCCAATCCTTACAAATGCAAATGTTTCTTTTGTATGTCGTTTAACAGATGGCTCGGCTGGTAATCGGAATTTCCAATGTTCAAAACTTAGAGAAAAAAAAAGGAACTGAAACTTGGAAAAAATAATTAAACAAAATGTCAAACTTATAAATTTATACATACATATATGTACATACATATATATTTTTTTTTTGCAGTTCGATATTTTTATAGAATGGTCAATAAGAATCTCTTCATTGTTTTGGCATTACCTTCTTCTTTAATGAAAACCATAGAGGATTCTTATAGTTTTTCTTCTTCTTTATGGGTGTAAACCTTTAAATTTTCAGCCTTAAGCAATCTGCACAACTTTAAAATTTAAAATAAAACGTCAATAGGAACTTACATCATCCTCGACCCCTGGTTCAGTTTCGGTGTGTAATAAGCCAGAATGTTTTCGATATGCTGCAAAGAATTCCTCTTCCCACCTTTTTACATTATTAAGTGAGAACTTATAGTATTCACTCATTTCATATTAATTAGAATTTAAAAATTTTACCATATGACAACTTTGATCGAAGCAAAAGAGGCACATCGCGGGAAATCTAATTTCCCTCCAACAACTCCTTGGCAAATAGGTTCTTGAAGTACACTCTGGTGTTCCTTTTTATATTTGAAGAAACGTGTTGCCAAAATAAATTTTTTCAATAGGGCATATTATTATTTTCACCTGATAGTACTGAAGATCTCTTTGCAAAAGGATTGGAACTCTGTCCATTAAATTTCCTTCTTCCATTACTTCCATGGTTGATTTATAGATTCGTTTCAAATTATTCTTGATTTAATAATATTTTCCACTTGATTGGCACTAGACTTCAGAATAATGTATGAGAGTGTCCTTTATTGATCAAACAGTTTATTAATCGTTCTCCATTTAAATTAACATTGCTTGATGTTGCTTGGAAATAAAAATTCTCAACCCATTTCCAATTTTATATAAGAATATTTTTATTTTTTCATTTTCGTTTGAACATTTCTAGAATGTAACATGTACAATGTACATATGTATGCAATTAAAAAAATTAAATAGTTGGTTCGTTTTATTAACTTTTTAGTAATATTTCGAAAACGTAACATGAAAAATATTCCGAACATTATTAGTCCAATATTTTGTCAAGAAGGGTGAAGGAGGGAGGAGGGATCCAAAACAAAATAAGCTTAACCTAACCTTTTAATAGGAATTTATTTTTCAATTCTACAAGCTGTTACAAAAAGCATTTCGTTGGATTTAACGTTAAAATTGTTTGCTTGTTTGTTTATTTTTTTTTTACATTTCCTCGGGGGAATGTGATTTTGAATGTTTGAATTTTATAATTATTGATATTTTATTGTAGTTTGACTTATGGTTTAGAGCTTGATTAGGAAAGTTTTTTCAACCTCGATTGAAATGTTAAAAAACCACCGCTAGCCTGAATAACATCATCTTGGAAAAACAAAATTGAGTCTCCATAAAAACTATCGATAATAACTATGAAAATAGCCACTACGGCTCATCTCTATCCGAGCATAGATCATGCCCATTGTATATAAAACTTATAGTACTATCATCACGATGATTTTTGAGTTGTGTGCTGTGGTCGTCTGAGGGCGCACTTATATATACACAGAAACAGCAACTAGAAAATTAGTATGTGCTGTGATCGCCAGGAGGCCGACGTGTGCAACGTGCTGATGATAGTACTATCTAAATTCATATGCAATGATCATGCCCCAAAAAACTGTTTGTTGATAAATGGTATATAGTTGATATTTATGTCATGGTTTAAAGAAGCCATGGCCTTTCAAAAAAAAAAAAATAGAATATCCATACAAATTATCGATAACTCTTGTAGCCCATCTCTATCCGTAGTTAATCTAAGCCCCGAGAACTCTCTGGGTTTTGCAAAACAAACCCGGGGGATAGTTTTTGTTGGATTCATGATGCAAATTGTTTTGTTCGTCACCTTCTCTTGGGGCTTAAAAAAAACATGACTGAAGTTGTTTATATATTTAACAGTTAAATAGCTTGGCCTGGGTGTTGTTTTTTTTCACTCTTACTTACAAAACAACACAAATTATATTGTTCTTTCTATAAATTTCCCTGCTCCAAACTACCAGAAATACCTGTAAGGAAAAATACAACCAAAGACTTAGGGTAGAACTATAATCGTCGAACGTCAGCTGAAGTGGTCGTAAGAAACGACGCGAACACGAGGAGTTTATATAACGCACCCATTATTGCGATTAGGTGGCTTTCGTTAGGCTTCGTTAACTTTCGCTATCGATAGCAAGAGCGCTCATCGACCGCTCCTGCGAAAGTGAGTTGAGAGATAGATACAAAAATGAAAATGATGGAAGCATATAATATGGCTGACTTCTCCATTTGAGTGTTCGGAAAGCTAATTTTCGTCCGGTTTTGACATTAGCTTCCTGCCACGTTCGACGATTATAGTTCTACTTTAAGGTAAAGCCATATTATGTGCTTCCACCATTTTGATTTTTGTATCTATCTGTCGATTACCTTTCGCAGGAGCGGTCGATAGCGCTCTTGCTATCGATGGCAAAAGTTAACAAAGCCTAAAGGTAGAACTATAATCGTCGAACGTGGTAGGAAGCTAATGTCAAAACCGGACGAAAATTAGCTTTCCGAACACTCAAATGAAGAAGTCAGCCATATTATATGCTTCCACCATTTTGATTTTTGTATCTATCTCTCAATTCACTTTCGCAGGAGCGGTTGATGAGCGCTCTTGCTATCGATAGCGAAAGTTAACGAAGCCTAACGAAAGCCACCCAATCGCAATAATGGGCACGTTATATAAATTCCTCGTATTCGCTTCGTTTCTTACGACCACTTCAGCTGACGTTCGACGATTATAGTTCTACCTTAACGAAAGCCACCTAATCGCACGTTATATAAATTCCTCGTATTCGCTTCGTTTCTTACGACCACTTCAGCTGACGTAACCGATAACCACACTTTACACGAGACTGTGGTTCAGCACTAAATAATGTTGTCCTGGCAGTACTCTACCCAAAAAAAAATCCAAATGTCATTTCTGTCACTTTTTTAGGAAAAAGAAAATCGTTTTGGTTTTTTGTTCGGCAAATTGTTTAAAAATGTTCATATAATTTCAATAATTAACTTTGTATGGCTTCTTGACAATAAAAATAGCGAAATTTTTATATAAATTACCTCTATTCGTAGTTAAAAAGTTCCTATAGTTGCTTTTTTGTCAATGTAATCAAAATCACCGGAAATTTTTAGTTGAACTTCTTATTTTGGAAGATTGCTTTCAATATTTTTTTTTTAAGTTAATATTATTGTGGTAAACATTTCTTCTAGAAAGCAACAGAAATTTCCTCGAATGTCATCAAATTGGTGATTGATTGTGTGCGTAGTTCTTTTGCAAAAAATAGTTAAAATGCGAATATTTGGTTGGGGTAACACAATTCATGGGGAGCTGGGGCTTGGTGGGATTGAAGATGAGTTTGTAAATAAATTCTAGCATATTCCGATCGGAATGTATGTAGGTTTTTTTTGCTAACATTTTTTTGCTTTAGGTGTTGACTCCAAGGCAGATGACATGGAATCCCGAACAAGAAATCATTCAGGTTTCTTGTGGTTCAACGCATACATTGTTCGTGACAGCAAGTGGAAAAGTGTTTTCTTGCGGCAACAACGATAATGGCCAACTAGGACATGAACAGCCAACCAAAAGGCCACGTATGTCCCTGTTTAGTATGTACTCATCACATTTTGCCTTCCATTCTTCTTCATTGTTGCTTGAAATCAAATTTTGTTTTTTTTTTTTTATTTTTCTGCATTTTTAGTAATTTTGTTTTTGGCAAGAAAAAGTTTTTAGCGTTTGTGCTTGTTTTTTTTTTTGTAGTTAATTTCAATTTTTATTAATTTTTAGCTTCATGAATAGCTGCATTCTTTTCATTAATTTAGTTACATACCGTATTTTATTTGTTCTTGTTTTGGTAGTAAAATCCATGACTCAGCCTTGAAAAGAAGGATCGTCCTTGGCTTGTGTGTAGTTTGTTAACGACCTAGTTTAACTCAGTGAATTTAATTCAGAAATCTAATTCAGCATTTCATTTAAGTTCAATTTTCATATGACGGCGTTTCCCAAAATCAACATGATTTAACTCTTAATAAAATTTGATTCGTTCGCAAAATTCAATCACGACAAGAGTGAAAATCTTATTACTACTTATTCTCATACCTTTACTATTCCTATAAACCCCTTAAAACAGTTGTTTAAGGCTGGCTTAAGCTTGGAATTAGCTTGAACTATAAAAAAAACTTCAACTAACTTGCATAAATAAGGTAATATATTACACAGTACAGAGTACTAAAGGTAATTTATTCCGAACATTTTTAAAATCATACTTCAAAAGTGTTTCCAGAGACCTAAATTTCAGAACTATTTATACTATTTTGAAATAAAATGAACGACAGTAGCGAAAATTTAACCAAATATAGATTAGAATATATTTATTAATTCGTAAAAGTTGTATTTACAAAAACATTTGTTTTTAAACATAAATCTTATGAGGCATGGCCTGAATGGTTATGGTTGTCCTTGAAGTAGTTGGATTATCTTAGAATATAGATAATCCATTTATGTAGAATATCCTATATAATGTAGTTACTCTTACTCTATACTTTTCTCTCTTGATTTGGAGTGAAGCTTTTCCAATAGATTATAAAGATATGGCCTCCATTCCGGTAAATTGTCTAAAGTTAAATTGAAAACAAGTTCACAAAAATCTGCTAGGTTTTCCTTTTTTGAAACCATTAGCTTTGCGACCTTATTACCGAGACTTCAATCTTTCTTGCAACTTTATCGACGTGGCTGTACATTAGTTTGGTGATGTAATGGAAGTGCAGTTTAAGAGATTAGAGATATAATGGTGATAGACCGGTTTCGATGAGAAGCATTTAGTTTGGTGTTGTGTCTGGTAGTCGAAACTGCCTCTTCAGAAACAACCTCAGGAGTTTTTCAGTAGTTTCAGACTTATCCAGAACCATGATTGAACTAAATTCATCAAATGAAATAAACTGTCCAGCTTTAATCGCCCATAATGTTCAAGAGGTTTGAAAGAAAGAAGAAGAAGGTTCGCAATTATTTTTTTAAAGGTCGGCGGGTTTAAAGAGTTTAAATCAAGATTTTGATTTGACAGTTGAAATCATCAACATTTTAATGACTATAACACAAATATATAAATGAATTGAAAATGAATAACATTACATTAAGGTTTGTCAAACGGGGTATAGCTCTTGTGAATACATAAAATCAAATTAGAATTAGTCGTGGAAAAGCATTGGCTTTAGAGAATGAAGTAAAATGTAACCTTCTTCGAATTAAATAAGTTATCTACTTCATCATCAGAAAAATTGGAGAGAATTAATTTTCGTACCAACTGTTATATAGCAGGTACCGTAATTTTGTTGAAAAGCAAACCCTACCATACCAGAAATTGAATTTAAAAATGTGTATTTATTTTAAAGTTCATATCATTTTTTTAGACTCACTAAAAAGTAAAGATAATTGAAAAGTAGTTTTAAAAAACAAATATTATGTTTTATGATCTTTAAAAATTTTATCAAAAAAAGGTTTTAATCAAAGATAATATTATATTGTAAAAGGTAAGGTTTTTTGAGAGTGAAAAGCCACTCAGCTAAATTTTCACACTTAAACAAAAGCAAATAAAATTATTTTTGTTTTTCTTTTGGCTTAGAAACAATAAAAAAGTTGTTATGATGATTTTTTTTAAATACATATGTTTTGTTTTTGCTGGGTGGCTATTCACTCTCACCAAAATAGGATTAATTTAACAAGTACTTTATATAATATTATCTTTGATTCAAAGCCAGCTACATTTGGTTTGAATAATTGCAGTTTTTTTTCATTTTCAATGAATGTAACTTTTTTCTTCATCTTTTATTATTTAATGCTAAAGCTTCCTAAAAAATGTTACTGGCAGCTGAAAAATCAAATCACATTTTTTAAGAAAAATGTATCGTCATACGGGCTTGAGGAAAATAATAAATTATTAAATTTATATGCCTATTACTTTAAGTCCTACGTGTAAAGAAAAAATATTCAGTTAAAACAATAATTAATACTACTGGCCGGCAAATTTATTTAAAATCAGTTTGTTTTTCATTTATATATATATTTCAAAACACGTGGTAGAAGTGAAACTTTTTTACGACTTTTCAAAATTAACGAAGTTAAAATAAAAATATGTACTTCCAAAAGATTTTTAATGCACACTTTTTTGAAAATCAAGAAAAAAACTCAACAACCATTAAGATCGGAAGTGTGGTGTGCATTTTACCCTTTGTTATTTTGCCATTTTTTAAGCTTCATTTAATCTCCACATCCATTTTTATTTTAAGCAACTTAATTTTATAAATGTGAAGTACATCAAAACAATAATAATCAAAATCACTTTTTAATTTTCTAGTCAACGCTATTTTGTATCATTAATAGCCTGACATTTATTTTGGTTTAATATTTTAAAATATCCTTTCTTTATAGAACCGATAACCGTTCTTGAAAACTATGCGGTGAAACAAGTAAGCTGTGGGGCAAATCACTCTTTGGCACTAGACGAATGGGGTCATATTTATAGTTGGGGGTTAGATGACTATGGTCAATTGGGTGTTGGAGATAGTGAAACACGACAGACAGTTCCGAAAATTCTTAAGCATTTAGTATCGAAGCATATTGTTCAAATATCTTGCGGACACAATCATTGCCTGGCTCTATCAAATAGTAAGAATTTCAGTCCTGTTTTTTATTTTTGTTCCAAAGTTATCGTTGAAATCATTTTATCGTAATTAAAGGTGGAGAACTATTTGCCTGGGGTTCTAACATCTATGGTCAATTGGGTTTTGAGAATGCTGAGTGTAAACATGTTGCTATCCCCAAGCAGATATCTGCATTGAAGGGCATTCCTATAAGCTTTATTTCGTGCGGAGCTAATCATTCATTTGCAGTTTCCAAATCGGGTGCTGTATTTGGCTGGGGAAGAAATAATCGGGGACAACTTGGTCTGAATGACGAAAATACTCGAAAGTTACCAACACAGCTAAGAACACTGCGCAGTCTAAAAGTTCGCTTCATTGCGTGTGGTGAAGAGTTCTCTGTGTTCTTGACAAAAGACGGTGGAGTATTTACCTGTGGTGCTGGAACCTATGGTCAACTGGGTCATGGCAATAATTGCAACGAAGCGCTGCCACGTAAAGTAATGGAGCTAATGGGAAGCACTATAACTCAAATAGCGTGTGGCAACCGTCATACTCTGGCATTGGTTCCATCCAGAGGAAGGGTTTATGGGTTTGGACTGGGGTGTTCTGGCCAATTGGGAACACGCTCAACTAATAGTTCTTCTGTGCCTCAAGTTGTGCTTGGTCCATGGGTAAGCAATGATAAATTTACAAACGGATTTATCTTTATACTGTTTTTTATTTTATTTTTAGGTGTCTCCCAGTGGGTCAGCATTGTTAGCTAACGACATTCCCGAAATTAATGCCTTGACAATAAAACAAATATTTTCTGGCGGAGATCATGCCCTAGTTACTACAAAATATTTCATGGATAAAATACCAGCAGTCGACTATCGTTTGTATAAGTAAGAATAATTTTGTGAAATTTTCTGGTTTTCAAAAAAAAACACCAAATTGATTTTTTGTTAAAGATCTGAAACTCAAATTCTCACATTAACAAATTCTTTGGCTAAAGAGTGTTTGAAGATAGAAAAAGAAGGATCAATTGATATGGACCTACTAAGCTCTATCGAATTGATATTTAAGAGTTTGGAGTGCCTTAATGGATCATTTCTATTAGACGATGATAATCATTATTGTTGTACATCAAAACATCATGGAATTGATCTCGTAAAAGCAAAAGAAGCTTTTGACGATATAAGAAAAGTCGAAAACGAAAGCCTGAAACAAATAGTAAGTAATTTATTTATTAACTTTGGTTTCAAGTGAAGTTAATTAAAAAAAATTCAATTTTTTAAAGATTTTAAACACAATAGACAGTGGTTTAATTAGTTCTTTAATGCCATCGCCTCCCGATGTGGAAACACTAAGATTATATTTAATTCTGCCTTTGTATCACGAATTTGATAATTCCAAAAACTATCCAACATTACATACCCAATTTAGCAAAGCTGTTATGAAATTAGAGACAATTCCAATGAAGATAGTGGGACAATGGTGGGCTGAGGCTCCTATTGACTATTTCGAGCATTTGGTTTCAAATTTTAAAAATGTTGTGAGCTATATTATTAATTTTAAATTATCTCTCAAAACAGGAACACAAAAACGGGTAAGATCAATGCATTTTTTTTAGATTATGCGCGACAAATCATAGAACATTCGCTCTGTCGTATTGGTACACTAATTATTTTGAAGTTTTTATTTTAAATTGTTTATCGAATGTGCGATGACTTGTCTTGCTAAATCTGTACAGCACTGGTACCTTCCCCCTTTGAGGCTTTGAATTTAATGTTAAAATTATAGGCAATATCGTTTGAGCCAAACCTTGTTAGTGCTTTGAATCTTCTTGTGTTCCTGCATAAAATTAATCATTCTCAAAGAACAGAAAAAGCATCTTATGAAATATTTCATCTACCTGACCTAATGGACCACGTGGATATCCAACAAGAGTATATAAACTGGTATATGGATAAAAACGTAAGTTTTTTTACTATTTCTTTTCATTTTTTATTTTTATTTTTTATTCTCAACTCAACTTAACATATCAATAAATTTGGCTTTTCTTTAAATTTAAATTAGTCACAGTTATTTAATATCTGCAAATATCCATTTTTATTTGATGCAATGATTAAAATGATTCTTTTGCAAACTGATCAAGCACTTCAAATGCATACTGCAATGCAAAACGCTGTTGCCACAGTAAGTTTAAATATATTGCAATTCTTTAATAATATTGAATTAAGTTTTAATTTTTTTTATCTCAATTTCAGGGTATTTTTGCCATGTTTAATCTGGCACCGCCGACTTCGCAATTTATTGTTTTAAATGTAACCCGTGAGAACTTAGTACAAGATACACTGCGGGAAATAATGCAGTATAGTCAAGCGGATTTAAAAAAGCCGTTAAAGGTAAGATATATAATTTTTTGTCAAAGAACATTATTTATTTATTTTTCAAATGATCAAACAATCTTACCTATTCCGAAAACGCTTTTTAAGTTTAAAAGATAATATTTACAGGATTGATTTCTTTTAGGACATTCAGGGGTGGTCTAGGCACAATGGAAGTAGTGCAGGACTGCTGACTTGGATGTATGGCCTCGACCCATAGTCGAAGCAGCATTTTTTTTTTTTCAAAATTCCTCAACTGAACGCCACCCCTTTTATTTAATGAGATAATCAAAACCTAATTTCGCAATCCACAAATTTTCCCTACTCTTGAGAAGTCCTGTTTGACTTGTATTCGAGCAAACATAGTTTCGCCACACACTACACAAACATGTTTGAGAGATATTAGTTGCGTGACGTTTTTCATCTCAATCAGATCTACCTACGGAGCAATGAGCAGCTTTTTTAATTGGCTATTAAAAAAAAAGAATTTGGTGTAAAGAGTGGTTTAAAAAAAGATCTATTTTTGCACATTCCAATTTATTAAATGAATTGGAAAACTCGTCTACCGTTAACTTTAACAATTTTTTTACGGATGGAAAAAGCCAATTTAATAGATTTGTTGCAAAAAGTTACGCCAATTATTATTAAAAAACTTTTATGCAATTCTATAAATTCCGTCCAAAACTTTTGTTTGTCTTGTTGGTTCATCTTTACTTTAAGAGAGTTGACATCTGTTTGAGAAAAATTCAACACACCACACAAACATGTTTGTGCGAGCACGGAAAATTCAATTTTTTTTGAATTTCTTCAAACCGTTTTTGCAAACACGCAGCATCGCTACACACAACTCAAACAGTTTGTACAAACATTTTTGCAACAACAAAATGCATTTGTTTGCTCAAACGGTTTGCGCAGTGTATGGACCCTATTACGTTGCTTTTTTTAATATTTGTCTCCCCATTTAAAGTATTGTGTTTGAAAATTTCCAATTTAATCCTCAAAAAAGGGAAAAAAGAAGACTCCTCCGCGCCATTAAAATGTTTTCACTCTCGTTCCAACCCACACGCATTATATTAAAGAATGAAATGTTTTTAGGTGAAATCAATATTTTTGTAAATTTTTTTTAAGATTTAATTTTGGAATATTAAATAATATTTGTTTTTAACGTTTCAGGTAAAATTCAAAGATGAAGAAGCAGAAGATGCAGGTGGCGTTCGCAAAGAATTTTTCATGCTTTTACTGAAAGACATTATTGATCCAAAATATGGAATGTTCAAAGAATTTGAAGACTCTCGTGCTGTCTGGTTTTCAGATGTATCATTCGAAACAGACGATATGTATTTCCTCATTGGAATAATATGTGGTCTTGCAATATACAATTTTACTATAATCAACTTGCCTTTCCCATTGGCTCTTTATAAAAAATTACTTAATGAACCAGTAGACATTAGTGATTTGCGTGATCTATCTCCGACCTTAGCCAATTCCATGCAAAGCATTTTAGATTATCAAGAAGATGATTTGGAACAAGTGTTCGACTTGACTTTCGAAATAACAAGAGATATATTTGGTGAATCAAAAGTTGAACAACTCAAACCGGGTGGAGATAAAATATTTGTAAATCAACAAAACAAGTAAGTGTTTATGGTTTACAATGTTTTTATCGTATTAACAAAAATTATCTGCTCTATAGAAAAGAATTTGTCGATCTCTATGTAGATTTTATTTTCAACAAATCAGTTGAAACAAAATTCTGCGAGTTCCAGAAAGGTTTTATGAAAGTACGTTATGTGATCAATAGTGGTAAATCTATTATTATGTTAAAATTTGCTCAATATAGTTCTCTTTCCAAAGGTATGTTGGGGTAGAGTTTTACAAATTTTCAAACCTCACGAACTGATGGCTGTGGTTGTAGGAAATGAAGACTATGACTGGCACGCATTGGAAGCGAATACGGTTTACAAAGGCGACTACTCCTCAGGAGATGAAACTGTTAGTTTATTAAAAGATATTCTGAACATCATTCTAAATTAAACAATTTTTTCTCATTAAATAGATTCGTTGGTTTTGGGAAGTTTTTCATGATCTACCTATCGAGGAAAAGAAAAAATTTTTGCTGTATTTAACAGGAAGCGATCGTATACCTATTGGTGGAATGAGCAAGATGCAGGTAAGCTTTAACATAATTTTAAATTTTAATTGACTTATTTATTTTTAATTTTTATTTAAGATTATAATTCAACCAACCAATGATGATAGATTCCTTCCAGTGGCTCATACATGCTTTAATCTGCTAGATTTGCCACGCTATAAAACAAAAGAACGATTAAAATTTAAACTTTTACAAGCAATACAACAAACTCAGGGATTTAGTATTGTTTAAAAAGAAAAATGTTATGGTCTTGTTGCGGATGTTTCGTTTTTTATATAGATATAAATCTGTTAATATGAACAAATTGGCCTTAGAACGGTTACTTGATTTTTTTTTGTTTTCTTTTATGCTTCGAGAGTAAAATCTATTTATGATATTTTTTTTTTTTTTGATAAGCTCAATAAAGCTAACATGTTGAACGACTGACTGAAAATTATTAATAAAACATAAATTGCACTTATTATTACTTGAAAATAAATTTATAACAAAATATGTTTCCACACTTAAAATTAAACACATTTATTCAGCTAAACAAAATTTTAAAAAAATCGTTAGGTTAGCAGCCTACGTATCTGAAATTTGTACCGTTATCGAAACCAGCAATACGCTTCGGATGCCGGGAATCAAGGTCCTCAAAATGCCAGATTCCTGCAGTTAGAGAAAAAGTTCTTGCTTTATGCTTGTGTTTTATTACCGGCTGAGTGCTGCTTATGATATAATAGACGCACTGGAGACATCTTTCTGACACTGGAAACATCACACTGGCTAAAGTCGACAACGATGGACTGGTGCATATTATTGGTAAAAACATTATGTTGGCAGCCTCAACAATGACGAACGTTGCGGACCATGTTTGAACACGAGAAATGTCCTAAAGTCAGTTTGAGTCGAATGAAAGACAAACGACTTTCAACCAAATTGACCATTTCGCGATCAGTCTGCGATTTAGAAACAGACCTTTAGAACAAGAGGAGCAGACATAAGGATGGCTCAGAACCATAATCTGATAGTTGCTATCGTGAGATTTCGTACAGTTGCAGTTCGGAGATCCGGAGAAAACACTAGAACGTCTTCGCTTAATATCAATAGGTTAAGCCTTTGTACATGAAAACTATAGTACTCTCATGGTGGAAGTCGAATGGGGCGACATCTAATGTATGGCGGCAACCCTTACTCTTTTTTTTTGCGGAGAGCTTATGGAAGTTTTAAATGATATTTATTGATATTTTTTGGATGCAATTATCCAAAAAATAGTCTCCTCTTGCTCCTACCACCAATTTTCGACGCTTAAAGACTCACCAAATCGAATTTTACACCTCACATTTTGCAGCGCCACCACCAGGATCCGGGCAACCCTAAAAAAAACTCGCCATGAGAGTACTATAGTTTTCATATACAAAGGTTAAGCACGGAACCCACCTTCATCGAAAGCTTTCAAAGCTCTACATATCGCATGAAGAAAGATTTCCACCGTAACATAACGACATCAACGAATTGGATGCAAAAGTAGAAGAGGCCGTAAGAAGTACCGTCAACAGAATTACTAAAGAGCTCAGAAGTTTCCAAAGCTTTAAAAACATCTGGTAAAAGGCACACACGGATCACTGCTAGTATCGGATGAGAACGAGTGCAAAACGTGGAAGGAACACTTTTCTGCAGTTTTAAATCGCGTTTTCGTCAGTGTAGTGCCATCGCCAATCCCTCCGAAATAACAATTGTTGACTGGCTCTTAGGTTAGCTCCAACAACATCGAAAACAGAGAGAGAAGAAATATTTGTAAAAAACGGCAAAAACCTTAAAATTTGTTTAAAAAAAACATTTATATTCACGGCATTTTTTCAACGTCACGTGAAATCAAAAAAAAACAAATTACAATAACTACCTACCTAAAATTCGAAGTATTTTATTTTATTTTTCATTATGTATATCTACTTCTAACAATAGGTATGTGCTATAAAGCAATTCTTGCAATCATAGAAAAATTCGAATTATAGCATTTGGTTAAACTTGAAGTTACAATAATGAACAAGGCGAAAAAAGCGGATCTCGCAATTCTGTGTGTCTGGACGAATATACAGCCTTAACAGGTGGTTGGATTTTCTTTAAACTTGATTTATATTGTTTTTTGGGCGTTTCCTAGGGTGTTTTTTTATCTCTACATCAAATATATATTTTGTTTTTCCAAAAAAATGGGGGTAATCCTAATAACCATTTTTTAATGTTTGATTTTATCAAAAATTGTTTATATATTACATACTTGTTTAAATATATCTAAGCACAACACTGGCTGATGGCTCGGTAATCCTATCAATTTTCTATTTGCTTGTTCCGACCAACTTTTAGTTAAAAACCGACTTCTTTTTTAACAAGATTTTGTATCGCTATTTTTGTTTTAATTTTGACTTTTAGCACTGTGTATTTTAATTAAGTTTTGAAAATTTTATGTTTCGAAAACTACTTAACCGATTTTTTTTATGTTTGACACCTCAGGGGTTTTCAATACCATTTAATATTTACACAAAAATTAAATTTAAATTCAAAATTAACGGTACATACCATACAAGAGTGAGGTTCGTTGAGATGTATTTCAGCTGTCTCATACTGTTTCCCAGTTGTGCTGGGGAACAGTATGGCCCTCGTGCAGAATGCCCAGCTTCTCTGCTTAACTGCGTGAGAGTTTTCCGATGCAATGGACTTGCAATCCACTTGTAATCATTTCGACGCGTTAGTCAATCTTTACTTTCCCGATTTGACTGCTAATATCTGATTCGGTTCGGCCATCAGAAGAGAGTGTAAAATATGTATATTTTTATTTAAAATTGTCTAGAACCTTAACTAATAAATAATATTTACTTGAACTGATGACAAACATGTGTTTGTCATCAGTTCAAGGTCGACTATTATCTTATCTCCCTCAATGGACCCATGATTTTGAGACTACGTCTGCAAAGTCAAGGTGTTTGTTTGAGGTATGATTGCACATTCCACTGAATTTCTTCATTTGCAGTCGACAAAGCTGCGTGCAGTTCTAATCACCAACAGGAACAGAATTTGAATTAGTTACCCAACCGAAGACTAAATAGTTTAAAATTAAGACGCTTTTCAGTACCTCACATACGACAGAGTTATTGATTTTTCATTTTCTCGTTGGCTTTTTTGGTCAACAAAATTTCAAGCTTCACAGAATGTGTCTGTCTGGCTTACTTCAACCTGTCAATTTGCACCTAAACAATTATTTTACTCAAACCTTTCGTGAGGCCTCTCTATTGCCCAAAACTCCAAAACAGTTGTCAAAATTTTCAAACAAAAAAAAAATTCAAAAATATTTTTTTTAATTACATATTTCAAAAAATTTTAATTTTTAACTTTACATCAATGTTAGCATTTCAAATTGGTGTACCAAATATTGATCTTGAACATTTTTTAATTTTGTTCTCCGATAGGTATAGGTACCCACAGACTTACCCCAATCACATAAATGTATATATATTTTTTCTTGAATGAATTCAATTTAATAAGGTCTTTAAAACTAGATGCGATTTATTTTTAAATTTTATAAAATCAAAAGCTGAATCTGCAATTCATAACATTTTTATTTAAACTGAATAAAATCAAAATATACATTAGTCTAAACATAATATCACTTAATTACTTGTTCTATCATTGGTTTAGTTTGTTTTCCATGATCCAATTTGCAACGATTGCCCCCATTTGAGGGGACGAACGCAAGACAAAGGCATGTTCAATTTTGTGTGTATCTAAAGTTGCATCTACATTTGGTATATCGCGTTTAAGTTCTTCGTAATATTTGACTGGCACCCATCCATCACGTGATCCATAGTAAAATTTCAATAATCCAACATTTCCTTTAATCACTTCTCTATCCAAACCACGAACTTTTGCCATTTCATCTTTAGCCAGAAATACAACCTTTTCTACCACGCATGGCTTCGAGTATTTCAATCCAGTCCCAATAAAATGATTCGGAATTGAAAAGAGCCAAAAGTAGATATGAAGGCAGAATATTCGAACTATAGGAGGTAGTCGAGCAAAGAATGTTATAAAGAAACCCAAGACAATGTATGCCGGTAGAGCGATATTGGTGAAGACCCAGCCATTGCTTGACTCTACCATACGTTCTACTGTGGGGAAAAGCAAGTAACCTTTTTGAAGACGCTTCTTCATATTTTCATTCTTCAATAGTTGCAAAACCATCCAAGCTCCAATGGAATGACCTATTAAATGAATCTTAACACTCTCCGGGACATACTCTTCGATGAACTTTAATTTGTGTTTTACTTGGCTCTCTAGATCAAAGAGAGCTTCATTTCCAGTGAGTGGAGGAACCTCGCGTATGCTAGTCGATGGCGGATCGTCATGACCAAGATGACCTTTGGATTTTGTAATATATAATATACATATAATCAATATCAGACATATAACAGAGAATAAAATAAAATATAATCTTACTTACCTATTACCCAAATTGGCATTTCACAGTTCAATTGTCTATAAACGTTGCCCAGGAATTCTGTGTAGAATCCCGGTAAACCAGGATTTCCAGTTATGCATATTGCAATTTCCTTAACATCATCAAGCGATTCTTCGATCCATTTTCCCCATGTCATTATATGAGTGGGAATACCACAAATATTAACATAAGCTTCTTGCATTATTGATTTATTAATTGACTTTTTACTTGACAATTGGTTAAATATTTTATTTATTTTAATTGATTTTCTTTCGCAATTTTTTCGAAAACTTTTAAAATAATTTTTGTCCACATCAACACACCAGTTTTGTTTGGCTCTGGCAGCCGGCGAAATGCTGATTTGACAGTTCACAGTTTGCGAAATGGTTTGTTTGATGACTTCATCGGTAGGTGTGTTTGGTAGTGTGAAATTTCTTATGCATTTGTACATAATATATTCACAATTCGCTATCAAAATCCATAGGAAAAACCCAAGTTTAAGAAACTTGGTGAAAATTTCCAGTTACCAAACAGACGTCATTATTTAATCAAATTTTACTTTTTCGTCTTTGTCGTTTCCCCGTCTGGTTTTTACTTTTAAATAAAGAAGAACAAGAATTGCAAACCTCATTGTTGAAAGAGTAATCAAAATCAAATGCAATAAAGGCGGGTGAATAATTTATTTCTGAAGAAATAATAATAATGGTTTTATGTGCTGTCAAACGATATATGAATGTTTTTGCTTTTATAAATTTATTATTTTGAATTCATAACTTTTTCAATCAATCGAATTGGATAAGTCTTCCAACAAGGAAACTGTCAACAACATTTTTTTTTTTTTTTACGCCTGGGGGAAAAACCTAATTGAAGTAGATGTTTGTTTTCCATCTTAATTTTATTTGTGGAAAACGGAGTGAACATGATTTCAGAAGTAATTCCTCGCCTCCTCGGTCCTTGTATTCGAGTAAATGTCGGGAATCCCAAAATTTCTCGGAATCCTTTGAATTATTGTTGGACGGCTACTTGCTGGGGCGCCGAAAGGAATTTTTTGCTGAGTTTCTTTCTGGGTTGTTAGTAAAATTATTTGTAGCTAGAAGTACTGGAATATGGTTTTCATCTTCTCAGAAGTACTTAGCCACATAGAAAGGAATGATTTGAAGAATTTATTATAGTAAATATTTATTTAAAAGATGTTTTGTTCACAACGTACAAAATTGTAATCAGAAAATTTATGACAATAAATTTTGTATAAATAATTAATATTAAAAAACGATTGCTACAGTTTTTTAATAGTTAAATTTATTGGCTCCAATAAATAATTAAGTCTTGGATTTAATGTTTGGCTGTGTTATAGGTACTATAATATTGAACAAAGCACACTGAAGTAATAAAATTAAACTTACCTCTTACAGGAACCTCAAAATTTTAAATGGATAAATAAAAATAAAGTTTTTAGTTTTATGTATAATTTTAATGAAAAAAATCATTACCGCAGATATCAAATTAATTAGAACTATACGTTTTTTGACTACATATTTACCTTAACTTACTGAGATAAAAATGGCATTGCAGAAGGAAAATAATCTTTTTTTTCCTGCAGCAGATTTTATAAAGTCACATTCATGGAAGTGGCTTGAACAGACATAGTATGAATTCTTCATTTAATCCAACTCAAGGATTTCCATCCACTTTTGTGCTTCCATTCATCTTTCGGAAATCTTGAAAATTATTAAAGTAGTAGAGCTTTTTCACTTAAACAAAACCATCACAACTGAACATAAATACTTCTTGACGAAGATACAAAACAGACACGATAGACAAGGACACCAGCAGATATAACTTAAAAAATATTTTCTATTGAAAATACAGTTTATTTCCAAAACTAAAACGTAGAAAAATAACTGTGCACTACGGGCGCCTTGCCATCACCAATAAAAACTTATCCGTCCCTGTACTAGAATTTCTAATAATGCTTTGGATAAATAACATGATTAAAATAGGTAGGTATATTTTAATTTAAAATAAAAAAAAAAATCTTAAAATACCATGGAATAACAATTAAAAAGTATTCACGTATATTGAAATACTAATATAGCCACACCAAACTTCAAATCTTTTAGAATCGAAAAAACTGTTCAATTAGGATTACGATTCTAAAACCAATTCCGGATTAAAAGTTTTATTTTAATCCGTGCTGAGTTATTTTTGGGAACTGATCTAGAAAATTATTTAAAAAATAATTAAGAAAAATTAAACGAAATACGTACCTATTTCACACAAATCCTGATTCAATCGAATAGCAGAATCGGATTGAACAACTATGTAACTCGATATTCAGAACCTCTCTGTTATTTGAATCTATTGAATCAAGATTTATGTGAAACATTTAATTTTAATTTTTAAATTTTAATTTATCCAAAAATAACAGCGGATTAAAATGAAATATTGATTCAAAGGGCGTAAACTTCCTATGTATATTTTGTGAAAAGTATTTACCCCTTTTACAATTGTCGTTTTACTAAAACGACGCCCTAGAAGCGATGTATTTTCTTGTCAACAACAACTATAAAATTCTCATTTTTTCAACAGTACAAGATTATGTAAAACAACGGTTTATGTTTAAAATACCCTGTAAAAGGTTCAAACTATTTTGTTTTTATTTAATTTTTTTTTTCAGAAAAGTACAATTTCACTATCGAATAAGTGAAGCACTACTATTATCTGCATACTGGTGTCCATCTTAGTTGCTAGATCTCGAACCAGATCTACTGCGCGATCGTGATTTAGATTTCGAATTAGATCTTGACCTGGATTTCGAGGGCGATCTAGACCGAGAACCAGAACCAGATCGTGAACCAGATCTTGATCGAGATCGTGAACCACTCTTTGAACGAGATCGGCTGCCACTAACCGATTTAGATTTACTTCTGCCAGATCTTGAGCCAGAACGAGAGCGTGACCTCGACTTAGATCTCGAAACTGATCGGCTACCACTGCGTGATCTTGAGCCACTTCTTGAGCGGGACCCTGATTTCTCATCATCAGACACAATACGCTTGCGTCCTCGTTTTTCATTATTGCTTGCACTGTCGCTATCACTTCCGCTTCTTTTATTTTTCTTTTCACGATCGCTCTCCGATTCGCTAGTGGATATTGTTTCCTTTGAAACGATCTTAAGACGTTGTTTTGAACCGAGTTGTTTGTCTTGTTTCGATAGTTTTTCTTTCTTTTCTTTTGGCTTGCCTTGTTTACGTTTGCGCTTCATATCTTTGGGTGAATCACTGTCACTATCATTATTATCTGCAGCTGATTTAGCACTGCGTTTTTTACCAGCTGCCTTTTTACGTTCACCTTTAGGCTTCTTTTTCGGTCTTTCTGAGTTTTCATTTTGCATATCACTACCGGAATCAGAAACATAATCATCTTTGCGAGGTCTGCCACCACCTTTAATCGGGTATAAAAAGTTTAAAATCATATGAAAAAAAAATATTTCAACTTATCTTACTTTTCTTTCTATCCGGTGGGGGTTCGCTGAATAATATAGCATTCTTTGTCTTTTCCACATACTCTTGACGTTTTTGCAGCATGACCTCTTTAGATTTATGTTTTTCTTCCTCCCTGAGACGGCGATCTTCTTCCTGTTTCCTTTTGAATGCAAGACGCTCCTCTTCTTGTTTGCGTCTGAGTGTCTTTTCTTCATCATCGATACGACGAGCACGGGTAACATGATACTGGGCCTGGGATAAAAGATCTTGGCATTGATTTGCTTCTATGCCGGCTAATTCTATGTTGTAACGAGTTTTGTCTCCGTTTACTGATAAATACTGGAAATATCTACAAACAAAAAATGTTGCAAGTAATAATTAATGTACCTACATCAGTATTTTTTACAATTTTAAAATATACTTACTTATGAGCTAGGCCAAGCTCATGTACAGCTTGCAATACAACTTGAAGAGTTGATTTTTCGTCTTTCAAAATGGCCATGGCCAATCTTTGCAGAACAATTGCAATATTGAAAAGAAGGACCTAAATATTAATGTGTGTTAAGAATTTTTTGGAAACATTTTAAATTTAAAACCAAATCGTAACAAACCGTATCTTGTGGGGCAACACGTCTTGCTTTGAGAAGAACCATTTTTGCTTCTTTTAATTTATTTGCTCGTACGTGAGCCCTTGCCAGATATTGCATAACTTCAACATTATGATGCTTGAAGAATTTTTTCATACAGTTTTCATACATTTGTATAGCACTAATGTATTGCTTTTGCTCAACATACACATGTGCAATATTTAACCAAACGTCACAGAAATCAGCAGTTGCTTCACGCACCTGAGCAAATATATCTCTTGCCTCAATTACACAGCCCTTATGTGCAAGCACTGATCCAATGCCATTAGTCGCCCATATGTTTCGAGGATCATTTCGCAAGACCTATAAACAGAGAATAAGTTACTTATTAGCAGATATTTGTAGAAACTAACTTGTGAAAATAACTCAACATTTCTTTTTATTTATCTCATTTAAAAAAAAAAATACATCATACAAAATCGGTACAATCAGCACCTTGTGCCCCTTGGCTTTTGAGTACACCCGTCAGTACTATTTTGGAACAAAGCAACTTTTTTGGAGTTAGTAACCTCGATAACAATGACAAAACGAGCATTATCTAAATAAAAATTACATTCACATGCTTTTGATGACACCAGCTCTCAAGATCAACTTGGAAATAAAAAAATTATTTAGAAACAAAATTTCAAGCAAGTCTGGTATCTGCGAAAGCTTTTTATCGACAATGAAAAATCAGCAACTGTCATCAACTAATGCTCCAAACAACTCAAAGATATCTGAGAACTGAGATATTTTAAGATTTTAGACATGCCTTGATAACAGAAACGACAAAAAGAGACATGACTAAAAAGATGAAATACTGGAGAAAATCGCAACAGAATTGAATAAAAATACGCATAACTGTATTTTGTAATTTAAATTGTATGCTTACCTGTTTGTATATAGCCAATGCCTTTTCTTGGTGTCTCTTCTCTTTCTCCTTATCTTTTGATGGTTGGTGCAATGTTTGTAATGAGAAATTTCCCAAAGCAATCAATGAATACGCATCATTAGAAGTAGATGGATTTTTCAAAATTGTTTCGAAATTCTTTTGTCCTAATGTAAATTGCATTTTCGCCAAATGAAGATTACCAAGCAATGAACTAAAATGATCAATTAATTTTTAAAAAGTTTTCAATATTTTGTAACGAAATTTCTAAATTAAGAAATTACCGTGTATCTGGATTATCATTATTAATGTTGAGAGCATCCTTAAAGAAATCAGATGCAACAAAAATTAAACCCTTATCTCGTGCCATACAACCCAAACGCAAATAGCAATCGATATAATTAGGATGTTCTTTCAAAATATCTTTGTAAAGTTTATCGGCAACATCAAAACTGCATCGGGCTTCATTCAAACGTGCTAAATTGTACTTCATTGTTACTGATATAGAGTCATAGTATTGCGGATCATTAGTTCTTTGTGTGTTTGCCCTCTCCAATGCTTCGAGAAGTTTTTCATTTGCTAAAAGCAAATTCCCCAAGCGATAATGCAATGCAGCTACGTTATTTAAAATCTCGGCAGGAATATATTCTTTGACTTTGTCACTTAAAATACTTGTGGCTGTACCGTAGGCATTAAGCGATGCTAGTAAATCGTGCTGTTCGAGAATTTGAGCCAGCTCTATCCAGGCTTCAACATCATCTGGGAATTGTTCTGTGACTTTTTTTAAATGAGTCTTTGCCATGTCGCGTTTGGTTTGAGAATTTGAACTGGCATAGAGAGATCCTAGAATTTTCATAGTTTCATAGTTACCGGGTTGAACTTTAAGAACTTTTTCAAAACATTGAGCAGCCTACAAAAAAGATTATTAGCAAAACAAAATAAAATTCAGGGTAATGTATATGATATTATAAAAATAAAGTGCCTGTAGGTAGAACCAAGACAATTAAAAAAACTTATGGAACGGGGTTCTATTTAACCCGTTTCGATTTCAGGTAATTTAGAATAAAAATGACTTAAACAGAAAAAATAATTGTCTTTTTATACCGAAGTTGTTATAGAGATATGCTATGTAGCCGTAAGTCTATTAGACCATAGTAATTACATTTCAAATAATAAATAAATAAAAATTGTAGATATTTGATTTGATTTAATTAATTTTTTTTTCTTGTCTCGATCAATTCTATTTTGATTTTATAAGTTAACTTACATTTTCTGTGTCGCCTCGATAAATATACATCTGGCCTAAGCCATAGTGTGGAAGTACAAAATTAGATGGTGCTATTTGCGTCGATTGATAATAATATTGAAATGCTTGATCGTAATCTCTTTGAGCATGAAATGATCTTGCCAATTGGTAACAACTCTCGGCCCGCATTGCCTCGTTTTCAGTATTGTGAAATGCGTGCAGTGCCAAATGTTGCACTTTTTGATAATCTTTTTTGAAGAAAAAATGATTAGCCAGATGATTGAGAACCATTGGACTAGTTGAATCAATTGTATATGCTTTCGAGAGCATTTGCACTCCAAGTTTGTTTGAGTCTGGCTCATGAAGATTTAATTTTAATATAGCTAGACCAATAAGTGCACCCACACAATTTGGATCTAGTTCAAGAGCTCGTTGAAAAGCCAATCTGAAATGAAATGATAAATATTGATTCTTTAAATATATTTATAATAAAGTTTCTTAATTTAAATAATATCACGTTTTAATAATCATTTTATAAAAATGTATGTAATGTATGGTAACCAAACTTTGTGGCACATTATTACCTCACTAAAGCTGAAACCTATATCAATGGAAAGGTAATTTAGAGTAGATGTTCAGTATAAACGCTTAACGTTCAATGGTTTTATTTCGAGCACTGCGTGATACCAGTAAGTGTTAATTTTATTATTTATTTTTTTGTTGCGCTTACCATAGAATAGCGGTTAGGGTTCGAAACTTCTGAGAGAATAAAAGGATTTGAGACACTTTACCGATCAAATGACACTGAAAGTTTTGTGAATTAGTTAGTCAGTTTAAGGTATTTTTTGTGGGTTTTTAATCTAGATCATTATTTAACCACTAGCTATCCATTATTCTGCTTTTTTTTGCTAAACTTTCTAATAACTATTATTAATCTAAATAAATAGAAAAAGTAAGTTACTTTGAAATGAAAGAAGGATGTAAAACTTCCAATCAGAATAGCGGAACTACTGGAATTGAAATCAAAATCTGAAAATGGTTTAGAACACATATTGCACTTCAAAAGAAATTTTAATGATTTTTTATTTTGTAGTACACTATCATGTGTTTGTAAATACATATTTATAGGCTTTGTTTAACTTTTTCTAAGAAAAACTTGATTTTATACTGTCTTACTTAAATTAGTTCGACTGCAGTCTAAGATAAACCGGGTCTAAAAACAACTATGAATGTGCCCTCAATATTGTTTGAAGTATTGGGAATGACTCTAAATTCAAAAACTGGTATGATAATTTTATATGATAGTTAAGAGACCCAAGCCTGTGTACATTACTGGAGAAAATTGATTCTTCTTAAGAATAGTCATTGTTATCATGCTTGAAAATTTTATCAAAATCGATTCAGAAGTTCAGATCTATGTAGTTTAGACTATTGAAAAAAACTGCAACACTACATATTCTGCCACATATATTTAGATTTTTAAATTGGATTGAAAAAAATTAACTTGGCTGATAAAATTTTTTATGCAACAGTTAACGTCTATCATCAATTTTCAATAGACATTTTTTACAAAAAATGTTTATTTACAATAAAACAATCTTGATAAAGGCAGCAAAGAGTCTATTTAGGTTGAGGGCGCCATTTTCTAAAAAACATATTTTTATTTTTTAATTTGCGTTTTATCAATTTATTTAATTACGTAATAATATTTTTTTGCAAATTTTGTTTCAAGCTTAAAAGTTTGAAATCAAAAACAATTAAATTTATTTGATCAAACTTTTTTTTACAGAATTTATTTTTTATTTATTATTTTTGTTTTTAACATTGAACGATTTTATCTATTCGCAGTCAAATACTGAAAACTAGATGGTTTTAAGAGTACACATTTCATTATATAAGCAAGTATCTAAGGAAACATTGAAATTATAATCAATAAATTTTTTTGTTATTTTACTGTCGAAGTTGTTTAACATGTTTGCTTATATTATCAAGAGAATACGTCCTAAGACTATCTGGTTAAAATTGATATGATGATATGATTTTAATTATTTGCTAAAAAAAATCAAGCGTTTAAAGAATTATAGCACAACATTGTAGATATTGCCATTATTTTTAATAATTTTTTTTTTTGGTGGGAAATAGACCCCAAACGATTTTTTTCTTGCCTTGGTCCAACATAAACGTTCTTTTGTCACACCGATTGCAAATAACTAATTATGTATGTACATTTTCTAAAATTAATTTTCGGATATTGTGCAGCTTTGCAATCACCCTACTCCATATGCAGACTTTTTATCATCCAATTTATAAAACAGGATCAGCCGGACTTAAAAAAAATAGTCTTTTTGGCTTTGCCTTAAACACGAACTTTTAATTTTTTCGATGTCTAGATTAACAACATGAATTTGAATAAAAACATATACCAAAACTAAAACTACCAGCCGTCCACAATGACAAACTTATTCAGATTGTTTCATAAGTTCATATATCAAATTAAAATCATATTAAATAATAAAAGCAATTTCTTCTTTTGAAATTTTAATCAGAAAATTTTGCTTAAGATACTTTTGTTCGCTATGACAATTAGCAACAGACAAAAATCTTCAAAAATTCGAAAGGTGTCATATTTTTCAATTGTTTTTGTCTAATATTTGTTTGTGGCTCTGCATTTTTTGCTTCTGAAGCTATATTACTTTGAAGGAAAAAAACTATTTATATTTGATCAAAAATATATCAGTTAGCAATGATTGCACATTATATTGAGGTTATTTCCAAAAACACTGGTATAACTTTGAGACTATACAATTGTGGAAAATCAAATAGAAAAACAGTAACACAAGAGAATAAAAAAGAAACAATATGTGAATAGTATTTCAATACATAATAAAATAAAAGTTGAAGTTATTTTCTTACTTTGCTTTATCCTGATTGTTCATTTTTAGAAAACAATGACCCATTCCCATTCTAACGTTGGCCGGGCAGTTTGGATTGGTTCTTAATGCTTTCTTATAAAATGCCAAAGCACCTCGGTAATCTTTTTTATTGAATGCAATGCAAGCTTTTCCCAGCAATGAAGGAATATTTGATGGGGATTGATTCAATACGAAATTGAATTGAGCATCAGCCTGTTCCATTTTGTCCCCTTCGAGTAGACAAAAGTATGCTCTTCCCAACAAATGATTCTGAAATCATGATGTGTTTATTTTTTTTTATACAGAGATAGAATATTCAATGGATGTGTGGATTTACCTGGTCGTACATGATGATCTTATCGGCTGTTGTGTACAAATTAGTGGCCTTCATAAAGAGCTCACGTTTTTTATCTTTTGATTTCTCTCGATTTGCTTCCTGCACATAGTGCGCAGCAAGCATATCATAAGCTCGCATCTGATCCTTTTCATAATCGCGATAATCGACATTGGCTTCTATCCTAGCCGTCTCCAAAAGTCGAATGAAGTCAGAAGTTTTATTTTGCTTATAATATGCAAGCTAGGGAATGTAAATGAGTTATAATTAAATTGATAATTTTTAATATAATTTTATAAATTTTTCACTCACGGCAACATTAACCCAAGTATTTAGTTGAGACCTCTCTTGTCGCAAAATTCCAAGCACTTCTTGACATTCTGGCAACTGATCAGGATGCACTTCGATTACCTTAAAATTTAACAAAATAGAAAAGGTTTTCACATTTTATAACATGTGTATTTACCTCGTCGGTATCCCTGAGAGGGATTTCAATAGTTTGGGACATTTTAGAGTCCGTTTTTTAAATAGAAAACTTGTATTTATAATTAAAATTTGTGTGGCAAAGAAAACAACGCGGCGAACACACTTGTCAAAAATTTTTAACTGACGTCTGACGTTTGCAAACAGTCTAACCAACCTTCAGGAATAACAATTTTCTTTTTCCTGTACAGGGTGCTCTGAGTGGTGAGAAACATATTAAAGGGTATTTGGTCAAAAAGCTTTTACACTCCAATACCATTAAGCAGATGAAATAAATGAAACGCAAATGCATAGAGAAAAGACTTACCTAGAGAACCGACTCGAGGGGTTCGTTCGCTATCGCCCTACAAGCTGATTAAGGCAACAGAGGTGTGAATGCGTTAGTTATCCAATGCATTTCTTATGGGATCGAGCATCTGTGGATGTATTAGTTGTTGCTTTAGCTCAAATTGCTCAGTCCCCTTTAAAAGAAAAATCCGTTGAATTTAAAA